>WOXC01012408.1:0-596663 GCA_011680675.1 Gymnobelideus leadbeateri | reverse complement strand
TTGTGTGTGTGTCTGTCTCAGACACACACACTCACTCTCTCTCTCTCTCTCTCTCTCTCTCTCTCTCTCTCTCTCTCTCTCTCACCTCTTCTTTGGAGAAGGCTCCTACTGGGGACTATTTTATGTGTTCTTTACATACCTTCAGCCCCTCTGTCCAGATGACAAATAGCAGAGTGCTAATTCATACCCAAGTCTCCAGAATTCTAGTCCAATGATTCTTCTACTCCACTTTGTTATATATGTACTTCTTTAGGCTATTTGAAAATAATTTCCAGATCTTTCAGAAATAATCAGCAGGCTTCCAAAGGCAGATTAGAATAAGGAAAATACTACTCTCTTCCATATACTCTATGGTCCACTGACACTGGCCTACCTTCTTTTCCTTCCATAGGACACTGCTATTCTTGACTGTACCTTTTCACTGGCTATCCCCCATGCCTGGAACACTCCTCCCCTCACTTATACCTCCTGGCTTCCTTCAAAACTCATCTTAAATTCCACCCTCTGCCAGACACCTTTTTCAGTACAGCTCTCCCTCCCCATTAATAGTGCCTTCCTTCTTAAGATTATGTAAGTCATGCATGGTATCACCTTCCTGACGTCATGACCTTCTTCAACAATGAAGGACAAACAATAGCAACCTATGTGTATGTATGTGTATGTGTGTGTGCGTGCGTGTGTGTGTGTGTGTGTTATAAACAAACAATGTTTGAGTATTGTCTCCTCCATTAGAATGTGAATTTTGTAAAAGCAAGGGACCATGTTTTTGCCTTTCTTTGTATTCCCATTGCTTACCCAATTTCTGGCACATAGCAAATGCTTAATAAATCCTTGTTGATTGGCTGACTGAATCACAGAATCAAAGTTTAACTCATACCTGAATAAAAATCTCCAACATTCCAGATAAGTCATCCTCCACTCTATGCTCAAGACTTTAAGTAAGGGGAAAACCACTGTCTTCTGAGACCTCCCATTCCATTTTTCAGATGTCTCTAATTGTTAGACAGTTTTTTATATCATGCCCAAGTTTGCCTCTTGCAACTTCAATCCAAATTGCTCCTAATTCTTCCTTCTCTGACAAATCTAATCTCCCTTCAGCATTAAAACTCTTCAAATACTCAGAGTCACCTAGTGTATCCTCTTTTTTCTCCCCCTACCTCCAGCCAAGAGTTCTCTTCTCCAGGGTAAACATTCCAGATTCCTTCCACCAATTCCCAATTTGGCACATTCTCCAGTCATCTCAGTATCCTGGTCATTAGTCTGTATATCCACCAATAGGCAGATGTGATGAATGAGTCCCTTCTATGTATGGTGGATGGCATGAGCTAAGGCAAGGAGGTAGGAGAGAAATGGTGGCCATAGATTTCCAACTGGAAGAAACCTCAGAGATGATAGGGAGTGGTTAATTTTGACTTGAATATAGTATAGGTGAAGGGTATTAGTTTGAAATAAGACTGAACAGGAAAGCAGGGGCCAAACGCCAGCTTTCAGTAAGCCAGGGATTAGAGTCCTCAGGCAGTTAGCCTAGGACCATTGCCATGAACTCAAGTTGGCTTTCATCCACAGATAACCCAGTGAGGCTCTCATGGAAACCATGGCAGGGCATACCTGGAAGAATGTGATTATATATTACTTTCCTTTCTGTTCCTATTTTTCCTTTGGTTTGTATAACAGTTTGTGTTTGTGTCAGGACTATTTGCAATAGGCATATATTTATATGACTATAGCATGTTGGTGTAAGAAAAAGCAGAAAGAACCAGCATTACCAAATGCAAGTGATGCCAGTGAACATTTTGTGTAGTAAAATTTTGGATGCTTGATGGTTTTTGAAATTCTATTTCGAGACTCCCTCAGATAATTGATTTTCCTGTCATGGAATGGATATAGATTAAAATCAGCAGCCATCCAAAACATTGGGTTTTCTTTGCCTCCATTTACAAAGGGTTTTTCATAGTCATATGTTATAATCTCAGTTTCACAGTTCCTTGTCACATCCCCAAGAAAGGCTTCATAGAAGTTGAATAAATGTATCTATATGTGACCCTAGATCACCCCATTAGTAATGGCAGAGTCATATAAGGCAGTTTTGTCGCCACTACCCATACCAGTATGGAATTAATTAGAAATGTGGGTGAACTGAGGGCAACCACATTTGCTTAGTTTTTTTTCCCCAGGACCTACCAGTCAATCAGTTAATCACAACCAGCAAATTATTTATCAAGTTCCTGTCATATGTCAGGCATTGTGTAGGCTATATAAAGACAAAAGTAAAATATTTCCTGCTCTTGACTAACTTGCATTCTAACTGTGAAAGACAACATGTAAATATATAGGTATATGCAAAATAGATAAGGTAATTTTCAAAGGAATAGATGCTCAGAGCTGGGAGAGGCATATCAGGACAGTCTTCTTATAAAAGGTAGTACTTAAGCTAAATCTTTTTTCAATACTATTTTATTTTCCCCAGTCACATGTAGAAACAATTTTTAACATTCATTGTTTTTTTAAGTTATGAGTTCTAAATTTTGTCCCTCCCTTCTTTCCCTCTCCCCTCCTTGAGATACTAAGCAATCTGATATAGGTTATACATGGGCAATCATATAAAAACATTTCCATGTTACTCATTTTGTGCAAGAAAACTCAACTAGAAAGAAAGAAAGAATACAAAAAAATGGTTTATTTCAGTATGTATTCAGACATCTCTGAAAGCAAATAATATTTTTCAGCATGAGTCCTCTGCGTTATTTTGGACCATTGTGGTACTGAGAATAGCCAAATCATTTGCAGTTCTTTGTAATATGATATTGCTATTACTGCATACAGTGTTCTGGTTCTGCTCATTTCACTTTGCATCAGTTCATGTACATCTTTCCAGATTTTTCTGAAATGATCCTGCTTGTCATTTCTTATAACACAATAATATTCTATTATAATCATTTACTACAACTTGTTTAGCCATTATCCTCAATGGTCATCCTCTCAATTTTCAATCATAAGATCTACTATAAATATTTTTGTACAAGTAGGTCCTCTTTCTTTTTCTTAAATCTTCACCATGGTATTACTGGATCAAAGGGTTGTTTTTGTTGTTCCTTCATTCTTAAAGAGGACTAATGACATCAGGAATGTGATGTCTTGACTTACAACTAAATTGGATTTAAGTGAAGTAGGGCTGTGCAAAGTCATCAGTCTCACTCTCTCCTCCAGAGTTAAAGGGTATACATCACAGTTTATAGTCCTTTGGGCATAGTTTCAAATTGTTAAGCTAAATCTTGAAGGAAATTGGGTATTCAAAGAGATGGGAGTGAGAAAGAAGTGCAGGGTAGTCAGCTAGTGAAAAAAACATGGACTTGAGAGATGGAGTGTCATGTATGAGGGGCAGCAAAAAGGCCAGTTTGATTGAAGGGAAGTAATGCCAGTTTGGGAAGGACTTTAAATATAATATAGGAATTTATATTTTGTTTTTTAAGTAATAGGGAGCCAATGAAATTTATTTAGTAGGTGAGTGACATGGGGTCAGATCTATTGTTTAGGAAAATCACTTTGATAGCTATATGGAGGATGGATTAGAGTGGGGAGAAACTTGTGAAAGATAGACCAGTTAAGAAACTGAGTCCAGATGAAAGGAAGTGGGGGCCTGAGCTAGAGTGGTAGCTATGTGAGTAACAAGAAGGAGGAAGATGTGAGAGATGTTGTGGGGTAAAAATAACAAAATTTGGCAACTGATTGGATATGGATTAAGCTAGAGTGAATAGTCAAGAAGACACTGAGAGAGAGTATCTGAGGCTTTTTTTTTTAAGGTTCATGATTATAGCATAGAGAGCTCAATGCCATTTTTTCTCCTTTTTTAAAAATATGAACTTAACAAATATCAACCAAGATGAACATTTCAGTAATATAGAGAACAGAAAAAGAGAAACTGAACTACTATGTAGTTTTAAAAAATACATTTTAAATTTAATGTGATTGAAGACACTAGTATCAAACTTCCATGATTGTTTACTCCTTCTAAACTTCTTTCCTCTTTCCCACATGTGTTTTCCCCCTCTACATTTCTGTATCATTTTCTCCTGATAAAGATCATATTTTTTATGTCACCCTGATGTCTGAAGTTATGTTGTGTGAGACTGAAGATGCTCTCAAGAGAATGACCAAGATCTTGCCAGGGACTGGGGAGTAGAGGAATGACACAATAGCTGTCATAGTCATTATCTTGGTGACATCTTTAGATGGCATCTTTGGATGCCAGTCATGGCATCTGTACAATCTCAGCAGTTTTATTCAGCATTCCCAGTGTTATGAAAGAATCAATGCAAAAGCCTCTATGTCCCTTTCCCGCATTCAAAGGTTCATTCCACTTTGAGTTCCTCTGGTTTCTGGAGTCCCACCTTTTTTCATAACTCTTATGGCAGTGGTAGCCTATTCCAAAGAAAAAGGGAAAAGCTAGGCTGTCATACTGTTGAAGGTATACTTTGCTTTGAAGGTACTCCTTACTTAGTTGCAAAAGCTATGCAAAGACAAGTACTGAAGTGTGGCTGACATTTTTGTAATTTCCCCTGTGCAATGTGATCCTACCACATGCCTCAGAATTGTTTTGTGGAAAAGATGGGTACACATATATTTCAGACTTGCAAAAGAAGCATTTGCTTTTTGTATCAGTCTTTTTGTATCAGGCCCTGTATCTCTTTAAAGTTTTGCCATCCCATCCCTGATTGCAAGTATGCACGTTTCTCTAAACATCTTTGGATCATGTGGTAGTACAAAAGATTGGCAAGAACAACTTATTTTGTTTTGAGTAACTTTTTATAATATGTTCTTTCACATTGACATCATCTTCATTTCCCCATATGTCCCTTGCAAGGAAGAAAGGAAAAGGAAAGAGAAGGAGAGGAGAAAGGAAAAGGAAAAAAAAGGAAGCCTAGCAAAACTAACCTGGACATAGATTAAGTTCAGGTGTATGAAGAGTGTTCCGCACAACCAGATTCCTTCACCTCTGAAGAGAAGGGGGTGATTGCTTTCTTATATTCTTCTTTTGAGGCCCTCTTGGACATTATGATGACAGGACATTGTTTTGCTTTTTTTTCTTCCCATTTCCATTGTTTGCTTTCCTCTTTTGCTTATTTTATTTTGCATCAGTCAATGTAGATCTTCCCAAACTTCTCTGAATTCTTCATATTTTTCATTTCTTACAACTCAGTAATATTCAATTACTTTCATATGCCACAATTTGTTAGCCATCTAGGCTGTAATCATGAACATCAATTGATGGGCATCTACTTTGTTTCAAGTTCTCTACTACTTTAAAACCTAGTAACTTTTTTTTAACAAATGCTTTATTAACTTCTGGTTTACATCATTCATTTCTGCCAGATTTTGAGTTACAATTTTTTCCCCATTTTCCCCCTACCCACCACCCCAGAATAGCAGTTCCACAAGATATCTCCTTATCCGATCTGCTCTCTCCCATATCTTCTCCCATACCCCCTTCGACTTTGCCATTAGGGCAAGGTGAATCTCTGTGCCCCAATGCCTGCACATCTTATCTCCCAATTACATGCAAAATAGTATTAATAATAGTATTTATATGTATATTTGCAACATTTAATTTTAAAACTTCGAATTTCAGATCCATTCCCTTCCTCCCTTGTCACCCACTCCCTCTGGGAAGATAAGCAATTCAGTATATGTTGTACATGTATAGCTATGGAAAACATTACCATAGTAAATATATTGTAAAAGACTGCTTATATTTCCCTCCCACCCATCCCACCCCCCACCTGGTCCATTCCCTACTTTGATCCTGTCCCTCTTTGAAAGTGGGTACTTCCAACCTCCCCTCCCCCCCAGAATGCCCTCCCCTCCATCATCCCCCCTTTCACCCCCCCTTGCCCCTACTTTCCTGCAGGGTGAGATATCCCATTTAATATGTATGTCATTCTCTCCCTGAGCCAAAATCAATGAGAATATGGTTTTGCCTTTTTGCTTTCCTGTTCTTCCCCTTCGCTGCAACTACTTCTTGAAGGATGATTTCTAGGTTCTTTCTTTGATCATGGCTTTCAGGTAGTCCAATAATTTTTAAATTATCTCTCCTGGTTCTATTTTCCAGGTCAGTGGTTTTTCCCATGAGATATTTCACATTGCCTTCTATTTTTTCATTTGTTTGGATCTGTTTAACACCATCTTGATTTCTCATGAAGTCACTAGCTTCCATTTGCTCCAGTCTAACTCTGAAGGAATGAATCTCCTCAGTGAACTTTTGAGATTCTTTTTCCATCTGGCAAATTTGGCTTTTTAAGGCATTCTTCTCCTCATTGCCCTTTTGAGCCTCCTTTGCCATTTGAGTTAGTCTATTTTTTAAGGTATTGTTTTCCTCTTTCAGGCTGTTGACTCTCATTTCATACTTTTCCTGCATCCTTCCCATTTCTCTTCCCAATTTTTCCTCCACTTCTCTTATTTGGTTTTTAAAATCCTTCTTAAGGTCCTCTATGGCCTGTAACCCACCCATATTTTCATTTGGGGCTTTTGGTGCAGGATTTCTGACCTCCAAGTCCTCCTCCTGTTCCATGCTTCGATCCTCTTTGCCCCCCAAATAGGAGTTTAATGTTGCATTTTTCTGTTTATTTTATTTCCTTTGCCTAGGCATGTTGCCACTTAATTACTTGACTTTTGGGCTGGTTGCCACAATAGGACTCTGCCACCAGACAGGGGAGCTTCCATCCAAAATGTTGGGGTCTTCACAGCTTCCAGATGTATTAGTTGGGTGGCCTCTGTGAAGTCTCCATACACTCTGGCAAGCTGGATACCCACCCCAAGACCTCCACCCCAGACCACAATCCAGATCCAGGGAGGTTAAAGCAAGAATGATTACCCCCCTAAGACTGATTGCTGGATCTCCCTACATTTCGCAGGCCAGGAGCTGAAGCTGCAACTGAAGCTGCAAAATGGTGTCTGTGCCGTGTCTCCTCAACTGCTTCTCACCCCCAGGGGAAGAAGCCTGACGGGTTCCCCCAATACTGGTCCCAAAGTCCATAGGGCACTAACCTCTCACTTTGTCCTAGACATGTCTGTGTTGATAATTCTGGAATCACCACAGCTGCTGGTGTTCTGGGGTCCCTCCAGCCAGCTGCTGGCCCAGCCACCCTGGGGTTAAAACCACTACTCAGATGGCCGCTGTCGGTTCCCAGAGCGCTGTGCTGGCCGCTCCCTGCAGGGCTGCTGGGCTTTCCTCAGCGGGAGGTTAGCTTCTCTGTGTCATTCTGTGGGTGCTCCAGAAGTTGTTTAGAGTCCCCTTTTACATGATTTTGAAGTGGTGTGGGAGAGAGCACCTTGGAAGTGTTGTTTCTACTCTGCCATCTTGGCTCTGCCCCCATTCTAAAACCTAGTAACTTCTTAACCTCAATATTATCCTCATCAAATCTTGATGATTTTATTCAACACCATGTTGATGATAGTCGATAGACAACCAGAGGGAGATTTAATGACAAATAAGGATAATTTCATTTATTGTATTTGTATTTCCAGCTCCTAGCACAGTGACTTGTACACAGTGGGTATAGTAAAGACTTATTGATTCACTCTTTACATTGGGGATTTCAGGTCAGCATCTCCACTTTCTAGCCTCTTCAGAAGTGTCTTGTAGCTATCCCAGGTGACATCCTCCACCAAAAAATGTTACACTTGATATTCAAAAAGATTAGATGTCACTTGGTTATACATTAGTATACTACAAATTATTAATTGACGCTTAAATTATATTGTGACATTGCTGCAGTAATATAAGTTTTCTCCTCCATCAATAAAATTTAACTGTTTGGAACTTGAGTGCAGCCAATGTGTATTTCTATTTTGGAAATACCTTCCTAGCAGAGCTTATCCTCAGGTTATGGCACCTTTAGCTTCAAGAGTTATGGGACAACTCCACACCACAACGAGACATCAGAGGACTTTAGTAGAGTTTCTCATGGATATCAGGTTAGAAAAGTATGTTAAGAATATATTTTATGATTCTTGAGTGCAGCCATGATGACTTTCTCTTATGTTACAATATTTCAAGGATCCATGATGGATCCTTTGGTTGGGATACTCCCTCCACTAGTGTGGATAGCAGCCTCTCTCAGATGTGGTAAATGGCCATCTAGAGTTGTGACTGAATAAAGCAACATCCTGTGGATGGCCTGGTGTTGAGCCTCTCCAAAATTAGGGAGTCTAGCCATCTGATGATAGACATATAACTGGTTACAGTACTATACCCAAAGCCTTTCTATTCTGGAAATACCTGCCCAACAGAGCTTAGTCTTAAGCTGTAGTACTTTTAACTTCAAGAGCTTGGGTCCACCTCCACACCACAATGGAGCATCAGAAGAGTTTAGTGGAGTTTCTCATACATATCATGTTAGAAAAGCATATTAAGAATACATTTTATAGGGGCGGCTAGGTAGCGCAGTGAATAGAGCTCCGGCCCTGGAATGAGAAGGACCTGAGTTCGGAGCCGGCCTCAGACACTTAATCCACACAAACAAAAACCTAGCCGTGTAACCTTGGGCAAGTTACTTAACCCCAATTGCCCTAAAGGGGCGGCTAGGTGGCGCAGTGAGTAAGAGCGCCGGCCTCGGAGTTGGGATGACCTGAGATCAAATACAGCCTTAGAAAATGAGCACCCACACATAAATAATGACTAGCCGTGTAACCTTGAGCAAGTTACTTAACCCCAATTGCTTTAAAAAAAAAAAGAATACATTTTATGACACTTGGAAAATTTTTTTTAACTCAACAGATTATGACTTTCATCAGAAATTACAGAAACAGCCTTCCAGGAATGGCCATATATAGATGACTGTCCATTTGAAGAGCTTACCTAAGATGACACAGAGTTAATTGACCATGGACTTTTTGGTGGGATCTATATAGTGCCGTAGACAAACAATAGGTCCAATAATGGAGGAAGGACACCCCATGCATAGCCTAAAGCTTTGATCAAAAACTCAAGAGTCAAGCTATCTCTGAATTCAGCTATGATACCCAGTGGCAAGCTTGTTGACCAGGAAATAGGGACTGAACATCAGGAGGGAGAATGACATGACACTGTAGAGAAAACACTGTCTAGGCTGAATGTCCCCTGTGCTTGGAAGGTTCTGATTCTTCCCTTCTGTTTTGTCAATCCCTAGTTTCCTTCAAAACTCAGCTGAATTGCTGCCTTCTACATGAAGCCTTTTGAGATCCACCCTGTTGATGGTGACTCCCCCCTCAGATTACTCTGCATTTTTCTTTTTCATTTCTTGCATACATTTGTATTTCTTGTCTACATACATATATGTTGTCTCCTTTGGTTGAATTGTAAGCTTCTTAAGGAAAAGGACTGCTTGACTTGTATGTTTGTGTCTCCAGTGCTTAGCACAGTACTTGCTACATAACAAGTGCTTAATAATTGCACATTAATTGCTTGGTTGTCAAAGAATCTGGGTTAAAATCCTGGTTCTATGTCTGTAATTTCAGACAGGTCATCTGACTTCTGTGGGCCCCAGCTTCCTCATCAAAGAATAAAGGAGGTCAGCCAAACTGTCTCTAAGTTCCTTCCCAATATCACATCTGTGATCTTATGTCACTAGGAGGCTTTGAAATGCTTGCAAAATATGATATCAGCATGGCATCAAGCTCCAGACCAAAGTCAGTTAGTCAGTAAAAGGAGTTGAACTTTCCATAGAGCTGTCTGACCAGCCCTGATCATAGACACCATGCAGGGCCTGCTTTATCAGCATTAGCTCCTGAATATCCAGTGGGAGGACAAGATGGTGAAGCTCTAAACTGAAACCACTTTCCCAGCATTGCAGCAATAACTTTCCTGGTATAGGCCTGCTGAGTTAGACAGATGTGCAGGTAATAGCAGGAGAGCAGGCAATTTTTCTTTAGACAGTGAAAACCAAGTCCCCTCAAGCAAGGTGGATAGAAGAAAGGTGGGAAGAGAACAAGCATTTTTTAAACACCTACTGTATGTTTTACAAATATCACTTTTGATTTGATCCTTACCAGTAGGCCTGGTCAGCAGGTGCTATCATTACCCCCATTTGACAGTTGAGGAAACTAAGGCAGAGGTTAAATGAAGTGGCCTGGGATCATATAGTGAGTGTATGAAGTCACATTGGAACCCAGGTCCTTCTGTTTTAGGCCTACTGTTGCATGAAGAAACCTTTAAGGGGGTCACTAAGATATGAATATAACTATGAGTTTGAAACAAATCCAGCTAAATGATTGTCCTAGCATGACATAATTAAAGTAGAATTATTCTTTCTTAGCAAAGCCTTTCCACTAAATTGGAGTGTCTGTGTGACAGTCACTTTGATTGTCCTCTAGTCAAGAAGTAAATTTAATTTGGGCTCAATGTGAAAATCACTGTAAGGTCCATATTAACCTCTGTAACAACATCCACATAGAGAAATTGTGATAACACACCGTCATTCAAGATAGAGGCTGGCATGCACAATGCAGTCGTACTTTGAGGCATGTGTGCTGATTGTCTCCTGCCTGCTCAGAATGCTTTCACATATTTAAATATCTTCCTCAGCCATTTCATGACTATTATGTGCCAGACACTGTTAGATGACGGCAATACAAAGAGAAAAAGTAAGCAATCCTTGACCTCCCTGAGCTTATATTTTGGGAAGAAACAATATATATATATATATATATATATATATATATATATATATATATACATACATGAATATGACAAGGTAATTTGAGGAAGGAACACTACTAAGAGGTGAGGTGTCCACTTGTATACCTTGAAAAGGACATAATTTATTTTATTTTAAAAATGTATTTATTTACTTTTAGTTTACAACATTCATTTCCACAATCCCTGGAGTTTCAAATTTTCTCCCTCTCCCCCTGCCCCATGATGGCATTCGATCAAAAAGGATCTGCAAATCTACCTTCACATTAAACATTAGTCTGGTTGTAAAGAAGGATTATAATCAATGGAGTGAGCAATGAGAAAGAGGAAACAAAACAAAACAGAAAAAAAGAGAGAGCAAGTAGTTTGCTTCAGTCTGCAGTTCTTTCTCTGAATGTAGACATCTCTTTCCATCATGAGCCCTTTGGAGTTGTCTTATACCCTTGCATTGCTGAGAGGAGCCCAGTCTACCAAAGTTGGTCATCACATGGACGTTGTTTCTGTAATTGTGTACAAATTTCTCCTGGTTCTGCTCCCCTCACTCAGTATCAGTTTATATAATTCTCTCCAGGTTATTATGAAGTCCATCTGCTCCTCATTTCTTATAGCACAATAGTATTCCATTACATTCATATACCAGAACTTGTTTAGCCATTCCCCAATTGATGGATATCCCCTTGATTTCTTATTCTTTACCACCACAAAAAGAGTTGCTATAAATATTTTTGTATATACAGGTCCTTTTCCCACTTCTATGATCTCTTTGGGATACAACCCTAGAAGTGGTATTGCTGGGACAAATATACTATATATTAGTATATATACTAATACTTACGTGTAGCCCTTTGGGCATACTTCCAGATTGCTCTCCAGAATAGTTTAATTAGTTAACAACTCCACCAACAATGCATTAGTGTCATCAGTTTATTTTCTTCTGGGCATCATGTAGATCTGGAATTTTAAACTGCTAACATTTCAGACCTCAGTCAGTTGTGGAGGACTCTGGTTGTAGGCTTCACTATTTTTCACAAAAGGTCGGTGCTTGGGTTGGAGCCCACCCAATAAAACTCTAATAGGGGAGAAACTTCCCAAATTTTAGTACTGTACAAAATAGGAATGGGTTGCCTTAGGAGGTAGTGGATTTCTTGTCACTGGAGGCCTTAAAGTGGAGGCTAAATGAATGATCATTTCTTAGGGAAATAGTAGCATGGATTTTTTGTTAGATTTGAATTGAACTGGTTGACATCTGGAGTCTTTTAAAACTCTGAGATGCTGGGATGTTGGTCTTCTGGAAGATGGGGGGTTAATGATCAGCAACAGACATGACCAAAGTCAAGCATTTAGATGGCCTGACAAAAGTTAGTGCTGGCTTAAGATAGCTACTGTAAGCCAAGAATGTAAAGTCACCAAATACAAAAGAACAAAAAGGGGAAGCTGAGCATGAATGGATCTGACAGTGGGACACAGAAGAACAGACCATGCTGAACAGTTCAAATAAACAGGAAAGGAGACAGGTTGTACAGTGACAAGGAATTTTGGCTACCTTTTAGAGGAACCCAGGAAGTTGGGGTCTTGACACTGTGACCTTGCCTATGGGGGCACAATGAGCCTGTTTTCTGAAGGTCCGCACTGTCAGGGTAGACATTGGAGAGTAGAGTACAAACCACTGTCTCTTGGCTTTCATGGATAACGAGACTGTGACTCTGTCTTACCTAGCCATCTTTCAAAGAGTTAAGCCTTTAGGATATATATTTTATTTACGACTACCTTAAATTGAGTTTCAGGGCAACATGAATAATTCAGACCTGTCCTGTCAGGCTTGTTAGCAAATGGCAAAGAGGCTGCATTTGCTAAGCCTTTCATTTTTATTAACATTACTAATGCAAAATTCTCCCTTTTATGCCTTGATTATTGTCCTCTTTTCACTTCTCCCACGGAGTATTCTATTGTCCATCATCACATTTCTTTCTCCAAGGAATAGTGGTTTTCTAACAGCCTATTATGGATCCCCCTTCACATTCTATATTCTGTCTCCTTTTACATTCTAACAGTCTTCTACTGCTTTGTGTATGTACACATCCATTGGGGTTCTAAGGACAAAGTCCTTTGTGTGAGGAAGCCTCTGGATGAAAGCCTAGAAAGGTTGGCTTTTTAAAAAATTCTTTCCTGAAGTTCCTTTGGTGAAGAAGTCAGGCTGGAAATCATACCAGAACAGTCGTGTTTCATAGCTACATTGTAATGAGAAGACTATAATTCATGGTCATTAAATTACTTCCTTTGAAGTATAAGAAAAACCAGAACAATCTTTATGACTCTTTAACCCAAAGGATTACAGTACATATGAATTAAAGTCAAGCGTGTTATGAACTAGCCGAGGTACCTCTGATGGCATAATTCCATCCCCACCCCAATGCTGATTAATTGGTTGAACTCCAACTGTAAGTTGGAAGGAAATAAAGCTCTGACTGACTTATCATTATACTTTGAGGACATGGAATGGAGGCTGAGTTGTTGAAAGAGAGAGACTAGAAAGGAAAGATGCCATTCAAAGGTCTCTGTTGTAACCTTATTCAGTGCTGTAATGGATTTTGGTGGAAAACAAGAGGACTCAAAGAACCCCTGTGCCTACATCTGTTCAATATTTCCCTAGAAGAGTGAGTTATATAACCAAACACTAACATCAATAGTGTGAAGAAATTTATTCTGGAGAGGGGTGGGGTTGGAGTGAGGGGACACAAAAAGCTATGAAAGAATAAGTAATGTATTTTATGTAAGAATAATAAATAAATGGTGGTAGGTAGCATTGATTGAGACTATTATTTCAAAAGTAGGGAAGGTTGTTAGTATCTTGCTAAGAAATCAAGAGATTCCTGCTTAAAGCCCAGCATTCTAAAGCTAATTAATATGGTTGTTCTGTTCCATTCCACTTGCTATGGATGGAGATAAGCCATAGAATATAAAGATTTGTGAACTGACCAGACATGGTCAGACATGCTTCTTTTCCTGCTGTACATATTCCCTGGTAATACATTCTGTCAGTGGTATTTATGGCTAGGAATATTTACAATCCTGACCCAGACCATCTTGGCTAGGTCAGACATCTTTATTTTTGTCCCAGTCCAGCTACACCACTAGGTGTCAGTGTGACAGCACAGAACCCCCCCCCTTGACTCTGAGGCTGATTAGAAGAGGGTTTCTTAACCAGTGTGTTGTGTTGGGGATACACCTACTGGATCCAGATGGCTTTGGAGAACAAAGTGAGGCTGGTGACTTTGCACAGCCCTCCTTCACTCAAATCCAATTCATTTGCAAGTCATGTCAATATCTTCCTGACATCATGGTCCTTTTCAAGAATGAAGGACACACCAGTGCATTACCCAAATCTGAAGTCCTATGTCACAGAATATTAACTGGACTATGGCTCCAGCTTCCCTGCTTGCTTCTGGGAACTGAGCAGCTTCTGCCAGTGGACCGTATATTTCCTCCCTGGCTCTCTGGTTGTCCTCCTACTCTTCCTCTCCTTACTTTTTTCTTCATCACTATAGCCAAACATATTGTTTTCTAATCCCTACCTCCCAGCTTTCTTCATTAGCACAACCAGAGGATCATGGGCTTTAAATTAGAAAGGGACCTTCCCCACTCCCCCCATTTTAAAGATGAGTGTATCTGGGTCCAGAGAGTGTACTGTAAGCCATTTATTCAAGATAACACAGCTAGCAAGTAGCAGATTTAAACTCAAGTAATCTTCAAATCTGAAGCTCTTAATTTTTTTCGTTTTTTGTTATAATTTTAACAATCAACTAACATAACCAGATGTAAAGAATAAAAAGAGGATTGTATATGAATCCATAAACTTTTGTTAACAACCAGTTTTTTAATGCATATTAAATTTAACAAGATAGTAAATAAATACTGTTTGCTCCCTCTTCTGAACTTTTAAAAATTTCCTTGTGGTGTGTGTGTGTGTTATCCAATACTTGTCCATTGCACCAAACTGCCTCTATCACTCACTTTCTTCACTGGGCATTGGAGTCCAACTCTAAGTGTTTATAGAGCTGCATATTAAGAAATGAATGCAAGCTATATAGAGAGTACTGACTGCATAAAAAGGCCTTCTTTTGGTGACTTGCGGAGTAATTCCTCTGGGCTGACCTCAGAATTTTCTTCTTGAGTTGCCCTGTCTTCCCTTTTGGGCTGCTAATAAGGGCATGCCTTCTAGCTTTTTTCTTAAAACTTCTATTTGGTGATTTTTTAATTCACATTTTCTTAATCTCATTCAGTCATAAGAGTGGTAAATTTGGCCCCATGTTTGGGAGGAAGAATGGCAGGGAGATGGGGGTCTAGAGTATAGAAAACATGAAGAATGTTTGGGGTGTCCCTACCTAAAATCACAGAATCTTTGACCTGAAAGATGTTATAGAACAGATATTGTGATGGGAGGAAACCTGAGTTTGAATCCTGACTCTGCTGTTTATTTATTCTCCATATTACTTTGGGTTTCTACTTTAAACATTCTCTCCATACTTATTCTGCATATTTTTGCATATGTCCCTTTTGTCTCCTGGTTCCCTTTAGTATATAAGCTTCTTGAAAGGAGGGAATGTTTCATAATTTTATTTTTATCACCAGAGCTTAGCATAGACCCAACCATATAGGAAGCTCTTAATAAATATTTGTTGCTTGATTATTTGAACTCACCTTTCTAAACTTCAATATACCTATCTATAAAGTGAGAGGATTAGCTAGATGCTTCCTAAGGTCCTCTTTAGCTACAAATTATATGAACATCTAGTCTACTTCCCCTTACTTTACAGATGAGGAAACTGAGGCTAAATTAGATTTAACTGACTTGCCAGAAGTCACAAAGCTACTAAAAGGCAGAGCTGAGACTAGAATCCAGATCTCCCAACTCCTGGTCCAATGTCCTTTTGGAGTTGTTGGCAACACAGAAAAGGGCAAAGGTTGTATAAACAAGGAAAGGAAGAATAGTCATTGTCTGGATGGAAATTTCTTATTGCCAGCTCTGCAGTTCTGAAAAGAAACCAATGCAATGCAGTGAACTCTATGTGACCACTATTCATAGCTCAAGAAAGGATCATGAAAAATGTTGAAAATATTTTCAGTCTTCCTCTATAAAGTGTTAGTCATTCATTGGTGTGTGGGATGATTGTTGTTGGTTCATTCCTCAAACCACAGCTTTGCAAAAGCAGAGATCATACACTGGGGAGTCGGCAGCTTTTTTAGATTTTTGGCAAGGTTGGTAGACAGAAAAAGCCCCCAGCTTCCAAGATGCATGACTGACACCTCAGATTCCCAGGACTTGAAAATGAAGATTCAGACTGCTCCAATTCCATTCTTTGCGAGAGCAAGGAAAAACCTTGGAACTCTCTAGTACTTTTCTCTCAGCCCACAAATTGAGAGTGGAGGTTGGGTGGGGAAGAGGTTAGAAAAATCAAATATATAAGTGACTGAACTTGTTTGGGCATACTAGGCAGACTTTTGATCTCTGGGGAAAGGTATCTTTTAAGTTAGAATTCAACTTCTCACTTAACAAGACATTCGTGTAATATTCCCATAAGGCAGTAATTGAACTAAAGCCAGGTGGATGGATAGATTGCAAGGTGGGTGGGGGAGGGGGAAGAAGCAGAAGATAAAAATCTGGTCCTTTACCCATTTATGATCTATTAACTAGTCTAGTCTTTGGAGAGTCATTTCCTGGGACTTGAGTTAACCTCTCAGTAAAATGGTCTCACTTTACAGGATATGATCAGATAACTGTGAAGTTTAATAGTTTATATTATAAAGTTTCTTACCCTCTTCAGCTTCCTCCCACTACAAATTGCAGTTTGAAATAGAATCTCTGACTCAGAATAAAGGGCAAAGAGTTTTGCCCATAACTTACCAAGAAGTCCAAATTGGGTAGAACGTTTTCATAGATTTTCAAGTAACAGTATAGTTGTGGCTTTCCTGTCTCTGTTATTTAAGTATTTTGTTGTTAAGTCATTTTTTTTTCAGTTGTGTCCAACACTCTGTAACCCTGTTTGGAGTTTTCTTGGCAGAGATATTGGAATGGTTTTCCATTTCCTTTTCCAGCTCATTTTACAGATGAGGAAACTGAGGCAAATAGAGTTAAGTGACTTGCCCAGGGTCACACAGATAATGTCTGAGGCTGGGATTTGAACTCAGGAAGATGAGTCTTCCTGACTCCAGACTTGAAGTTGTATCCACTGTGCCACCAAGCTGCCATATTTAAATATATGATCCTATAATTATTATATGCTTTCCTAGACTTCTTCAAAATAATGACCATGACTTATTCATGGGATAATTAATGACAGAGTTTGAAGGGACCTTAAAGCTCATTTTGTCTCACCTCCTCATTTTATAGCTGAGGAAACTGAGATCTAAAAATATGAAGTGACTTGTCCAAAGTCATCCAGGTAAGAAGTGGCAAGATCAGAATTTGAACTCAAGTCTAGTACTTTTTCTACTGTGCCAGTCTTGTTCATCCATGTATCACCAGAGCCTAGAACAGTGCCTTTCTTTTTTTTTTTAAGCAAATGCTTTATTAACTTCTGTTTTACATCATTCATTTCTGCCAGATTTTGAGTTACAATCATTTTCCCCCCATTATTCCCCTACCCAACCTCCCAGAACAGTAATCCCACAAGAAATCACTTCCTCCAATCTGCTCTCTCCCATACCTTCTCCCATACCCCCATCGACTTTTCCATTAGAGGAAGGTGAGTCTTTGCATCCCAATGCCTGCACATCTTATCTCCCTATTACCAGCAAAAGAGTGTTAATAATAGTATTTTTATATATTTGAAACATTTAATGTTACGACCTCGAATTTCAGATCCATTTCCTTCCTCCCTTGTCACCCATTCCCTCTTGGGAGATAAGTAATTCAGTATATGTTGTACATGTCTAGCTATGCAAAACATTATCATAGTAGATATATTGTACAAGGCTGCTTATAATTCCCTCCCACTCATCCCACTCCCCACCTGGTCCATTCCCTGCATGATCCTGTCCCTCTTTATAGTGGGTACTTCCAACCTCCCCTCACCCCAAGGATGCCCTCCCATCCATCATCCCTCCTCCCATCCCCCTTCCCCCTATCCTGCTGCAGGTTGAGATATCCCATTTAGTATGTATGTCATTTTCTCCCTGAACCAAATTCAGTTTGAATGTTGTTTTGCCTTTTTAGCCTTCCTTATTCTCCCCCTCTTTTGCAACCACTTCCCCTTGCTTCTTCTGCATGGGATAGTTTACACTACCCTGTCTCTCCCCATCCTCTCTTGCCACTTTCCTCTCTCACCTCATAATTTCATCCCTTGAGTAGTCTCCCTTCCCAACAAATTCAACTTATGCCCTCTATCCATATATAACTGTAACCATACACACACACATTCACATATGTATTCATATGACCACACCCCCTTCTTCCATTATTTTCATAGTGAGAAAGATATCATCAGTCACAGTTATTGCTTTTCCATATAGGAATGTAAATAGTTCAACTTTGATAAGTTCCTTTTGATTTCTTTTCCCTGATTGCCTTCTCAGGCATCTCTTCCTTCTTGTGTCTGGATGTCAAATTTTCTATTCAATTCTGGTTTTTTCCCTCAAGAATGCTTGAAAGTCCTCTATTCCACTGAATGACCATATTTTCCCTGAAACAAAATACTCAGTTTTGCTGGGTAGGTGACCCTTGGGTTCATTCCCAGCTCTTTTGCTCTCTGGAATATCATATTCCATGCCCTTCAATCCCTCAGTGTAGAAGCTGCCAGGTCCTGGGCTATTCTGATTGTGTTTCCACAATATTGAAATTGTTTCTTCCTGGCTGCTTGTAGTATTTTCTCCTGATCTGGGGATTCTGGAACCTGGCTATAATATTCCTGGGAGTTTTCTTTTTGGGATCTTTTTCAGGAGGTGGTCTGTGGATTCTTTCAACCTCTATTTTTCCCTCTGGATCTAAAACATCAGGGCAGTTTTCCTTGAGAATTTCTTGAAGGGTGATTTCTAGGTTCTTTCCTTGATCATGGCTTTCAGGTAGTCCAATAATTTTTAAATTGTCTCTCCTGGATCTATTCTGCAGGTCAGTGGTTTTTCTCATGAGATATTTCACATTGCCTTCTAATCTTTCGTTTGTTTGGATCTGCTTAACAGCATCTTGATTTCTCATAAAGTCATTAGCTTCCATTTGCCCCAGTCTAACTCTGAAGGAATGAATCTCCTCAGTGAACTTTTGAGATTCTTTTTCCATCTGGCAAATTCAACTTTTTAAGGCATTCTTCTTCTCATTGCCCTTTTGGGCCTCCTTTGCCATTTGAGTTAGTCTATTTTTTACGGTGTTGTTTCCCTCAGTCAGGCTGTTGACCCTCATTTCATACTTTTCCTGCATCCTTCTCATTTCTCTTTCCAATTTTTCCTCCACTTCTCTTATTTGATTTTTAAAGTCCTTCTTAAGGTCCTCTATGGCCTGCAACCCGCTCATGGTTTCCCTTGGGGCTTTTGGAGCAGGACTTCTGACCTCACAGTCCTTTTCCCGCTCTATGCCCCCAGAATAGGAGTCTAGGGTTGCATTTTTCTGTTTCCTTTGCCTTGGCATGTTGCCACTTGATTACCTGACTTTTGGGCTTGTTGCCACACTATGGCTTTAAGGCCAGATAGAGGAATTTTCGTCCCGAACGTGTGGGGGCAACTTCCGTTTCTGGCAAGCTGTAAACCCACCCACGACTTCCACCCTAGATCACAATCCAGATCCAGGGAGGTTAAAGCAAGAGCGATTACCCCCAAGACTGATCGCTGGATCTCCCTACAAATTTGCAGGCTGGGAGCGGGCGCTGCCTCTGAAAGCTACAAAATGGCGTTTGTCCTCAGCGGCTTCTAGCCCCCAGGGGAGGGAGCCGACGCATTCCCTAATACCAGTCCCAAAGTCCATAGGACACTAACCTCTTACTTTGTCCCAGGCAAGTCTATGTTGATAATTCTGGAGTCAAACAGCTCCTGGTGTTCTGGGGTTCCTTCAGCTGGCTGCTGGCCCCGCTGCCCTGGGGCTAAAACCTCGGCTCATGCGGACCTGGGCTCGGCTTGGCTAGGCTCCTGCGCTCTGCGCGCTGCACGCTGCCAGGTCCCAGACCGCTGCGCTGGTCCTTCCTGCAGGGCTGCTGGGCTGTCCTCAGCGGGAGTTTAGCTTCTCTGTGTCATTCTGTGGGTGCTGGGGCTCCAGAAGTTGTTCAGAGTCCCCTTTTACATCGTTTGGGGGTAATGTGGGGGCAGAGTGGCTTGGATGAGCTGTTTCTACTCCGCCATCTTGGCTCCGCCCCCTAGAACAGTGCCTTTCATCAATTAGACAACTAGAGTTTGCTAAATTGAATTGAGTGGGGCCATAGTTTTGATGCTGTCTTCTAAGGAGATGCTACCAACCTCAGATATTTGGTTGGAGGCTTCCCAGCCTCAAAAGAGGTAGAGGCACTCCTTGGTGGGCTAGGTGGCGCTAGAGTTCAGCAATCTATGTTATCTGTAGGAGAAAAAGAGAGTTGACCAGTCAGCCATTTCTATCAGTTGTCCTTTCTAGCACCCTAGGTCATCACCACTAATCTCCAACTATTATAATAGCCTCTTGATCCACCTCTGCCTCCACTCTCTCTCCTCTTCAATCTGTACTCCACATAGCTAACAAAATGAAAGTCCTAAAGAACAAGCATCAATAGGAGTAAACACTTTCCATTTATTGTCTCATTTCATCCTCACAGCTACCCTAGAAAGTAGGTGCTACTACTACCCCCATTTTACAGATGAGGAAATTGAGGCAGCGAAAGGTTAAATGATTCATGCAGGGTCACTCAGCTAGTAAGTATCTGAGGCTGGATTTGAACTTGGGGGTCTTTCTGACTCCTAGCCCAGTCCTTTATTCACTGTGCTACTTACTGGTTTTCTAACTTGAATATCTTAAAGCTACACCAGAATTTTTAGGACAGCCTGTATACACACTTGCTATGACCTTTTTGAAGACTTATTCAAGTCTTCTAATTGTTTGTGTGTGGGGGCGATCTGGAGAGGTATCTTGAGGATCTTGCCTCAATCAGCTCTTTCAGGATGGAGAACAAATCTTCAATTTTTCATCCGCCATGGTAGTGAGGACAGTGCTGGAGCTCTGGGTAGGTCCTAAATGCACTAATAATATCCATTATCTCTCTCCCAACCCCAGTACTCTGCAGTCCAACCAGACCAACTATCTTGTTGTTCCTTATACATCTCTCCATCTCCCACCTCCATGCTTTTGCACTGACTGTCCTCTTTTCTTGGAATGCACTCCTTCCTTACCTCTCTGCCTTTGTGTCACAGCTCAGGCATCATCCTCTATATGAAGCGTTTCCTGATCCCTTTGTCCCTCCCTCACTACCTTGTGCTGTGTTTATTCTTTTAACATTTATTCTGCTCATTCTTTTATGTGTACTTGGTGTCTCCCCATCAGAATGTAAGCCCATCGAGAGTGGAGTTTGTTCTAGTCTTTGTATTTTCAGCACCTAGCATGGTACCTGACAGATAGAAGGTGGTTAATAAATATTTATTAATTGATTAAATTTCTATTGACTTCATAGCTCATCTCTGCCAGGGAACACTCATTGTATTCGTTGCTGCTTTTGAAATTAACACCCAGTTACTATGAGGCTTCTTACATAGGTCTCATGATTACTACATTGCTTCTCCTTCTCTCCTTCAATCTCCACTTTATAGAGGGACTCCCTAATATTGCTATTAAAAAATTCATTAAGCATCCCTATGTTCTAGATCTGCTTGTCATCACACTGATTAAAGTTAGCTCCTGGAAATGCATTTATAGTCTATTAGGGTAGCCCAAGCAGAATGTGGAACACACATTTTTTTAAATGCTCCCTGTGCAAATCCATGGGAAATGGCTTTAGCATTCTGCAACAGCTGACATATGTGTGATACCAGTTTATATTTCAGATATTTCCCAGGATTCAGGTCATGTCAGACATTCAGTATCTAGGCAGAATTCTTTCAATGGTAGTATAGAGGGAGTGCTTTTAAAAGGGCTTGGGAAAAGATAGGAAGAGGTTTCAATTGAAGGCTCACTGAATGGGTGTTGCCTCAGACAATCTGAGACCTGGGAAATCCCTTAACTTAAAAAGGCCACGATCTCCCACTGCACTGGGGGTCATCTCCATCTGTCCTGATCTTTATCTGGCCACTGGACCCAAATGGCTCCAGAGGAGAAAGTGAGGCTGGTGACTTTGCCCAGACCTCCTTCACTTGAATCCAATTTACTTGCATGTCATGGCTTCATCCCCCTGATGTTATGGCCCCCTTCAAGAATGAAGGACAAACGACAACAACTATTCAGACTCATGCCCCAGCTGCTTCCTTCTGGATCTTCCTATTCCTGGTTTATTCAGCATTCCTGAAATAATCTTTAGTTTGGAGGAGACAGCATGGGAAAAGTCATAATAGGGATGGCTAGGTGGCATAGTGAATAGAGCACTGGCCCTGGAGTCAGGAGGACCTGAGTTCAAATCCAGCCACAGACACTTAACACAAAAACTAGCCATGTGACCTTGGGCAAGTCACTTAACCCCAATTGCCCTACCTTCCCCCCTCCAAAAAAGCAAAAAAAAAAAGCCATAATAATAAATAATACTATAAGTATAACAAATAATAAAATATAATAATAACTAATAATAAAATAAGTATAACATAATAACTATTATAGTATAATAAAGTCCTGACCTATAATACCCTACTGACCTAACAACTCTATTATGTTATGTTGGTCTTGAATATTGGGCTTCCATATACTTGCCATAATGCTTTTAATTTATTTGACATAGTAAGAGTTAAGGGATTTATCTGTTACATAAATTTGAATCTGTTTGGTATTCACTTTGATGGATCTGTGATCTTATTAGTATGGGTCCCCCTTCCTCAATGCAAATCATTTCCTCTCTGTGCCTTCACATCCTGTTGTTAATCTCCTCCAGTCCATCTCTAAGATAGCCCAGCATACTACGATCATTCCTGGAGTTCTCCTGAGGTCTCATGAATGCCAGTGGCACACGCACCCAGATATACAACACTGGAACGAGAGAGAAAACCCAGGGCTTCTGCATCCATGAACAGCTTTGTATATACCCTACCCAGGCTTATTGTCTGTGCTCTGTTGTGATGATCCCATCTGCTCTTAACTTGTCCGACCATTAACTAGCTCTCAGAATACATCAGAGACTTCTGGGGAAAGGTGTAAATGATGATAATCATAGAGTAGTTCCCAAAGTATAGCCTTTGAATCACTTAATGGTATTAAGCAGATTTTTCTGGGTTCAGGAATGTGTTTCTAGTTCGACTTTAAAATTGCTACTTATGTGACTGAAGCATAAGGACAGAGGAAACCCTTTTAACCTTTTTTTTTTTTTAAAGGCAGAAAAAGAGGCAAGCAGAGCAGGCTAAGAGAAAGGATGGGCAAACCAGGAGGGTTAAAACACATCCTCTTAGATTGCAACCCATGGTGTAGAACTAAGCTTTCTCTTCATGGGGTGTATAAATAATGTTCTGGGTGCACAGGATATTCACATTGTCCCTTATCTTCACCCTTCCCCTTAAGAAGGGAAGGGAATCAACTTTTATATAGCGAACATTATTTTAGAGATATTATGTCATTTGATCCTCACAATAACTTTGGGAGATAGGTGCTATTATTATTTCATTTTACAGTTGGGGAAACTGGGGTAGAGAGAGGTAAAGTGACTTGCTAAGGATCACACAACTAGTTAAGTGTCTGGGGCTGGATTTGAACTCAGGTCTCACAGATTCTAGCCCCAGAGCTCTAGCCACTGTACCACCTAGCTGCCCAAATTCAGAGACAAGTAAATAAGCAAACATTCAGCAACATGTGTTAGCCTAGTACCTAGCACCAGATAGCTTGGCATAGTGGATAGGGTGCTAGACGAAGTCAGGAAGATTGAATTCAAAACCTGTCTCTCATACTTACTGTGGCTGTGAACAAATCTCTTCACCTCTCTCAGAGGTCTAGGCTCCTTATCTGTAAAATGGGAATGGTAATACCTTAAGCCCAGAATTGTGAGGCTCAAATAAGATAAGGGAAGTTAAGTACAATTTTGTGTTATTGTAACACATCTTGGGCTTTTGTTCAAAGAGGGGGAATATTTGTTGCAGTAATAAAATAACCACAAAGGGAAGATTTGCAGGGTTCCAATGGTCTGGTAGACAATCCTGGTCCTACCTATAAAGACAATAAGAATTAAGTCTTACTCTACTCCTCCCCACCCCTTGTTGTGTGACTCACTTCTTTCTGATTTTCCCAAAACATCCATGCCTACCCAGAAAGAGCTTCCAATCTAATGAAGAGGAAAGGAAGGAACTCTATGAAACAATAAATCCCCACCCTTCTGCTTCACATCCTTCACAAATTTTAGAAGGAAGACAGTATTTCATTCTTCATGTTTTCTAATGTATATAATTATGGCAGATTTAGAAATAGGCATCTCTACCTTGAATTCAAGAAGCTGAATAGGCTGAATGTAAGAAACTTTTTTTTGAGGTGCTAATGACTGAATGACTAAAAGGGAGAAAGGTTAGGGTTGAATCTCTGCTTTTAGCACTTTCCTATATAATATATATATATATATATATATATATATATATATACACATATATGTATATATAATGAATATATGTAATAACAAATCATTTACTCAGAAAAAAATGAATTTCAAACCAGTTCAGATAACAAAGAATGGAGGTTGAGATTTTGAACTCCAAATATAGTAGGTAGGAGTAGATGGTTTGTTTGTGTGGTTAAATGAGACATTGGTAGGGTTAGGAAAGACTTTAAAATTATTCTTTCTGCCTTCTGTACTGATTCGTAGACCCATTAAAATGTGGCGGTTTTGCCAGTTCTTTCCATGCAGTCTTAGGAATAAATGGTGCGTGCTGGTTTTGACTTTTCCTCTTGCTGAAACCAATTAGTGTGTCCCTGATTGAACACCTGGGGCTTTTCTCCATAAGTAGGCAAAAGACTTTATTTCAGACTTTATATTGTTGAAAAAATACAAGGTAGGTCCCTTTCTCACTCCTCCCTTGTAAGCCAAATCCAACATTCTAACAGTTTACTCTCCTGCTCAAGAATATTTCATGGCTCTCTTATTGCCACTAGATTTATTTATTCATTCATTCATTCATTTATCTATCTTTCCATTTATTTATTTCCCCCCTTCATGTACTCTACTTTTTTAGCTAAATTGACCCCTTACTATTCCCTGAACTCAGTGCTCCATCTTCTCCTTCTGAAACTTACTGAGGGGATTCCCTTCTTTTCTCTAGCATCATGAACTTCATTGAAGGCTTAGCTCAAGTACTATAGACTATGGGAAGCCCTTCCTAATGCCTCTAGTCATTAGTTCACTCTTCTTTGCAAATATTCCGTTCCCCAGTAGAATATTAACTTCTTAAAGGCACGAGCTTTTCCTTTCTTTTCTTTTTTTTTTTTGCCTTTTTTTTTTTTTTGGTGGGCAATTGGGGTTAAGTAACTTGCCCAAGGTCACACGGCTAGGTTTTTGTTTGTGTGTGCGTTCATGTCTGAGGCCGGATCCGAACTCAGGTCCTTCTGACTCCAGGGCCGGCGCTCTACTCACTGCACCACCTAGCCACCCCCTTTTCCTTTCTTTTAATTGTATCCCCACTGCCTACTGCAGTCCCTTGCAAATGGTAGATTCAATAAATACCGGCTGGAATTAATTGGGAAGGATAATGAAATGCCAGACTTCTGCCTTAGAAAGATCTTTTTTTTTGCCAGCTATATAAGGGGTGGAAGAATGAATGAATGAAAATAAATAATTTTAAATACTTATTATATTCTACTTACTATATTTTGTTTTTTTAAATTAAATTTTATTTTGTTCCACCAATGAAAATCTGCTCTTATTGGGTGAAGTATTTCTGTATCGAGTTGTATATACATGTATTTTTTCCTTCTTTGACCAGTTCAGATGAGAGTACAGTTTAAATGTCACCCACTCCCCGCTTTCTTCTCCTTCCGCCTTGTGTGTATAGACTTCAGCTTGAATACTCCAATTGAGTAAGAAAATTTTCTTTAACTTTGCTCCTCTACCTCCCCCATAGTGTATTCCTCTTCTCCATTTGCATTCTTTTAAGATCATCAAAATATAACAAAACCACTCAAAGGAATTCTTCTAATGTGTTTCCCTCTGTGATCCCCTGATCGTTATCATAAGTTTCTCAGGGAAACATTATGTCTTATCTTCCCATATTAGAATGGAAGCAATTTTTCTTTTTATTCCCTTATAATTGGTAGCTCATGTTTACCTTTTGCATGTTTCTCTTGACCCCTGAGTTTATATTTCAAAATTTCTGTGCTCCTCTGGTTGTTTTATCAGGAATCCTTAGAACTCCTCTATTTAGTGAAATAGAAGATTCATTTTTTGCTCTATAGGATTATATTAAGCTTTTCTGGGTAAGTTATTCTTGGTCATAAATCTATACATTTGCTTTCTGACTTTTGTATTCCAGGTTCTTTGCTTCTTTATGGTGAGGGTTGCTAAATAACACATAATTCTGACTGTGGTTCCTTGCTACTTGAATTATTTCTTCCTGGCTGGTTGTAGTATCTTTTCTTTGACCTAGAAGCTCTGGATTTTGATCCTAATGTTCCTGAGAGATTTCATTTTGGGGTTTCTCTCAAGAAGTGATCAGTGTATTTTTTTTTCTTTTTCTGGGCGAGGGATGCAGGACAATTGGGGTTAAGTGACTTGCCCAAGATCACATGGCTAGTAAGTGTTAAGTGTCTGAGGTTGGATTTGAACTCAGGTCCTCCTGACTGCAGAGCCATTGCTCTATTCACCAGTGCATTCTTTATATTTTATGCACTGGTTCTAAGAAATCTGGGCAATTTACAGTTAATATTTCTTTAAATTATTACTTGAAATATAATTTTTTGAAATAGTTTCAAGAAATATTTATTGAAATGTGAAGTATCTATATTCTCTTTTTGGTTATAACTTTTAGATAGCCTGTGATTTTTTTGTTGTTTTTTTAATTCTATTTTATTTTTTTCTCAATTGCATATAAAAAAGAAATAGATTCATTTTTTAAAAAATTGAGTTTGAAATTCTCTCCCTTCCCTTCCCCTCCTTGGGAAAGGAAACAATTTGTTATCAATTATACATGTGAAGCCATGTGAAGCATTTCCATATTAGGCAAGTTGCAAAAGAAAACAGACCAAACCCCCTGCCCCGCCCCCCAAACAAGCTAAAGTTTTAAAAGTATGCTTTGATCTTCATTCAACTCCATCAGTTTTTTTCTCTGGAGGTGGATAGCATTTTTCATCATGAGTCCTTTGGAATTGTCTTGGATCATTGTATTGCTCAGAAAAGCTTTGTCAGTTATAGTTGATCATCTCACAATTGCTGTTGCTGTGCATGATGTTTTCCGGGCTCCACTCCCTTCATATAAGTCTTCCCAGGTTTTTCTGAAACCATTCTGCTTGTCGTTTCTTATAGCACAAGTGTCCCATCACAATCATATTCCATAGTTTATTCAATCATTTCTTAATTGATGTAGCTGCATGGTTCTGAAATTATTTCTGTTTTCTGTTTTCCAGCTCAGTTGCATGTTCTACTTTTTTTTTAGTCTTTTGATTTTATTTTAATAATTTTTGTTGTCTAATGGAATCATTGGCTTCTGTTTGGTCAGTTATATTTTTCAAGGAGTTTATTACTTGGGGAAAATTTTGTACATTTTGTGCCAAGCTGTTAATTCTCTTTCCAATTCTTTCTTCCCTAGATTTCATTTCTTTTCTGAATTTTTCCTCTAATGCTCTCATTCCATTTTTTAAAAAAATTTTGTTTTTTTGCTTTTTGGAGGGGGGAAAGATAGGGCAATTGAGGTTAAGTGACTTGCCCAAGATCACACTGCTAGTTTTGTGTTAAGTGTCTGAGGCCAGATTTGAACTCAGGTCCTCTTGACTCCAGGGCCAGTGCTCTATTCACTGCACCACCCTGCTCCCCCTCTCATTCCATTTTTTAAAAAATTTAACTCACTTAAAAAAAAAAACTGTTGTTTTATCTCTTCCAGAAGTTCTAAATAAATTTGTGCCCAAGTTGTATTTTTATTTGTGGTTTTTCTTGTATTTTTGAGTCATTCTGTTTTTCTGGATTAATCTTAAGTATCCTTGTCACCATAATAGCGTTTAATGGTTGGATTTTTTTTTTTTTGCATCATTCTTTCAACCTACTTCCTGACTTTAGATTTGATGTTAGGACAAGGCTCTGCAAACTTTGGGAGGCAATATCTGCACTGAGCTTGTGTTTTCATAGGTTCTGCTACTGCTTTATTAGGGTATTGAGTATGGTGCTCTTACAGGATCTTATGGACATCTTAGCCTGGAGGCCTGCAAGCCTTAAGAGTTCTTTGAGTTGCCAGATTCATGGCTAATTCTGTTCACCGGCCCCTAGGTCTGAGCTCTGAATGTTCCTGACCTAGGTTTGCATCTGAGCAACACACCTATGAACTTGTCCCTGAGGTACTGGATAGTTTCAGCTGAAAAGCTTTGCTGATTCAGTGACAAAATGGCAGTTTCTGCTTTGGGCTGGAATTCCAAACTTGGTTATTCTGCTGCAGACTTCAGACTGGGCTAGTGGCTAGAACTGAGACCTTAGGAACTGCTCCTGGGATCAGAGCCACACAACTGTTGCTTACTTCTGATTTTTCTCCTTGTTCAGTACATACTCTAAGACCCACAACCTCTCTTTGTTCTGGAAAGCCACCCCTAGAGGCTAGATCACTCTTCAGTCTTCCCTGGATCTGGGACCCAGAATTGGGTAGTGAGCAGAAGAATTTCTAGTGGCCACCTGTTCCTTCAGCCTACACAAAGTTAAGTTCCTCCACGCCAGATCTGGGCTCTCTTCTTGTCCTAATTCACAGAGTTGGTTTTCTTTCAATCTGTGCTTTAGAATGCTAAGTATTACTATTACTGGCTAGGTCCTCCCTCATTTTTCTTAGATTTACTGATTAGGAGTCAGTCTGGTGTGTTTGTAGATCTATATGGAGGAGTCTTCCATGGGAAGGAAGGAGAGCTCAATTGACCTTTATGTTATTCTACCATGTTGGCTCTGCACCCCACCCCCAAGTACTGGGCTAACTAATAGCTGTAGAAAAGTAAAATCAAAGACAGTTCTTAAAGAGCTTACATTTTAAGGGAGGAAGCAACATATGTAAGGGAGAGAGATGTTCTTTGGTACAAAAGGATAGTGAGTGGGGCCGTTGAGCACTATATTGAAGCCCCCCTTATCCAGTAACAATGGCAGCTGATTTGATCAGGATTCATGGTTCCAGAACTGTAAAGGGGGGAAGAAGGAGAAAGGATAAGGGCTAGTGAGGAGTTCTAATCATGATGTTTCCCTGGTCAATAGATCCAATTGACCCCTTATTACCTCTAATATAAAATACAAATTTCCCTACATTTAAAACCTGACCTCAGTCTACATTCCAGGCTTATTATACATCATGTACTCTTTGCCTCAGTCAAACTGGCCTTCTTACTGGGCCAGATACAGCACAAACTATCTTCATGCCTTAACATTTCTTGTCTCTCAAACATGTAATGCACTTTCTCCTCATCTTTACCTCTTAGAATCTATAATTTCCTTTCAAATTCATCTCAAGCACTGCCTTTTTCACTAATCTTTTCCTGATCCCACCACCTCCAGCAGCTAGTACCTTCCTCTTGTGTGTACATATGCTTATGTATATACTTATGTGTGTGTCTGTGTGCATATGTGTACGCACATATTGTCTACCTTGAGAGAATGTAAGTTACTTGAAGGCAGAGTCTGTTTTGGTATTTGTATTCCCAGCATCTGGTACATAGTAAGTACTTAATAAATGCCACTTGATTAATTATTTATTGGGCAACTTATGTTTCCCATAGCATTAAAAAAAAAAGCCAATAAAAGATGCGTAACATGTAAGCATGTTCATTTCATTTTATTTGTCTTTTTCCAGTGTTTCTAAGTTCATTGTAATTGGTCATGTTTCTTGTTTCTCACAACTAATATTTTACATTGAAAACTTCCACAAGTCAAGGCCAATGTCTGCTTCAACTTGATTGGTGTAGCTCATAAAAACCTTTAATAAAGTCTTTTTGATGATGATGCGATGGTATTGAATTAATTGTGGCAGTTAGTAGGTATGACAATTTTGTGCTGAGAGAATTATGCATGCTTGAATGAGGACTTTGCCATCTTTTCTGCCTGGTTACAGGGTGGGCCTTTCAGAAGCTGTAAAACCTTCATTGACAACCATGGAAATACTCAACTGCTATATACTCCACTTGGCTAATTGAAACATTTACTACCAGACTTAAATTTCATATAATATTGTTTATGGTGCCATAATAGCATAAAAGCTTTTGGGCTCACTGGAGGGCTGTGGATGCAGTCTATAAAACTTGGGGCAGCTGTAGGAATGGCAGCACAATTTAATGTTAGAAGAAATATACTTTGGGGTGGTCATCACTGTTCTCGGTATTAAAATGTCAACATAAAAGCCTAGTAGCTTACAAAATGAAAATGGAAAATTCCCATCTCGATTCCCACAGCTCCTCTCAAACTGTTAATAAAGAGAGAAGAGAAACCCTTACAGGGGAAGATTTTCTAGAAATTTTCCTTTATCATATTCCTCAACTGTCTCCAAAGCCACTACAATTCAAATCCAATTTTGATAATATTTCCCCCCTAAAACAAGCTAAGTAAACAGGAATAGCTGTTGTGCTTTTATTTTGTGTTGGATTCAAAGTACAATATTTTAAAGAGAATAGAATTTATGAACAAAATATGTATGAGAAATGAACAAGGTATATCCATGTTAGTGGGAGATGCTAATCAAGAAAATTGGATTATCTTATTTTCCCTTCATTTTCTGTATCATGCTGTCTTCTGGCTGCCTTATTACACATATTTTGGGGGAGGGGTCATGCCTCACCAAACTCAGTGGCAGAATTATATCAATATTGTTGAATTTTTTAGTAGTTTTCATTCATGGTTTCCCAGAGGGAAAGATTAAAGCTAATTACCATAAAAGATTTGCTTTCATTCATCCCTGGGTTGTTTTTTTTGTTTATTTATTTGTCTTTGTGCTTACTTGGATAATTGAGTATACCATAGCTACACATGATTGAACTGTTCAGTGGTAAATGTCTGCAGTAGGAAGAACATCTAGAAAATTAATGAATTGTGATTTTCTTTACTTTTTAATCTTTGAGGTGAATTATTTCATCACATGATTGACATAGAACTGAAAGGGAATTTAATGACCATCCAGTCCTGCCTCCTCTTTCATATATACACTTAGAGGATGAGTGACTTTCCAAGGTCACATAATTAGTAAACAGTAGAACTAGTATTTGAGCTCAGGTTCTCCAATTCCAAATCCAGAACTATTTCCAGTATACCACAACTGCATCCTTTTGCTTTATGACATTTAGCTTCATAAAATAATCTTTGGAGACGTCCCAAGAGGGTAGGGATGACTTGTCAGAATATTATGAAGGGTCCTCACACATTCAACTGAATGGGTACTGAGGTTCCTTCCAGCTCTAAGAATCTGTGATTGTATAAAAGGGTCCAATGGGACGTGGAAGGAAGAAATCAAAACCAGCGACTAAAATAAGATTAGGCAGTTATCCAGGGTTTTTAACTGATCCATTATCTCTCTACTTTCCATTACTAAAAGTTAATCATATAAACAAAAAGCTAGATTCCAGGAAACCCTTGCTTTCTCATAACCTCACATGGAGTGGCTATAAAAATTCTTCAAATGAATAAAATTGAAGATATCATCTAATTCAGATGTCTGAAAAGTGCTGGTGAATGTTGAGAGGTATTTAACTCATTATTCTCTAAGTCTTTGATGATGATCTAGTGGTAACATACGAGACGGAGGGCCACAGTCCAAGTTAGTTTAGTGCATATGGAACTGGACTAGAGTCAGAAGGACAAGGGTTTAAAACTTGCCTCTGATACCAACTAATTATGTGATCAATAGCAGGTCACTTCACATCACAAGAAGGTCCCTTAATTTACTCATCTGTGTATGGGGATAGTAATACCTACAGTCTCTTTCTCAGGGTTGTTTCAAGGCTCAAATAGGATAAGAAAGGGTTGGGGGCCTACAGCCTCAAGACCACGTGTGGCTCTCTAGGTCTTCAAGTGTGGCCCTCTTAAAAGGATTTGTTCTATAAAGCTTGGACTCAGTCAAAAGGCTGTACCCAAGGACCTAGAAGGCCACATGTGGCCTTGAGGTCACAGGTTCCCCACCCCTAGGATGAGAAATAACCATGCAAACTTTGAAGTGCTGTGTAAATATTGATTTTTATTATCAAGAGGTAGTTTTAATTAAGTTTGGACAGTGGATGACTTTATATGGAGAAAATAACAAGACTGGAGGGGAAAACCCATGATGTTCTTGTTTTTCTGAAACTGGGATTGATGGAAAGTTTTTCTGAAACTGGCCCTGGAGTTGAGGAATGTCAGTTCAAATTCCATCTCTGATGCCTGTTTCTTTAGGAGCTTGAATAAGTCCTTTAGTCTCTGGTCAAGTCAAATAAAATGAATAAACATTTATGAAACACCTGCTGCATGCCAAGTTCTGTGCTAAGCATTGGGATAAAAAGAAAGGTCAAGAAGTCCCTGCCCTTCAGGGGCTTACACTCTAACTGGAGAGACAATATGCAAACAATTATGTACAAACAAGATACACACAGGACAAATTGGAGATAAATGTAGAGGAAAAGCCCTAGCCTTAAGGGGGATCTGGAAACAGGAAATTTTAGCTGAGACTTGAATGAAGCATGGGAATTCAGGAGTCAGAGATGAGGAAGGAGAGAATTCCATGCATGTGGGTCAGTCTGTGAAAACTCATGGAGGCAAGAGAGAAGAGTGCATGCTCAGTTTCCACATCGGTAAAACAAAGGGATTGTCCAAGAAGTCTCCAAGGCTCCTTCCAGTTCAAGATGTGTCTCCTTTTGGTTCAAAACAAAATAATTCTATGCCTTTTTGTTGTTGTTGTTGAGTCATTTCTCATCTGTATCTGACTCTGTTTGGGTTTTCTTGGCAAAGATACTGGAATGGTTTGACATTTCCTTCTCCAGCTTATTTGACAAATGAGGAAACTGAGGTGAACAGGATTAAGTGACTTGCCCAGGTCACACAGTGAACAGATGTCCAAGGCCAGATCTGAACTCTTTCTGACTCACAGTCCATCACCTGCACTACCTAGCTGTCCTAATTCTATGGCTATAAAAGGGGAAATCTTCATAACTTACCACCCTACCCAGTTAGAACCTGTCATATTTGGCTATTTAAATCTGGGCTTTCAAAAAGGTTTGCTTCTCCTTCATCTGAAAAAAATAATTAGATATGAACTGATAGTTAAACTCTCTGGAAACTGTAACTCTGCCTGTGTGTGTGTGTGTGTGTGTGTGTGTGTGTGTGTGTGTGTGTTTACCCCCAGAATAGCTGCCCTTCTGTGAACTTAGTGAAATAGCTTCCTTCTCCAAGAGAAGATGAAGGGGAAGAATAAGAGCCTGTGTACCAGAAGGTCTATAGGGTTACTGCACTCCAATGACAGATACAGTTATTACCAGCATATTTCTCTCTCCTATTATTGTTACTAATGAAGTAACTATTCCTGAAAGTGGTTTTAACCTAATTAGTTAGGCTTTCATTTTAAAGAAATAACATCTTATTTTATGTTACCAAAGACACATTAAAAATTTTTCCTCTTCCCAGTTCTACTCATATGAGAGTGCCTGATCCACAGTGAGCCTATCTGCCCTAAATGTTATTTGGTATTGCCTGCAGTTGGAGACACTTTTGCTTCCTGGCTAAAGGATTTGTTCTTTGTAGAAAAGATGGGAGCTAAGAAAAGTAAATCAAAGATCTCACAAGCATTCTGACCAAATGAAAAAAAAAATAGTCAACTAAGGGAGTTTTGCTTTCCAGACATAAAATTCTGTTCAAAGAAGGGCATATTGAATACCTACTGTGTACAGTGAATAGTGCTAAGTGTCACAGGGAAAACAGGAGGTCATTGCTGCCTTCAAGGAGCTTACTTTTTCACTGAGGAGACCAAGCAGTCATATATGCTTGGATTCCAATGTAAGATTTGATTCTAGTAGGAGAGTTATGGGAGATAGGTGGTACAGTGGATAGAGCACTAGGCCTGGGGTCAGGAAGATCTGAGTTCAAATCCAACCTTAGATACTTACTAGCTTTGTTACCCTGGGCAAGTCACTTAACCCCTATTTGCTTCAGTTCCTCATCTGTAAAAATGGAGACACAGTGGAGAAGGAAAGGACAATCTACTCTTGTATCTTTGCCAAGAAAACCTTATGGACAAAAATCCATATTTGAACACAACTCAACAACAACTACAACAATAACAACAGGAGAGGTATGGATAATAAGTGTTGTGAGCTAGAGATCAGTATGGTTTAGAATAGTTGGGGAAAGCTTCAGATATGTAATATTTAGTCAACATTTCCACACACTAATTATGTTTACTGCACCATTTACATAATCATTTATGACACATTTTGAACATAGCTAAGGGCCTTTTCCAATTTGCATTATTAAAAATGACTGATAAATTAATATATTCATAGCTTCCTTAGTCTATCTACTTGAAAAATATGACGTCCCATTTAAGATCTATTCTCTTAAAAAACATTTAAAAATAATCACAAGCTATATTTATATCAGTGTTCTTTTGGAAGCTTTTTGTTAGTAACCTGAGGACATTTATTAAAGAAAAATTGTTTTCCAGAATTGGAGAGGTCATGGTAATCATCGAGTTCCATGCCTAAGAAAGTATTCCTGCACTCCAGACAATGCTGGTGTATCATTTCTGCCAGTAGGATAGCCTGTAGCAGTTGTAAATTAAAGATATTTACTAGAATGCCAATAGGAATTTTGTGGCATTGTTGGGTTTGAGATTCTGTAGTTTAAAAATCAGTGATGGTCAGTGCACAGAGGGCTGTATATCATCGACACCCTCAGGATTTAGGGGAAACCTACCTAAGCGTCACCCTCTGAAATGAAGCTAATAATCGAGATGTCACATACAGTTAGCTTCCTCCACATCATCATATTGTAATGGGCAGTGTTTTGTCATTTCCACAAGATTAGCCATCTATAGAGCCAAATGTGGGCTGCATTTTCCTTTGATATCTGACAGGTATAAGACCCGAGCACAGCCTATAAATGTTATTTATTCAATTTAATATTTATAACAATGACATTTATATAACAGGTTTACAAAGAACTTTACATATTATTTCCCTTGATCCTTATACAATAACCCATGACAGAAAGGTAATACAAACTTTGTTATGCCTATTTTACACATGGGGAAACTGAGTTTCAGGAAAAGTAGTGATTTTCCTGTGGTCATAGCTAATGTTAGAGGCAGTTTTTGAAGCCAGAGGTTCAGCACTCTATATACTGTGATATACTGTCTTACATATAAATACATAAATATGTCTCTGTGTATATATATGTAAATAGATACATATACACATATTTGCATGTGTATGTATACATGCATACATGTGTATATGTATATGCATGTGGAAATGTAAAATGTACAAATTTAAAGAATCCACCTCAAATGTTCACATGGACTATTTGTGACCCACCTGTGGTAGAACATTCCGAGCTCATATTGGTTTGATCAGCCACAGTCAGATAATTATAACTTGACCCTAACATAGTGATGTCATTTTGGTCCCCTTTGAGAATGAAAGACAACAACCAACTATATGCATGTGTGTATATGTATACATCCATCCATCTATCTTTCTTTCAGAGATCTCATTTTAGAAGTATAATCTATATTGATGGCTCCCTATATTTGAACTAGTAACCAAACCTAACTTATGATTTACAAATGCATTGCTGATGAGATTAGGATACTAAATTTCATTAAAGGGCCAGGATGTTAGTTCAGTCCTTTTTCAGTCATGTCTGTCTCTTCATGATCCCATTTGGGATTTTCTTGGCAAGGATATTGGAGTGCTTTACCATTTCCTTCTCCAGCTAATTTTTACAGATGAGGAAACTAAGACAAACAGGGTTAAGTGACTTGTGCAGGGTCATACAGCTAATAAGTGTCCAAGCCTGGTTTTGAACTCAAGAAGATGAGTCTTTCTGTCTTCAGGCCTGTAACTCTATCCACTGGCCCACCTAGCTGCCTCAATGGGCCAGGATTTCTTCTAGCAAACCAAGAGAGAGGTATGGTGGATATAGGAGGAGAGAGAAGCAACTGCATTATTGATCTAATACATAGGAATCAGTAATCTGCCATTAGTTATGAATCTATTGTATGGGCACCTTTCTGAAAGGGAGCGTTCTTGGATGTAGTAGGTATCCTTAATATGTCTTGATTAATAGTTATATTGAGAGGTAGTTTAGTACAGTAGAGAGAGACTGCTAGACTTAGAATTGTGCAAGACTAGAGTTTAAATCCTGCTTTTGACACCTATTAGCTAGGTAAGTCCTTTAACTTCTCTGTGCCTCTGATTCTCCATCTGTAAGATGGGAATAATAATAGTGTATTGTTACATTGTAACATTGTTGTGAAGCTCAAATGAGAGAATCTATTTAAAGGCCTTTGTAAACCATAGAGCAGCATATATATGGCAGCTATAATCATTATCATCATCAGACCCTGGGCTGTGATTTAAAGGAGGGTTATGTGAATGATTGGCTAGCAAGGGGACTATTGAGTCCTTGTTTCTTTGTTGCCCTCCTGATTTCATCTGAAGTGTCCTCAGGGTGCCATAGCATTAGATATATAGTTTCCTGTTTGGGGATATCATCTTTCCAATATAAGTCTATCCTCCTCCCTCATATTTTTGCCAGCATGCTTATACTCTTACCTACTGCAGCCCTTGTCTGCCATGCCCCTCTACTTGGCAAGGACATTGAGTGGACAAGGACATTGGCTGAGATGATTGTTAGGCTCCATTGGACTCTTTGTTGTGGTGACTGCTCTGTTTTGGTTGCTTTGCTAAGAAATGTTGGTATCAGAATCGTTGTGTTTACTTTTATCCATTTTCCTTTTATATGAACTCACAACTTATTCAGCTCGATGTGGTTAGAGTTACTCTAATCAAGAATGGTGGCTTCTTTATCCTGGTTTGGTATTGTCTTTGACCTCTGCTCCAACCAATGATCTGACTGCACATAGACACTAGATTTAGAATTTCCATGTCAGTGATAAGTGATTTCCTGCATATTGAGACATGAAAAATTTCACTGGGTATATTGTTTAGTTTTAATATTCAGTACCTCCCACCTCTCTTCACACACACACACACACACACACACACACACACACACACACACAACATTATTCATGACATATAGTCATGAGACTTCTTGGCAGAGCTATCCTTTCTACATTTCTTGATCTAGAATTGTTTTCTTAGTTAATTCAATCCATTCTTAGTTAAAACCATCCTCCCTTATAGCGACCTTTATATTAAAGTTATCAGTGGCCAAGAATACTCAGTTTTGACTTAATTTCAAATGATCAGACATATTTCATTTTGACATAATTTGCATGATCTCATGAATTTCTTCCTAGAGTGTCTTTGCTTTATTTTCTGGCAATAATATTGATGTGTTAATTGCAATTTTTAGTCACAATTGCCTGGTTCCTTATGTTTCTTGTGAACATTGCAAGATGAGATGATCTGGTCTCTTATGAAATGAAGTTTCTTTTCGCCTTTGGTCACATGATGCAAGACACTGCACCTGTGCCAACTTTTTTATTTGCTTCCCTAAGAAAAATCTGTGAGTTGTCCTTCTACTTAATTCCAGCATCTTTATGTTTTTTTTTTGTTTCATTTAGTATTGATGATGGTAATAATATAATATAATGACAAACTGCCATTTATATAATGTTTTTGTGGTTAGGAAAATGCATTAAGAACATTATCTCATGACAGCCTTTTGCAGAATTATGAAAGAAACCAATTGCATTAAAATATAATTATAAACCTGTATATATATATATATATTATATATTATATATGCATATGCCCAAAGTTCACATATCCCAGGTTAAGTACCTCTAACATAGGGAGATGAAGAATCACTTTGATTAGACATTTTAGAAATGAAGAGAAGAAAGCTAAGTGTCTGGCATCACTTAGAAGGAATCAAAGAAAAAGGCTTTCTGATCATTTCATGTCTCCTCACAGTAGCTTCCTTCCCAACACTGCAGCTTTTCTCCTGGGGTTTCAGAATTCTGATTGGTCAGTTATCTATATCAAGTCCAGCCCCAGATGCAAATTCATTTTCAATCAACAAGCGTTTATTAAGCTCTTAGGATGTGCTAGGTACTATGATAATTAATGAGGATAACAAAACATAAGTGGGACTGTTCCCTGTCCTCAAGGAAGTTTTTATTTTTTTAATGTACATTTCATTAAATATTCCCCAGTTATATTAAATTTCTGCATTCTTTTTTACAGTTTTTAAGTTGCAAATTCTCTCCTACCTTTTCCCTACCCATCGGGAAGGCAAATAATATGGTATTGATTATACATGTGATGTCATGTAAAACATTTCCATATTAGCTCTGTTGCGAAAGAGAAAACTTTGGATACATACATATATACATACATACATATATGTGTGTATTTATATTTCTACACATTGAGTTTCTTTCATAATTCTATGTATTTTAATTTATACATTTAAAATATTATTCTGAGAAGGGATCCCTAGGATTCATCAGATTTTCTAAGGGGTCCATGACACACAGAAAAAAGGTTAGAAACTCCAGTTATAGGAGGGCATCTGACTTAATATAATTCCATTCAAGGAATGAATGAAGGGGCAAAAAGGGCCTATGGGTAAACATTGTCATGGGGCATATTTTAGCTTATATTAGGAAGAAGAACTTTATTATGATGAAGAGTTTTCTTCTGGAGATAGTCCCAATTATTGGAGGTCTTCAAGCACAGACTGGATAAGCACTTATTAAGGATGATTTCATATATATATATATATATATATATATATATATATATATATATATATATATTTCTTATATCCATGTAGATCTATCCATCCATCCATCCATCCATCCATCCATCCATCCATCCATCCATCCATCTATCTATCCGTCCATCAATCTATGCTGCTAGGTGATGTAGTGGATAGAGCTCTGGGCCTGGAGTCAGGAAGATACATCTTCCTGGTTTCAAACCTGGCCTCAGACAGTCCCTAGCTATGTGACCCTGGGCAAGTCACTTCACTCTGTCTCAATTCGTCATCTGTAAAATGAGTTGGAGAAGGAATTGACAAAATGGGTCACAAAGCATTGGATACAATTGAAATAACAGAACAACAAATAACATGGGAAATTCCTCCTTAAGTACTCAGTCGACTAAATGATTTCTCTAGTCATGCCCACTTTCGAGATTCTTTGATTCTTCCAATGAATCACGGGATTGTTGTGACCAAAATGCTCTGCAAACTTTAAAGCACTCTATAAACGTGTGCTCATATATCTGCTTCCCCTCCATTCAGGAAATGTGCATTTGGTACCAAGGAACAAAGAAATCTTATTTATGTGGCATCTGCTTGAGTGATTTGAGACTATGGGATAGCTGAAGATAGTAGCATGGATGAATCTTTGGGAATAGCTTTTAAATGTTTTAGGGCTCTGTGTGTGCCTACAGACTCAGCTCTGAACATGGTTTTTTGAAAATCTAATCAGTCTATAAATTGGTGGGTTTAAGGAGATTGTGAAGGCCACATCACTCACTAAGAATCCTTCAGAGCCACAGTGGAGAAGGAAATTTGAGCAAGGAACCATTATACCACTGTGAGAGATTTACAGATGTCTGATTTTATTAACCCTCCCATGCAAAGCATTTTTAAATGAATAAGAGAAAAATTGTTCATAGATTTTTTTGAAGAGAGCCAAAGAAATCTTAGAAGCTGCTTTGGACATCTGGTCAAGGGTCACTATGATCCATGTGTTATGCCTTTGATCTCAGACTTATTTCTGGGCTAGTTATGAAAGGTTGCCATCATTTTTTTTATGATTTCAGAGTTCTGTATGACTGATGAGAAACAGCATTTTGGCAGGTTTGGTACTTGAAGAGAATAATGAATCTGCTGTAATTGGCAATTAATTTTCTATCCTTATTTTATTTCCTTCTGATAAAAGGCATTTGTGTTCAGTTTAATACATACCCTCCTCCCCAACCCTACCCCTCCAACACCCCCCAGGGAGATGGAACCTGAAAAGTCACAGCTGAAAATAATTTCCTGAAGGCTGAGAGGCATACTAAGATAAGACTGGGAAGGAGAGAAGCATTGTCTCTGTCAGCCCTTCAATATAATATCCTCATATATCCTTAGCTGATATCAAGGGGAGAAAGGGTCAACACAGCATTAAATGTCCCATCTTGTGAACCTAGGCTTTCTATGGAATAATGTTGGAAATACCTATGCCATGTATCTAATAATGTGGATGTGACCAAGATACAGAGACATGCCTACGTTTAAAAAGGTTCAAGAGACAAAGTGTGTGGGTAATTTAATCGTTTTATTAATAAGGCCAGCAGGTCATTAATAAAAGGATGGTTACTTGGCCACCTCTCTTAGACCAAAGACCCCTAATGGAAGCAGGGTCACAGTTTATATGCCCTTCTAGGAGGAGGTGTTCCTGAGGGGTACCTTTTCAACTCTGATCAAATGGGAGGTGAACTATCTTGGGGCAGTGACTTAGGTCACTCAAATCTTGGTCAAAGAGACAGCAATTTCCATATCACCTGTTTTGATAATGGAGAGAAAATCAACATTTCCCCAGGCCTATCTGAGCAAACTCAATAAGGAAAGAATATATCCACTAGCCAAAAGATAGAATTTATTTCATTGTCTGATTAGGTCTTAGCCTGGGTAAATCTTTAAGAAAGATTTCCCACACTGGTTGATTTCTGGATGAGGAAGCAGAAAAGGAGAAAAACCTTGGTCCTAATACAACAATCAGTTATTAAATATGAGAGAGAAATATTTATTTCTCACATTACTCTGGAAAGGAATATAATACTTTCTTGAGCAGGCCACAGGAATCAGCCTTCATTTGAACAATGTCACTTCCCATAGAATATGTGCTTTTCCAGAGGGAAAAGGATAGGGAATAGATCTGTGATTCCATTACCATAAAGAACTACCAGATGAGGAAACGCCCTCTATCAAGGTAGGCCTGTACTTTCTCAGCAATTTATAGCCTATAGAAATATTACTAGACTGATCACTGAGTTGTACTGGGGTCAAATAACCATGTATAAGAAACTGAGCACCAAGTAAAGTCTTCCTAGTTCTCCACAAAAGCTCTCTAGAAACTTTAGTATACTGTCTTCCTTGCCTCTCCTTAATAAAAGTTAAAAACCCTTTCTTTTATATATATATATATATATATATATACATATTTTCATTCATTCATTGATTTATTTTGTAAATACTTCCCAATTACATGTAAAATTTTTTTCTAGCATTCATTTAAAAAAATTTGAGTTCCAAGTTCTCTTCTTTCCTCCTGCCCCTCTCCCACCCCTTGAGAAGGCAAGCAATATGATCTCAGTTATACATGTAAAGTCATGCAAAACATGTTTCCATATTAGCTATGTTGCAAAAGAAAACACACACGGAAAACCACAAGAAAAATAAAGAAAGTAAAAAAATATGCTTCAATCTACTTTTAGAGCTTATCAGTTCTCTCTCTGGAGGTAGATAGCATTTTTCATCTTGGGTCTTTTGGAATTTTCTTGGATCATTGTCTTGATCAAAATAGCCAAGTCTTTTACAGTGGATCATCCCTATGATATGTCTGTTACTGTTCTCCTGATTCTGCTCACTTCACTTTGCATCAGTTCGTGTAAGTCTTTCCAGGTTTTTCTAAAGCCATCCTGCTTTTATCTCTCATAGCACAATAGTTCATCACAACCATATGCCACATCTTGTTTAGCCATGCCCCAATTAATGGGCATCTCTTCAATTACCATTTCTTTGCCACCAGAAAACAAGCTTGAAGAAGCATTTTTTTTACAAATAGGTCTTTTTCCCTTTTCTTTGATCTCATTGGGATACATGCCTAGTAGTGGAATTACTGGGTTGAAGGGTATGTGTGGTTTTATAGCTCTTAGAGTATAGTTCCAAATTGTTTTCTAGAATAGTTGGAGCAGTTAATAGCTCCATCAGTAGTGCATTAATATCCCTATTTTCCCACATTCCCTCTAACATCAGTCATTTTATTTTTCTGTAATATTATCCAGTCTAATAGGTGTGAGATGATATCTTGAAATTAATTTGCATTTTTAAAATCAATATTGATTTAAAGCATTTTTATGTGCTTTGATATCTTCTTCTGAAAACTACATGTTTATATCTTTTCACCATTTATCAGTTGGGGAATGGTTCCTGTTCAAAACCCTTTCAAATGAACATAACAATAGCTAACATTCATATAGCCAGACCCTGAGCTAAGTGCTTTACAATTATCATCTCATTTGATCCTCACAATAACTCTGGTAGGTAGGTGTTATAATCTCCATTTCACAGATGACAACACTAAGGCGGACAGAAGTTAAGTGACTTCTCTAGGATCACACAGCTATTAAGTGTCTGAAGCTGAATTTGAATTCCTGACTGCAGGCTTGGTGCTCTATCCACTGTGCCACCTAGCTATACCCCCATCAAAGGAATACCCATATTTTCTGCTATTATTTTCCTTGTAATGGATATGATTTGAAACATGTAGACCCTCTGTGAAGGATCGGAAGAAAAAAATTATAGATAAATTACTTAGCAAGTATTTGTTAAGTATCATCTAAGTACTAGACAGTCTGGTGGGCAATAGGGAGATTAGTATGAAGAATAAAGACCATCCTTACACACATGACTTTTAAGATGTAGAGTATAGGCTACACTGGTCAAATGCCTCCTGAGGTTGGTCCTAGTTTGGCAGCTCGTATATCAGGCCATTACATCTTTCCAGCAAGGGGATAAAGGAAAAGAGAAAGAGAAAAATCGTATTGAATTCTTCTTCTATGCAATAATAAGTTATGTGATCATTTTCCAAGTTAAAGAGCCCTTTCTCATTTAAAATTCAACCATAAACAACTCTATTGGAGCCAGAACTTGCACATGCTTCCAATATGAGCAGTAAAAGGATCATTCTCAGAAATATCAGACCTTCCTCCCCCTTCCCCCGTTCTTTTGTTAAAACAGGCTGAGCCTTTTTCTTTTCTTTCAGACCTGAAAAAAAAATCCTTCTCAGTACCTTGAGCATTTGTGTTTATAAATATTTGGCTGCCAACAGCTGCTTTGGGTTCAGTTCTGTAAGAAGACACTTAAACCCGAACTGCTTTGCAGTGTTTATTCCTTTAAAACATGGCTAATATAAATGTATATGGAGAGGGAAGTCTTTGAAAGGTCCACTTTGGTTGGATTTAATCAGGCCTGTCAGCCTGGCATTCTTTAATTCCTGTTATGTGTATGTCCTGGATCTCATAAAGGATGCTTGCTTGCATGGTATGGCTCTGTAATTAAAACATGGAGGTATGAGCCATGATAGTGCAACTTAGAACTGGAGAGTCCATTCCTGGAAGCTCTCTATGAGCATGATTGGGATTCTCTCAGCAGCATGTGTCCTATCTAAATAATCATCCATAGAATCATAGGATCATAGATTTCAAACTATGGGCCCTTAAAAACCATTGAATCCAACACTCTCATTTTAGAGATGGAGAACTGAGGCCCAGAGGTGAAATCATTCATCCAGGGTCACATAGTTTAAAAATGCCTGGAATAAGATTGGAACCTAGATGTTTCTGCCTTGAAGTTTAGCAAGGGCAAAACCGATGATGTAGTTATGACCTTAGCCCTTTGCCTACCAGGATGTATATATAGCTTAGTGCCTTGCTATTTCAAAGTATATTAAAGGCATTCTTTCTCCATGACCTGGGCTCACTTGCTACTTGTAGACAGGCTCATTGGGAACCACCAACCTTGTTCTCACTCCATTCTGCCAGGCCTATGCCACCCTGTCCCATCCCAGTCCCAAGTGGGGCCCAAATGGTTGAATTCTTCTCAGCTATAGCTGCTGCCATGCTTAAAGTCTGGCATCTTGCCTACAGCTTCTATGATGGTATGAACACCTAAGCAGGAGGGGGAAGACGAGGAAGGTGTCATATTGGCTACCCTGGTAGCTCCAGAGCAGTTATATAACTTGGACTCAGTCTCAGACTGATACCTGCTTTGTCACTGCTATTCTCCACCTTCCAGGAGCAAAGCAATGGGGTCCTTTGACTTCCATTGTGGCCATCTTGAAAAATTTAAGAGATTATAGCTGTATTTTAAGAAATTATTAATATGGAGAATATAGAGAAGCAAGGGAAGACACGAACTGGTATAAAGTGAAGTAATCAGAACCAGGAAAACACACATACTTTCTACAATAATGTAAATAAAAAGGATAGTAAAAAAGAAACTGACTACAAAAGAGCCAACCTGGCTCTGAAGATCAAATGAATGAATGAAAATCACATATTAAGCTCTTAACATCTTCTGAGTATAATAATAACAGATAAGAAAATACACCTTCTTTATCTGCAGAGGTTGAGAACCACAGGAGTGGGACACATTGGCAGACTTGGGTGATGTTTTGGTTGGTTTTGCTAAAATACTCTTTTTTTTCCTCCCTTTTTTATTCTTTGTCACAATAGATATCGCTCTGAATGGGAGAGTGGGGCAGGATATTTTTAGAAATGAAGCTAATGTACAAACAAAAGATATCAACAATTTTTTTAAAGAAAAGAGTTATGGTGAATGAAAGCGACATTAAAATTGGGTTGATGTCAAAGAAGATAGTCTTGCTCAAACCTGCTTCAGTTAGACCTCGTCTAGAGAATTATATTCAGTTCTATTTTGTGTTTGGTTATATTTTAGAAAGGATATTAGCAAACTGGAGCATTTACAGAGTAGGGTGACCCCAATGGGGAGGGAATTGGAGATCATGTCATAAAAGTATCAGTTGAAGAAACTAAAAATATTGAATGTTTAGGCTAGAGAGGGGAAGATTTGGGGGGGAGGGGATGACATGATAGCTATTTTGAGTATATTCCTGTAAGATAACATAAACTCTGAAACTCATACCTCTTCAATATCTCTTGCCTCTTGAGCTCCCCCCCCCCCGATTGGAGATGGTACAGGTAGACACTGGAGAACTCCCAGATCTTCTATTTATGGAGTTGTCCCAAGACAAATACCTCATCATTTCTCACCCTGCTATAGGACTTCATCATCAGGCACTGCCTTCTCCCCTGACTCCTGCTTTTCAGCTTCTGTTACATGTACTCCTTGAAGGCAATAAATGTCTCTTGCATTTCATTGTATTCCCATCCCTTAGCACAATGCCTGACCCATAGTAGGGGCTTAATAAATGTTTGCTAACTGACTGGAAGAACTGTTATGTGGAAGAGGGTTAGACTCATTCGTTATTCTTGGCTTCAGAGAAAGGCATCAGAACAAAGGGCTAGAGAGAAAGGTGGCAGAAAAGCAGATTTTGACTTTACTAAAGGGAAAGAAAAAACTTCCTGAAAATTAAAACTGGACAGAATTGGAATGAAATGCCTTAGAAATGGGTTCCCAGTCCTTTGAGGAGTGTATGTTTTATGTATGTGTATGTTTTCCTGGTTCTGATTACTTCACTTTATACCGGTTTGTGTCTTCCCTTGCTTCTCTGCTTGTTGGAGGTATTGTAGAGAGGATTCCAGTTTGGATGGGATTTTCTGGGGTGTCTTTTAATTAAGATTCTGTGATCCTGAGTTTTCCTGGCCAATGTAGAGCTGGAGGGCTTCCTGAGCTATTTTAGCTCCTGATGAACAGATTGGACAATAGGATTTCTTAGGAATAGTTTGGAAATTGACATGGAATTTGTTTCACATTTGGTGCTCAGAGACTTTTTGCTTCATTATCCCATTGAGAAGCAAGGTGGTAGAGTAAATAGAATGCTGGACTTGAAATTAGGAAGACCTGTATTTCCATACCACTTGTTACACTAACTGACTGTCTCTGAGAAAACCTTAAACCTTTCTGTGTTTCTCATTTCTTTATCTGTTCAATAATATAGGGGTTGGACTTGACCTCCGAAGTTTCTTTTTGTTCTGAATCTGTGAGTTGTCACTTCACTCTCTAGACATCAGTTGCTTCATCTGCAAAATGAGAAGTTAGATGGAGATGAAAATGGTAGGAACTAGATAATCTCCAAGGTGTCTTTGAACCTTGACCTCTGACCTTTCTATTTTCTATAAACTTTGCCCATTCAACATTTTTTTTCAAATTACTTTGTTCAAGTGTATTTTGTATACAAAGATGATAACTTTAGATATGGCATGTACTTTGCATTTTTTTCTTTTCCTATAATTGTAATATTTTCGTCTTGTCTGTGACAAATACCAAGGATGTTCAAGAGTGCTAGTCTGAGGGGCGGCTAGGTGGCACAGTGAATAGAGCACCGGCCTTGGAGTCAGGAGGACCTGAGTTCAAATCCGGCCTCAGACACTTAACACAAAAAACTAGCCGTGTGACCTTGGGCAAGTCACTTAACCCCAATTGCCCTCCAAAAAGCAAAAAAAAAAAAAAAAAGAGTGCTAGTTTGGGTTCAAGGTGCAGTCAGTGGCCATGGAATAGTTTTCTTCCCAATTGAAAAACTCAGAATGCGGAAGGAACCTTATAACTTTGCTGCTTTTGAATCATTCTCCTTATGGCTGGGAATCAATATTTTCAGATTAATATAGGGTCAAAGTATAGTGTACCTGGATACTCAATCTGATTTATGCCCACTTTGTCTGAAAGGAAAAGAGAAAAATGATAAGACAATAAGGTCAAGTTAAGATTTTTTGTAAATGTCCCATCTATTTGGGGTCAGAACATAGTGAGAAAAACATACCTTCTACCCTTTGTACTTTTTATGTTCACTTGGTTCAATTCATTTGTCAAGAATTGATTAAGACCCAATTAGGTATAGGACCTTCTTGGCAGACAATGAGGACACAGACCCAAAGAAAACCATCCCTGCCCTTATCTTTAAAGAGACAGTCCGGAGACCCCGTTGTAAGGTCTTGGAAAACAAGGTTTTTTGTTGTTTTTCTGTTTTGTTGCTGCTGCTGCTGCTGCTGCTGCTGCTATTGCTCTTTATTCTTGAACCATAAGTTGCATAGTATAATGCTTGGCACATGTTAAGTGCTTAATAAATGTTTATGAGATGCGTGAATGAGGAAGAACCTTTATTATCAAAGAGAGATTCAGTTGACAATGCTAAGGCAGAAAGGGGAATTTTAGAAATCTTTTAGGCAATGGAAGCTGAGCCAAATCTAGTTTTCTGGTAAATTCATTATTAACTAGAAAGTCTGAGTCTTTGGGTTCATTAGTGTTCCTTTATGAAGTATCAGGAAAAACAAAACCCCACAACTGACCCTTTCCCCTTAGAGGAAAGACAGACAGATTCTCTTCTGATAGGACTATTTACTTTTTAACAGGTAATATAAATTGAAACGATGTAGTAATTGTCAGCAGGTGGCTTGATCCAGTGACAAAAAAAAGTCAGTTGAGAGTTTAAGTCCTAAGTTCACATCCTACTCTCTGACATTTACTAGTTATGTGACCTTGAGCAAGTCACTTAACTTCTCTGAGACTCAGTTTTCTCACCTGGAAAATTGAGATAACAGTAATGCTTATGCTACCTACTGTACAGGGTTTTAGGGGGCAATCATAGAAGATAAGATTGTGAAAGGGCTTTGTAACCATAAACTACTACATAAATACAAGCTTTTATTATATTGTGTTTTTATATTCCTCAATTGAAACAGTGACATTTTACATATTTTCTGAAGTATTCCTTATTATAAATGTCAACACAATATTACTTCTCAGAGACATTTGAGTCATAAACTATTAGCTTACTAATTGGCTAAAGACATGGCAGCTAGGTAGTTTAATGGAAAGAGGGCTGGGCTTAAAGTCAGAAAGACCTGAGTATTCAGACACAAGCTGTATGACCCTGGGCAAGTCATTTACCTGCTGTCTCCTTCAAGTTTCCTTATCTGTAAAATGAACTGGAGAAGGAAATGGCAAACCACTCCAGTATCTTTGCCAAGAAAACTCCAAATGAGGTCACAAAGAGTCGGGTGTGTCTGAAAGGACTAAACAACAACAGCACCACAAAGATTTAGCATTATTGTGAGGGGATTCAAAATCATATCATAAAGGGATTGGTTGAAAAAAACTGGGAATGTTTAGCCTAAAGAACATTCAGTGGAGACATAATAACTGACTTTAAGTATTTAAAGGGCTGCCCTATGGGGGGGAAAGGTTACATTTGTTCTACTTGGCCAAAGAGGACAGAGGAATTAGGACTAATGAGTGAAAATGAAAAAAAGGCTCTTTGTATTGATTTGTTAGAGGAGGCAGCATAGTATAAAATAATGGAAAGTATGCTGATTTTTGAATCTGAAGTTGTAGCTCCAAATCCTGACTTTGTCACTATCTGTGTGACCTGGAGTGAATCACTTAATCTCTCTGGGCTGCAGTTACCTGAGGAGGCTGGACTAGATGACGTTTTGCCTCTAGTGTCCCTTCTAGCTCTCTATCTGTGATCCCGTAATAAGGTAATACTTCCTAACAGAGCTTTCCAAAAATGGGATAAGTTGCTTTGAATTTCCTATCTCTGGAAGTCTTCGAGGGGCATCAGATTCTTCCTGTCTTTGTCATATAATTATTAACTGTTACCATTTTTTTAAAGCAATTGGGGTTAAGTAACTTGCTCGAGGTTACACGGCTAGTCATTATTTATGTATGGGTGCTCATTTTCTGAGTCCGGTTTTGATCCTGGGTCATCCCAATTCCGAGGCCAGCGCTCTTACTCACTGTGCCATCTAGCTGCCCCAACTGTTACCATTTTAATGTTAGGTGTGAGTGGGGGCATAATAATTTACCCCTCCCTCATTACCTAAAGGTATCATTCTATACTTCCAAATCTTTCTTGATCACCTCTTAGGCTCTCCTCCTTGGTTCCAGGATCTTTATAAGCCCTCCACTTGTCCTCTTGATCCCATCCGTCCCCATCTTCTGCCCAATTGATCAGCCCTCTTACTCTTTGATCTTCAGACTCTTCTTATTCACCAGCTGTTTCTCCACCCCTCACAATCATGGCCAGGTCTTTCCCATCCTTCAAAATCTTCACTTGGTCTTGTGATTCTCTCAAGTTCTTTACTTCTATCCTTTTGCAACCAAACTCCTCAACAGTGTTGTTAACTCTCATTCCTTACCTCCTGCTCACTTCTCATTCCCTTGCAATTTTGCTTCCATCCTACCATTCCACTGAAATTGCTCTCTCCAAGGTTTTCAGTGACCCAACTGATAACTCCTGTGGCCTTTTCTCAGTCCTCTTCTTCAACCCTTCTGTATCTTCTAACACTATTGAGCTTCCACACACTTTCACCCACCTTGACCTATATGCCATTATTCTTCCTTTGCTCCCCTCCTACCTGTTCCTTCTGTTGACTGTTCCTTCTCAATTAGACCATTATTGGATCATTACTTCTCTTCCCTAATTTCTCTCTCTGTGGTCTCATTATTTCCTTATAATCTCTGTGCAGATGACTTCCAAATCTACTTATCCAGACTTAATTCCTCTCTTGACTTACAGTACCATATTGCTAAATCCTTACTGCATGCACAGGCATCTCAAACACATGTCCATGATAGAACTTGTCATGGCCCTGAAAGCTATCTCTCTTCTAAACTTCCCTATTTTTGTGAATGGTACCACCATCCTTTCATTTATAGCTCTGAGGCACTCTGTTAAGCACTGAATGGGCAGAATGAAAACAATAGGGTAGGGCAGGAACATAGAATTTGTGAAAAGGAGTACTGTGAGAAAGGTAGGTTGAAAACATTGAAACTGCTTGGTTTGGAGTAAGGGGACCTAGATTCAACTCTCAGCTCTGCTTCATGGTACTTGTGGTAAGTTACTGAACCTCTCTAAGTCTCAGTTTCCTCATTGATAAAAGGACAGGGGTGTTATTCCTGACTTCTGCAGTCCCTTCCATCTCTACATCTGTGGTCTCATGATGCTATCTGATTCTAGGAAAGCCAGGAATAGGAGCTTACACTTTATTCAGTGGAAAATGGGGAGCCATTAAACGTATTTTAATAAAAGAGTGAGCTTTAAGAAATTTACTTATACAGTGTTTTTCTTTGTTTTTTTTTTTTGTTTTTTGGAGGGCAATTGGGGTTAAGTAACTTGCCCAAGGTCACACAGATAGGTTTTTGTTTGTGTTAAGTGTCTGAGGTCGGATCCGAACTCAGGTCCTTCTGACTCCAGGGCTGGTGCTCTACTCACTGCGCCACCTAGCTGCCCCTTTATAAAGTGTTTTTAAGTATTAATTGGAGAGGGAGTAGAATGGAGCCAGGGTGGCAAATTTGGAGTCTATTATATTAGTAGACACAGACAGGAAGTGAAGAGGGTCTAAACTAGGATGATGGCCCTGAGAAACACAAGGAAAAAATGGAGATAAGAGCTACAGTGGAGGCTAGCCTAACAGAACTTGGCAGTCACTTGGATATGGAGCAAGGAGGGAAAGACAGAAGTCAGAGGGACTGAGGGCTTTAACCTAGGTGGCTACAAAGGTGGCGCTCCCATCAGAGGAAAGTTAGAACACCCAGGGAGAGGGGATGCTGAAGACATTTCTGAGTTTTAGGTGGGGAGAGGGAATAGGGACCTTTTTGACTGAGGGTTTCAATTTAACCTTTAAGAAGGTGAAATCGGGTCCACCTTATTTTTTTCTCCCTGTGGAGATAGGAACTTCTGCATATCTAGTAATAATTTATAAACAGTGAGCAAGCCATAAAGATCTGGCTTACCACAGGATTTGGGTCAAAGACCACGGATCTCTTCATAGACATTACCCAGTTCCATGAATCCCATTCCCTGTCCTGGCAAAGAATAGGAGGTTAAGTGAAACGGCTAAGCCACATGCTTTAAAAAGACCTAAATATTCTACAGCTGTGGTGAGTCAGCAGTGGACATAGGGGGAGAAGGAAAAAAAGAAAGGAAGAAACACAGATTAGTTTACTGCCTGCAACTTTGCACTGACTCTCCTGTTCAAACATGATGTCTTCTGTTGCTATTTGTGGAAATTCTTCAGAAATGGAATGCTTCCCAGGAGGGGATGCATTTATTTTGCATGGAACAAGCTCTGTCATTACTCTTATATGGAGAACTTTGATCTCAGTTGCTTTAATTAAAAAGTTCTTGAGATGGAGCAGCATGTGATCTGAAGTGCCCTAGGAAACATGGGCAGTGTGGAGAATGGCCAGTCCTAAAGTCTCTTAATTAAACAATGTCTGTATCCCAGCTGCTTCTCTTTGTTTATGGTCAAAGTGCACTGCAGACTGAATATTGAAACCAGATGGAGCCAGATGTTAACCTTCTTGACTTCTCAAACTTTAACATTGAATGAATGAATGAAGAAATGGGTTGAATGAAACCAAAAAAAGCATTTATTAGACCTTTACTGTGTGCAAGAACTGTCCTAAGCCTTGGCGGGCGCAAATATAAGCAAGCAAGAAAGCCCCTGCCCTTTAGGAGCTTACATTCTAAAAAGGAGGGGAGAGGACATATGGGGTGGGGTGGGGCATCATATACACACAGTGGCATGAAATGCTGAGGAAAGAAGTAGATGCCTGGTTCCTGGCAAAACAAGGCAAAAAGTTAACTTGTAAGAACCCAGAGTTCTAGGACCCGAGTCCAGGTTCTGGTAGGAGAAGGATGAGGAAGATAACCATCACGTGGAATATAAGCAACACTTCTTTCCTTCCTTCCTTCCTTCCTTCCTTCCTTCCTTCCTTCCTTCCTTCCTTCCTTCCTTCTTTACTTTCTTCCTTCCTTCCTTCTTTCTTTCCTTCTTTCTTTCCTTCTTTCTTTCTTTCTTTCTCTCTCTCTCTTTCTCGTTCCTCTTTTTCTTTTCCCTCACTCTTCCTTCCCTTGTCTATCTCTTTATATTTCTCTAATTTCTCTTTTTTCCTTCCTTTCTTTTTTATGCTTTTTCATGCCACTAGGGCTATTTTAAAAATTAAGTAGTTTCAATCAGATCATTTTAAAGTTTGTGGATGAATCATCAGATAAATATAAAGAGCAGTAAATTCACCTTCTCCCCCACCCCAACCCCATATATCTGCTGATGCTAATTTTATCTTCCCAGTACCTAGCAAAGAGGTAATAGAATTCCACTTTATCCTCCATTTTGTCTCTATGGACTCAGAACCTAGCATAGTTCCCATGGGGCACATAGTAGGCACTTAATAAGACAATTACTGTACCAACAAATATTTATTTGGCACTTATTATATACTAGGCACTACTAAGCACAGGAGATACAAAGAAAAAAAAAACCCAGGTTCTGTCATTAAATAGCTTACATTCTAATAGGGGAGATCATTTATACACAATTAGTTACATATACGATGCAAAGGAGATGTGAGACTACTGATAGGAGGCCACTAATAACTGGGGTGACTGAGCAAATGCTTATTAATCTGCTCATAATATTTACATCAGCCAGCTATATGCTTTCATTTCCAGTCATCCAATCCAACAAGCGCTACCTAAGCACCTACTGTGTACAAGGCATTGTATAAGACTTGGTGTTTACACTATATTGGCATAGTACTAAATGCTATAGGGATACATTTGGGATCCACAGAAATATGAGGGCGGGATTGAAGATAAATTCACTTTTGATCTCATTGATTTGGTAATTTGTCCCTGAACTTTAGAGCCTAATTAACTGATAGATTAATTTTATTAGTTAACAGGTCAGTTCATTAATTTTTAAAATAGCTCTTGCAACATGGAGAACCTCATTAGAAATGACTGATCCTTGTTGGTGAGAGGGACTGCTAAAAATAATGTCATTAAAACTGGGTAGAAAAAAGAGCTTCAAGTCTTGGAGAGTTTCCCTTCATAAGAGTGACTAGATGATTCAGTGGATTGAATGCTAGACCTGGAATCAGGAAGACCTGAGTTTGTCTCTTGCCTTGGCTATTTATTGCAAATCACTTAGCCTCTGTTTGCCTCAGTTTTCTCATCTATAAAATGGGCATAATGATAGCACCTGCCTCCCAAGGTGGTTGTGAGAATCTCTCAGGAATGTGTGTAAAGCCCTTTTCAGATCAGGCTAGGTATCATTCCTATAGCCCTTAGCACAGTTCTGGTTGTAAGAACATTGCTTGGTCCATGCCATTCTCAGATTCCCCCTAATCTTGCTGCTTTTAAAACAGTAACCATTTTGCTGTAGGGTCTACCAGGGGTGGAGAAACTGGGCCCTCAAGGTCTCATGTGGCCCTCTGGGTCTTCAAGTGGGACCTTTTGACTGAATCTAAACTTCACAGAACAAATCTCCTTAATAAAAGGATTTGTTCTGTAAAACTTGGGTTCAGTTAGAGGACCTAAGGACCTTAAAGGCCATATGTGGTCTCGAGGCTATAGGTTCCCCACCCTTGGAAACTATATATTTCCATGTATTGAAGATATCATATGGGGAATGAGCCTGTGAGAGGCATGAGGGTACATGGAAGGCTGCTGTGGTTTACCCTCTATGGATGTTTCCAGAAACACAAAGCTTGAAATGCTGAGGGGATCAGTTTTGCAGCTGTTGGGGTCAGACTTTGGCTTCAGCTTTGGCTTCCCTGTTTTCTCTTAGCTGTTCTCAGGCCCAAATTGCAAGGCCCTGTTTCTTCTTCTACTTCACCTCATTTGAATGACATGTTGATATTAGCTTAGCCTCATTGCCTAACCAAGCTATCGAAAGCAATTCCAGGAGTGAGAAGGTCGCATTGAAGACCACACTGCAAGATGCCCCTTTTAGTATTAACATAACTACAACAACAAAAGCTAGTATTTATGTAGTGCTTGCTAAGAACCAGGCACTGTGCTAAGTGTCAGGGAAGTCGGTTCTGTTATTATCCTCATTTTACAAATGTGGAAACTGAGGCAGAGGTTAAGTTAACTTACACAGGCTCACATAGCTAGTGAGTGTCTAGGGCAATATTCAAACTCAGTTCTTGCTGACTCCAGGCCCAGTGCCCTATCCATGGAGTCCCCTAGCTGATTGTATAGAGCATTTCAGAGTTTTCAAAACATTTTAGATATATTATTTCATTTAGTCAATGGTCAGTAAACATTTATTAAGCATCTACTCTATGCCAGGTATATAAGCAGCTAAGCAGCTGGGGAGATAAACTTTTGTTATTGTTCAATCAATTTTAGTCATGTCCCACTCTCCTTGAACCCATTTGAAGTTTTCTTGGCAAAGATACTGGAGTGGCTTTGCCATTTCCTTCTCCAGCTCATTTTACAGATAAGGAAACTGAGGCAAACAGGGTTAAGTGACTTGCCCAGGGTTACACAGCTAATGTCTCAGGTCAAATTTTAACTCAGACATTGCTGACTCCAGGCTTAGTGCTTTATCTGCTCCTCTACCTAACTGCCCTATACAGAATATAATTTCAGAAAGAGACAGTCCCTGCCCTCAGGAAATTTAGAGTCTAAAGGGGAAGACAATGCATAAAAGAACAAAAGTAAACTGAGAAAATGTGTAGGGTAGCTAGAAGGGGACTTGGTAAAGAAGTCAGAGAAATCTGAAATGAATATAACTAGTAGGAAATGAGGAGATGTGCCCCCTCCCTCCCCTTAAATAGAGGTTGAGGAATTCTTGGCTCTGCCCTCCAATCAGAGAGGAAGAGGTGATGAAGTATGAATACCGAGGTGGATCCAGTCATTTAACCCCCCCCAGCATAAGCCTACATGCTTTGGTTGCTTCTGTTTGGTTGGTTTTTTTTTCAACTTAGCAGCTGATAGTAGTAAAAAGAAAAAAAATGGTATGGTATGTCACTAGGGGATGTCTTGTTCTTCCATTTTATTAAAAGAGAAATTGAGGATTCGTGAAGTTAAGTAACTTGCCCATCATGACACAGGTAATGGTAGAAGTAGGTTTTGAACTTGGTTCTTCCTGATGCTACATTCATCATTTAAACCCATTATAACATACTGAATACCCTACATTTTCAGTCTATTCTTTTTGGGGGGGGTTGATTGTTTATTTATCTTTTTGTAAATAATATTTCGTTTTTTTCCAATTATATGTAAAGAGAGTTTTCAGTATTCATTTTTTGTAAGATTGAGTTTCAAATTTTTTCTCCCACCCTTCCTTCCATCTTCTCTTCCCAAGACAGCAAGCAGTCCGATATAGGTTATGCATGTAAACATATTTCCACACTAGTCAAGTTATGAAAAAAGACACTGAACAAAAGGAAAAAACCACAAATAAAAATTAAAATAGTATGCTTCAATCTGCGTTCAGACTCCATAGTTCTTTCTCTGGATGTGGATAGCATTTTCCATCATGGGTCTTTTGGAGTTGTATTAGATACTATATTGCTGAGAAGAGCTAAGTCAGTCATAGGTGATCATTGCAGAATGTTGCTGTTACTGTGTACAATGTTCTCCTGGTTCTGCTCACTTCACTCAGCATCAGTTCATCTAAGTCTTTCTAGGTTTTTCTGAAATTTGCCTGCTCATAATTTCTTATAGCACAATGGTATTCAATCACATTCATATGCCACAATTCACTCAGGCATTCCCCAGTTGGTGGACATTCCCCCAATTTCCAATTCTTTGCCACCACAAAAAGGTCTGCTATAAATATGTTTGTACATGTGGATCCTTTTCCCTTTTTTATGATCTCTTTGGGATAGACCTAGTAGTGGTATTGCTGGATCAAAAGTTTAATTGCCCTTTGGACACAGTTCCAAATTGCTTTCCAGAATGGTTGTATTAGTTCCTAACTTTGCCAACAATGGAGTCCCAATTTTCCCGTATCTTCTTCAAAATTTATCATTTTCCTTTTCTGTCATATTAACCAATCTGATAACTATGAGGTAGTACCTCAGAGTTGCTTTAATTTTCGTTTCTTTACTCAATAGTGATTTAGAGCATTTTTTTTCATATTACTGTAGATAGCTTTAATTTCTTTATCTGAAAACCACCTGTTCATATCCTTTAACAACTTCTCAATTCGGGAATGACTTGTATTCTTATAAATTTGACCCAGTGCTCTATATATTTTAGAAATGAGGCCTTTATCATAGACCCTGGCTGTAAAAAGTGTTTCCCATCTTTCTGCTTTCCTTCTAATCTTGGTTGCATTTGTTTAGTTTGTGTAAAACCTTATTAATTTAATATAACCAAAATTAACCATTTTGTATTTCATAATGTTCTCTGTCTTTTGTTTGGTCATAAATTCTTTCCTTCTACATAGATCTGACAGGTAAACTATTCCTTGCTCTCCTAATTTGCTTACAGTATCACCCTTCATGTCTAAATCATGTACCCAATTTTGACTTTATCTTGGTACAGAATGTTGTTCTTTGCCTAGTTTCTGTTATACTGTCTTCCATTTTTCCCAGCAGTTTTTTGTCAGATAGTGAGTTCTTATCCCAGAAACTGAAATCTTTGAGTTTATGAAACAGTAGATTACTCTAGCCATTGACTATGGTGTCTTGTGTATCTAAACCTATTCCACTGATACACCACTCTATTTCTTACCCAGTACCAAATAGTTTTGATGATTGCTGCTTTATCATATAGTTTTATATCTGGTATGGCCAAACTAACTTCTTTGAAATTTTTTCATTAACCTTGATATTCTTGACTTTTTGTTCTTCCAGATGAATTTTGTTACTATTTTCTTTCTCTGTTTTGACTCTATTTGGTTTGGGTATCAACACCATATTTGTATAATAAAAGGAATCTGGTAGAATTCCTTTCTCACCTATTTTTCCAAATAGATAATATTGGAATTAATTGTTCTTTAAATGGTTGGCAGAATTTGTCTGTAAATCCTTCTGGCCCTGGAGATTTTTTTTCTTAGAGAGTTCATTGATGGCTTGTTCAATTTCTTTTTCTGAAATGGGGTTACTTAAACATTTTATTTCCTCTTCTGTTAATCTGGGTGATTTATATTTTTTGTAAATATTCATCCATTTCACTTATATTGGCAGATTTATTGGCAAAAAGTTGGGCAAAATAGCTCCTAATTATTGCTTTAATTTCCTCTTATTAGTGGCAAATTTATCTGGGTAATTTGGTTTTTTTCTTTTAAAATCAAATTAACCAAAGTTTTATCTATTTTATTGTTTCTTATCATAAAACTAGCTCTTAGTTTTATTGATTAGTTTAGTAGTTTTCTTCCCATTTTATTAATTTCTCCTTTGATTTTTAGAATTTAGAATTCGGTATTTAATTGGGGATTTTCAATTTCTTCTTTTTTCTAGCTTTTTTTGATTACGTGCTCAATTCATTGATCTGCTCTTTCTTTTTAATTCATGTAAACATTTAGACAGATAACATTTCCCAATAAGTACTGCTTTGGCTACATCCCATACATTTTGGTATGTTGTCACATTGTTGTCATTCTCTTTGATGAAATTATTGTTTCTATGATTTATTGTTTGATTCATCCATTCTTTAGGATTTGATTATTTAATATCCAGTTAATTTCATTTTATCTTTCCATGGCCATTTATCACGTGTAATTTTTATTAAATCACAATTTTTTATTGTATCATAATCTGAAAAAGATGAATTTAATATTTCTACTTTTCTGCATTTTATAAGGTTTTTATGACCTAATACATGATCAATTTTTTGTAGTTCCCTTTACCACTGAGAAAAAGGTATATTCCTTTCTATGCCCATTCAATTTTCTCCAGACCGCTATCATATCTAACTTTTCTAAAATTCTATTACCTCCTTAACTTCTTTCTTGTTTATTTTGTGGTTAGATTTATCTACTCCTAGAGGGAGAGGTTGAAGTCCCCAACTACTATTGTTTGGCTGTCAATTTCTTCCTATAACTCACTTAACTTGGATGCTACCACTTGTTGCAAATATTTTTGGTATTGATATTACTCCATTGTGTATGATACCTTTTAGCAAGATGTAGTTTCCTTCTTTGTCTCTCTTAATTAGATCTATTTTTACTTTGTCTGAGATCAAGATTGTTACCACATTGTTGTTGTTGTTGTTGTTGTTTTACTTCAGTTGAAGTATATTCTGTTCCACCCTTTTCTTTTCCTCTATGTGTGTCTCTCTGTTTCAAATGTGTTTCTTGTAGACAACATATTGTAGGATTCTAGTTTTTGATCTAGTGTGCTCTTTGCTTCCATTTTCTGGGAGAGTTCATCCCATTCATATTCACTGTTATGATTGAAGGCCATCTTCATTCATCCTGATCTATGTCTGGCCATTGGACCCAGATGGCTCTAGAGGAGAAAGTAAGGATTGGTGACTTTGCACAGCCTTCCCTCACTTAAATCCAATTCTCTTGCGTGTCATGCCATCACTCCTCTGATGTCATGGCCCTCTTTGAGAACAAAGAACAAACAGCAACAGAAACAAGAGTTATGATTACTGTGTATTTCCCTCCATCCTGTTTTTCCCTTTTGTATACTTTTCTCTCTTCTTTCACCCTGTCCCTCCTCACCAGTGTTTTGCTTCAGACTACCTCCTCCCCCAATCTGCCCCTTCATCTACCAACCACCCCTCCCTTTTCTTTCCCCTTTCCCCTCCTGCTTCCCTATAGGGTAAGATAGATTTCTCTGCCCAACTGAGCATGTTTGTTTGAGCCAAATCCAATAAGGATAAGTAAGATTCAAACAAAGTTCACCCCATCTTCTTTGCCTCTACATGTGATATAATTTATCACATTCTGCCTTCCCCTTTCCTCTTCTTCAAGTACAGTTCTTTTATTTACCCCTTAATTATTTTTTATTATTGCATCAAAGTCAACCTATACCCATACCCTCTAAGTATATTCCTTCTAACTGTCTTAATAGAGATACAGTTCTTAGGAGTTACAAGTATCATCTTCCCATGTAGGGATGTGAACAGTTTAACCTTATTGAACACCATGTTCAATGTTGGTTTTGTCTTTCCTCTTTACCTTTTTATACTTCTGAAGTATTGAGAGTGACTTGCCCAAGATCATGGACATAATAGTAATACAAGGACTAGAACTCAGTCCCTTAACCTTTGACCTTTCTATTCCACCCTGTATTCTAGCAACCAGGAATATTTTCAAAACTAGGGAAAGAAAAAATACTAAAATGTGGAGGTCATTTCAGTTTGCCTATCACTGACAGCCCCTTCAAATGGGCTACTGGCTACTTCACATTGTCTGGGAAGGAAAGAAGTGGAATCTCTGTATCAGTTGGTCAGGATTGAAGTTCAGTTAGTGACTTTTCAGCTATTACTTAATCCAGTCAATTCAGATGACCTGTAACTAAGTCCTATGGTAGGTACTTTTGTCTGGTGTTCAAGCTAATCCCTTCTTGTGCACCAGAGTATAAAGAGTGTTTGGGGGCCTCGGTGCTGAAAGGGTTAAATATAGCTGCTGAAGACTCAACTTGCTTAAAAACTAAGTTGAAACCCCAAACTTTTTTTCAGATGAAACTAATGTAAAAAACTTAAAATTGTGCAGAGGATGAAAATTATGTGCCTGGAAATCAAGGCTGACTGCTGAAATTAAAAAAAAAATTTTTTTTCCTTACAGCTCAGCAAAGGTCCATAAAAAGCAAATTTCTTTTGGTGACTGAGGGGGGAAGTATGTGTTTGTATGGAAAGGGGTAGCTTGAGGGAGATAATGAATTCTTTCTCTGACTGCCCTGTTTCCTGTAGATCATGATTATTTACAGGGCTGTGAACTTTAGTCCTGCTATCTACAAACATTTGAACTCAGTTTGTCTAACTTGGTCGTCTTTTGGTAAGGTTTCCAGAACATCTGGTTGACATACTTCATAAACTAAAGGAATTCTTTAAAAAAAAGGGAAAAGAAGTATTGCTGCTTTTAAGGATCAGATTTTTGAGGATCAAATGAAACATGTAAAGTGCTTTGAAAACCTTTAAATGCTCTATAGATGCTAGTGATTATTAACAAAGATTTAGAGCTTACAAGGACCTTGGAGCCTGCCTTGTCCAACCCCACAAATATTAGAGGGAATTGGAGGAGGGACATCCTATGATGGTTAGAAGAGATGATTAGAAAAGATCAGGTTAGATTGAATTAAGGAAGAAGGAGAGTCAAGACGGTGTGATATTTGTGGGTCAAAGGTTTTTGGTATATATTTAATACATGTTTCTTATGTCAAAGTATTTTATTTTGATAGGCCAACCAATTTCAGGGTCAGGCATAAATTATATGATCAAAATGATTTAGACTTCGGCCGCTGAGATTCCACTTCCCAGAAGAAGCTTAGTCTGGAGTACTATCTTTACCTTGAGATTTAATTTCTTGTCATTGTTCTCTCTTCTGGCTTTTCTGAAAGTAATTGGATAGTGCTGAGGATAAACTTACACTAGATTGATTCTGTGCAATTTACCTTCTACCGTAGTACCTATGTATGGGCAGGATTAACTTCTGTCTCAATAGAGTGAGAAGCGAACTGGTGATTTGCCAGTGTTTGGAAATTACTTTTCCAGTAGCTTGGTTTTGCTGACGAGGTGATATCAAGTACAGTATATAAGTTACAGGATAGAGCAACCTCCTCAAAGCCGTCTGGGTGATTTTTGAGACAAATGGTGGAGGGTAGAGGGCCAAAACATAGACATTACCTCAGCCAACTCTTGATCCAGACCTGTGATTCCACAGGTAGAGGGAATTACTCATGAGAAAACTCAGTCATCCAATGAAGATTGGCACTTCCTCTGGCATTTAGAGCTCTAGAGAGTTGCCAGGGGCACTGAGAAATTAAATGATTCTGCCAGGGTCCCTTGGTTAGTGTGTTGCTTGAAAGCAAGACTTGCTGGTGTTGAGGCTGTTCCATAGCTAGGTGGAGCACGGAGCTAGCATGGAGCTCCCCAGGGATATAGAGCATTGGACATGGCATCAAGAAGATTAAAATTCTGCCTTAGATACTAGCTGTGTGACCCTGGACAAGTCATTTAACCTCAACTGAAAAATGGGGCTCATAACAGCACCTACTTCCCAGGGTTATTGTGAGGCTGAAACAAGATAGTATTTGTAAAGTGCTTAACACAGTGCCTGGCACATTAGGTACTTAATAAATGCTTATTTTCTTCCCTACCCAGTACAAAATAGGAATTCCCATTGGAGTAAGTCAGTCTTTGATGCAGGAAGGAGATAAGTAAAATGTGAGAGTAGAAGGAAATTTTTATAAAAATGGAACTAAAATTCTCCTCTTCCCCTACCTTCTTCCACTTCACAATGATTATCTCAGACTAGAGGTCTCCCAGCTTTGATCATATTCTCCTGTGATCTGTCAGGGGTACTGAGACAGAAGAAAAAGGCAAAAGGGAATTGGAGTGGGTTGCAGCACTCAAAAGAGAGTGTATTGGAAATATGGTCATAAAAGATCACAACCTTATTTTCCTTCCTTTCTCAATCTCAGTCATGATAGTAAACTCCTTCCTCTTCCCCTCCTTGACATACTCTGATAGCCTCCCCCTTAAAAAAATCCTTTCATATTTTTCCTTTCCTTTAGCCTATTTTACCATGATCCCAAAGTCTATCTTTTCTTACTTCATGCCCAGAGTGGTAACCAAATTATGGCAACCAGAACTTTGCCTTATGATGCTGACATGCCACTCATTGGTCTTTCAGCTCCTAGACTGCTATCAGCCCTGCCGCTTCTCCCCTGCCCTGGGCTCTTACATAGCCCTCCCCTTGGGTTAGACCTTCTCCCTCTTTTATGTCCCCTTTCTTTAACCAAAGGGTAGATTCAGTAGTTGGGGAGAGGGAGATTAGGATTGGAGTGAAGGAAAGGGCAGGAAGGCACAGAGACCAGCTTACTAATAGATTAAGTAAATAGCTCTTGCAAGGGTTATGCAAAAGTTTTCTATGAGCTGTAGATTTTATGTAACTGTATTAAATGCCAATAGCCCTTTTTCCATTATTTGATTTTGGAAAATTAATAGCACGATGCTTAGATTCATGTTGTTATACTCTCTGATAGAGAGGGAAACCTATGTGGTGGCTCTTTTGTAAATCCATACTCTGCCTTGGTGGAATTTTTTATTTTTTGCTTTTTGGAGGGTAATTGGGGTTAAGTGACTTGCCCAAGGTCACATGGCTAGTTTTTATGTTAAGTGTCTGAGGCTGGATCTGAACTCAGGTTCTCCAGAATCCAGGGCTGGTACTCTATTCACTGTGCCACCCAGTTGCCCCATTACTCAGTGGAATTTTTGCCAAGTGCATGAATCCTTAGTTAAACTTCTGCCTTAACTTATGATATTGATGACTGATACAGGGCCTGACACACACACAGTAGGGACTTAATAAATGCTTCTTGACGTGACTTGATAAACATTGACATACAAAAGAAACAACTACTTGATCCTTATCTATCCTGTTAAAATTACCTTGCTGGGAAAAAGGTGATCCTTAGGTACCTTTTATGAATATTTATGCAGAGATAAAAAACAGGAGGATTAAGAAGAGAAATACTTCTCCCAGTAGTAGACTTTTAAAGAGCTATGCCATCCTTTGGCAGAATTTATGAAGGATATAATTAATGTTATGTGGTTAGAAATGATCTCCTACCAACTGCTGTTTTTTTGTTGTTCATAGACTTGGCGTTAAAAATATTTTTAAAAATCCTAAATTCAGTTGCTTACTTCTGATGAGGTGTTCCTAGGTGAGATATACCTAAACATGTAGTTGAGAAATTTTGGCCCTTGCTTCTAAAAAACTGGTAGGTCACAGAAGAAAACCCATTCCTTTCTGACTCTTGTTCCTAAAAAGCTTTAAGGGACTTTAGTGATTTTCTATTCCAATAATCTTATCCTGGAGAAAACTGAGGCCAAGAGAGATGAATTGGCTTGCCAGAAATTGAATTCAGGTCCCATGACTCTAAGTTCATTCTTCTTTCCTTTGAATCAAATCACCAGAGTGTGGGTAGAGAACCGTGTCTGGAGTCAGGAATACCTGAGTTCAAGTCTAGTCTCAAACAGTTACTAGCTGTGTGACCTTGAACAAGTCACTAAACCTCTGCCTGTCTCAGCTTCCTCAAGTATAAAATGAGAATAATAATAGTACTCACCTCCCAGCATTGCTATGAGGATCAAATGAGGTAATATTTGTGAAACCTTTCATATAGTATGTGGTACATGCTTGTTTCTTTCCTTTCTTTCCACCCCTCTAACATATGCCATTCTCCTCTCTTGTTGGTTGTTGCAGTCTATAGGACGTCATTGAGTCCTTTGGGGATCTTGCCCCCAGGTCATGGTTCTGAATATCATCAGCGAAATATCTTGATTGAGCAGAGCCAGCAATGGATTCAAGGTTGGGAGTCTTGGTTTCTAGGCTTGACTTTGTAGGTACTTGACCTTGGACAAGCCACTAGCTCAGGATCAGTTTACTCATCTGTAAAGTGGACACAGTAATACTTGTCATATTTCTATCTCAAGGTCACTGTGTGGTTTGAATGAGTTGATGCAGGCAAAATGATTTTCTAAACACTATTGTTTAAGCAATAAATATTTTGCAATGCTATGAATATAGAAAAGATATATAGGAAGACAGGCAAGGATGGGTTGCAATCTGCATCACTGAAAGAAAACTCACATGGATGAGATCATAGAGTCATTATTATATCAGATATTTGTAAAGTACTTACTTAGCTTAATAAATGCTTCTTCTTCTCCCTCTTCCCTATTCTATATATAGAAGATGGGAGAGAGTGATCTAAGTGATTGATGCTCAGAGCCTTAAACTCCAACTTGAGCTTTTTTATGTGGTGGGTACATTTGGCAGTTTGGAGAAGGTTCTTGACTCCTCATAATGTTTTTTAATTGGATAAAACAAAACATATAGGATTACAAAGGCATGCAATTATATATAAAGTCATCAAAATATTTTTAAAAATAGGTTTATGGAAAGTAAGGGGGGGTATGGTGGGATATAAGGAAGGGCAGACTGGGGAAGGGGTATTCAGTATTCATGCCATCTTGGGGTGGGAGTAAGGGAGAGATGGGGAGAAAATTTCAAACTCAAAATCTTGTGGAAATGAATTTGAAAACTAAAAACAAACAAACAAACAAACAAATAAATTCTGGAAATAAAATAGGTTTATGGACCCCAGATTGAGAAGCCCTATTCTAAAGGTTTGTTGCTATTGTTGTTGCTACTGTTTTAACTAAAATAACAAACCTAAATTCTGAACAAAAACAATCACAACCCAAATCTTTGGGAACTCAGCTTGGATAAGCAAGCTTTCTTTCTTTCTCATTAGCAGTCAGTATATGTGTCATAGACAAGGAGGCCTCTGGAGTTTCAGAACTCTGGGATGCAGGATTTGAAACTAAACATTCTTGGAATCTCAGTGATAACTTGTGTTCCATTATTTTAATCGGCCACATTATTGGGAAAAGAGAAGAAAAAGAAAAAAAGAAGTGCCCGAAGTGAATTTTGAATTATCTTTGCCCCCAGCTCTTACACTCTGACTCTATAGGCAAAGGCCATTCATTCTACAATGCGATTTTGGACACAATCACGTCCCAATCATAACACAGTCAAGGTTTCCTTTTTGTAGATTGGGTAAAGTGCTCCTGTAATACTGTGATCCTCACAGACCTATCCTTTGTCTGCTTATCTTGGACTCCCCTTTGAAAGAATAGGAACACTTTGCTTCCCAAATGATGTCAATTTCTATGAATTGTAGGATGTAATCGTGAGCCTACCAAGACCCTTTCTTTCAAATGCTTGCAGCCTCCTATCCGATTTCTAATCACTGCTTACTATTCCTGGGATGGGAGCTCACTAGGTTTGCCTTCCATGTAACACCAAGGTGCACACCATACACTAACAATCAGTCTGTGCAGGAACTGCCTTCCTAATGTTTGGGCATGGAAAGGTCTTTGGATAGGTTCAAAGACTTTTATAGGGATATAATAATCTATTAATTTCATAAAGCCTTTACAAAGTTCTCTCTCTGTATCTTAGAAACAGTTGTTGTTTGCTTGTTTTTTAGTTCCATACTTAAAAAAAAGTTTGCCTGTGGAGAGGCAGTGCAGTCAGTCAATCAAATAGCATTTATTTAATGATAACTATGCACCAAGCATTGGGTTAAGTAGTAGGAATACAAAGACAAGTGGAAAGAAAGATGGTCCCTTCCCCCAAAGAGCTCAGATTCTAATGAGGGAAGGCAACACATAAAGAAACTGAAAATGGGGGGGGGGCGGGGAGAAGGTACCAGGACATGATTGAGGGAGACCAAGGAACAGTCTAGAAAAGGATGAGGCATGGTTGGTTTAGGTACCTTCCTTAAATGGAATTTCTGGAAGGAGCCATTCAATCAAAGGGAGAAGCCACAGGGCTAGAATTCCAAGTGGGAATTTTTGGGCTGGAGTGAGGCTTCAGGAGGAAGATTTGGGGCAGCTAAGTGGGCCTGGAATCAGAAAGACCTGAATTCAAATCCGACCTCAGACTAGCTGTGTAACCATGGGCAAGTCACTTATCCTCTGTTTGCCTTAATCCACTAGAGAAGAAAATGACAAATCACTCCAATATCTTTGCCAAGAAAACCCCAAGGACAGTATTGGTGTACAGTGGTCCATCAGGTCACAAAGAGTCAGACACAACTATAACAGCAACAACAACAGAAGAAGTTCAGAGTATAGCCTGAAGAGGAATGGGTATAGAGTGTTGGACTCTATACCCAGGTTCATCTCTTACTTTAAACACACAAAAAGCTGTGTGACAATGGGTAATATCCTTTAGGATATTCAGGCAACTCCATAAGACTGTTTTATAGATGGGTTGTAATCTGTGTTGGTGGAAGGAATTCTCACACTGACAAAATTACCAGTCCTTGTGGTATTGCATATGTTTGCCAATGACATATTATAACAACAGTGATAACCTTACTGTGCAATAAGTATTAAAATACTCTCCTTAATGGGTGTCCTTTTTGTCATTACCTTTGGCTATTGTTTTTGAGCACCTAGGCATATCCAAGCACTGTACATATTAATTTATAATGTTAGTTCACATTTACATAGCACTATTAAAATTTACAAAGTATTTTACATTCATCATCTTATTTGATCATCACAAGAATCCTGTGAGCAAAACCTGGGAAGACTAATATTAACTGATACAAAATTAAGTGAGCAGAACCAGTAGAACATTGTACACAGTAACAGCAACATTGTAACGGTGAAACTGTGAAAGACTTAGCTACTCTGATCAATACAATGATCCAAGAGAGTTTTCAAAGAACTCTTGATGGAAAATGTTATTCTTCTACAGAGACAGAAAACTGATGAACTCTGGGTGTAGGTTGAAGTATATTTTTATTACTTTCTTTATTTTTCTTCCCTTTTAAAAATTCAATTTGGTTAATATGGAAATGTGTTTTGCATGACTTCACATGTATAACAGGTATCATATTGCTTGCCTTAATCAACAGCTGAGGGAGGGTCTGGAAGGAGGAAGGGAATTTGAAACTTGAAACAAAAAAAAATGTAAAAAAATACATAAAAGCCCCCCAAATCCTATATGGTGGGTGCTACAGGTATTTTCTTAAATCATAGCAGGACTTATTGTTTTCTTGTCTAAACCTAGAAAAGTGACAGATAAAATAACGCCGATTATTCTTAAAAGAGTGTCTAGCATAATTTTCAAAGAGCCATTTGTTAAATATTTACTAGCATACCTTTGCTTTTAGCCTAAATATTCTATGATTCTACTATATGGTTTTTTGGTTTCTAAGTGTTATACCTTTTTTTTTCTCTTGGTTTTTTGTTTTGTTTTGTTTTCCCATTTGTACTTTCCTTCCCAAACTTATAACCTAAAAGCTAGATGAGACCCCAGAGTGTAGTCTAACCGTGCTTTATGGATAAGGGAAATGAGGCCTAGAGATGTTAAGTTACTTGCCTGGAGTTCCACCAGTAGAAGTCATAGAGGCAGGAGCTTTGACAGGTTATCGCTGTTATCATCCAGTAGAGGCAGAGCTTCTACTCCAAATTTGGTACTCTTTCCATTGCGACACATTACCTCCTTTTTTTTTTTTTTTTGTATTTCAATTACTCCAAGCTTAGCTACCCTTTATTTCTTCGAATTCTGTCCTCCTTCCCCTTTTGTTGTTGTTATTGAGTCATTTTCAGTCTTCTCCATCTCTCTGTGACCCCATTTGGGGTTGTCTTGACAAAGATACTGGAGTGGTTTCCTTCTCCAGATCATTTGACAGATGAAGAAACTGAGGTAAACAGGGTCATACAGCTAGTAAGTGCCTAAGGCCATATTTGAACTCAAGTCCTCCTGACTCTAAGCCCAACGTCACCTCTGCTTATCTCCAAGCCCTTTATCAAATTCTACCTCAGTTACTCACTAGCTGTGTGATTGTGGTCTGTCATCTTTCTCAAACTCAGTTTCTTTTTTCTGTAAAATGGGCATAATAATAGCACTTACCTCACAGGGTTGTTGAGAAAACAAATAAGATTACATATATTAAGTTTACAAACCTTAAAGCACTGTGCACACGTTGGCTATTATTAGATAGGATATATTGATGTTTCTGTTTTCTCTTCTTTGAAACTAGTGTCCTCTTTTTGGCCTTTGACAGTTTTCTTGGTGATGACTTCATAAATTTTATTTCATTATATAGTATTAGCTACTCTTTGACTACTTTCGTATTCTTCAGGTTTGTGATGGGAGGTGTGCTATAATGAGCTGGTGTCATTTAGATTTTCAGGGGAAAATGAGGAGAGAGCGCCAAATATGAAAAATGAAACCAGATTCAAAAAGACTATATGGAATTCTATCTTTCATTTAAAAAACAATGATTATTATTATCTATTAAATACTTATGATCTCTTAAATATCATTATCTATTAAATAATAGAAATAGTACTCTCTTTTTAACTGTAATAAAGATCACCCTAATGAGCTGGAAGCATATTTCTGTTATTTGTGATAATGAAACAGACAATGATTAACCAAAATCTATTAATAATTTTCATGTCCCACTTCAGCCAACTGCTTGCTCACCAGCAGTCCCCATATAAGAACAGCTAGTAAGGAGAAGAATCCATTGGTTAGTTTCTCATCTGGTGGAAGTTGTGATGATCAGAAAGACAGTCAAAAGAACTGCCAGGGAGAAAGAATGGGAGTTTGGACAGTCTAATTAGGGATAGTTGTGTTTTTTTTTTAATAATTACAAGGTGATTATAGTTATATTTCTTTTAAAAGTTAGGAATAAAAGAGCATTATTTTATGGTCAGGTGATCATCACCAGTGCCATCACCATCAATTCTGACACCCTGGATAAGCTCCATAAAATGTACCTATTTGGATAAACAGTAAGATAAATTTACTTGAAGGGAAGGGAGAGACCATAGATTTCAGGACATGAGAGACTATAATGGTAGAAATAGACTTGGGAAATTGGTCACCATGGTAGGAGACCAAAGGCACTGAGAGACCATTGTAGGGGATGTTACTGTTGAATGTTAGGGACAGAATAGGGTTAGACTGTGGAGGAACCCATCTCAGGTATAGTCACCTTCCCTTGGAAGTGCTTACTTCAGTTGTTCTCCTTGAGTTAGTAGAAACAAGTGTTGTTATTGACCTCTAAATTTAGTCATTCTGAGACAAAGCTCCAGTTGCCCAGGCCTCATAAGAGCTCTGGCTGTAATTGAGTAACCCACCTGACCTTCATCCAGGTATGGAAAAAAATGATCTCTTTCTGTGAACACCTGAGACTCTAGCAGGTATGTTACAAAAAGATTACTTAGATTCTGACTTTTTGGGAGAAAGCTGTCATGTATTCTAGAATACAGGTACTACCTTTGAGGGCAACTACTCAAGATGAAAAATAATAGGCTGTGATTGTAGGGTGTTCCTTACCTGGCTATGTTATTTCTCAAGTTTATGATGGATGACTTTGAAATCCATAGCCCTTGCATTTATTCAGTCTATCTTTTGAAGACATTTCCCTTCACTAATTAGAGAGAGGCTTGTGATGGGTTATAGAAGAAAGAAGTTACTTGGATTTTAAATACTTCAATTTAATCCTGTTCCAAAAGAAAAAAAATTACTCAATATTGATAGAAGATGCTTGGAACATGGGTGTAGAATTCATCACCCAATGTTCGGCTAAATGAACAAGGACATTGGTTAGATCCCTGGCACCATTTTAGAGAAGGACATTATGGTGATCTAAGGAAAGTCTGCCCTGCTGGTGAGGTATAGGACAAAATCTTTGGGGAACAACAGATAGGATCCAAAAATTTCACTGAGTTGAAAGCGTGTGGGAATGATTTTTTTTTTTTGGTCTTGTGCCCATACTTCTTAGTTGCTTACTTAGATAAGAGTGTAAATTGAAGAGATAGAATCAGTTTCAGGTGAGGAGCGTGAAAGCTCAGAAATGATTTCTAGACCATAAACTAGCTACATAGGGGTCTGATAGAAAAAAAAAAGGTGCTCTAATCACTATCCCAGATAATGATTCTGTGGAGACCTCAACTATTAATGGAGAGAGTGTAAACCTTATTTCTATTTTCACCCTTCTGCAACATAGATGAAACTGTAGCATGGAATATTTTCAGTTGTCTGTATTTCTATTATTTATTTCTGTTTATGATAATGATGTTGTATATGACCTTAGGTGACACTGAATTTTTAAAAACAGTCTTTGTTTCTGGTATTTATCTACATTTGATGGCCTTTGTTTATAATATCATTTTAAAAGATTTACAGCATGTTCTTTGAACAGATTTGATAGATTATTCATTTCTAAATCCCTAATATTAATTCTGTTCTTTCTGAAATATAGTTTACAACTAGAAGGCTTTTTAGAAGTCATGTAGTCTAACCTCCTTATAATAGCCACCATTTATATAGTACTTTAATATTTATCTAATGCTTTACATTTATCTCATTTGTTCCTCAGAACAAGCCTTTGCAGTAGGTGCTATATTATCCCTATTTTATAGATGAGGAAACTGAGGTCCAAAAAGGCTTGCTTGGATTACAGAGCTATTAAGCATCTGAGGCAATATTAGAACTCAAATCATCTTGATTCCAACTCCAGTACTCTCCACTGTGTTACCTAGCTTTCCAAGGTGGGATTTGAACCCATATTTCCATAATTCTAAGTCCAACATTGTATAAACTGTCATATTTTCTCTCTAAAGGCAAATCATACATTTCTAAAATTAGCCAAAAGCATAATCGAGGTAGATCAAGTAAATAAATCAGCTTAATAAGATGGGCCTTTTATTAGACCCTAAAGATTAAAATTTTCTGGATAGGTAAGAACATTCTAAAAATATCTTGCATGACCAGAGTTGTGACTAGAACAAGATCATCAGAGTTTTGCCCCAGGACACCAAAATTTAGAAAATATCAAAATTAAAAACATACTCTTTCAGCTGCATGAAGCCTCTCTGGTAACTAATTTCCTTCCCAAGCAGTTGAATTATTCCTGGTTATTTATTGTTTTAATTTTACATCCTGAATAACAGTGTTGTCATCCTCCTTTCCCTAGGTGATTTGGGTGATGCCCAGGCACCAAAATTGCTAGTTATGGCACAGTGTATGAGACATAACTTTGTTACTTTGTTACTTTGCAGTAACTTTGAAAAGAGTTTTCAAAAACCTTCAAGCTGCAGAAATTATCTTTGTCCTACTTAAGGATGTGTCGACCTCATTTATATTTATTGATTCCACTCGCCCTTATCCTTCTGCTCTGTCTCTTTGCTATCACTTACTTTTTTCATCACTAGGTTATGACGACAGCACCTTCCTACAGGAAATGCCCCCAAAGTATTTTCCCACAACCCCACAGAATGAGAAGGAAAGTGAAACACAGTACATTTCTCATTAGTCCAAATGTCTCATTTCTTCACATCCGTCTTCTTCGATATGTCCTCGTTGGCCTATGGGCCCATTAAAGTGTTTGCAGCAGTCACAGCAACATTCCTGTCAATTTGAAAATAAATGCCTTTATGAGTTGGAAGAGTCAAGAATGCACTCACCCATACTGAAAAAAAACTTTCTTTTGTGTAAACAGCAAATAATAGCAAGTGTCCTTTTCCCTTATTTGTAAATGACCTGATTTCAACAGTTTAGTGGACAGTTTGTAGCTATAGTGGGATGCTTCGATATTGGTTTTATCCTCATTGAAAAGAACTGACTAATGGTTTAAAAATAGAGGCCCATATTACAGAAGTACATCTCACCACCAAGCCTCAATTGCAGGAAATCTCTTAATCTAGAACAGAAACGATCTGCTTGTCCCCTGGTGGTTTTATTGCAATAAGACACATACAAACCAAGAGGTTTCTTTTCCAATGCTTTCTGAGGTTACCTACATAGGAGTAACTGCAGATATGGCCAGATTAGCAAGGCAAAATGCTTATACATAAGCATTTGGTCATGCTCTTTGGGAAGCTGATATTCTTCTTTCTGACACTAATTTGATGTAATAGTGGTGGGCTGCAGTTACTCAAGAGGGGAGATGAAAATCTAGAGCCCATCGGTTTTGTTTTAGAGCCTTCTAGCAAGCCTTCAGTAACCTCCAGTAAAAAGCCTTCTTTGTGTTCGTGATCTGAATAGGGGTAGAAGTGACAGTGCTCTTCCTGAGACTGGGGAAGAGAAGGCTTGTCATCTATTTCTAAATGGATTTGAGAAATGAAAAAAAACTTCCCAACATTAGCGCTCCTCTTAGTTTGACAGTATTAAGAAGACATGTAGCAGATTTCAGAGAAGTAGGAGGGGTAGGAGTCTTGCTGGAAAAGACCAGATTTGTCAGAGAAATGTGCTGAATTTTGCATGTTTTAATCTATGTGAAATCATTCATTCATGGCCAGCTGTGTGGGGAAAAATGATGAAGAGAGCAAAGTTTTCCCATCTTGCCTCTCTGTTAACTTCCTGCTCCCACCCCAAGGTGCCATGTGCTTTCATTATTGTCCAGTCCAGACCTCAATCCCTATCATCAGCCCTGCCATCATACCTTAGTATCACACGTTCTTGGCTTCTACCTTCCAGTGAAACTTCTAAAATGTACCATTTCCTACCATTAGAGCTTGAGCAAGTTGAGAGCAGGAACCATCATTTTTCTATTTGTTTCTCCTATTAGGCACATGGTAGTAAGTAATGTAAATTTTTTTCATTCATTCATTCTTACCCCTCTCTTCCTCTGTTGTGTAGGACACCATCTGCTCTACCTTTATTTCATCCAAAGCTCCTAGCCTATATATCATTTATCTATCCATTGTATCATTCTCTTAGGGTCCTGTTCTTTATTTAATGAAACAATAATGTATATTACCCCTTCTAAGATAAAGTGGTGACCTTTGACGTAGAGTTGACTTTCTGGAAACAAAACTTTATTCCCAAATCCTGACTCTGGTGGTGAAAATTTCAGGTAGCATGTTAAGTTGGTAGGGAGATAGTAAGTGCATACTTTTAGATGCCCATCAATAATATTCCTCCAATCTCTTACCTCCCCACATAAATGGAATGAACCCAGGGTAGGTGGTATAATGCATAGGGCACTGGGCCAGACTCATCTTCCTAAGTTCAAACCTGTCTTCAGAGACTTACTAACTCTGTGATCCTGGGATAATAATCACTATTTGCCTCAGTTTCCTCATTTGTAAAATGAGCTAGAGAAGAAAATGATAAAGCACTCCAGTATCGTTTTCCAAGAAAACCCTAAATGGAATCACAAAGACTCCAATTCAGATAAAACTGAAACAACTCGACAACAGTTGGGCCCCACATGTAGGCTCCTGCCTTCCATTCTTCCCCACACCTTTGTCCTGCTTTGTAAAAAAAATAATAATTGACAATCAACCACATAACTTTAAGCAGCATGGTCAGCAGAAACAGCCAAAAGTCTAGAGTAAGAAGATTTCTATTCAAAACCTACATCCAGTTCTTACACCCTGCATGACTTTGGGCAAGTGACTCATCTCCCTAAACCTCAGATTCCTGAGAAAGTTGGACTGGAAGGCCTCAGAGGTCCTTGATAGCTCTAAATTATTTATTAAGTAGAACTTGTCCTTGATAGTGTGTCCCCTTTCTTTTTCTTCCTCTTTACCAACCCTTCACCAGCCGTCACCACTTGGTGGTGAGGTCAAAGCGTTAGCTTGAATGTCAGTTTGAAAAATAAAAAAATCTCTGTGCCAGGGGTTGAGCTGTGGTAAGCCCTTCACCTCTTTGTATTTACTATTTTAATATGTGCTTTGCTGTCTGATGCTGGCTTAGAGTTATGTCACCTAACTCATCTTTTGAAAGTCAGGGTGGTCTATCTGTTGAGGACTTAAGTTTATGAAAGTTTTCTTTAAGCTGAAGAGTGGGGTATGTTGGGGGAGGGCAGTCTTTAGAATTTATCTGTAATTAAGTTGATTTTTTTGCTGTCTCACCCTGTGATTAACAAGCTTTGACAGTGCTTGTCAGTCCTGACTTCCTCTGATCCCAGGTACATTCTAAGGTAGTTTCTTTTCTATGCCCTTTCTGGAATCATGCCTACTTGATTCAATACACCTTCACTGATTCTCAGAGGTGTTGCTGTATCGTAGAAGCTGCAGCATAGTCTGGGTGATGTCAAGTGACTCATGCTGTCACCAAATGTTCACCATACTTGGTTTCTTATTCAGGTACAGAAGCCACAAAGGCTAGAAACTAAAGGTCCCTAATGGTGAAAATGCTAAGCATATCCATGGTCTCTTAGATCAAGAAAATTCCTGAGAATGGTAGCATATTAATGAGTTTCATCATGGTGTAGTGGAAAGAGTGGAACTAGGAAATCAAGAGGGACCTGGGATGAAATTTGCTTTTTATAATTACTGTGTGACCTTGGGCAAGTCACATCACCTCTCAGCCTTACTTTCCTCATCTGTAAAATGGGAACAATGATAGAGCTTACCTCACTGGATTGTTTTAAGGATTAAATGAGATAAAGTAGAAACCTCAGAAACCTTAATGGGTTAGATGAATGACTTTCAGAGGGTGGTTCATACACCCCTTTCAGTCCCTGAGACCCTTTCAGGGGCTTTGTGAGATCAAAACCATTTCCATGATAATAATACATTATTTCCCCTTAAAACATTCCTCCTTTTCCAACTATTTTTCTGTGTGAGGCCAGATTTTCTGCATATGTTTCAATCAAAACATCAAAATAAATTGACTGTAGAGGCAGATAGGAGAATCCAACTGTCTTCTATTAAATCAGACATTAAAGAGATTTACAAAAAAAATGTGTGAAACAGTGCCACACTTCTCCCTAAATATTTTTTCTTTGGAAAACATAATAATTTCTCATAAAAATACTTAAATTAAAATGGAATGGGTTTATTATTGAATTAATTTATTATTTTAAATGAATATATCATGACTATAACATAATGATTATAATATCATTATAATATATATGTATATTTTATAGTTTAACATATAAATGTGATAATTGATAAACCTGTTTATTGATGGATTTATTATTGGATTAGTAAATATTTCAAGTTTTTTATCAATTTTAATTTCTAGTATAATAGATATTTATAAATATAACCCACATAAACAAGTTTTTTCAAGTCCTTAACAACTCTTAAGCATTGTAAAGGGGTTTTGAGACCAAAAAGTTTTAAGAATTGTTAGGCTATATGAATGTCAGCTATTCTTTTTTTTTTTGCTTTTTTTTTTTTTTGGAGGGCAGTCGGGGTTAAGTAACTTGCCCAAGGTCACACGGCTAGGTTTTTGTTTATATGTGTTAAGTGTCTGAGGCTGGATCCAAACTCAGGTCCTTCTGACTCCAGAGCCAGCACTCTACTCACTGCGCCACCTAGCCGCCCCGAATGTCAGCTATTCTTATTGAGATATGTGTTTAATTCTAAGAAGAAAAGAAAAGAGATGCAAGTTGATTTCTACCAGGTTGTATCTTCCCCTTAAAAATTCTACTAACTATATTATACCTATAGCTGAATGCTTTGTAGTGTTTTACAGATGAATTACAAAGCTGCCAAGAACCTAAAGAGAGAAGGGTATTGAGAGCTCCCAGGAACAGGGAAATGGGATGTGAATTGGAAAGTTTTTAGGAAAACCTGGGTGTGATTGTATCTTATATTCTTCTCTCTTTCTCTGAATGGATAGGCTTTCTTTCCTTGAGGAGCTAAGCCCAGGGAGGATATGAGCAGAAAAGCTATAGTTTCTTGCTTTCTCTTGCTATTTTTCTTGTGGCTGAACATAAGATGACAGTTTAGAGTTGGAAAGTGCCTCATCGAGCCCATCTTCCTTCTTGCTCATCAGGAATCTAAGGTCTAAGAGAGGCTGTTACTTGTTGCACACTAGAACATGCCACTACTGTATGTTACTATAAGAATGTATTGAATGTGTTGAATCAGGATTTGAATTCAAGTCTTCCTGACTCAGTCACTTAATCCACTAGTCACATACGAAATGACAGATCTTAAGGTTTCGGAGTAAAAGTTGTGGCTTTTTCTTCAGCCAGTGAAGATGGTGAGTGGTTCCAGGGAGCTTAAGTTCAACAGGCAGGATCTACAGGAATCAGCTTCATAGGAACAATAACCACAATCATCCTTGACCAGTCAAAGTTAGCTGAGAGTGTTTTCGGAAAACTGCAGTGTCCTTTTTATTCCTCCTGGAGGGCCCTTATGATTTGTTAATTTATTACTTTAAGGACTTCAGTAGCCTCTCCTCCCACTAAATAGAGCCAGTCTTGACTTATGTATTTCCTTTGGACTTTGACGAGTCTGGAGGAGATAGTGAGGCTGATAACTTTGCACAACTTGTCTCACTTAAATCCAATTCATGCTCAAATCAGTATCACCCTCATGATGTCATTAGTCTTCTTTAAGAACAAAAAATGAGTAACCAACTAACCAACCAAATAGAGAAACCCCTTGGAAGCTCAGATTCTCCAAGTCACCCTGTCAAAGTAAGGCATTCAATGCCAAAAGCCCATGCTCCTACCCCTGGTGAGTTTGAATATCAACTTCTAGCTAATTCCTCTAGTGTTTCCCTTCCTATCCACCATGAATCAGAACCAGTGGCCAGGTCAAGACTCCCTGCTTTCTCTTCCCACTTCCCTCCCTCCAGTGCCTAGTCCTGTTCTACCCAGAGGAGAACTCTATAAAATCCCACTGTATTTTATTGGTTTGATTGAGCAAAGTTCCATCTAATTCCCCAGTAGACCTGTTTCTATTCATCCTAATTGACTTCGAGAACAAAGGGCAAACAATAACAATCCCGATCAATAAAGTTGGCTTGTTTTACTTTCTCTCTACTGATACCATCTAGTTGTACTCTGAGCTTCCTCCTAATGAACTTTGGAATCCCCTAATCTAACCCAAAGCATTAAAAAAATGTTAGTATATGTGAACCAAAATGTGAAAGCATTTCTCTCAAAAAGTTGAAAGTCCTGCATAGCCTGTAGAATGGAATTTGCTTCATATGTTGTAATATGAAATTCATGCTTCTGGGTTTCATTCCCTGACATGTCAAGCATGATCAGCCTGACTAGCTCTTCTCTGCCAAAACTTTTCCTGGAGAGAATATTCAAATTGGTTTCTGAATAGCTTGGGCAGCCCCAGTCCTCACATTTATTTTTGATTTGTGGATCCCTGGAAACAGTTATTTAGTATTTAATTTCATCTTTCACGTGGATTTGCTTGTCTTTCCTGAGACCTTTTCTCCATAAAGCTGGAAAACTAAACGTGAAAGGTAAACACAGATGATTTGAGGTTCTCTCTGGGACATTCACCCCCTATCAGTGAGTTAGTCCTTCCATGTGAGCATTTTGTCTCATGAAATAAGACAAATTATGGTTCATCAATCAAAAGCAGCTGGGATGGGGAAATTCCATGTCAGTGACATGAGAAGGGAATGCCACGGCTTGGGTCACCATGCACTAGAACATGCCTGAGATTTAGAACCTGAAGGAAAGCATTTTTGAAATATGATTTATATGGGCATATGAAACTCATTACGTTAATCAACTTTTTCATAAGGTATATGACAATGAAACATTGTGAGGAACGGGATCCTGTGTGTTAGGAGTTCCCTGTAATGGCTTTTCAATGTTGTGATTTTCTTGAGCATCATGTTAAGAAAGGAAAATCAAATAAGGCACAAACAAGGTATAAGGGGGCCTTATAATTATATGCTTGTGACATATAGTTATAATGTATATCTTATTCTATACAAATGATTGATATAGCTTGTTTTGAAACAACAGACACTTTTCCACAAAAGTTCATTTTCTGCATCTTTTCTCCAGCAGCTGACTTATAGCTAAGTCAAAAACCTGGGCAATAACCTCACTAAGGGAATTATAATTAGTAAATTCATTAATTGTTCTCCTGTTTAGCCCCCATTTCCCAAGGGTATTTGTTTTAAATAAGTCTTGCTTTGAAGGCAATCCTCAGTAAATGAAAGTGAGTTTAGAATTTACATTTTATGGTAGGAGCCCAACTTCAGTGAATATACTTTTCTTTGCTACCAATACAGTTCAGAGTGAAATCCCTTAATTAAATAGTTTAACTTTGGGTATAGAAGCTGAACAGGAAATAGAATTATGTGACTTTCTAGTTCATTCTTCCTTGTTTTTGATGTTAAACTAGCATTTCTTCTTTGGGGCTAAAATAGATTTGCTTGTTTAAAAGAGTATTGAATTGAACATACTCTTAAGAACATACTCTTATGGGAGTCCTAATATGGTTGTAGAAACAGATGTTTCTTGTGGGTTCTGGAGGGTCAGAGTGGACCTCTGCTAATAGCTTTCTATTTGTGAACATGTTGGTTCCCTTCATAGCCACTTCCCTTTGGTCTAAGAAAATTTTGGTTTTGTCTTTGTATTATCAGCACCTAGCACAATTCCTTGGCACATAGTAAGAATTTTAGAAATACTATTGCTTAAAAAAGTAAAGAAATGCTATTGTTTTATTGAATCAGGGCAGATACTCTTGCTTTTTTGACTGTATTCCCAGAACCTACCACAGTACCTTGTATACAGTTAAATACCTAATTAACATTTATTGAATCGAAATGAAGTCCCTCTGAAATCTGGCACCACTGAACACTCCAGGGAAACTAGATGATTGTCTGCCCCTACCCCTCAATCTTGCCCTCCACCCTCCTCATGACTCTATGCTTCTTTGTAGGCTGTGTTAATGGCTAAAAGGGCTCCCTTCTCCTCTTCACCTCTGGAAATTCTCCTTATCCTTATGTGAGCCTCGTTCATATGCTGCTTCTTTCAGGAAGCCTTCCCTTACTGAGCTTACTGTCAATAATGACGCACTCACTCACAAGACATTTTATTTTGTAACTTTCTTTTGTGCTTATCTCAGAATAATGTACCTTAATCTCAGATGTGTTGGTACTGCAATTAGACTGTACAACCCTTGAGAGCAGAGACTGTGTCTTGTTTAAACTTTGATTTTCCCTGCACACTTATCACAGTTATCTATATATAGTAGGGGTGGGGTTGGGAAATGTGATTTCATTGTCATAGGGAGTTGCTGGGTGATGAAACTCCCTCTATCCATGTAGATTGGCACCTTTTCTATAACTTTTAGTCTTAGAAAATAATTTAGAGTACTGAAAAGTTAATGGTTTGCTCAGGGCCATAGAGCCAGTAAGGGCAGCTCTCCACTATAATCTGCTGATCCTATGGCAGATACCTAATAAGATATCCATTCGTTGCACTGTATTGTAGTATTGGGGCAGCTAAGTGGCACATTGAATAGAGCACTGGGTCTGGTGTCTGGAAGACCTGAGTTCAGATCCAACATCAGATGCTTATTACCTATGTGACTGTGGACAAGTCACTTAACTCTGTTTGCCTCAGTTTCCTACTCTGTCAAATGAGTTGGAGAAGGAAATGGCAAAGCACTCTAGTATCTTAGCCAAGAAAACCTCAAATGGGGTAAAGAAGAAACTGACAGATTTTGGGGGGCAGAGCCAAGATGGTGGCATAGAAGTAGCAAAACTGTATGAGTTCTCCCCATAACCACCTCAAATACCTGTGAAATATGACTGTAAACAAATTTTAGAGCTATAGAACCCACAAAGTGACAGAGAGAAACAAATCTCCTGCTGAAGGTGGCCTGGCAGGAGGGCAGGAAGGGTTCATTGAAGGGCACTGGGAGCCTAGCCCAGTTCCACTCCACATGTGAGTCTGAGGCTTTAGCCCCAAGGCAGCCCTCACCAGTGGCTGCAGTGGGCCTCAGGAGAGTGGATCACCAGAAGCAGTGGTGGTTTCCAGAATTATCAACCCATAAATGCTGAAGAAAAAGTGAGAGGTCAGTGTAGAATTCTCTTGGAACTGGGTGGGACAGAGGAGTGGTCTGGCCCCTGCCCCCAGAACTAGAAGTGGTGGAGGTGCAGTAGCCCTGCAGCCATCTCCATGTGGCTGCTTCAGAGCTCCAGGCCTACAGATTGGGGGGTGGGGCAAGTGAATATTCAGAGAGTAATCACTCTTGCTTTAACCTGCCTGGATCTGGATAACAGTCTTGGGTGTTGGTCCTGAGGTATGTGACCAGTGAGCCAGAGTTTGTGGGGGCTGCAGAGATGGTGCCCTCCTAATAGTTCTGGCAGTTGCAAAAACCCCAGTAACTAGGGACAAAGCTCTCTCCTCTGGAAGCAGAGTTCTACTGTGGCAAAGAGGTCAAAAGTCAAGTAATTAAATGGCAACATGAGCAAGCAAAGGAAGCAAAGCAAGCACAGCAATCCAACTTTAGATTCCTTTTTTGGGGGACAAAAAGGATCAAAGCAGGGAATGGGAGGAAAACAACAAAGTCAGAACTCCTGCACCAAAAGTTTCCAAGAAAAATATGAATTGGTTACAGGCCATGGAGGAGTTCAAGAAGGATTCTGAAAATCAAGTAAGAGAAGTAGAGGAAAAATTGGGAAGAGAAATGAGAATGATGCAAGAAAATCATGAAAAAAGAGTCAACAGCCTGACTGAAGAAAATAACATCTTAAAAAATAGTGAACTCAAATGGCAAAAGAAGCCCAAAAAGCCAATGAGGAGAAGAATGCCTTAAAAAGCCAAATTTGTCATATGGAAAAAGAATTTCAAAAGCTCACTGAAGAGAATAATTCTTTCACAATTAGATTGGAGTGAATGGAAGCTAATGACTTTATGAGAAATCAAGATACTATTAAACAGATCCAAACAAATGAAAAAAATAGAAGGCAATGTGAAATATCTCATTGGAAAAACCACTGACCTGGAAAAGAGATCCAGGAGAGATAATTTAAAAATTATTGGACTACCTGAAAGCCATGATCAAAAAAAAGAACTTAGAAATCATCCTTCAAGAAATTCTCAAGGAAAATTGACTTGATATTTTAGAACCAGAGAACAAAATAGAAATTGGAAGAATTCACTGATCACCTCTTGAAAAAGATCCCCAAAAGAAAACTCCTAGGAATATTATAGCCAGGTTCCAGAATTCCCAGATCAAGGAGAAAATATTACAAGCAGCCAAGAAGAAACAATTTGAATGTTGTAGAAACACACAGGATCTGGCAGCTTCTACACTGAGGGATCAAAGGGCTTGGAATATGATACTCTAGAAGTCAAAGGAACTGGGATTAAAACCAAGAATCACCTACCCAGCAAAACTGAGTATCATGTTTCAGGGGAAAATATGGTTATTCAGTGGAACAGAGGACTTTCAAGCATTCTTGATGAAAAAACCAGAGTTGAAAAGAAAATTTGACATTCAGATACAAGAAGCAAGAGAAGCATGAAAAGGTAAACAGGGATTAGAAAACATAAGGAATTTATCTAAGTTGAACTATTTACATGCCTATGTGGAAAAACAATAATTGTAACTTATGAAACTTTTCTTAGTATGAAGATAGTTTGAAGGGATTATAAATGTGTGTGTGCATATGTATGTATGTATACATACATATATATGTCTACATAGGAGGGTATATGTGCATATGAATACATATGTTTGTGTGTATATATGTGTCCAGGTATACATAGACAGAGGGCACAGGATCAATTGAATAGGAAAGGATGATATTTGAAAGGTGAAATTGAGGGGTGAGAGAGGAATATAATGAGAGGAGATGTGGGAAGACAGAATGGGGTAAATTATCTCATAAAGAAGAGGCAAGGAATAAGTGTTACAATGAAGGGGAAGAACAGGAAGGCAAAAGAGAATGAGTCAACCTTACTCTCATTGAATTTGGCTTATGGAGGGAATGACATACACACTAAATAGGGTATCTCACCCTACAGGAGAGTAGGGGGGAAGGGGATGAGAAGGGGGAGAATGGAGGGGGGAAAGGGGCAGGGTAGTTAGAAGCACACACTTTTGAAAAGGGACAATGTCAAAGTAGAGAATAGAACTAGTAGGGGGTGGGATAGGATGGAGGGAAATATAGTCAGTCTTTCACAATATATCCACTATAGAAATGTTTTGTGTAACTCCACGTGCACGACCTATATTGAATTGCTTATCTTCCCAGTAAGGGTGGGTGATGAGCAAGAAAGGGAAAGAATCTGGAATTCAAAGTTGTAAAATCAGATGTTTAAAAATATTTATTATTATTATTATTATTTTTTGCCTGCAACTGGGAAATAAGATATACAGCACTTGGGTACGAAGATCCACCTTGCCCTACTGGAAAGTTGGAGGGGGAGAATAGGGGAGGATACAGGAGAGAGCAGATTGGTAGAAGGTGTATACAGTGGGATTGCTGTGTTGGGCCGGTGGGTAGGGGAAAGATGGGAAGAAAATTTTTAACTCAAAATCTTGTGGAAATGAATGATGTAAACTAAAAATAAACATAAAATTTAATTTAAAAAAGGAGAGTCAGATACAGCTGAAATGAACAACAAATATGATATAAATATACACATATATTTGTTCATTTTAAGGCACAACATAATTTCAAGCCAGAATGAATGGGTTTGGCTCCAAACAGCCTCTGAGGGTCCTTCCAGAAATAGGTATAGATTTAAAAACCAGTGGGAGTTGATAGTAGGGGAAGGAGTCCCTCTATAAGAGGAAAAATTCAATTCAATTGAAAGAGCATCATTAAGTGCCTCCTGTTATGTAAAGTGAGGTTCAACTCTATTGCGTTTTAGAATATACACTTTAATTTAGGAGAAAAAAGTCTCTTTCTCCCTCACTCCTTCTTTTCTTCTTTCCCTCTTTCCTCTTCTCTCTTCCCTTTTGTCCACCTCTCCCTCCTGCACCCCACCAAATACCAACCATATCCATGTTAGAAAGTTCAGAACATATTAAACACCATATATACCATATGGTTCTCTCTCCCTGTGGAAGATACAGATTGTTATCATTATTAATCATAGAATAATACTTAATTTTTATATAATACTTTAAGGTTGGCAAAGTACTTTTATATATATTATCTCATTTGATCCTTGAAACACCTTGTGAGATAGGTGTTATAATCATCATTTTACAGATGATGAAACTGAGTCTGAGTGACATGCCAGGGTCACGTAGCTAATAAATATCTGAGGCAGGATTTGAACTTGGGTTTTCCTGACTCTGGGTCCAATTTTTTATCCATTGATTAACCTTGGGACACTAGACAAAAAGTCTGAATTAATCAAAAGGGATAGACACATTTTACAAAATTCATGCATATTCCATGAGTGCTAGAAAAGGTGCTAGATTTGAACTGTCCATGCAGCTATGTCTGAATGATGCTAAAATCAGAAGCATCTTCTGTGAAGCAGGAGATGTTCTTGATTAGAGCATGGCAAAGCATTCACCATGGGGAGGATTTCTTGGAAGTTGTGAATAAGGTTAAATTCAATGCTATTCCTTATTCCATGACTTAGAAAAAAGCACTGGAGACTTCTCAACTAAGATGTTTCTCCTTAATTAGAATAACTTTTGATTCTTTTAAAGAAATCCCAGTGTACATAAACAGACATATTTAGCTATCACAATTAGTGCTTGTTATACTAATATATTTCCCCAAAGTTTTAAAATATATGCATTTTATTTATACTCATAAATACATATACCTAAAGTCTGGACACATTAACTATGCGTATTTGTCAAGAAATGAAATGAACAAAATTTTCAACAGCATTTCATTTAATTAGCATAAATGAGATTTCATAGGAAGACATAGGAGACAGGATATATCATTAATTAATTTAATTAAATTAATCTCATTAATGTGGAAAATAGTTTCCAATAGCTAATGAAAACTTTTATTCCATATGAAATTGTCATGGCTAAAATTTGTGCTAATTAAATCAAATGTTGTTGAAATTTTCATTCATTTCATTTCTTGAAAATGTGCATAGTTAATGGGATGTCCTATGTGTCCAGACTTTAGGGACACCCTGTACATGCATTTATATATGTTCTGTATATGTATGTACATGTGCATGCCTGTTTTATAGAAATATACAGATAGTACACATATTTTAGGTTTCTATATATATACACATATACTTATTTTATGTGTATACATAGAAGCAGGTATGGATGTTTATATATGCACACATATGTATACTTAGATATGTTTATGTAAGTATACATATGTAGGTGTTATAGTCATACATATATTGCATTGTTAATATTCATATAGATATTTATGTATACACAGTATATATGCTTATGTAGATGTTTGCATATACACATATATTTACATATATGTGCACATGCATGTATATACCTTTTATGCATGCATACATATAAATGTGTTGTGTGACTAGATAAATACATATATGTATTGTTATATGTATACATACATAGACACACTTGGGTATAAAGTATTAAAATTCTTCTCTTATATCATTTGAGAATAGAGGAATCCCTGAGTTCTCAAAGATTCAGTCAGTGGAGCCCAGGGTAAAGGCTGCAGCATGTCCTCCCAACCTGCAAAGGCTTCGAGTATGGGTCTGGTGATACAATCTGTATATGTCATCAGCCTAGTCAGTACCAGAGAGCATCATGACTAAAAGGCCAGCCACTGGCTGATAAATTCTGTTTCTGTCATAACCATTCATTACACCCATCTACTAAGGTGGGAAGTGGGTAGGGTATGTGCTGTTTGTGGAAGTACCTATGCTGATGCAATCACAGATTCCTGAAGCATTGAAGTAAATAATTAAGCCTAAATATTTATTTATTTATTTTTGGTCCAGATCTATGATTGCATCAGTGTGGGGGAATTCCAGTCCCTGAAAGCTGGCAAGTTGGTCTGCAGCTTATCATCTTAGTTGCCTGGGGCTCTGAAAGGTTATATGACTAGTTACATGGGTGGTATGTATCAGAGGCAAAGCTTGAACTCAGATCTTCCTGTCTCCAAGGCCCTGCCTTTATCCACTATCCTACCTTGCTTATCATGTACAAGTGAACTTATGTATGTGTATTTAAATATATGAAAATATTCACTTCTCTACTGAAGACTTATTCACCTGTTAAGGAGTCATCTGCTAAGGCAGAAGAGGGTTGCAATCTGCCTGAGAGGAGAGAGTTGCCATATTGAAAGTTCCCCATACTGATTGAATCACAGATCTTTCATTTATTTGCACATGAATTTATGCTATATATATATGTATATGTATATATATATATATAATACACACATATATTATGTCCAATAAAATTATAAACACACCAAAATGCCTCAGGAGTTTCCTTACCTTACACAGTAGGTGTCCTATATGTCACTATTCATCTCTCTCCAACACCCCCAATCTTTATATTTACTAGAAATGGATGGCACCATCTCTCAGATTGCTATGAAGCATTTGCCTGAAAAGAGCCTCCTTCTTTTCCTTTAGTCTGTTTTCTACTAATACATCAGAAGATTAAAAGCTTAGATAACCAGTTGTCATATCCAGATCCTGAGTTTTTGGAGATGAGTTCAGTATACAGATGAATATAATTATTATTAATGGAGTTAGGAGATTCATTGGCCAGTCCTTACCATTGTCATTAATCGATGGCTTAACCTAGTCTTATCTTCTATGGGCCTGTGTTTCCTTATCTATCAAATGAAAATGCCATCTAGCATACCTACCCCAAAGGGTTGCTGTGAGGCCCAAATGAGATCACTTATGCTGTTGTCTGTTACAGGGATGGTTATCCCTGTTGTTCATTCATTCATTCTTGTCTGACTTTTTTGTGACCCCATAGACCATACATAACATACCAGTACTGTCTTTGGAGTTGTTTGTTTTTTGCAAGGATATTGGAATGGTTTGCCATTTCCTTCTCCAGTAGATTAAGGCAAACAAAGGTTAAGTGACTTGCCCAGGGTCACACAACTAGTAAGCATCTGAGGCTGGATTTGAACTCAGGTCTTCCTGAATCCAGGCCTAGTACTATATCTACTGAGCCACCTATCTGCCTCTGGCACATAGTAGGCACTTGCACGTTTTTATTGACTGATTAACTGGCTTCCCTGGCTTCCTTCAAGTCCCAGATAATAGCTCACCTTTTCCAAGAAGCCTTTCCTGATCTCCCTTGAAGCTACCTGCTTACTCTCGCTCTCTGTGTAGTGGAGGGGAAAGGGACATATTTAGAACACAAATGATTAAAAACAAAAGATCAACAAATCTAAAAAGGGAAAAAAGTATAAGATGCTATATAAATATAAGGAGTTATTTTTATCGAGCATCTAAAAAATTAACTTCATTTTCAAATAGGTGACTAGGACTGTAAGTGATGTATTGAGCCTTGGAAATAGTTCCTGGACTTGTGCCTTAGTTTCTCCTTCTTTAATATACAATCGATGATACTAGACTATTTATCCCCTTCTTCCCTCCCCACCTCCTGCTGTGGCTTGCTGTGTAGATTGATGGTCTTTTGGGGAGCGGGTTATGTTCTTTAAAAGGAAGGCCCCACTGTATGAATAAAAACCATTCAAGAAAAAGCACACCTTGGTTCTTGCTGGAGGAAACACCTTTTAACTCCAGCAACATTTTCCCTTCTGTTCTCTCTCACTGCCAGTGTTTTGTGAGAGGAGGCCAGAATTGTGCTGGGCCATTTTATTTTTAGCCCTTTTTCTTCTTGTAGAAAAACAAAGGCACTTCAGATTGGCTGTTCCTCTTTCAATGTAGTTTTCCATACTGTGCTTTCCAATACTGGAGCTCTCTTTTTTTCCTGCTGAGTCTGTTTTCCTTAACCTTCATCCCAGGAGCCATTTCTGTTCACATCCATCTTTGTTTTAACAACCATAGAGAGAGAGATGAATTTGTGAGGAATGAATCAAAACTGGAGCTGAATCCAAGTGAAATGCCCCCAAATAAAGCCTGGCTGAGGAGCTTGGATCACGCCCTGTCCTTGGCATCCCTTTCCACTGTTTCCCCAAGACCCTACATTTTTTAGATTCCTCTGAAGTAAGATAGAAAATAGTCAGTCCTCAGGTCCTTCCTTGGTGCCATCTTGTACTCTGCATTCCTTATCAGAGTGAAAGCCTATAGATTGTCAAGAAGTAATTGGTAATTGAGGGGTCGCAGAAAAAAAAAAAGATAATGACAGGCATTTACAAGAATGCAGAGTGTGTACACACACACACAGAGTCTTGGTATTCTTTCTGTAACTATACATATATATGTATGTGTTGTGTATGTATGTATATGTATATTCTCTCTCTCTCTCTCTTTCTCTCTCTCTCTCTCTCTCTCTCTTTCTCTTTCTCTCTTTCTCTCTGTCTTTCCCTCTCTCCCGCCTTTCTTCACTCCCTCTCCCCCTTTTCCCTTCTTGCTTTGGCTCTCTCTTCCCCTCTTGCTCCCTCTCCTTTTCCTCTCCTTCCTCTCTCCTTCCTTCTCTCCCTTCCTCTCTTCTCCTTTTTTCTTTATCCCTCTCTCCCTTTCTCTCTCCTCCCTCTTGCCCTCTTTCTCTCTTTCCTTCTACTTCCTACTCTTTTCCTCTCTCTCTGTAACTCCTTCCATCCCTTCCTCCCCATTCTTCCCCCTACTTCTTTCTCTCGCCCTTTTCATATTTAAATATTTTCCTGAAACCCAAAGAACTCTCTCATTTTCGTTGCCTCCCGTAATCTCCTTTACAAATGGGCACTGTGGCCTAGCGCCCCCTTCCCCTGATCCAGGTCACCGGGGATCGTCCGCTGCAGCCCCTGCTCGGGAGCTGCCACTAAGGTTTACATCATCATAAGAAGAACAAGCAATATGGTAGCAATCCCGTCCAGCGGTTCACTTGTAGCAACCCATGACTACTACCAAAGACATCTGGGTTCCACCTCCAGCAACAGCTCCTGTGGAAGTGCTGAGTACCCTGGGGAAATGATCCCCCATCATCCAGGGATAGGCAACCACTCTGGGTTGCTCCCAAGAAGAGTGACTCTCTCGGATGTTTTAGGTTTTCCTAAATCAGACCCAGGCCACTGGTGGGCAAGCTTCTTCTTTGGCAAGTCGAGTCATCCATTCATGACAACTGTATTGGAATCCCCAGAGCACTCAGGAACTTTCCAGGTTGCTCAGGGTACGATCACCTGTGACCTGGCTCAGGAGACCATGAGGAAGCAGCATGTCAGCGAGCCCAGCAAGACCAGCATTGGGCCTTCTGCATGAGCAACAGTACCCTCCTTGCTGCTCCCCCCGTTTCTGAAGTGTGCTAGGCATCAGAGCCCATCTCCCCTTCCCCTCCCCTCCTTTCCCTCTCCCACCTCTTCCTTTAGAATAGATAGGCTGCATAAGTATAGAAGTAGTTGTGGGGTGTGTGTGTGTGTGTGTGTGTGTGTGTGTGTGTGTGTGTGTGTGTGTGTATTTTTTTTAAGGAAAACAAAAGCAAAACACCAAAAAACAAGTAAAGGAAACCACATTGCTATATTTTTTTTCTATCTGAATCACCTATGTGCTTTTCGGCAGCCTCAGTAACCTGTTTACTTTGTACTCAACTGAAACTAATAAACTTTGAGCAGCCTTTAAAAATAAATAAATAGATAGATAAATCAATGAATAAATAAATAAATGAACGAATAAATAAATATTTTCCTTGATTTCCCTCTCTTCTTCTTTTTCTCTCCCTCTCTTCCTTAACCTATCTCTCTCTATCTCTTTCTGAAAAGTAATCTAAATCCCTTTAATGTTAGCTTTGTGAAAAGATTTTTGCAAGAAAATTGGCTTCACACTTAGTAATAAATGTGATTTTGAGAATTCCATAAGGAAATGGAAGCATATACTATATATGATGTTTACTGTGCTTTCTAAACAAGAGAGAGAAATAATTGCATAGTTCTGTACAATGATTCTGTATGAAAAAAATCTTTTTACTTCATATCTATCAGCTTTCTCCATTCTCTTTGATTTCTTCTTGTGAGCTTAATAAACTTAAATGTAGAATAATCTTGTTTAGAAAATATGGCCTTATCCCAAGTAATTTTTAAAAGTGCACATCTATTTGTGGAAAATATAGCAGGGCAGGCATTCTGTCCACACTGTGCATAAAAAAAATTAGGAAAAGAAAGTGTGAAAGTTATGAAAAAGTCAGCTTAGTATGCAGCACAATTTCTTAGCATAATTGTTTTTGAATGTATGGACCAGGGAAAATGCATCTGGCCCCTTAAAAAGTAGAGGCAGTTTTGGAATTAAGCTTAGCTCTAGCTAGAACTGTCACTGAGGAGATCAATTGTGCCTAGATGTAGGTAATTAATCAGTAAACACCTAGCAACTACGTGAGTACCTGAGGGGAGAAAGGAGACTGCTGATTCTCTCCTTATTAAAGAAAGACCATCACAGGGGATTCACCCTGTTAACATCTTGTACCTTCCTTAAGCTCTCTCTTTTTGGGCTTCTGTCAACCTGGGTGGAATAACAAATATAGTTTCTCTCTCATGCAAAAACACAGAGAGGGACAGGCTAGTTTTATTTAATTAGAACATTGAGTTAGAGCAAAAAAATACAAATTTTCATTTAAACCCTAGAGTAGGAAAAATATTGTGGTGGTTTTAAGCTAGGTGGCCAGGGGATAGAGTGCCAGGTTTGGAATCAGAAAACTCATCTTCCTGAATTCAAATCTGGCTTCAGACACTTACTGTGATCCTGGATAAGTCACTTAACCCTGTTTGCCTTAGTTTATTCATCTGTAAAATGAACTGGAGAAGGAAATGGCAAACCATTCCAGTAACCTTGCCAAGAAAACCCCAAATGGAGTCACAGAGAGTGAAGGTATTAGGGCTCCAGAGAGGCCTCAGACAAGCCAAGAAAATTCAAGGTGAGGTCTTGAAGTCAAGTTTGGAGTTGTTAAAACAAAGGTTAAACAATAATTATTCCAACAAGTAACCCGTGAGAAAAGTATTCAATGGTGCCTTGTTGACTTTAGAATCACATTCAAAGTCTTTAGTATTCAAAGATTTTTATAGCCTGGTTTATGCTTAATTTTCCAGACTTATTTAATGTTATCCTTAATTCACTTGATAATTCAGCTAACCTGGATCTCCTATCTTTGGGCTACCGCTTTTTTGGGTGCTTGCCCTACAAGCTCAAAACCTATAAAGGGACACAAATTGTCCCCCCCAAGAATATGCAAGCACTTTTCCATTTCTGAATTGCCGTTTATTGTCAAAAACATTTGTGAGATTACATTTTTAACATCTATTCAACTTATCAAATACTTAACAATTCTGAAGGTGATTTTCCTATACACTCTAAATATACTTGACTTACTGTCAATTGTCACCAAAAAACCTATTTGTCAATTTTTTTTAAGAAATACATAATGTTTAAATTCACATGGGAGATGTGAAATAGGTGCCTGTCTCTGATAATAACTGTACTTTGTGGTATTACCCGGTCCGCATCATGACTTGTTGTCAGGGAGGCTAATAGATGGTATAATTAAGAGAGTCTGGAAGACCTGAGTTCATAGCTATGGGACTCTGGGCAAGTACCTTAACTTCAGTTTCCCCATCTGAAAAATGGGGATAATAGTCCCTACCTCTCAGTCTTTGTTGTTATGAAGATAAAATGAAATGATATTAGTAAAGCTCTATATAAATGGTAATTTATGTTTAGTTGTTTCCAATTCCTCATGACCCCATTTGGAATTTTCTTGGCAAAGATCCTGGAGTGGTTTACTCTTTCCTTCTCCAGCTCATTTTACAGATGAGGAAACTGAGGCAAACAGAATAAAGTGATTTACCCACAGTCACACAGCCAGTAAGTGTCTGAGGTCAGATTTGAATTCAGGTCTTGCTGACTCTAGGCCTTGCTCTCTAAACACTGCAAAACCTAGCTGCTAAAGGATAGCTATTGTTATAATAATAATAATAATATTAACTCATCCTCCTTGGACCAAGAACTTGACCCTTCAAACACTATATTAGCTTTGTTCAGAAAACTTTTTAATTTTTTTCCTTTTGTTCAGAACTTTTAGAAAGTACAAAGGTTTGGTTGGTTTGGTTACACATCAGAACCATCTCCTGATGCATTTTATTTCAGGGAATCTTCCTTACCCATAGACTGTCTCTCTGAAAGATTGAAAGCCTTGGATTTAAAAATATTTCCTAAAGAAAAATGGAGTGAACATAAAACTGCATTCATTAATGTGAAGGATAATGGTAAAATATGCCTCATTTCCATGTTGTGGCCAATTAAATGAAAACATTTCTAAATTAATACAAATATTAATTTTTGAACATGGGAAACCTTTTTTCTTTTCATGTAATTGCTTTGATTCTTTGGGATGATCTTCTTAATAGGCCTTTCCTAATTTGCATTAGAATTCCCTGTTGTGGTTGGCAGCCTTGTCATTCACTGAATTCTGTGCTCTGTGCCTGTGCTCACACTGTGTCTCTCTTTTATCCCTGCTCAGTTTCTAACACACACACACGTACGTATGTATATATGCAAAGTAACAAGCAACTCTCCCCCTCCCCCCAATTTAAGCAGCTATTTTTATTCTTTAAATGATTTATAAATAGTTTATTCTTTAAATGATTGTTTCAGAACATTCTTTTTCTATAACTAATATTACCTGACAAATATTTCAAAGAATAAATAATAGATTTGGAGCATGGATTTAGGGATCAAAGACCATCTGGTCTAGCTCCGAGTGAACCTTACTTACCTACCCCCTCTCCCTCCCGCCCCCACCTTTACAAGATGAGGAACCTGAGACCCAGGAAGTTAAGTTACTTCCCTAAAATCTTACAGGATGTAAAGGGTCAAAGTCAGGATTTGATCCCAGTGATAATGCTCTTTGCTTTACCGTTGTTATTCACTTGTTTTAGTTGTGTCTGACTCTTTATGACCCCATAAGGGGTTTTCTTGGCAAAGATACTGGAGTGGTTTGCCATTTCCTTTTCCATCTCATTTAAAAGATGAAGAACTAAGGCAAACAGAGGTTAAGTGACTTGCCCAGGGTCACATAGCTAGGAAGTGTCTGATTTGAACTTACGAAGATGAGTCTTCCTGACTCCAGGTCCAGCACTCTATCCACTGGGGCAGCTAGGTTGTACCCCAGTATTAGACCCACTTAGGTCAAGCCCTTACAAATACCAGGAAAGGGACAGGACAGCAAGAGTCTTCTAAGACTATCAAAAGTATAGCAACTAAGGAGCAGTCAATTTAATTTTGTCTGACTACTCCATATCTCAGACCTTTAACTCACTGTAGTTCACCTCCTCAAATCTACTTTTCTTTTCTGTGACCTTCAGAATCCTGTCTCCCTCTTTGCAACTTCTTCTCTTTCCCCCTGCCCCTAAATTGGTGAGGAATTGGCTATATCCTTAATCTTGCTGGTCATCTGATGGACTGTGACGGACTCTGAGAGCCCATCACAGCAAACAACCTAGGTGAAAAAATCTTCTCCCAATAGTAAGACACTCTCTCCATTTCCAGATATGTGTCTACTTCTCCCCAGTATCCTCTGGGCTGGGACATGAGAGGAAAAAGTGAGGTTAAATGAGAGGCAGAAAAGAGAAAGAAATGTCTAGGGAACCATAGAATGAATTGAATAAACTCAAAACCAAGAGTGAAGTATGAGAAGCTAAACCCAACAAAAACTAGGAAAAAAAGTTTCCTAACCTTTCCTATTCTTTCATAAGGTCGCCATATCTACTCTTCTCTAAACCCATGTTAATCCCATCTTTTTCCAAGGCAACTCTCCTTCCCATCCTATTAGCCTACTTGCCCACCATCTTGCCTCTGTCATCTCCTTTCCCTGTAATATTAATCTCTCCCTGAGACTGTTCTGGGTTAAAAACCCCTAAAACAAGGGTCATATATTTACCACTCATGTTTTTCCTATCAGGTATGCATGACTGTATTAGTCAGTGTCTCCATTATTTATAGAACATTTAGAAAATTGTTTCCAGGAGGCTAGGTGATATGGTAGGTAGAATGCCAGTCTTGGAGTCAAGAAGACCCAGATTCAAATCTTTTCTTAGATACTTTCTAGCTTTATGACTCTGGTCAAATCATTTAACCTCTGTCCGCCATGGTTTCCTCATCTGTAAAAGTGGGATAATAATAGCACTTACCCCATAGAGTTGTTATAAGAAACATATCACATAATGTATGTAAAGCACTTTGCAAACTTTAAAGTATTACAAAAAAGCTAGCTATTTTTTTTAAATCATCCTAAATGAATGGAAACTTTTAAACATTTTTTTGTTTGGCTTTAGTAGTTCAGTATAAAGAAAATAAAAGATTATTCTGTTTCAGATCAATTCAGAGTTACAGAAGAATCTCAATTTTTCCTCTTACTTTGTGGTTTTAAGTTAATGTCCTGATTTCGCTTTACAGTTATAAGGTGGGATAAGATGCACATGAAATTTTAAGTATTCAAAATACCTCCAAAGAAAATCCAGGATTTTCTGTGGCACATTTCTACCCTTCCACATACACACAAAGAGTTTGTAGACATGATCTATTAAAGCTAATGGAAAACAGGCACTATTTAATATATTTAAATGAGATGTGATCCAAACATATGTATGTGTACCTTTTATTTCCTGTTTTTAAATTACATTTTATCAACGTTATGGAGAAAAGATGCCAAATCATGATAAGCTACAATGAGCTTACAAAATTCAGCATATGATATGAGTAAAGAGTAAATGGAGATTTCTCAGTGTTAGCAGTCGCTTGCCTAAGGTTTATATACTGGTTAATAAAATAGACCTTTAGTAATGTCTTCTTATTCTTCCTTTTTTCTTCATCTGGTAGAAAAGAATCGAGGTAGTGTGCAGTTATAGTAACTGGCTTATCTCAAGTATTCTGTCTTGAGTTTTTTTTTGGGGGGGTGTAGAATGGGGAGAAAGGAAGAAAGAAAAAAGATGGAAGGAAAGAAAGAAAAAAGGAAGAAGGGAGGGAGAGGGAGAGAATGAGAAAAATTTGCTAATTTCCCTAGGATCTCAAAATCCCATCAATTTCTCTAGGATCTCCAAGTCCCATCAATTTCTCTAGGATTTCAGTCTAAAGACTTAAAGTCTCAGGTACAGATAAGGAACCTGAGGCCCAGTAAGTTAAGTTAAAATCTCCCCCAGGGGTCCTCTGCAAGTGTGAAAGGCCCAGTTTCCTTCCAAAGGTACTCCTACACATGACAACGATTACCTGACCCCCACTGCCTCTACCTTCAAAGGGATTTGGAATCATCTAATTTCTCTACCATTGGATCAAGCTCCCACCAATTGTGTTCCCTGATTTTAGAGTTCACATGTACCCCAGTTTCATTTAACCACTTAACAGATTAGCATTTAAAGCAATATTTACTTCACAGATATAACAGGAAAAATCATATAAACATTGCCCCCGCTCCCAGCACCTGGGGGGCTGTGCAGAATCCGTCTTATATTACCCTTTCAGGTTGTTAACATGCAGAAATATTAGCATCTCACAAAAAAAGGTGTGGGACACCAAAAAAAAGAGCTCTGTGTTCCTGTGTTAGAAAAAAATGGTGGTGCGGCTAGGTGGCGCAGTGAGTAGAGTGGGGGCCCTGGAGTCAGAGGGACCTGAGTTCGGATCCGGCCTCAGACACTTAACACACACAAACAAAAAAACCTAGCCGTGTGACCTTGGGCAAGTTACTTAATCCCAATTGCCCTCCAAAAAGCAAAAAAAAAAAAAAAAATGGTAATAGAATCTACCAAAAAAAAAAAGTAATCATAGCTAGCATTTAAATGGCACCACACACTGAGTGAAGGGCTTTACAAGTATTACCTCATATGACCCTTAAAACAGTCTTGTGAGGTAGATACTATAATTAGCATACTCGTTTTGCAGTTAAGGAAACTGAGATAGAGATTAAGGGATTTGCCTAGGCTTACCCAGCTAGGAATTGTCTGAGGTTGCATTTGAACTCAGGTCTTCCTGCCTCGAGGCTTAGCCCTGTCCTGGCCTAGCTGCCTCTCCACCTTGCAACTGCAGCTGGGCAGTATATACCTTCTCAGTGACCATTTGGAAGTATCAGGCAGTTTGCTTGAGTGAAATAATCTTGTAGATCATAAGAATCTACTGCACGGTGAATCATCTGTGGTTTTTGCAGCCTAGAGGCAACTTGGTTCCACTATGAATAGAGCCAATCCTTGAGTTAGGAAGACCTGAGTTCAAATTGTGTCAGATATTTACTAGCTTTGTAACCCTGAGCAAGTCCCTTAACCTTTGCCTCAGTTTCCTCATTAGCAAAATGAAGATAATAGCAGCATCTGTCTCCCAGGGTTGTGGTAAGGTTTGAATGAGATAATTATAAGCACAGTGATTGGCACATAATAGGTGCTATATTGTGTAAATGCTAGCTAATTTTTTTTTTAGATTCTGTGACTGTTTTCTTCATGAACACGGGGATCTGCCTTTTTAATGCCTCACACCTTTTTTGTAAAATGCTAATATTTCTGCCTGTAATAACCTGCAATTTTCCAAGAGAGCACTTCCTTGATTTGATCACTTAAAAATTAAAAAGTGTCAGCACTAGTCTTGGACATATCACCAATCTAGTTTTCAAAAATACCCCATGTTTTATTTTGAAATGTTATTTTTCTTGGATACGAAGTTTCCAAAATGTCTTTCTGTTAACCCCAATTTCTTCCTCTTGTTTTTACAGGTGATCTGTAACGGTTTCACCATCAGCAATGGAGAGATGCAGGAAGTTGGTGTTGGCCTCTATCCTAGGTAGGGTAGGCAGTATTTCATTTACTGACAGAAAATGCTCTTTCTTTCTTTCTTTCCTTCTTTCTTTCTTTCTTTCTTTCTTTCTTTCTTTCTTTCTTTCTTTCTTTCTTTCTTTCTTTCTTTCATTCCTTCCTTCCTTTTTTCCTTCCTTCCTTTTTCCTTTCTTCCTTTCTTTCTCTCTCTTTCTTTCTCCTTTCCTTCCTTTTTTCTTCCTTCCTTCCTTTAACTTTCTTTTTCTTTTCCCCTTCCTTTCTCCTTTCCTTTCTCCCTTTTTCTCCCTTTCTTTGACTCTCTTTTTTCTTCATTGCCTTCCTTCATTCCTTTTTCCCCTCACAGAGATATGCAGGAGTGCTATTGAAGTGATAGGTACAAGAGCCACATAAGAAACTTAATGATAAATTACCAGAAATTGGAAAACTTTGAGCTTAAAAAATGCTCTCATGACCTTTCATTGTGGGTTACAGCAATCATATGGAGTTGGAGATCTGTTGAGTTCTTATTCTCTGGGAGAATTTGGCTTTTTATGATTAGGATTAAGAGGTGAGAGCTGAAGATACTGTCAAAGTAGGCCACAAAAACAACAGAAAAGAACATAAATGTTGTTGTAGCTTTCCTATTCAATAATAAACTTTCATTAATTGCCTACTATTCTCAGGCAAAGATGAAAACAAAACAAGGACAAACCAAATCAGTCTCTATCTCAAGGAATTTACATTCTACTTACATCCCTACCCTATTGAGTGGTATTGAGGGGAAAGGGAAAAGTCCAGGGCAGGGGTGGGGAACCTGCGGGGCTTCAAGGTCACATGTGGCGTCAAAGCCCCCCCACCCCAGCTCCAGAGTATTTTATGTCCTGAGTTCTCTTATTAAAAACAGATATACCAAGGATGGTCTTTGAGCTCATCCTTGATGCAAGTTCTGCTAATTCCTTCCCTACCATACATGTAACCAGACCTCTCATTTAATTATCTGATTTCCCTCCCCCAAAAAGCAATACCACCTAATGACGTTTCCCTTTTTTTCTACTAAAGCTGGGGTTTTCTTTTTATACTTTCTGGTGTCATGGCCCCTTTTGGCTCAGTAAAGCACCTATAACATACCAGGTTCTGTGTTAAGCATTTCACAATATGTGAAAGGCTTCAGACCCTTTCTTAGAATAGAATAATGTTTTAAAATACATAAAATAAAACACATGGGATTAAGAAGGAAGCCAATTCTATTGAAATACAGTTAGAATGATATTTGTTTAAAAAAAACACATTCATAGACCCCGGTTTAAGAAGCCCTGTCATAGAAGAATGTGTGTACCCATAGTCACTTGGTAATCGAGTCACTCCTGTGTCCTCAGAAATGTATTATGGAATCCTTGAATTTTTTAGCTCCAAGGGACATTGGAGGTTGAGCCAACCTCTTTCATGTTATAAATAATTATGATAACTCCAGTGCAAGTCTTCCTCATCTCCCTTGCTTAGAATCCTTCATTTCCTTTAAACCTCTGCTCATGCTCCACCTTCTACAATGAAGCCTTTTGATTCCCCTCTGGCAGCTGCTAGGACCTCCCCCTCCAAAAAAAAATGATCAAGTATGTCTGTATTTATTTTGAATGCATGCTGCATCTGCTTATTTGCAAGCACACATGTGTCCATACATAGCTAGGAGCATAGTGGATAGAGCCCTGGACCTGGAACCAGAAAGACCTAAGTCCAAATTCATCCTTTGACACTTACTAGCTGTGTGACCCTAGGCAAGTCAATTAATCTCTTTCTGCCCCAGTTTTCTCACCTGTGAAATGGGAGATAATAACACTTACCTCATATAGTTATTATGAGTATCAAATAAGGTAACATGAAAAGTGATTTGCAAACTTTTAAGGGCTCTGTGGGCGATTGGGTGGTTTAGTGGATGGAGTGCCAGCCCTGGAGTTAGGAAGATCTTCCCAAGTTCAAATCCTGCCTCTGTGACCCTGGGCAAATCACTTAGCCCTGATTACCTCAGTTTCTTCATCTGTCAAATGATCTGGAGAAGAAAATTGCACACTACTCCAGTATCTTGGCTGAGAAAAACCCAAATAGGGTCACAAAGAGTCGGGTACAATGGAAAAGACTAAACAACAAAAATAAATGCTATCTATGTTTGTGTTTTTCCCCCAGTAGAATGTAAGCTTCCTGAGGTCAGAGACTTTCATTTTTGTCTTTTTACCCACAGTTCCTAGCGCTTAGTGATTAATAAATGCATACTGGGTTCCACAACATTGTCTTTACTCTGGGGGTTAAGAAGTGCAAGTATTAATGAGCTCCATTTTGTAAATGAGTAATCGAGGCCCAAAGAGATGGAATAATTTGCTTATAATCACTCAAACGAGTGGAAGAATTAGGCCCAGAGTCCAGCTTTCTTGGCTCCCAATCCACAGTGTTCATTTCTCTAAAGCCTGCTGCTGCTTCTCTTTATTTGTATTCTATACAATTTGAACAAAAAAAAAGAGTTGTAAGTGACCTGCTATTGAAGCTGTAAGAGGCCATTCTGTACGTGTGATGTATTGATAGTAATCGTAATAATTAATATTAAATAAATAAAATAATTAAATATAGTTAATATAGTAATAATAATCCTTTCTATCACATATTGGAAAACTGATTATCTAACTTGCAGGGCTTCTCAAACTTTTTCCACTTTTCACATATAGGCAGCATTTGTTGTCATTGTGTAGTGTGACAGGACACATGCTTTGTGTTCAGAACCAAGGCTGCAGTGAGGTTGCTCAACACAAAAGTCAAGGGCTGCCAGAAACACCTTGGATTCATTGCACATTTGATTTTTAGTTAATTTTTTATTGCATGTTCAGAAACTTTTATTGTTGCCAATTTTCTGTGACCGCATAAGGGGTTGTGACCCACAGTTTAAGAAGCACTGAATCTATGCTTGAAGTAAGAGGGATCCCACTGCCCATAAGAACAGGAAAGCCCGTTAAATGACTGAAGACATTGCCTTAGTAAATGCTAGTAAGTGGCTGTTCTTGTACTAAGGGAAGGACAAAAACATTTTTATTCCTAAACAAGCCTAATTAACTTCTTTCATTTAGAATATTGTATTGCACAGGAAGTAAATTGGTTACCTGTCTCCTAGGTCCATAATTAAAACTCCTAAGCAGTTAATTATTGGAGTGATCCTCTCCCCATCCCAATTTGAAGTCTTTCTTGCCCAACAGAATCAATTCAATTCAAATGTCTATTTCAATCTGATGACCAATGAGAAATGTCTAGACAGAGGCACAGCTGTAATTTATTTCCTTCATGACAAAAACAGAATCCCAGAGTGGGAAAAGACCTCAGAGGTCATCTAGTTCATTGGGTGCCTGAACAGTCACCTCCCTCCACAACATCCCTGACAAATGGTTATCTGACCTTTACTTGAAGACTTCCATTCTCTACTTCCTCTGCAGCCTATTCTTTTGGACAGTTTTAAATTAATTTAGGCTCATTCTCATATTTTAATATTCAGGTGTTTTGGTTTATTTCCCAATTTCCATGCGAAAAATACATAGAAGGTGTATCTATTTAAATTTGTCCAAATCACATTACCTCCTTGAGGCACAATTTCCTCATTTGTAAAATGATGTCTTGGACTTGATAATAATCCTCTAGTGTTTTGTAGTTTCCAAAAAAAGAGGGGTCTTCTGGTGGTGTATAATGTACTGGGATAGGGATTAGGAAACTTAAGTTCTGGCCCCATGCCTCCCACTTTTTGTTGTTTTATTGATTAGTTGTATCTGAGTCTTCAGGATGCCATTTGGGGTTTTCTTGGTCAAGATACTAGAGTGGTTTGCCATTTCCTTCTCCAGCTCAACTTACAGATAGGAGACGGAGGCAACCAGCATTAAGTGACTTGTCTAGGGTCACACAGCTGGTAGGTGTCTTGTACTGGTTTTTGAACTCAGATCTTCCTCTCTTTAAACCCAGACCTCTACCCATTATGCCACCTTGCTGCCCTCATATCTCCCACAACTAGCTGTACTACATAATCAGGCTGTTTGATTATCTGTACAATTAGAGTGTTAGACTAGATTATATGTGAGATCACTATTAGCCCCAACATTCTATGATTATATTTTTTAACTTTTCCCCCCTGTCTAGCATGTCTTTGCTGAACCACAGCTGTGACCCAAACTGTGTCATTGTGTTTGAAGGACCCAGCCTCTTCCTTCGAGCAGTCCGAGATATCCAGCTGGGAGAAGAGGTAAGGAGGGCACTCATATTCTGCCACAACCAGCCCCTTATGTTCATCAAAGATGCCTTCCTCTCTGCTTCTACCCCCAATCTCTTAAAGGATATGCCATTGTCCACTTATCAAGGAAAAGAGGATTCACAGAATGATTGACAGAATATGTGAGGTGCCTGAGGGTAGGGACTGTCATTTTTGTCACCCAGCACAGTACCTGGAACAATGTGAACACTTAAAAAATGTTTGTTGATTGATTAATCACTGCTTACTTCTCCCCTTCCTCAACTACCCCCCACCCCACCCCACCCTTCATCCATTCTAAATCACCATCTAAAAACCTATTATTCTCAATTCTTCCTCTGGAGACAAATTCTGTCTGGATTTTTGCTCTTTGCCCTTCTGAAAAAGTTGGGGTAGAGAAAAGCAATTTTGCAAAATCACCCCCCTTTGGATCTACTTTTTATTTATCTTGTGTTTACTTTTATATGTATCATTTACTGCCCCCCCCAAAAAATATAAACTCCTTCAAGGCATGAACAATTTTCTCTTTGTATCTCCAGTAGCATAATAAATGCTTATTGAATGGATGGATGGATGGATGGATGGATGGATGGATTCCAGCAATAAGATGAGCAATAATAAAACATTTGAATAGTCAGCACAGCATTAAGGGCAGCAAACCTTTTTGCAGTGAAAATACTGACATGCTCAAAGGGGATCCCCAGAATCCCCTCTGTAAGCCATTGATCCCCTTTTTCACTAAAGGGAAGGGTTTCTCCTTGTTGTGTTTATCTCTCATTTATGGAAGAATTCTGGATGCTGATTCCCTAGACTAAGGTGCAGAGTCTGCGGAGAGAGGAGAAGGGGGAAAATGAAACCTTCAGACCAGATTGTCATCTTTACCCCCCCCCCTTTTCTGATGTCTAAGAAAGATAACTATATTTGCTCCTTTGGTTACCCGGAGAAGCCCCTCATAGACAGGGACTTTCTAGAAGCTAATGCCCCACGAACTGTTCCCTATGCTGGATTTAGCTCCCAGTTTGTTTCTTGTGAGGGTGGGGGTTTTCCCAGAATCTGGTATTCTCCCTTCTTTCCGTTAATTTCAGTGGGTTATTTATTGCACAAAAACCAAATGCCATAAGCTCTTGTTTATTTATACAGCACACAGGCAATAAAACTCAAACCCTCAGATACCATATTTTGTGTAAGCAAGGGATTTGGCTACAGTATTTCTGACCCCAAGCTAGTTTCCTTTTGAGCAAGTGAGTTCGGTTTTTTTCTTTACAAAAACATATGCTGAGTTTCTTATGTTTAGAACAAGTGTACTAATTAAGCTGCGACCATGATCTCCCCAAAGAAGACTAAAGGTGAATTTCTTAAATATAATTTGAGGTCACTCAACAGGAAGAACCCTCTCTGCCACCATTCTCAGGAACAGGAGGGCTTTGGTCAAAGGTTGGGTTGAGTTTCTTTTTTTTCCCCTTAAGCAAGATGAGAACCAGATTAAACCAAGTCAACCACTCCCTTCTGCCTCATGCTGATGAAGGAACTAGGATAACTGGTGGAAATAACTGGAGCATTCAAGCACAAATAAAAAGCAAGATTTCTTACTTCCTTCTACTCCAACTGGCCCCCTTCATTCCCTCCCCCAACCATGCCTAGTCCTGGATTCCTCTTCCCATTTGCTTTTCATTCATCTTAAAAGAACTTATTATATCCTTGTGGGACATTTTCCAGAGTTCCCCACAAAAAAAAAAAAAAAGGTCCCTGGATTTAAAAATATGATGAAAAACTAGAGAAATACACTGTTAGGCACTGGGGGATAGGGCCTAATTTCTTCTTTTATTGCTCCAATGTTGATTTAAATTTGGAGGGTTTAAGGAAGGGATTTCATTAGTGCAATGAACTCTGGGAGATGAAATTCCTCCCACCTGAAACTGTTTTGCAGCTTGGAAACTTAGTGAGTGGTCATAGGAAAAGAGATCTTAAAATCACTCACCCAGGGTGGCCTCAGTCCTGTCTCTGTAAGAGGTGGATCTTAATCTAGGTCCTCTTCATATGAATTATTTCATTTAGAGCTCCTAGGTTCCAAGCCCACTTCTGTTAATTACTACCCATGTGACCTTGATTTTCCTTATCTGCAAAATAAAGGAATTGGACAAGATGGTCTCTGAGGTTAGTCTGTCATTAAGCATTTATTAATCACTTACTATGTGCCAGGCATTGGGCTAAGTTCTGCAGATACACAAGAAGGTAAAAGAAAGTCCCTACCTTCAAGGAGCTTACAGTCTAATGGGGGGGATAATATACAAAAAATATATATACAAAGCCAGCAATAAACAGGACAAATAGAAAATAATTAACAGAGGGGAGGCCCTGGAATTAAGAGGGATTGGCCCTTTTGTGCTCAATATATGCCTGCTGACTCTTTGGACAAAAACAAAAAAAATTCAAAAATAATTACTAATTTCTCTACGTTTTATAGATTATCAATGGGAATTCTGCGTTCCACCCTGATATTAACCTCTATATTGGCCCCTTCGCTCCTTACCAGCACCCCCAGAGGGCAGAAGAACACTTAATATTGGCTCAGATAATAAGTTATTCATTGGAAGTGTCCAAGCAGAGGCATATTAATATCCCTGCATTCATCAGAGGCTGGAATAGCCATGGAAGTTTCTTCCAGCTCTTAAAGTCTATTCCAGCTCCTCAGATTCTCTAGCTTGGATGTAGCTTGCCAAGGACAAAGGGGGCAAAAAGTGAGATCTCAGAATCCTTATGGGATCATCACTGCCCCAGTTCATTTCAGATACTCTTTTGAGACTTGGAGATTTCCACAACAGAAGCAAAGGGTTTAAAAAAAGGGACTTTTTATTATATAGGTACATTGTTGAGCAAAAAGAGGAAGAGGCGCCAGTTGTGCAGTTAGATTCCAGTCTTAACATTGGGGAAAAAGCAGGCTCCAAATCATACCTCTGGCACTTATCCATGTGACCTTGGGCAAATCACTTATTCTCTCAAGGTTTCTTATCCCTCTTCTCTAAAATGAGGGCATTGGATTAGATGTCCCCTAAAATATCTGCTAGCTCTAAATCTATGAACTGATGAGCAGAAGATAGGGGTAGAATCAGGCATCCGTAGGGGATTGAATACATAGGGTCTAGGTGAGAGGTACTCACCTGCCTTGGTACCCAGGTTATACCCCCCCTTCTTCATTGTGAGATACCTAGGTTGTTTTACACAGCAGACAAAGGGTGGTACAACAATGCAGAAAGAGGCCTCAGTGTTTTTGGGGGAAGGCTACAGTCTTACTCTTCTCTATCTGATTGATTTTCCTACCTCTAATAGGAGGGAGGAAGATACTAATTAGCAAGGCTGCATGGGGGATGGAAATTTCTAGCAAAGAAGAGTCTAGATATTGGAGGGACTGAGGTGGGGGTTCAGGGAAGGTGGTAAGGTAAGGGTGAGGAAGTAGCAATTTCAAACCAGAAGTTTTTCAGGCAACCACAACCAGACACATTCACCTGTGAGTAATAAGATCATGGAAAAGGTTCACAGAGGAAACCAGATCATTTTGAAGGTAGAAATGGAGAGCTTCAAATGTCAGGCCTAGAGAAGTGGGGAATGGAACAGAACTCCTAATATGTCCCAGATTGGAAAGCATAATTACATCTAATAACAGGAAGCTAGAAATAGTAATGGGGTGAGCTATGGAAGTTCCATAGCCTTTGTGACTCTCTTTCTAAGGCCATCTTTCATACTGGGCTCCAGAAACACATTTCTCTTCCAAATATTTCCATTTATAACACTCACCTCTCCTTATTGAGGGTTTTAATCTTCAGTAATGAATTCCCTAGGTTTTGTTGTTTCAGCTTTGACATTTCTCCTTCGCTTCTACCTGGGTCCCTACAGAGAAGAAGGTGCCTTTTTTAATTTTTAACAGTTAAAAATCATAGCATACTTAGTGGGAAGATAATAGTTGCCACCTCTAGGGGTGTGTTCAGCAATGAAATACCTTTTATGATCAGGAAGTCTTATGAAATGTGAACTAGAGAAGTTTGGTCAATCCAAACTGTACTCATAGGAATTCATGCCTAGCAAAGGCTCTTGCTATTATAAATAATACTATTGGCCAGGAGTCTATAGACCTGAATCACAGTGGAAATGTGAGCCCTACATGCAAACACTCAACAAAATGATTTCTCAAATACAAGTTTTAAAATGAAAGTCCTTGGTTTTGGGGTTTCTGTTGTTGTTGTTTTTCCTTTTAATGAGCAGAGCCCTTCTGGTCACCGGTGTTTGTCCAGACTCCTTCAAAAGTGATTGGACATTAAAGAGTCAAAAACTGGGAGGCAGCATAGAGTGGTTTGGGAGTCAAAAAACCTGGTTTGAAATCCCTCCTTTGATGGCTGTATCACCTTGAGCATATACCTTAGCCTTTCTGGATCTCAGTTTCCTGATCTTTAAAATGAGGGGTATGGACTCCAGGGACCTCTGAGGTCCCTTCCTTCTCTACACCTATGGTCTTAAGAAAAATATTCCTACTAGCTCTCAATGGGATATTTGAAAAAAAAAAACAAAAACAAAAACAAAACACTTTTTCACTTAGGGTTTTTATATCTTGAATGAAGTTTGAATTGTGTTAGCTCAGTTCAAGGGATGCAGACTATATTTTATGTTAGGTGCACCTCACCACCTATCCTGTTACAGATCATGGAAAACTGGTTTTATGTGAAGCAAAATCTCTTAACATTTCCAAACAACTTTTATAATCAGGATTTAGCAGTGTGCTACTGAAGAAAGAACGCTGAATTTGGAGACAGAAACTTTGGGTTCATGTTCTGGTTCTGTCATTTAACTACCTGACTTTGGATAAAGGACTTCATCTCTCTGGTCCTCGGTTTTCTTATCTGTAAAATGATTGGTTTGGACTAGATCAGCAGTATTAAACTCAAATTGAAATTATCTCTGCCAGCTGGATTAGAAAACCACAAATTAATATTGTCTGTGGTATATTGTACCTTTAAATTTGATTTTGTTAAATGTTTCCCAACATTTTAATCTGGTTCTGTCCACACTGGAATTTTGCTTGCTAGGGGCTTCAATTCTTACACCACTGGACTAGATGGTTTCTGAGGCTTCTTTTAGCTCTAAATCTGTGAGTTTATGATTTTGAGCCTTTTTATTGTTGTTAAGACGTATCAGGCTTGTGTGATTCTCTCAAACTTCATTTGGGGTTTTCTTGGCAAAGATACTGTAGTGGTTTGCCATTTCCTTCTTCAGCTCATTTTACATATGAGGAAACTGAGGCAAATGGCTGGTCAAACAGCTAGTAAGTGTCTGAGGTCAGATTTGAACTTAGGAAGAGGAGTCTTCCTGGCTTTAGGCCTGGTACACTATCCATTGTGCCACTCAACTGTCCCCTGCTACCTAGCTGCCCAATTTTTTTCAGCCTTAAAAACAAACAAATACAGATTTTTTTTTTTTAAATCTAGCTCCCTTATACACTCATTAAGATTTCCAAGATAGTAATAGTACTCTTCTGCTGGAAATTATTTACTCCATTCTCCATAGGAGCTGTAGTAAATTGACAAAGTGGTCAGCTGCATTCACGTGTTAATAATATTTTATTTTATTTTAAGCTATTAAAGCCACAGCTGATCGATGGCTTTGCTCCATGAATATGTACCAGCTAAATGAGCCTTGCACTCAATGAACAGATTCCGAATTAAATCAGCAGGCGAATGAGTCTTTAATAAAGGTTTTTATGTGTTGCTGATTAAATGATTAACATAAACTTGGTTGTGTTTTTCAGCATTAAAATTAAATATGACTTTATAGCATTCAGCCGAAGAGCCAAATGCTGGGTATTTCCTTTTAGTTGCCAGAGAGAAGTCACAGTTCTGAGTGACTGAGAAGTGGCCCAGTCTGTCCTGGCAGTTTTAGGAACCAGTTCCACTAGGCTCCTTCCCATTGTAACTACCTATTCATTAGCCCCTCAACGGCTCAAATACTAGCCTAGCTTTAAATGGGAAAATCTTTGCATTTGGACTTTAATGTTGTTGCTGATGAGATTCCACAGAAAATGAGCACATTTTTCAAAATGGGGACACACTGATTGGCAGCTATTGGTATTTATGGAGAAACCCTCCAAGACCTTTCCCAATTCATTTACTATTCTGTGACTGAAAGAAAAACACTTCATCTCTTGCTACCAGCTGACTTCTTTGTAAGAGCACTGATGAATTTTTTGTTTTTGTTATTGTTATTGAGATAGCAGTTACTTATGAGTTGTTTTACCAGCATGAGCAAAGATGGCTTTGGTGGATTAACTCCAGTTGCCTCAGAGGTACTGTTGGCTTAACTGATTCTCTATGATAGTAGAATTGGATTGGTAGCTGGGACGTATGTGTAAAGGTCAGAGCCCCACTGACCAGAGCGTGGTATATGCCTCACGTCAGTATACCATTGTAGACAGGTGGCTATCCCTTGGATTTTAAAGAGAACAAAGGTAAAAAAAGCAACTTTTCCATGTTTGACTGTCTTTGCTAGGAAATTATTCCTTCCATGTTACCTAGAGCCATGGTTTTTATTCAGGGCTTAAGATGGAGTGAAGTGAAGCAGGGCTCCATTTAGTAAGGTATGGAACCATATCTTTATGGGCTTGCAAGAAGACTGAGTCAATGGATAAGTCATCTCACTTTATCTTTCTAATTAAAATGCAGTTGAATTCAACAGGAATTTATTAAGTACCTACTTACGTGAAAGGTGCTGTGGTAGACACTGGGGATATAATGACAGAAATTAATAAGAGCTCTAAGATGACCCACAAACCATCTTGCTTCCTATGCCTTCCCTCATTCAGGGAGCTGATGGTTCAATATATAGAGTGCTGGACCTGGAGTCAGAGAGACCTGAGCTCAAAACCAGGGTCAGACATTTACTAACTGTGTGACCTCGGGCAAGTCACCTAATTTCCTCAGTTTCCTCAACTGTAAAGTTGGGATAATTATAGGGTTTCTGTGAGGAGCAAATGAGATAATATTGGTAAAAATGCTTAGCACAATGTCTGGCTTATTGTACATGCTATATAAATGCTTCTTCCCACCACTATCACCCCCACTTCATTCCAATTGCTGGTTTCCAGTCCAACAAGCATTTATTTGAGCATTAGCTATGTGCAAGGTATCATGCTAAGACTTAGGAATACAAAGACAAAGCAATAAGCAATGCTACCCTTGGGAGAGAGCGTTAAGAACCAGGGGTCAGAAGTCAGGCTTCCCAGAGGGCAAGAGTTGGTTTTGTTTTTTTTTTTTTTGAGTGTGTCTTGGACCTATTTAGCAATCTGGTGAAACTGATGGATCCTTTTTCACAGTAATGCTTTTCAATCATTGAAGAAAATGTTTAATTTCAGATACAAGTTAGTATAAATATATAATTTCCCATCCAAATTCACATGCCCCATGACATTTATCAACAGACCCGTTGAGGCTGGATGGACCCCATATTAAGAACCCTTGCCACAGGAGGTAGCACATGAACTAAGCCTTGAAGGAAGCCAAGGATTTTAATAGATAGATGTGAGAAACATTTAATCAGTAAACATTTATTAAGCACCTACTATGTGTCAGACACTGTACTAAGTGCTGGGAACACAAAAAGAAGCAAAAGATGGTTGCTGTCCTCAAGGAGCTTACAACATAAAAACAAATATATACAAAACAAGGTGTATCTATAAGATAAATAGGAGATTAAAAAAACAGAGGGAAGGCACTGGAATTAAGAGGGGTTAGGGAAGCCTTCCTATAAAAGGTAGAATTCTAGTTGGGCCATAAAGGGAGCCAGTAGCCTGAGTGGAGGAAGGAGAGAGTTCCAGGTATAGGGAATAGCCAGAGAAAATGCTGGAAATTAGATATATTCCAAGAATAGGAATATATGCAGGCCGTGTGTGTGTGTGTGTGTGTGTGTGTGTCTATATCTATTTTGATATCTCTATACTAGATAGCTCCTGAAGTTTCTTCTGGGTCTAAATCTGTGATCTTATGATTTTAAGCCTAAAAACAAGCGGATATGGATTAAAACAACAACACCCAATAAGACTTCCAACATAATAACAGTAACACTTCTGCATGTGTTATATACACATAAGTACATTTGCACACACACACCCATGCATGTACATTTTCACACACATACATGTACATGCACATTTTATAAGTATGTAATATGCAAGTAAATGCACATATACAAGTATATATGGACATATGCATCATGTCATATAATATACATACACACACGTGTGTACCTGCCTATATACAAACATGCACATAAATATACATACACCCAGTGCAAAGTTCTAGGAATAGCAAATAAGCTAATTTGGCCAGAGTATAGAGTGTATGAAGGGGATTAATATGAAAAAAGCTTGGAAAAGTAAGCTGGAGCCAGACTGTGAAAGGCTTTTTAAGTGCCAAGTTGGAGAGTTTTTATTTTCTCCTAGAGGCAACAAAGCACTCCTGAAATTTCTTGGGCCAGAGAGTCAAATGGTCAGGCTTTTACTTTAGGAAGATAATTTGGGCAGCTGTGTGGAGGATGGTCTGTAGAGGGGAGAACCTCAAATCAATGAGCCTCATTAGGAAGATAAATGGCCAGAAAAAACTAAGTGAGCCATTTTCCTGTCCACCCCCCACAAAAACTGGTCTCTTCAAAGATCATCAGAAAACTCAGCCCCTTTTTCATGGATGCCCCAACTTTGGATTCCATGTGTCCCATGGAACAGGTTACTTAGCAAGTAACTTAGCAAGTCTGGTGCAGAATCCAGCCTTACCATCTCTTTTCTTTTCCCCTTTTCCTTCCATGAAGCTTACCATCTGCTACCTTGATGTGCTGATGCCCAGTGCAGAGAGACAGAAGCAGCTGAAAGAACAGTACTGTTTTGATTGCGACTGTCGCCTCTGCAGAACCCAGTCCAAGGTATGTTGTGTGAGGCAGTAATGGAACAATTCCCAGGTGAGATAGAGTTCAAGACTTAGAGTCTGGAAGCTCTGAGTTCAAATTCAACCTTTCTCTGATGATTGCTGTGAAACCATGGGTAAGACACAACCTTGTAGAACTTTAGTTTCCTCATCTATAAAATGGGGGGTGATGATAATACCCAATGGGTTTATTGTGAGGTTTAAATGACATCATGTATGCAAAATGCTTTACAATTTTAAAGCACTATATAGATGTCAATTCTGTTAATGGGTAAAAGCTTTGTCCTATAAAAGTCTAGAAACAAATGACTCCTGACGAATAAGCCATATGTGAATAAAGGAAAGTGGTCTGTTTCCTTGTATACATCCCTTTTCTTAAATTCGCATCACCCACCCAACAGGAAAGAATTTCTTCTACCTAGAATGTCTTCTACCTAGCATAGTGCCTCATGCATAGCAATTAGAGTAAGCCACAATACCATAATACTTTAAACTTGAAAAAGTGATTTCTTTGAAAAATGCCAGTAAGATAGGTAATGCAAGTATAGTCTTCATTTTAAGGAGGAGGAAACTAAGGCTCGGAGTAATTTTTTTTAAGTGTCAGAGCCAGGGTTCGAAGTCCAGTGATCCTACACAGGACAAGTTCTCATATATTTGGGTTTAAATAACAGTCATTAACAATACATGCCTTGACCCCAGACAATGATGTTACTTTGAAAAGGAGCAAATGTCTCCCTTTTGTTGTTCCTCAGGATGCTGAATTCATGCTCAGTAAATATTTGTTAGTTGTTTGGTTGATCAGTGGATTTCAAGTATGGCTTCAATGGTTTTCTCCTAATAATGAAACTAGTTTATGTTCCAAAACCTTGTCTGATTTCTTCTTTAAAATGTTTTCCTCTGGAGGAGACTCCAAACCTTTGAGACATCAGTTGTGAAAGTTGCTGGTTGCTACGAGCCTGCTCAGCCAGGAAGAGTTTGAGGAAAAGAGCTGTCTATTTCTCTCCTCTCCTCCCTTCATCTTCCTCCTGTTTCTCTCTTCCTCCTTCTTCTTTTTCCTCTCTCTCTCTCTCTCTCTCTCTCTCTCTCTCTCTCTCTCTCTCTCTCTCTCTCCCCCCTCCCCCTTCTTCTGTTTCTCCTCAATCTCTCTCTCTCTTCTCTCTCCTCCTTCTTTATCCCTCCCCTCTCTATCCAGTTCTCTCTTCATGATTATCTCAGCTTCATTTCCAGATAACCAGGCCTACTGGAAGCAGAGTACCACAGGCCATGCCTATGGCTAAGGAAATAGCAATAGCATTGCTCAGTCTGCAGACCTAACCATAGAGAGTCACAGAAAGTGTCACCACCTCATTATTCCTTCTTGGCCTCTGTGCACCCTGCCTTGGTCGTGAAGAAGAGAATCTGTTTAGGCCTCACTAACATGAGCCTAGTTTGAATGCATTGAGAGCCATTCAGGGGACATTACATTATTGGATTTATTGGAGCGACTGTCTGCCTTGCATCGAAATGAAATTGAAAGGAAAATATTCTTAAAATAGTGGAGCCAGCTTTCCTTCTCAGTGGTTTCATGCCGTGGGGTCAGTTATGGTCAGTAACTGTCTTGTCCATTCAATTTATCATCCCCTTTCCATTTCACTCCCTTTGCTCCTGGGGAAAGTAATATAGGCAGGAACATCTGGCAGGGCTTTTAATAAAGATACTACTTTACATATGGGAATGATTTTAACTTCCAAAGGTGTGTTCATGTCTGTCATCTCATCTGAGGAACTCAATGGGTGGGTGGGATGTATATTTGTACTGAGTGTTCTTCTGGGACTGGCTCTCTTATCAGAGAAGGGCCATGTTCTGTCTTGAGACAGTAGAAGGAAACCCCAAGTTTGGAGTTGGAGATCTCTCATTTGAATGCTAGCCCTGTCACTTTTCGCTCCATGTGGCCATTATATTTTCTGGGTCTCAACTTTTCACCTGTCAAATGAGGGGGTTGATTGATCTGTAATTCCTTCCATGTCTGTGTCTATTGGGCACAATATTACCACCCTTAGAGCCAGGACAACCTGAGTTCAAATCTGGCCTCAGGCTGTGTGACCCTAGGCAGGTCACTTAACACTGTTTGCCTCAGTTGTGTCATCTGTAAAATGAGCTGGAGAAGGAAATGGCAAACCACTTCAGTATCTTTGTCAAGAAAATCCCAAATGGGGTCACAGAGAGTTGGACATGACTGAACCAACCCAACAACGACCATGCTTATTATTCTTTACAAACTGATAATCAGGTGATTTATGGGATTGAAATGATCATTTTAAGGATTGAGTTTTACTTTGATCTTTTATTTTTTTCCCTTTTATTTTTATTTAAGTTTCATTTCTGGATAAACTTTACCTCTCCCACCTCTCCATGAACCCTCCCTTGTACCAATAAATAAACAAAAGGTTAAGCAAAATCAACAAACATAAGTGACTGCTTCAATTAGCATTTATTAAGCACTTACCATATGCCAAGAGCATCCTGTTATCCAATGACTCTGCCCCACCCCCTCACCCTCTCTTCCAGAAGAAGGAAGGCCTCATCTCTCTTATGGGCCCAGGAATGGTTCACCATTCAGCTTCATTTTGGAATTCTTTTAATCTACATTACTATAATCAGTGTGCATATTCTTTTCCCATCTACTTATTTCACTCTGCATCAGCTCAAATAAGTCATCTAAAGTTTCTCTGAATTCCACACTCTTGTCATTGCATATGGTACAAGGTTATTCCATGACATTCCTGTGCCACAGTTTATTCGGTTGTTCCTCAGTTGACAGGCAGCCACTTCAGCTCTAAAGTTTTGTGGTCATAAGTACTACTACAAATATTGTGGTGTAAATAGGACCTTTCTGCCTTTGACATCCTTGGTGGGGTGTATGTCCAGTAGTGGGATATGAGAGTCAAAGGCTGTGAGCAATTAGCCATTTTTCTTACATGGTTTGAAGTTATCCTTTTTGAAAAAGACCACTGGACTAATGATCAGGAGATCTGGGTTATAGTACTAATTCTGAACTCTGCTCACTAGTGCCATGGGCAAATTATATAACCTTCTAGTGGTTTTTTTCCCCCTCATCCATAAAATAGAGATAAAAATATCTGCCCTCCCCATGTCACTGCTTTTGTGAGGATCAATTAAGTTTATAGATATGAAAGTATTTAGGGAAATATAAATGGCTAAATAAAATTCAAGATGTCAAGATATTATTATTAAGCATAATAATAATAATTAGATAATGGTTATAGGATTGTTGGCAGAAATAAATTTTCTTGTTTGTGGTAGGACTGATAGGATTTAGAAGTGTAAAGAACCTTAGAGCTTATCTAGTTCATCCTCATTTTACAGACGAGGAAACTGAGGCTCATAAGGGTTAAATACAATATACAGGAAATAAATAGCAGGGCCAGGATTGAAAATCAGCTCTTCTATTGCCAAGCCCAGTGCTATTTCCAATATATCATGCAGTTTTCTTTATTAATACAAAGACACTGCGGTCATTGAGGTCTACTTTAAAATTTTCCATTTTTTTTGTCAAATTGCAAATTCTGAGGATGACTGTTCAGCATTTATTCTTGGGACATGTGCTTAAGTGTTCTCCTCCCCTACCCACCTTGTCTACCTCCTAATTAGTCCCCAAATTGGTCTCCATTAATAACAGGAAACTGGCGAGCAGAGCCGTTCATTGTATAGGATTTTATGCTATACCTTTCATTTGTTTCTTTCTTAAAATAAAATCCAGCGTGCTCAGAAATTTGATTTTAGTGTGATGCTTTGCTTGGCTTATAAACAAATACCTAGTTTCTTTTCTCATTCTGAAAGTAAAGGAAGAAGCTGCCCTCGGGTTCCAAGTGACTAGTCCTGGAAAGGTAAATAGATGATATATTTATGCATTCAACAAATATTTACTTACACTGGTGTTCAAGGTACTATGCTAGGAACAGAAAGTCAAAAATAAGAGTCACAACCCCCAAAGAGCTTACATTCTCTTAGATAGCTAGGTGTTGCAGAGTGTGGGTCTTGGAGTCAAGAAGACCTATGTTCAAATCCAGCCTCAGCTTCTGTGTGAGCCTTGGTAAATCCCTTAATCTTTCCAGTTTTAGGAAGGATTCTCGGTAAAATGGGGATTATCATTACACCTACCTCATAGATTGTTGTGAAATTCCAATGAGATAGCATATGTAAAGTGCTGATGATAATAGAAAAAATAGCTATACATGAATAAATAAATACAAAATGTCACATGGTAGAAAGAGCCCTGGCTTTCTAGATTCAAATCCTGACTCTATCACAACCTTTGTGACCTAAGGCATATTACCTATTCTCTATGTGCCTCAGTTTCCCCATTTTTAAAGTGAAAGGGTTGGAATCAACTATCTCTAAGATTCCTTCTGGCTTCAAATATATGATCCAGTGATCCTAGGACTGGTTGTTCTATAGCTAAGATTCCTTCTAGCTCTCCATTTATTATCCTATGAAATACATAGTAATTTCAGAGGTGAGGGAAGGGTCTAACAATGGTAAGGATGAAGAATGAACCTTTTGTAAGAGGTGGACTTGAAACCCTTGTAAGAAGCTAGGAATTTTTTGAGGCTGGGTTGAGGAGGGAGGGCATTCCAGACATGGAGGGAACAAACTGTATAAAAGCTTAGATACGATAAATGGAAGGTCATGTATGAAGAAGAGCAAAGAGGCCATTGTGGATAGAATCAAAGCCTACTGTCATTTTTTTTTTTTGCTTTTTTGAGGGCAATTGGGGTTAAGTGACTTGCCCAAGGTCACATGGCTAGTTTTTTGGTGTTAAGCATCTGAGGCCAGATTTGAACTCAGGTCCTCCTGACTCCAGGGCTGGTACTCTATTCACTGTGCCACCTAGCTGCCCCTAACCATTGTCATTTCTGATGCCAACAAGGAGAGAGATGAGTGTTTGCTCCACTGCACAGACTAATGAATGTTGTCCTGACCCAGGAGTCTGACCTTATTCCAAGTGACATTGCTGTCAGGTCATTGAAGGTGACAGTCTGTCCAGGGTATATTCCAAAAAGGTGAGTTGAATATATAAAAAACAAAGGAAGAAGTTGGACCTCTCAATGAGATTCTCATAACAGTATTTTTCCTTCTCCAATGCTGGCTTTTGAATATTAGCATATGTGCCAGAAATTTTTGAGGTTCTCTGGGGACTCCTGTGCAGTTCCATGCTAGCAAATAGCTCTTGGCAGTTTTATGGAACTCAGCACATGGGACCCTCACAGATTTATCACCTATCGGGGGACTGCAGATGCAGAAAATACTCAACAGGTTCTTGAATGAAGGAAGGAATGGTTGGGATTATGGTGTTTGCAGGGCTAGGCTTTTTTTTTACCTTTAATCAGGATTGTGAGGTATGATGGAGTATGAAATTGTTTATTTTCTTGAGCTAAAATTTGGGTTACTGTGGTACAAAGGTGAGGCCTTGAGATATGGCACAAAGGTCACAGTAGATCTTGATGACACCTAGTATTACTAATAAGGAAGATGGCTTCCCTTGCAACAATCCTGTGACATGAGTAGTTCAGCTATTATCACTTCCCCTTTGTACATGAGGAACTTGAAAGTCAGGGAAATTGACTTGCCCAAATTCATGTAGCTAATTTGGGCCAAAGGACTGGCATAAAACCTACAGAAAAAATTTTTACCAGAGGCAATATCACTTTAAAAGCAAGAATGTTTTTCAGGATATCTCAAAAAGAGGAAGATTTTTTTTAAGAGGAAAAGCAATCACTGGCAAAGATAACTAAGAAGATCACGGCAACAAATGGCCCATGTGGCTATGTTCTCACTTTGTAGAAGGTAGTTTCTATGGGAATGATCCACAGGAATGTCTGTGGTTTTGTGCTGCTAAATGTGATTTTCAGTAACTTGGATGAAAGAATGTATAACTTGATTATCAGATTTGTAAGTGACATGGAGCTGAGATGGATAGACAGGGGTGTGCTGGTAAATGTTTAACCACCAGCTCTAGGAGGGGGTGGGGAGAGAGGCAGAGATGTACTCCCACTTTTTAATCTTCATTCTTGACATTTTCATGAACACTTTTAACTTTTGCATAACATATAGTTTAAATAATTTATAATTTTAATTAATTAATATAATTAATTTATAATTTAAATAATTTATATGCAAAATTTATTTAGTGCCTATGTACCAATCCCTGTGCTGAGTACTTCATAAAAATTTATCTTATTTGATCTTCATGATTACCCTGGGAGGCAGGTACTATTATCCCCATTTTACAGATGAGGAAACTGAGGCAGAGTGGGTAAGTGACTTGCCCAGGGTTAAAAAGCTAGTGTCTCAGACCTTAGCTCTTCTTGACTTTGGATCTAGTACTTTGTCCTCTGTGCCACCCATCTGTCCCTAGATCTTCGTAAGTCTAGACCATCAATAAAACAGTACATCAAGCCCTGATTTGTAGCATTTGCTGATTTCTGAGGTGTAAATACTCACAGTGAAAATTTAACAATCAGCTCTCAAGAGCTGGTACAAGTCAACTCCAGTATACCACTGGAGATAGGTAACGGGATGGGTGACAGATACAGGTACCCCAAATATCACAACAGGCTAAAATGATAGGCTAATTCAAATGAGGGTAAAAATAAGGGAGGGGGCAGCTAGGTGGCACAGAGAATAGAATACCAGCCCTGGAGTCAGGAAGTCCGGAGTTCAAATCTGGTCTCAGACACTTAACACAAAACTAGCCATGTGACCTTGGGCAAGTCACTTAACCCCAATTGCCCTGCCTTTCCCCCTCCAAAAAGAAAAAAAAAACTTAATAAGGGATCAATTTAAAATCTTTTTCTTCTACTTGAATTTATGGAATTGTTGTTGTTCATCCTTGAAATCCATTAGACTGTGAGCTCCCTGAGGACAGGAGCTATCTTTTGCCTTTTTTTGTATACTCAGTACTTAACACAATACCTGGAACATAGTAGCACATGCTATATATATATATATATTTTTTTGATTGACTGATTGTGAAAGGTAGAGAAAATATAGCTAGAAAGTATTTCTTATGAAAAAGATCTCGGGGTTTTAGTGGAACGCAAGCTCAGTATGAACAGTCGTGACATGGCATCCAGAAAAGCTAACACAATCTTAGTCTGGTGAAAGAGGAAGAGAAAGGGATAGGAAATGTCACATTTATTAAGCACCTGTTATGAAGTGCACTGTGTTATGTGCTTTATAAATATTGTCTTATTTGATCTTTTTTTTTCTTCTTGCAATAAACCTTTATTGGTTCTACTCAAAGACCTGGGTGTGCTCCAGCATCACCCAAGATAGTAATGTGCCCCCCTCAGGCTCCATAAGGATACTATGACCTTGTGGCTCCTCCTCAGATTCCCCTCTCCCGCTCCCACAGGAGCTTCCCTCTTTTCCCTCTCCCATCCCCCAGTATCACCAATGCTCCCCTTTATTTCTTCCTGGGCAGCTTGTCAGCATAACCCTCACAGAATTCACTGCACATCATGGCAATGCAGGACAAGAAGACCGCGTACTCCTGGAAGTTGACTTCTTTATCCCTCTTTTGTCCAGGCTGCTCATGAGCTTCTGAAAGGCAACCTCATCTGTCTTTTTCCCCAGGAAGCTGGGGAGCTCCCTCATCACCAGCTCCTTCAGCTCCGTTTGAAGTCTGAACTTGTCTCCCTCTTTCCCAGAGTGCTTGTGGAAAGTGGACACCATCACATCCAGAGCCTTTTCCAGAGGATTTGTCATGATGCAGTCTGAAGGGGCACCAAACCAACCAGAGAGGAAATACAGAGAGGGGAGAGAGAGAGAGGGACACAGTTTTATTTTGTCTTTTCAACAACTCTGGGAAGTAGGTGCTATTATTAATCCCATTTTACAGTTGTGGAAACTGAGGCAGAGGTTAAATGACTTGCCCAGGGTCATATAGCTCATAAGCATCTGAGGCCAGATTGTAACTGGGATCTTCCTGACTACACGATCAGTATTCTTTACACTCTGTTGATTTGACATATATAACAGGAGAGAAGTGATAACCCCACATTTATTCTGCTCTGGTCCAACCACATCTGACTACAGGATTATCTTTGCTTCTGGGAACAACGTTCTTAAGTGGCAAACTGGAGATAATCCAGGTGACCAGAGGCATCTAGGTGTTGTAATGTTTAAAGCGTGGACTTGGCAATCAGGAAGACCTGAGTCCTAAAATTGCCTCATAAACTTATTAGCTGTGTGACCCTGGACAATTCATTTCATCCCTTTAGGTCTCAGTTTGCTCATCTGTGAAATGGAGAGGATAATTATATAATAATAACTCCTACTTCACAGGGTTATGAGGAGGATCAAATGAGATTATACATAAAAAACCCTTTGCCAACCTTAAAGTGATGTCAAACTCATATAGAAACAAGGACACCTAACCCATACATAAGGATCCCTGTAGGTTGCATATTAGAAAACCACACATGCTTATAGATTTCTTTTTTAATTAATACATTAAAGTTGGATGGAAACCACTCAAGAGTGTTGCGGGCCCCATGGGGCCTGTAGATCACCTGTCTGATACCTCTGTTATCTATTATCATATTCAGAGGAGAGTATGCAGGATCATGGGATTATAGATTTGGAGATGGAAGGTAGAAGTCCCCAATTTATAGGTGAGGAAATTCTGAAATTAAATGCTTTTCCCAACCTGTAGTTAATAAGTGTCTGAATTGGAGCCTAGACCCTCTCCCTCTAAATTTCACATTTTTCCCTGCTGTATTGCTTCTTTGCATGGCCATCATCGTGCTTCTGAAAGGTTAAAGGATCTAGGGATGTTTCACCTTGAGAAGATGTGATAGGGGCAGGGCTGTGCTGGTGCCCACTCCACCCAGTTCTCTAGCTTCTTGTTAAATTTATGGTGAGAGCATTTATACTTCAGAAATAGGCAAACTACAAATCAGGACTTAAAATACTATTTTTTATATTCTAGACTATAAAAATGGAAAAGAAAATTTTAATAATGTAGATCAAATTTGAAAATATGTCCTGTGTATATTTTTTTGTGGTGAGTTAGTTATTAAACATTTACCATCATACCCTTAAATAGGGGAAAATGATAGCTTTCTTCAAATAGTTTTAATTAGAAAAGGGAAGTTTGATTTGTCCTATTTAGTGGCACCAAGGGCTGTGCTAAAAGCAGTGGGTGGAAATTGAAGAGATTTAGGCTTAATAAAATGAAAATTTTCACAATGATTAATACTGTGCAAAAGTGGAATGGACCTCAGGTCTTCTGGGGTTGTTCTTTTTTAGTGTCCTTCCAGCAGAAGCAAGGAAACCATTTGTCAAAGATGTTGTGTGGGGTGATTCCTATTTCAGAAAAGGGTTGGAAGAGATGAACTGTTCTGTGATTTCATAAAGAAAGGGCGATGAGGTCAACGTCTTTACTGTCATCTGTTTACCAGTCTTTGGAGGTGACAGCTTGTTCCCAAGGTTGGCACTGATGCTTCTGTAATCACATGCGGCGCCTTCTCATTTTTATCCTTTTGTCTAATTTGGTTTTGATTTTGACCTTTGCCCCAACTCGTTAGTGATCTGACTCCCCAGACACAGCTGATTTTTCATATACAGCTGTGCCTGTAGCCTTTTCCCCCTTTGCTTTTGAGGTAAAGTTCATTCAATTTCTTATAATGTTGTTTGTGGTGCCCCTAATCCCAGGGCCTTCCAACTCTTTTGGAATAAAGTATGGATGGAGTGTCCTTCTGATGTTTCTGTTGACCTTTTCCATTTTTTTATCCTGAACCCTATTTTCAAGCATTTATGTAAGTAGTGAGGGATTAATCAGGAAATCCCTGATCAATTGGTTCCTCCTTGTCCAGTTGATGAAATTTTAGGAGGCAATTTAAAAAAGATATGTGAGTGTGAGCCTTTTAGACTTTGAGAAACCTTTTTACACATTAAAGCATCAGGAAAGGCATGTGAATTCTGGGAAAGGAAGGCCTATCCCATTCCTTTTCCCACTGATATGGGGCAACAGGAGAAAATGAAAGTTTTAAATTTGAGAAGCTAGTTGAGAGGGAGGAAAAGCCCCAATCTTGAGGACTCCCTTGGAGAGTACAGCATGGTGGGTTGGGAGAGGGGGAGGTCCCTCACTCTTCCTTTCTCCTCATTGCCAGAGGCTCCTGGCACAATTCAGTGGAGTATGCTCCAGCTGCAAAATTGAGTTGAGGCAGTGAAAGGAGTCAGGTATCTAGAAGTGAGATCCTGTTAAGGAGATTGCAGGTCTAAGAGCTGTGTCCTACTAGGCCCAGCAGTTATGGCTTATAGTGCTTTCCTAAAGTGCACAGCAATGTCCTAGGCCAGGATTTCAGCCAAACCTAAAGCTAGGGGCTAGAGAAAGAGCCAGACTGTAAAGTGGCACCCATCAGAGAGCAGTGTCAGGTGGCATCCAGTCTGGAGGCATCCGTGGTTTCTGTGCACTGTGCTGTGTGGGAGTGCAAACCTCATCAAGAATCTCAGCTGAGCCAGAAACCAGAGGCAGCGAACCTGCAATTAAGGACTGCCCAACAGTCACCAGTGTCTGGTGGCGTCCACAAGGACATCACCAGCTCTTTTGCCTTCCAGTCCTGTAGTGTTAATTGCCGCTCCTCCACTATACCTGATCACTTGTGTTGACTACATGGGTCCTTCTCTACTTGTGACCTCCATGTGTGCCCATACTCCCTGCCAATGCTGGTTGTATTCACTCCTAATTTGAGGTTGAACCCACATCTTCTGGCTTCAAAGCCAGCTGTCTACTGTATTCTCTCCCCTTTCCCCTAAAAAGCATATTATCCCTTCTAATAAAGAATAGGAAAAAAGAGACACCCCCAAAAACAGTACTGCAAAAGTAGCCAGCACATTAAAGATAATATGGTAAACTGAAGAGAACCCTTACTTTAGCACTAGATGATTTGAGTCCTGGCTCTGTTGTTTCCTTGAGCAAATCATTTAAATTCTCTAGGCTTCAGTGTCCTCATCTGTAAAACAATCAGGGTTAGATTAGATAGCCTTTAAAGTATCTTCAGCTCTAAAACTATGGCTGGGATTTTATGGTTGTCAAGATTGAAATTTAACAAAAAGGTAAACCAAGGCACATTTCTCCAAGCAAGATAACATTTATTAACAGTGATGTGTAGAGCTGTTAATAAATGTATTGCCTCCCTTTATGCTGAGGACCCTGTGGTAAGGGACAGTTCCCCTTTTATAGGTTTTGGGGAGTACAGAACAAAGAACAGAACAGGGCAGGTGACATCATCGCGTTGAAGGCAACATGATTGGCTACAGAGCAAAAGGAACAAAAAGATTGGTTGACGGTTTGGTAATAAGGGACTAGCAGTGACTCCCTCCTTCCCTACTGAGACTAAGAAGGGTTCATTGTTTGAGTCTACCTCAAGATGGTGACCCAGACTTTCTGGACAGCAAATCAGACATCCTTGAAGGATAGCTTGGTGGTGTAAAGATATTAGACCAGACTCCCTTGTTTTCACATGCATCCCCAAGGGCAGTTAATTCCTTGAGGCAGGAATTGATCAATGATTAGCCAGAGATAATGGAGTTTTAAACTTAACACTTTACATACCAACTGAATTCTGAACAAAGTTCAGAGACAGAGAACTGTGATTTAAGCAGTTAACAGGACAAAATCATTCATTGTAAATAGGATCAGTAAATGGCACAGGATCCTTTCAGTTTTCTCATGGTCAGCTAAATTTCAGGGTTCTCCCTATACAATATCTGTAAACATGCTCCCCCACCTATGGGATGAAGTGAGGAAGATGTGTTTTTTCATCTCTGGGCCCCATTTTTTCTTTTGAGAATTTTATCTTTTCTTAGTCTATTAGTTTTCTTAGCAATTTTTTGGGGCAGGCAGGTAGATAATGAAAATGTAAAAACTCAGCCTCTATCAAAATTAGCATAGATTTATAGGATCATGAGCCAGAGGAGACCCTCTAAATCATCTAATCCAACCCCTTTCCCATCATTTTGGGAAAACTGAGGCCCATAAAGATTAAGTAGCTTTCAGGGATCTCACACAAGTAGTCAAGTCCTCTAATTTTAAATCCAGCAATACTTCTTCCATTGAGTAAAGTCCTAGTGAATGACATTTTCTTTAAGTCTATGTGTCTGAAACTTTTCTTGGAACCTGAAAAATCCATTTCCTAGGTTTCATCAACAAGGAATATTTATTACGTGCCCCCATCTGCTGGAAGCAGTGTTTGCACCTGGTATACATTTTCAGGATTCAGGGAAATTGGGGCCTGAGGTGTGATACTTAGCTGTTTGTGAGTGTGTGGAGTTGATATTAATAAGTAAAGGCAGGTTTTTCTCCACAGCCCAAAAGAAAGAGGGCTTTGGAGGGAATTTGTTGGGACAATCTGCATGCTATGGTTAGACTCTTATTAGCTGGGGAGGCTGTGTGGTTCAGATTAGGAAATATGATGTGCGTTCATTATGGATGAAAAATTCCATACATTCTAGGAAACCTATATTTTGTTTACTTCATTGTATGCCAGGTTTTGGAACAGGGGTCTGTACATGCCTTTTGCATCATTTTTTTCTTCATAATGTCTTTGAATTCTCCCCTCCCTTGTTATTCCCACTCCCACAAACCTCATTTTGGGGTCTCATCACTTCACTGCATTATTGCAATTGATTTGTAATTGGGCTCCTGGACAGCAGGAGCAGCCCACCACACAAAGCCATCCTGTGTATCACCGCTGGATGAATTTTCCACAAATACTTTTTTGGTTGTTTCTTCTCTGCTCTGACATTTTTAATGATGCCATTGCTATATGATGAGGGGCAAACTTTACAACCTGGAGTTCAAAGGCCCTGACTACTGCCTCACACTCAGGAGGCCTCCACAGCTATGGCTCATTGGATATATGAGAGAGAAGAGCTCAGTGCTATAATCCAAGGCCCATAGGGCCACAGGTATGCTCTACTTCCTGAGATTGAAGAACTTGCAGAGTATGCTGGAGCTCAGACTTTTCCTAGCATGTTTCCTGCACAGAATCCAGGTTTGCTGACCCCTTAATTCTGCCTCAACTCTTGCTTGGTATCTGTCTTACCCTAATGTGGTTTTTTTTTGAGGTGGTGTTCTTTGTTTCTGATCCTTCTCTAACTTCAGCTCATTTACAACATAAATCTCAACTCAGTCTACCTTGCTATTGACCTCTCTTTCTTACCTTTTTTTCCATACTCCCCACCCCTCTCTGGTAACATAGGGAAATGTTATGTGACTGTGAACAAGTGACTTCACCTCTCATCTTCAGCTGCTTTATATGAAGGATGAGAGGGTGGAATTTAGAGCAGGGCCTCTCAACCTTTTTCATATCGTGGATCCCTTTGGCAATCTGGAAAAGCCTATTGACCCCTAATGTGTGTTTTTTTTTTAAATAATTGAAGGAAATGCTAAATTTCTGTAGAAGTTAGTAGAAATAAAAATGTAATTTCCCTTCCCTCTTGTTTTTAAATTTGCAGAATCCCTGAAATCAATACTTAGATTCCATCTGTGCACCAAAGAGTAATCCCTAGACTAGATGGTCTCTAATAATCATAGGACTTTGATGCCCCTCTGCAATGGAAAGAAAGTGAGATTTGGAGTCAGAGAACCTGAATTTGAGTTCTAACTATACTATTTTCTACTCTTGTGACCTTGGATAAGTCACCTCCTTTCTAGGCCTCTGAAGTTACAGCTCCCATCCCTTCTCTTCGCTCTCTTCTATTCCTGGGTATCCCTTCTCTTTCTCTTGCCTCAGTCAGCATTTTCTATTACTGTACACAGTATAAAACCTATCATGCTGTTTCCTTCCATTTTTTGACGATACAGTTCTTGCGTTCTAGGGATCGTGGTGGAGGGGAGGAAGCATGGCTTGGGTGAATATGAGGGTCCAACCAATTGGGTTTCTATAGTGAGGCTGCCACACTAAGACTTAATGCCTTTGGAGGTCAAATATTGAGGTATTAGTCCTGCAGAAGCAAGGAAAGTGAACCCATTGACATAGCCAAAACATCAGTTCAGGCTTCTGAGAGTGTGGTTGGAATTAAGAGCCTGGGTATATTGGATAGGCACAAAAATCTGATAGAGTCTACCACCTCTGGAAATCATATTACCCCACTTCTCTAGGGCAGGGGTTGTTAGGGTAGGGTTTGTGGGGATTTGTGATAGATTGGATGGAGGTCTATGAACTTGGATGGGCAAAAACATTATAACTTAAAAAAAAAACAAACAACTAACCTGGGGCGTCTAGGTGGTGCAGTAAATAGAGTACCAGCCCTGGGGTCAGGAGGACCTGAGTTCAAATTTGGCTTCAGACACTTAACACAAAACTAGCCATGTGACCTTGGGCAAGTCACTTGACCCCAATTAATACCTTCCCCTCCAAAAAACAAAACAAACAAACAAAAAAACCCTAAAAAATAAAAATAAAAACTAACCTTTGATTTCTGTCATAATCCTGTTTTTATTTTATGCATTTAAAAATATTAATCTGAGGAGTCTGTAGACTTTACCAGATAGCCAAAGGGGATCTATGACACTAAAAATGATGAAGAAGCCATGGTCTGGTCTAGAGCAAGCAACACCAGCCCCCTCTCTCCCACTTCCAGTTCTTGGTGGGTATCTAGGTGATGCAAAGGAATATTAGAGTCAAGAAGACCTTAATTTCAATCTTGTTTCATGCATTTACTAGTTGTGTGACACTGGAAAAATCACTTAACCTCTCTTGAGCCTCCGTTTCTTCATTTATAAAATGGGGATCATGATAGCATGCACTCCATCCGGTTGTTTGGAGGCAAGTGGGTGCAGTGGATAAATGCCAGACCTGAAATCAGAAAGAAATCTGACTTTAGATACTTACTAGCTGTGTGACCCTGGGCAAGTCACTTAACCCTGCTTGCTGTTTTCTCATATGTAAAATGATCCAGAAAGGGAAATGGCAAACCCTTCCAATACCTTTGCCAGGAAAACCCCAAATGGTGTCACAGTCAAATATGACTGAAAAATAGCTAAAGCACAGGGCCGTTGTGAGAACCAAATAAGGTAATATGTATAAAGCACTTGGCAAACCTTAAAATTTTATTTAAATGTTAGTTAGTATCATTATTGCTACTACTACTACTACTACTACTACTACTACTACTACTACCATGTTTAGAAATGCTCCATCACAGAAAAGAAACAATTGCTATTTAATTTTTTTGCATAAATAAATATATTCCTGGGTTTAGAAATCTAGTCCTTGAAGGTCAGGACAAATCATGGGAAAAACAGTGATCTGATTTTCTTGAAGGCTTCTAATACCATGTACCCACTGCCAGCTTTTAGATGGAACAGGGAGGGGGTGTTTATCTTCCTCAGTCACAAAGCTCTCAGAGGAATGAAGGCCAAGTCATTTCATTTTGAAAGTTCGCCCATTCAGTAAACAATTGGGCAAATGGCTCTCTGGGGGTTATGGGAGGGTGGGGGAAACCAATATACCAGATAAAGGGATGTGTTTGGAATTTTACAAGGCTTCTTTCTCTAAATCCATTAAAATCACTAAGCCAATTGGGTCTGACATTATCTCTTGAGTCTTTCTAGATTATTAGGAGCTATTCACACATATAGGGAAAAGAACCTCTTAGGACCTTTATAGGACAATGAGAAGGGGTTTAAATCCCTCATATCACTAGCCCATCTAGGTAAAAAAAGACCTAAGCTGTTTGTTGTATGTAGGAAAACATCCTCTACAGTAAGCTGCAGCTTAGTATTAAAGTGTTTTGTATTCTTTAATGATTTCATTTTTGAACTAGGTGCTATCCTGAATAATTATCTTCCACCAATTCCTCTAATATCTTCCTGAAGCACTTCTTGGGCAATAATTGATCAAATCCTCTTCTATCTCCTCCTAATAATGTGTTAGCTCTACCTAAGTAAATTTACACACTCTAAATTGTGTACAGCAGTGCTAATTGGAATGCGACTATACCATTCCAATGTCCTTTATAATTTTAAAATCTGTTAAGAAAGGAGAATCCATAGGTTGTAGAATAATCATAGCAGCTGACCATTCAATGGAGCTTTTAAGGTTTATGTCCCTTATGTGCATTATCTCATTTGCTTTTCACACTAGCCCTGTGAGGCAAGTCATACAGTTGTTATGATCCCCATTTTTCAGCTGAAGAAACTGAGGCCTTGAAAAGGAACATTTGAACCAAGAAGGAGATAGTAAAGAAACCTAGCTATCCTTGATGAATTCAAGTCCCCTGATTCAGAAGAACTGAAAAAATATTTTTGAGCCACTGTCAGTGATATCTGAAGGATTACAAAAAAAAACAAAACAAAACAAAACAAAAACAGGTTCCCCAGACTGAAGAAGATCATGTCCCAATTTCTGAATAAGGAAAGAAAATAGAATCTATAGATTATAGACCAATGAGCTTGATTTTGATTCCTGGAAAAACATTCTAGAACAAATTATTGAAGAAATGGTGAATATTTATAAAAGGAAGAAGTAGTTACAAAGAGCCAGCATGGCTTCATCAAGACCAGTTCATGCTAGACTAATCTTATTTCCTTTTTAGAAAGGCTTACTAAATTAGTAGATAAGGGGGATCCTAGTTTGCTTATTTTCATAAAATATTCTTGGAGATAAGATGGAAAGATGTAGACCAGAAGATAATACAATTAAATGAATTAAAAACTGGGACTCAAAAGGTTAGTTGAAGGGGCAGCCAGGTGGTACAGTGCATAGAGCAATCAACTCTGGAGTCATGAAGAACTGAGTTCAAATCCAGCCTGAGGCCTCCAAAGGGGGATAGAGGCAGGTGGGAAGAATAGTTAATTATTAATGCTTTGATGTCAGTATGGTAGGAGGTCACCAATGGAGTAACCCAAGGTGTTTGAGTTTGTGTTTTAGGGTGGTTTTTTTTGGCTTTTTGGAGAGGGAAGGCAGGACAATTTGGGGTAAGTGACTTGCCCAAGGTCACACAGCTAGTAAGTGTTAAGTGTCTGAGGCCATATTTGAACTCAGGTCCTACTGACTCCAGGGTTGGTGCTCTACTCACTGTACCACCTAGCTGCCCTAAGCTTGTGTTTCTTATTATTTTTATCAGTGACTTAGATATAAACATGTATGGCATGCTCATCAAATTTGCAGTGGACAGAAAATGGGAAGGGATAGCTAACTCACTGAATGATAGGAGAAACAATTTTGACAGGTTTGTACATTGTACTAAAACTAATAAGATGAAATTTGATAAAGATACATATAAAGTCTTACAGTTAGGTACAAGAAATCAAGTTTATAAGCAATATGAGTGGTCTGCATAGTTGTAGAGTAATTCTGCAAAATGTGGGCGTTTTAGTGGACTGCAAGCTCAATATGGATCAGCAGTGTGATGTAGCAGCAAAAAAAAATCCCAAACAAACAAAAGAATGTGATCTTGAGCTGTATTAGGAAGGGCATAACTTCTCGGAGTAGGGAGGTGATAGTTCGATTTTATTCTGCCTTCATCAGATCTCATCAGGAGTGTTGTGTTCAGCTCTGGTGTCGTTATCTAAGGACATAGATAAATAAACAGGAGACCATCCAGTGAAGTGAAACCAAGAGACCCAAAGAGTAAAGTCAGTATCACAAAGATCAGGTGAAGGAATTGGACATGTTTAGCCTGGAGGGAAAAAAAATTAAAGGGAAGCTGATAGCTCTCTTTACACATTTGAAGAGCTTTCGCATGAAGGATGCATTGTATTTGTTCAGTTTAGCCCCAAGAGCAAAAACAGAAGCAATGGGTAGAAATTGCAAAGAGCCAAATCTAAGTTTGATGTTGAGAAAAACTCCCTAATCATTAGAGTTTGCCCAGAGTAGAATGGAACACCTTGAGAGGATCTGGCCCTTGCTGAAGGTCTTCAAATGCAGTCACTGGGGATATTTACAGTGGGGATTCCGGTCATGTGTAGGTTGGATTAGGAAGTCACTGGAGTTCTCCCCAACTATCAATTCTGAGATTCTTCAGAGATACTTTTAAAAAAAATAATCTTGTTACCATTTTAATGATCCTCTCTGAGAGTTTTCCAAGTATTCCAATCTCTAGCAAGTCAGGAAACCCCGTAGTAGGCACTGTGCCCTAGGAAACTACTGAGTGGTGCTGAACCAGAGAGACCCACGTCAGTGGAATACAGCAAAGTGAAATAAATAAGCTAGCTTGGATCAATTAAGTCATTCTTTCAATACACATTTATCAAGTACTTGCTATCTGCAAAGCAGAGAGGGAGCCTTGGTGTAATGTCTAGAAATCCATATTTATAATCAGGAAAACTAGAGTTCAAATCCTTGCCTAGCTCTGATACATCTTGACTGTATGACCCTGAGCAAGTCACTTAACTTTTCACTGCCCATAGTGTGAAGTGACTTGCCCAAGGTCACACAGCTATTAAGTAGGTAGATTTGAACTCAGTCCAGATTTGAACTCAAGAAGGTGAGTCTGACTTCAGACCTGGCTCTCTATCCCCTGCACCACCTGCAGCTGTCCTCTCAAGATATAACTTGTGTCTTTATTATGATTTATATCTATATGTGAAAGTAAAAGAGGCCTCTATAGATACCGGTTAAGGTTTGTCTCCCCTCCATCCCCCAACTTTAAGAAGAGCTGATTTTGAATCTTACTTATGTCTTATTACTGTCTGTTATTACCTATGTGACCTTGAGGAGGTCACCTCCCTGGTCCTATCTTTAAAATGGGGGGTTGGCTTAGATGGTCTCTTCTAGAAACTGAATTCTCCTTTCCCCTCTAGTTAGTCTCACCTTCCTCCCTTTTTATTTTATTTTTTGGGAGGGAGGGGTGGAGGAATTAGCAGTGATGGGATTTGAACTCAAGGCCTGAGACTCCCAGTTCAGGGCACTAAATTGCAAGCCTGCAGACTCATGAAGTATAGATGGGATCACCAAAACCTGGACCAAAGGGACTGGACATTTGGTGAACCCTAAATTATATCAAGGAGGTGCCATTGCATGTCTCATTTCAGATGTTGGTGAAGGAATGAAGGAGTATAACCAAAAGGTTAAATGTGACCTCCAACCTGAACCTCACTAAACTGATAGCCCTCTTGGGGTTGCAGCCCCTCCAAATCTAAGGCCAGGAAATCTTTCTCCATCCTTCCTCTCTTTTGACAGCCTACAGAAGGGAAACTGGTTCTGACCTACAGAGCAGGGAGAATAATCTGTTCAAATGGCAGGAATTGTTTCTCAAGCTTTTATGTGTAGCTGAGCTGTCTTGTCTTCAGGAATCAATCAATAACCTTTTAATTAAGTTGTTCCTATGTGCCAGGCACTGTGCTAAATGCTGGGGAACAAAGACCAAAATGATACAGTCTCTGCCTTCCAGAAAATTGCATTCTACCAGTGGAGACCACATACACATATGATGTGCATATAATAAAATACATACAAATTGATTTATATATGTTTATTTGTATAATACAAATTCTTGTTGTTAAGTGGTTTTTCAGTTGGGTCTGACTCTCTATGACCCCATTTGGGGTTTTCTTAGGAAAGATACTGAAGTGGTTTGCCATTTCCTTGTCCAGCTCGTTTTATAGAAGAGGAAACTGAGGCAAACAGGGTTAAGTGACTTGCCTAGGGTCACATAGCTAGTAAATGTCTAAGGCTGGATTTGAACTCAGGAAGATGAGTCTTCCTGACTCCAGGCCCAGCACTTGACCCACTGAGTCATCTATCTGCCCCATAATACAAACACAAAATAGATTAACACAAGTACAATAATACAAAAATATATACAAAATAAAAAGGTTGCTTAAGGGGAGAGGGGAGACACTAGAAGCTGGTGGAAATGCAAGGGTTGGGAAAGACCTGAGCCTCATGTGTTAAATGATGCTTCACCTGGGCTTTGAGAAAAGTAAAGAAGTATAAGATGGGGAGGGAAGAAGGGGATCCAGACCTATGAAAGGCATGATGAAAGGAAACACAACTAGATGGTACAATGGACAGAGTGCTGTGCCTGGAATAAGGAAGATCTGAGTTCAGATCTGGCCTCAGATTCTATCTGTTTGGCCCTAGGCAAAGTCACTTAACTTCCTCCTGCCTCAGTTTCCTCAGCTGTATAGTGAAAATCACAATGACACCTAACTTTCAGGGTTTTGTAAGGATCAAATGAGATACAGGCTTGCCTTGTTTTATTGTACTTCCCTTTATTACATTTTACAGATATTGCAGGTTGTAGGGTTTTTGTTTATTTTTGTGGCAAACAAACTGAAGATTTGGGGCAACCCTGCATTGAGCAAGTCTGTCAACACCATTTTTCCAACAGCACATGATCACATCATTTCTCTGTGTCACATTTGGGTGATTCTCACAGTATTTCAAAGCTTTTCACTATTATTATATCTGTTATGGTGATCTAATATGTGACCAGTGATCTCTGATGTTACTATTACAATTGTTTTGGGGCCCACATAAGACAAAAAAACCTAATAGATGCTGTGCGTTCTGACTGCTCCGCTGGGCAGCCATTCCCTCCATCTCTGTCTCCCTCCTTGGGCCTCCCTATTCCCTGAGACACAACAATATTGAAGAATATTAAGTACCAGCAGGGTTTGAAAGGATTGACTCCAATTTAGAAAGAAGTTCTCCTGTGGGTAAAATGCTATCAAACAGCATCACATGTGACAGAGAATTCCTTTGTGAAAGGAAGTCAATTGATGCAGCAGATGCCAGTCTTATTTTAAGAAATTGCCACAGCCGCCCCACCCTCCAGCAACCACTACCCTGATCATCAGCGTCAAGAACAGAAAAAAGATTCTAGCTTGTTGAAGGCTCAGGTGATGGCTAGCATTTTTTAGTAATTAAGTCTTCTTAATTAAGGTAAGAACATTGAGTTTGTTTTTTTTGAGACATAACACTTACATGGAACACTTAATAGACTACTGTATAGTTGCAAACATAACTTTTATATGCAGTGGGAAACCAAAAAATTCGTGTGACTCACTTTATTTCAATATTCGCTTTATTGCAGTGGTCCAGAACCAAATCCACAATATCTCCAATGTGTACCTAGCACAGTGTCTGGTAAACAGTAGGAGCTTAATTAGTGCTTGTTCCCACCCTTTCCTCATGAGAGAGAATCATCAAAAAGAAAGGTTGAAAAGGACTAGTAGAAAATTGAAGAGTTCTACATATGTGTGTGACACGGGTGTGTTTATTCAGGCATTAGGATAAATTCATAGTACTTACTCTACAGAGAAAACAGAAGCCAGAGTCCTTCTCTATTACCTTTCATTTCCTGTGCTGTCCTCCTTGAAACAATTGGAAGTAAGCATTTACCCCCAGGTGAACACAATGCTGATATTATTGTGAAAGTCAGAAAAGGAGCTTACTGACTTCTTAACCTCATAATCGCAGCAGTGGTGCTACAAGGAAACTATGTGAGAGACCTGAAGGCATGTTTCAGTGGGCTATAAAATTCGTTCAGAAACAGGGTAGCTATTATACTGAAGCATACCATATGCTGTTTACCACATCGTGGAGTTTTGCTTTAATATTGAGTCCTTCAGTGTGAGGTGACCTGTGCTCCCAACCTCTTGGCTTTTCATCCTCTTGTTCATTCAGGGTAGGCTTTGGGGTCTTTCCCCAGAATCCTAGAAAAAGAAAAGCGGGATTCAGCTTGGAGATGAGTAGGTCGTTTTTCCCGATGCTCATAGAAAAATCTGAATCTAGCATTTTTATAGATTCTGCTCCAAAATCTCTTCCCATTACTATATTTTAAAAAATAATTCCTAGATGTACAACTAGATGGTACAGTAAAATGCTAGATTTGGTGTCAGAAAGACTCTATGTGCAAATCCTACTTAAGTCATATATTTTAGCTGTATGACCCTAGACAAGTGACTCGACCTCTTTCAGCCTATTTCTTCATCTGTGAAATGGGATTTAATAATAGCACCTACCTCACAGGCTTGTTGTGAAGATCAAATGACATAACAAGCTCTACAAAAATGCTAGCTATTACTATAGAGTTAGGTGGCACAGTAGATAGAGTTCCAGGCCTGGAGTCAGGGAGACTCATTTTCCTGAGTTCAAATCTGGCCACAGACACTTAACTAGCTATGTGAACTAAAGAAAGAAATGGCAAACCACTCCAGTATCTTTGCCAAGAAAACCCCAAATGGGGTTACAAACAATTGGACATGACTGAAACAACTGAACAAATAATAAAATGTCTATATATCCCTTTAAAGTTCACAAAGCACTTTCCTTATAGTAAAGGACTCAGAGACAGATAGTAAAAGTGTTATCACCCCCATCTTAAAGATAAGGAAACAGGATTAGGAAAAAAAGCAATAAACACTTGGTTATCCAGTTATCCTGGAATTATATTTGAGCCTAGGTATTTCTTAACTCTGAGTCTTAGAAAGTGTTTTTTTTTTCCCTATACTATATGAAAAAGCCTCAAGCAAGTGTGATATTATCTTCACTTGGCAGACAAGTGGAGGCAGTATGGAAATGTGGAGTATGAAGCCATTGGGTGATGTTCATTTGTTAAATTGGTCCTTCTCTTGGTTGTTTCTTTGAAGGTAAGACAGTTCCTTGTTTTATCCCTCCTTAAAGAAGTCAAGTTCAATTTGGCATCGATGTTTTACAAAAGGAACTTATTTTATCTGTGTTTTTTAAAAATTGACTTTAATTTTACTTGACACAGAGGATGTTGGGTGCAAGTTTACCTTAGTTTTTTTGACAGCAAACTTTTTAAAGAAAAATGTAAGCTCATAGAAGTTCTATTTGTCCTTTTACTTTTGTATAGACCCCATCCAAAGGATGAGTATTTTGCCTTTTCACATATACCTGCAACACAAGGGTGATTCCTTGGAGAAGTATATATGTATGTACACACACACACACACACACACACACACACACTCAATGTGGGCATGCTGATGCTTGTCAGCCACATTTTGGGGGAGTTAAAAAATATAGTTCCTCTCTGTTGGTATCCTCTGAATTTTATCAGTCTCTATTTTGACCTCTAACTGTAGTACTGCCAGGTAATCTATATCAGGATAACCTGATTCCCATCTGCCAGGTAGTTTTCTTTTTTAATTTCCTGAAATATGGTAGGGTGATGTTGTTGTTGTTATTGATAGACATCTCCAACACATGCGCAGGGTATGCACACATAGGGACAAAGTCTGGCCCAAGCACCTAAACTGAGAGACAACTCATGACTCCAAACCTTCTAAAATTTCTCTTGATAGCATGGCCCCGCTCCCTGCTGGGCATTGCTCCTCATTTGCTCCCTATTAGTATCTCTCTTGGTTCTTTTGGTCTCCAGTTATCAAGATATTCTTATAATTACCTATTTTTTATACTCTGTCCAACTTCCTCCAGGGATGCATTGGTTAGCAAGCCTCTCCTTTCAGACTGGACTCTGTAAATCAGCTCTCAGTTATCTACTAAAGAGTGCTATGCTTATAAGGCTGCCTCATTCAGACAGATCACAGCCTTTTCAGTCTGATATTTTAGCCTTCTTTTTCAAGTTACTCTTGTCCTACTACTCAATTGAAGTGTGATGTTAAGTCAGTCAACAACTAGTATTAAGTATCTATTTCATGCCAGGAACTGGGGATACAAGTACAAAAAATGAAACAGTTCCTACTCCCAGGGAGCTTACATTCTAACGAAAGACAATAAACGCATACTAAAACACATAGGATAAATATGAAAACAAATACAAATATACAAGGTAGTTTATACAGGATAGTTTGGGAGGAAGTTCATTAACAGTTGTGGGGAGAGAGAATCAGGAAAAGCTTTATATAGAATGCTCTGTATGAACTACATCTTAAAGGAAGGGATGGACTCTATGAGGCAGAGGTAAGAAGGCAGTGCATTTCAGGCATGAGTGATGGTCAGTGCAAAGACACAGAGATGAGAAATGGAGTTTTGCATGTGAAGAACAAAGAGAAGACCAATTCATGCTGGATTTCCAAGTGTCCTCTCACTCTGCATTCCATCCTCTGCAGAAGTTGTGATTAGTAAGCCTCTTCTCAAAGAAGCCGACATCTATCCCTACTTGAGCTTTTCAATGGCCAGATGGCCAAGGAGCTCTTCTTCTCAGGCTATTCCAGATGGTGACAAATACTTCTGCTCTGTAAACACTTAGAATTCAATGAACAACTTCTCTACTCTGCTGTCTTCCCTGTTCAATTGATGTCTAACTTGTGGGCAGAAATATATTTTAGTTCTTACTCTAGGCTAAGACTGACTAGTTAAATATCCCCATGGTGCTACTTCTTAAGACCTAAAAGAAGTTGAGTGATACTATGATGAGAAAGCTACTTTAAACTTCCTCCATCATGTACCTCTCTTCTGCAGAAATAGCAATTACTGGGAAATCTAGAAAAGGCTGAAAACATTGTTGTTCTTCCTTCAGCAACATGCTTCAATCTGGTAGCAATATAGACTGAGTGAACCTCGTAGGAAATCACTACACTTGATTATGTTAGCAACTTTTCTTTGTTGCAGTCTCTTTATTCTCCATGATATTTTTCTCTCTAGAGATTTATTTATGGGCCTGCTTTTCCTTTCTCATACTTCAGTTTATTTTCTGCTTTTCTAGTTATTTTTTAAGCTTATTTTGTTCAATTTAACAATTACCTACTATGTGTTAGCCATTGTGCCAGGTACTGGGGATACAAGGACACAGGAAAAAGGGAATTCAGCTTCTATACAATCTCTCATTCAGCTATCTTGATCCCATTCCATTGAAGATTGCCAACAGCTAAATTAAAGTTTTGTAGACACCCTAAAATTTTAAAATCTTAGTCCTGTCTGTTTCCATCATTATGGAAACAAAAGCGTGCTGCACAAGAGTGAGGGGCATTTTGTATTTTTCATTGTTTAGTGGGTTTCCAAGGCCAAAGAATTCATCTCCTTGTGGCTACCTACCAGACATTATCCTTCACATATTTAGCAAGGCCAGTCCTCAAACAGCAGTTGGTAGAACTATGTTTAAAATCTTCTCAGCTTAGTAGAGCCTGCCAGACCAATCCATCAATAAGAAAACAAATGAACAAATGACAAAACATTTATTCAGTGTTTGCTATGTGCCAGACACTGTGTTAATAGCTAAGGATACAAATACAAGAAAAAGAATTTTCATTCTAATGAGGGAAGACAGCATATAAAGGGGAACTAGAATGAGGTAAAATTAGATGAACAATGGCATAGTTTGGGTTTGGTTGCTTGGAAGTGATGCTGGGGCCTGGTTCCAGGAAATATATGGTGAAAACACATATCTCAGAACCCAGAATAACTCTAGGGACAGATGCCATGATTGTGGTGAGAGGGAGAAGAAGGTAAGAATGATAGCAAGAATATAGGTGGCATGGTTTGGCTCTGTATGTGCTAGGTATGGTACTAAGTGCTGGGGACACAAACTTCTGGAATAGCCTTCCATGAAGAACCTTTGTAATTAAATTAGCCCCAAAGTGGGACCAAAGTATTTTGAAGGTCATAGATGTTGTATTGTCTACTCGACTCCTTCCCCAACATGTACCCAGCATTCTTCCTGAAGATGGAATTAAAAGGAGTAATAGACTGCATCTAGAGGAAGTTGAATCAAGTTACAGATGTCACTATGCATTGTTTATAGGTGTTCAGTTTGATGTTACTAGGTAAATTATTTTGAAATTTTACCTTCTTCCTGGCTGTAGTGTCCTTGAATTTAAATGCCTTTGAGAAATAAAAAGTTAACAACATGTTCCGCACATCTGCCCCCATCTATAATGGCAGCTGTCATTCATCAAGCTAAATTAGGAAGGGGAAAGGGTGGCATGAGGAGGCATGGGTTTCAGGTCCAAGGAGCTAATAACTAGGGTGATTTTTGAAGCCAGTGACTGTGATGCCTAGTGTCCAAAGCAGTCTGAATGTTTTCAGACCTAATTGATAATCTTTCTTTCTCCCTCTCATGACAGTGTTGAACTTCAGCAAGTTTGACCCATAGATCATTTAATTGAGAAGTCTGATATTTCTATCTGATTATATTGTTAGGAAATATTCACCCCTTCCCTTCTACACCCAGGAGACAATCTCAGAATGGAAGGCAGTCACAGTATTCCCCTTTCCCCACCAAAGCCTAAGCTCTGGTTGGAGCATAAGGAAAAGGTAGAAAACACAATAGTCATACTAGTACTAGTCAATAGATACTTATTTCTGATCTATTTTAGCTGCAGGACACCCATTACCAGCATACACACTAGCCATGTACTTTAGATTAACTACAGCATCTAATCTGGTATGGATGTGAATAAAATTCTGGTTGCTAAAATAATACCTCAATAGCTATTCAAGGAAAAACAAAATTGAACCATTTTTTAATATTAAAAATGCCTTAGTGGTTCAGAGCTAGCAATCCAATTTCTTACTACCTGTCTAAAAATGGAAAGACCTTTGGGGAGGCTGGGGTGAGGAGAGTAAAGTCAAGATAAATCTTACTTTATTTAACACATATTTCTGTTTGTGAATCATATTTTTGTCAGTTGCATAATCTTTAATATACTAAGGGAGTTTTTTTTTTTAAGACTCCTGCTGTCAGACATTTTCTTAAATGCATCCTTATTCCCTACTTTATTGTTAATCTTAGGTTCTGACTTTGCTACCAGTTTGCTATGTGACCTTGGGCAAGTCAAATCTAGTCAGAGCTGTTTATCAAGAGCTTGCTATGTACCAGGCCTCCTCCCTAAAGTAGTTTTGGGAAGAACCACTCAATAATATGGAGATATTATAGGGCTGGGGGACACTTCCAGCTTGTAAAGTTCAGGGCTAGGATGAGCTTAAGGATAGAAAGATTTCTGGGGCATTGTAGAGAAAGTTTAAGAGAGACAGGAGTGAAGCCTGGAGAGGGTGAAGACATGGCTGGCCTGGACCTCCCTCTTATAATTAAAGTTTATGTCATTTTACGTCTTAGGTCCTGAATTTGCTCATCTGTAAAATGAGACACTCTTAGATTACTAGGTTATCTTGAAGGTGCCTTTTAGGTCCAAGAGTGAGTGGGCTGATCTAGGTTTTTATTTTTATAGAATGATAATTCAGCTATATAATAATTTAATACAAACCTATTATGTGTGAGGCACTGGAGATACCAAGACAAAATTAAAACCGTCCTTGCCTTTGGGAAGCTTACATTTTTTTGGAGGTACCTGTAACAAGGATGTTTCCTTATCTTGTCTTTGATTTAATGGAATTTAGGTGCCAAGATCATAGTAATTCCAGTCTACAAGTGATCAGGAAACCAGACATAGGAAGGACCATAGAGGAAAAATAAAGAGCAGCTCCATCCTGATTGACATTTTGTAGACAAAAATTACAGTGAAACTTCTTATCTGGGATGGTAGACAAATGGGAAGATCCACTATTTAAACATTTTGGTGAGTAGACAGAGTTAATCTAATGTGAGTCCTTGATTATTGATCCTCTGAGGCTCTGAGTACCGTAAAACACAGTTAATACTAAAGCTGCCTTAAACATTGAATTTATATTTGATGATTCCTAGGGCACCTCCAGATGTTAGGATATCTCAGGGTCCTCATTCTGAATATCAATTAAAATTATACTATGGATCTGAAAGATGATAACTCACTTTAACACATAAACACATTTAGGATGGATAGGGAGATGTATATATACCCATGAACCAGCTTAGTTATGTGGGTATGAAATTGAAATTTTTATGAAATATCATTATGAAATTTTTATGAAATATTATTATGAAATAATCACCATGGTTTGAGAGAAAGAGCAATGGTAAAGTGTCAGAATATATGGAGCGTGCCAAAAGTCTTGGTGTGATTTTAAGATTTTGGAGCTTTTTTGTTTTGTTTTGTCTTTTTGGTTTTTGGAGAGAGGAGGGGAGGGCAATTAGGATTAAGTGACTTGCCCAAGGTCACACAGCTAGTTTTTTTTTGTGTCAAGTGTCTGAGGCCAGATCCAAACCCAGGTCCTCCTGATTCCAGGGCCGGTGCTCTACTCACTGCACCACCTAGCCACCCTGATTTTAAGATTTTAATAACAGAGAACTACACTAAGATTTTTGGGAGATCTTATACATGAGTTCTGACCCCAGTTAATGCCACTTCCTAGCTGTGTGACCTTAGGCAAATCACTTAAATTGTCTAAACCTCATTTACTTTATCTGTGTAAACAAAAAGAAAGAATGGCTACCCTTGCCTGGCTTGTAGGATTAGTCTTGAAGCTCAAATGAGATAATGCTTGTGAGAACCCATCATTAGCATGATTATAATGTGGAATACTAGAAAAATGTTAGAAAAGTCACAAGTGGAGTTGTAGCAAAAATTAGGATAGAGGATTACCAACGTGGTACAGTGTACAGAATTCTGGACCTGGAGTTAGGAAGACCTTTTCCTGAGTTCAAATCTGGCCTCAAATACTTACTAGCTGGGTGACCTTAGGCAAGTCACTTAACCCCAGTTTACCTTAATTTCCTCATCTGTAAAATAAGCCAGAGAAGGAAATGGCAAACTACTCCAGTATCTCTGCCAAGAAAACCCCAAATGGAAGCAACTTGGGGGCGGAGCCAAGATGGCGGAGTAGAAACAGCACTTCCAAGGTGCTCTCCCCACAGATTACCTCCAAACCATATAAAAGGGGACTCTGAAGAACTTCTGGAGCCCCAGCACCCACAGAATGACACAGAGAAGTTAACATCCTGCTGAGGACAGCCCAGCAGCCCAGTAGGAAGGGCCAGCACAGCGCTCTGGGAGCCGACAGCCCAGCTGCCAGAGAGTTGAGCCCAGGTCCGCGTGAGCCAAGGTTTTAGCCCCAGGGCAGCTGGGCCAGCAGCCGGCTGGAGGGACCCCAGAATACCAGAAGCTGTGGCGATTCCAGAATTATCAACACAGATATGCCTAGGACAAAGTGAGAGGTTAGTACCATATGGACTTTGGGAACAGTATTTGGGGAACGCGTCAGCTTCCTCCCCTGGGGGCTAGAAGCCCCTGAGGAGACACGCCATTTTGCAATTTCAGTGGCAGCTCCAGCTCCTGGCCTGCAAACTGAAGGGAGATTCAGCGATCAGTCTGGGGGGGGGGGGTGGTAATCACTCTTGCTTTAACCTCCCTGGATCTGGATTGTGGTCTGGGGTGGAGGTCATGGGGTGGGTATCCAGCTTGCCAGAATCAGAGGTTGTGAAGACCCCAACATTAGGACAGAAGCTCCCCTGTCTGGTGGCAGAGCCCTACTGTGGCAATAAGCCTAAAAGTCAAGTAATTAAGTGGCAACATGCCTAGGCAAAGGAAGCAAAATAAACAGAAAAATGCAACATTAGACTCCTATTTTGGGGGCAAAGAGGATTGAAGCATAGAATAGGAGGAGGACTGTGAGGGCAGAAATCCTGCTCCAAAAGCCCCAAAGGAAAATACCAGCTTGCTACAGGCCATAGATTACCTTAAGAAGGACTTTAAAAATCAAATAAGAGAAGTGGAGGAAAAATTGGGAAGAGAAATGAGAAGGATGCAGGAAAAGTATGAAATAAGAGTCAACAGCCTGACTGAGGAAAATAACATCTTAAAAAATAGACTAACTCAAATGACAAAGGACGCTCAAAAGGGCTATGAGGAGAAGAATGCCTTAAAAAGTCGAATTTGCCATATGGAAAAAGAATCTAAAAAGCTCACTGAGGAGATTCATTCCTTCAGAGTTAGACTGGAGCAAATGGAAGCTAATGACTTTATGAGAAAGGAAGATGCTGTTAAACAGATCCAAACAAATGAAAGAATAGAAGGCAATGTGAAATATCTCATGGGAAAAACTACTGACCTGGAAAATAGATCCAGGAGAGATGATATAAAAATAATTGGTCTACCTGAAAGCCATGATCAAAGAAAGAACCTAGAAATCACCCTTCAAGAAATTCTCAAGGAAAATTGCCCTGATGTTTTAGACCCAGAGGGTAAAATAGAGGTTGAAAGAATCCACCGATCACCTCCTGAAAAAGATCCCAAAAAGAAAGCTCCCAGGAATATTATAGCCAGGTTCCAGAATTCCCAGATCAAGGAGAAAATACTACAAGCAGCCAGGAAGAAACAATTTCAATATTATGGAAACACAATCAGAATAGCATGAGACCTGTAAGCTTCTACATTGAGGGATCGAAGGGCATGGAATATGATATTCCAGAGGTCAGAAGAGCTGGGATTGAAGCCAAGGTCACCTACCCAGCAAAACTGAGTTATTTTGTTTCAGGGGAAAATATGGTCATGCAGTGGAATAGAGGACTTTCAAGCATTCTTGAGGAAAAAAAATAGAGCTGAATAGAAAATTTGACATCTAGACACAAAAAGCGAGAGATGCCTGAGAAGGTAATCAGGGAAAAGAAATCAAAAGGTACTTATCAAAGTTGACCTATTTACATCCCTACATGGAAAAACAATAACTGTGTTTGATGAAACCTTTCTCAGTATGAAAATAATGGAAGAAGGGTATATGGACATATGAATACATATGTGAATGTGTGTATATATGTTTACAGTTATACATGGATAGAGGGCATAGGTTGAATTTGTTGGGAAGGGATGATACTTAAGGGGTGAAATTATGAGGTGAGAGAGGAAAGTGGCAAGAGGAGATGGGGAGAAACAGGGTAGGGTAAACTATCTCATGTAGAAGAAGCAAGGGGAAGTGGCTACAAGGGAGGGAAAGAACAGGAAGGAAAAAGGCAAAACCATATTCTCATTAAATTTGTCTCAGGGAGAGAATGACATACATACTAAATGGGATATCCCAACCTGCAGCAGAGTAGGGGGAAGGGGGCTGAGAGGGGGGATGATGGAGGGAAGGACATTCTGAGGGGAGGGGAGGTTGAAAGTACCCACCTTTGAAGAGGGACAGGACCAAAGTAGGGAATGGACCAGTTGGGGGGTGGGATGGGTGGGAGGGAATTATAAACAGCCTTTTAAAATATATCTTCTATGGTAATGTTTTGCATAGCCATACATCTACAACACATACTGAATTACTTATCTTCCCAGAAGAAATGGATGACAAGGGAGGAAGGGAATGGATCTGAAATTCGAGGTCTTAAAATTAAATGTTTCAAATGTATACAAATACTATTATTAATACTATTTTGCATGTTATTGGAAGATAAGTTGTACAGGCATAAAGTCAAAGGGGGTATGGGAGAAGATATGTGAGAGAGCAGATTGGATGAGGGGATATCTTGTAGGACTACTGTTCTGGGATGGTGGGTAGGGGAAAAACGGGGGAAAATTGTAACTCAAAATCTGGTAGAAATTAATGATGTAAACCATAAGTTAATAAAGCATTTGTTGAAAAAAAAAAAGAAAAGAAAACCCCCAATGGGGTCATGAAGAGGTCAGATGTGACTGAAAATGACTGAATGACAAAAGTATTACCAAAAGGGTTGAGGCTACCTAGTACAGATAGGGTAAGTGAATGTGGTTTAAAGAGTATGATTTAAAGGAGTTTTGAAAGATGCACACAGCTAGAAAGATCTCATGACACAACCAGTGGAATTTTCACAGGAAGAGTTAATAAGGCAGTGTCTCTAAGGAGTCAGTTTTGAAATGCAAATCTATGGCAGAAAAGAAGTCATACAAAAACCTAATTTATATTCACTAACAGCTTTGGGATTTGTTTGTTGGTTTTCAGTTTAATTTCACAACCCTTCTATGGACCAGACCCAGAAGATACTGTGGGTGCTGGAGGTATGAGGACACAAATGAAATCTTCCCTGGCTTTGAAGGACTTAACATCTCCCCAGAAAGATCCTTAACACAAGATGATACTTGGAAGGCAGAGAGGACACTGACCTACCTAGACCAGTGATTCTCATGGCCTAGTATCCCATGCCTTGAGTAATCCCATCATATTGAGCACTGAAGGCGACCACAAAAGGAGAGTTGGGGGATTTATGTGGAATTTACTTAGCACTTTAGGGTTTGCAAAGCACTTTACATATATTATCTGACTTGGTACTCACAGCAGCAACCCAGTGAGGCAGATGCTGTTATTATTCCCATTTTACAGATTAAAAAATAACAAAAAAAAAACTGAGACTGAAAGATGTTAAGTGACTGGCCCAGGGTCACACAGCTAGCAAGCTATCTGAAGCAGTATTCAAACTGAGAACTTCCATCCTCCTTTTTCAGCTCTGTACCAAGTGCATCCCTCACTGACTTAATAAGAACAGCCATTTAACAAATTGAGTTCTTAAGAGTTCAAGATCTAACAGGTCTGGTTCTAGTTCATTCATTAGCCAACTGTGTGACCTAGAGTGGATCTCTTGGTCTCTCTAGACCTCAGTTTCCTAGTCTGTAAAATGGAGTTAATAATAATTACACAACCTCCCTTATAAAATTGGGAGGGAAGGACTTTTCTGCACCCTAAAATATGCTGGAAATGTGACTTTTCATCCTATTTTCTACCTCTGTATCAATGCTGGTGCTGTTCCTGTATGGATAATAGTTAAGTTTGCAGGAGAGTTGAGACTAGAATTCAAGCCTTTGACATCAGCCAGTTTTCTGTACTTAATTCCTAATTGCTATAACAAAATAAAGGGAAGAAACATCTTGATAGTTTCTATTCTGACTCATTCTCTTGCATGCAGAAGCAATCTAATCTTTCCCTTCTTTTAAAAATACTTATATTTATTAGACAAATATGTATCAATGATGCCTTTAGCTAGACCTTTGAATGAAAATTCAAGAAAAAAAATCAGAAAAGAGCATCTGAATATTTTTATGCTACTGAATCACTCAGTATATTTTAATTATACAGTATTATCCTTCTTGGTCCTGAATCAACATTGGCTAATGCTCACAGTGCCCCCCTGAGAAAGTGAGGCTATCTCCATTTATACTGAATACATCTGAAAACATATAGCCTAAACTGCTTGTCAGTTTGAAAGGAATGTTAAATTGTATGCCTGAACCAGAAAAAAGAGATGGTGGTTCAGAATGTGAGTTCCTTAAGAGCAGAAACAAAGAACATGGTAATTATATTGAAACATGGAAGGAGAATCCAAAATTAAAAAAAAAAAACAACCAAAAACATCTGAGGCAATTAGCATGGTTTGTGTGCCATCCCACCCTGATGAAATGACTTTTGAAAGCTGCCATCCCATTTCTGAGATGACAGCCATTTTTCCTTTCTCCATAATGAATGGAACACTATTGGGTCAGATTAATACCTGGGGATATGGCAAATGGTATATTTCAAATACTCATCTGCTTACAGGCTGTTTCTGGGAGCCTCAATTAAAGATTAGAACATTTTCCAATTGTACTGAGTATTAATTGCTGAGGAGAGGATTTAACGATTCTCTCAACTAACGGTGCTTCTCGGTAATTAGAAGACTGCCACATCAGTTACCAACATCAGCACATTTTCTCTTTTTCTCCTATTTTAGCCATTAATAGTCAAGTTTTTACTCCCTGAGAGTTCCCATAAATAAAGAGGAAAATCTTCTCTGTGCCCTTTCTCTGGCTCCTTCAGATCCAGAAAAATGAATCATGTGATGATAAGAGCATTGATAACACCTCCTCTTTACTAACAATAAAATTTGAAAGCCCTAGCCATGGGTCCATAAAACAGCCATCTACACATTTGTCACTAGGTCTCCCAGTAATAAATTTCCTTGTGCTTAATTTGGGACTCTCTTGTTTCTCCTGGTGTTTAGCCAGTCTTGGCATTTTTTCAGCACCTTCTTATTCTAATCTTTCTATTTAGTGTGATTTTTTTCCCACTTACATAACTGAATACCTCAAATAATAACCAATTAATAAGCTGCATGTTCTACAACTGAAATAAAAATTCATTACTTAATTTTAAACTAGTAGGACATCTGTCATAGAAATGGGCTCATTCATTTATCCAACAAACATTTATTAAGCAGTAACTGTATACAAGGTATCGTGCTAAAGTGTTAGTCATTATTACACTTTGTGATTTTGCTCTCGAGATTATATTTTCTTAGTGTGGAGTGAGAAAGGGAAAGGTGGGAAGGGGAGACATATAGAGATAATTATGAAATAAGGTACAGTGAAATAAATACAACTTGAAGTTCCAGGCTAGTGATGTGAGAAATTTGGAGAACAGATTAGATGGTGTAGTAAAGTTATGAATTTGGAGTTAGAAGACCTGAATTTAAATCCTGGTTTTGCTTGCTTATAATTGTGTAACCTTAGGCTAGTTATTTTAATTACTGTTCTTGTTTTCTCATCTGTCAGAAATGAATGCAACAGGGCTCACATCACTAGCCACCTGGCCTGAGTGGAGCCTTCCTAAGTGTCTCTATGTTCCCAATATACAAAGCTACCTAGTAACCAGAGAGGACTCCATACTCAGGCCAGAACTCTGGGATAATCTACCTAAACACATTACTCAACAATTAACAGATTCCCACCCCATTCTCTACTTCAAGCTCCATTATTCCTATCTGGTTTGATGCAACTCCCATTCTAAAGCTACCCCTCCTTCTGCTGTGCTTTCTGAATGCCCTGTACCACCATTCAGTAACCTGTCTACCTTTGAGGGTCATTCAATTCATATTTGTTAACCAAGCAAGATTCTGGTAGCTGAAAACTACCAACATCTAGGACATTTTTCTTTCTTCCTCAGTGAGTTCAGTGACTGGTTTATAGTCTTTCTCTCCTTCTCAACTCCTACCCTTGTGCTAGAGGATTTCAACATACTTTTCAGTATTCCTTCAAACACTGTAATCTACCAGTTCCTCAGTTTACTCATTTCCCAAGGGCTACTCCTTTTCCCTATACACAGAGATAGTTAAATTCTTAATCTTGCCATCACTTACAAGTGTTCCATTTCCATGTTCATAGACTCTGAAATTTCTTTTCCTCTTCATAATCTGTTGTTATGCCACCTTTCATTCTGACTTGCAAACCCAAATCTAGTTCTCTATTTTCACCATAACCTCTAGTCCCTTGATCCCTTGATTTTTCCCCAGGTCATCTAACCTAGACTAAATAAGCTCTTCTTTTTTTTTTTTTTTTGAGGGGTGAAGCCAAGGCAATTGGGGGTTAAATAACTTGCCCAAGGTCACATAGCTAGCTAAGCGTCAAGTGTCTGGGGTTGGATTTGGACTCAGATCCTCCTGATTTCAGGGCCAGTGCTCTATTCACTGCAACACCTAGCTGCCCCTAGGTACAATCTTCTTTTCCCCATCTTGACTCCTTGGTGAACCAGTTCAGCTCTATACTGCCCTCTTCTCTTGAGTCCCTTACCCTGCAACCCTCGGCCTTGGATTGCTCCCACAATGCACTGTCTTTTTTCCTATTCACATTACTGAAAGAATCTGGAAAAAAAATCACAAAACTAGGCAGACTTGATCTATTTCAAATTTGTTTTAAATAATCTTAATGGAACCTTGATTGAACAAGACAATTTATATTTCCCTAATTATCTCACTATACCATTTATGACAGCAGCTTTTCCAAAATTTTTCATTTCTCCTCAGACCTCTCATGGCTCTCCCACTATCCACTCTCAGAGCTGAGAATTTTGCCTCATATTTCACTGAAAATAAGAGAAGTAGTCCTTGTCCTTGGGATGGCAAACCCTTCTACATGTATGTGTTCCATCTTCTCTTCTCCAGAAGATTGGCCCCTCTATCATCTTCACTGTGTCCTGGCTGCTTCCCTACTGCCTAAAAACATACCCATTTCTCCCCCAACCTCTAAACTTCCTCACTTGATCTATCTATCCATGATAGCTATACCTAATATCTCTTTCCTTCCTTTCTTAGCTAACCTCCTTGAGGAAGTGGTCTACAATGGGTGTCTCTACTTCTTTCTTCTCCCTCTCTTCATTCTTTGCAGTCTGACTTCTGAGCTCCTCATTAAACTGAAACTTCTCTCTCCAAAATTACAAGGATCTCTTAATTGTTAAATCTAATGACCTTTTTCAGGTTTCATCCTTCTTGATCTTTCTGTGGTCTTTAACATTGTCAATCACCCCTTTCTCCTTGATTCTCTCTTTCTATGTTGTACTCTCATTGCTCTTGACCACTCCTCAGTCTTCTAGGCTAGTTCTTCATCTAGGTCATACCCACTAATAATGGGTGTCTCCCAAGGCTCTGTCCTGGGAGTTTGCTTGATGATCTCATCATTGCCAATTTATTGAATTATCTCTGTGCTGATGATTATAAGCTCAATTTTGCCCAGCCCTAAGCTTTCTCTTGAACTCCAGTCTCACATATCCTACTGACTATCAGAAGCTCAGATTGGATATCCTAAAGAGATTTTAGATTAAACATATCTAGAACAGAATTCATTTCCTTTCACCAGGCCCAAGTATCCTATTATAGCATGTTCATCCTCCCTATCACCCAGGCTTACAACCTAAGTATCAACCTTGAGTTACACTCTCACTCCCAATCTATTGCCAAATCCTATTGATTTTACCTTGTAAGATTGCTCTTATATGTACCCTTCTCTCCTCTGACCTGCCACCATCTTGGTTCAGACTTTTATTATGTCATACCTGAACTGTAATGACCTTCTGGTTGGCCTTCATACTTTGCCTCCTCCCTTCAATCCATCCTTCACTCAACTGTCAAATTGATATTCCTAAAGCATGGATATGACCATGTTAGCCCCTATTCAATCAACTTCAATGGCTTCTTATCACTTCCAGGTTCCAATACAAAATTAGCATTCAAAGCCCATCATAACTCCTCCTAGCTTTCTAGTCTTCTTATACCTCCCTCCCCTCTACATACTCTGAGATCTAGTGACAATGACCTCTTTGCTATTTCTCAAGCAAGGTACCCAATCTCCCTACTCTAGGCATTTTCTTTCTTTTTTAATTATTTATTTGTTTATTTTTAGTATTCAATATTCATTTCCACAAGATTTTGAGTTACAGGTTTTTCTGCCCATATTTCCCCTATCCCCATCCCAAAATAGAAAGCCTACTGAATACCCCTTCCCCCAATCTGTTCTCTCTTATATCCTCCCCCATAACATCCTAACTTTCTACTAGGGCAAGATGGATTTCTATACCCCAGTGCCTGTATATCTTATTTCCCAGTTGCATGTCAAAAACAATTTTTTTAACATTTGTTTTTAAAACTTTGAGTTCTAGATTTTTTCCCTTCTTCCCTCCTCACCCATCCCCACTGGGACGACAAGCAATTCAATATAGGTTGTATATGTGTAGTTACTCAAATCATTTCCATAATAGTTATATTGTGAAAGACTAACTATTCTTCCATCCATCGCATCCCACCCCCCACTTATTCTATTTTCTCTTTTGACTCTATCCCTTTTCAAAAATGTTTGCTTTTAACTATATTCTCCCAATCTGCCCTCCCTTCTATCATTCCCCCCTCTTGTCCCCTACTCCCTTATTTTCCTGTAGGATAAGATACCCAACTGAGTGTGTATGTTATTCCCTCTTTAAGCCAAATTCAATGAGAATAAGGTTGTCCTATTCCCTTTTACCTTCCTGCTCTTCCCCTCCATTGAAACGGTTTTCTCTTGCCTCTTTTATATGAGATAATTTACCCTAATCTATCTCTTCCTTTCTCCTGCCAATAAATTCCTCTCTCACCTCTTAATTTAATTTTTTAGATGTCATCTCTTCATATTCAGCTCATCCTGTGCCCTCTATGTATACATGAAAATATATATGCTCACACTCATATATATATATATATATATATATATATATATACACACACATATATATATTTATATACACATATACCCTCTTATACATACATATATATATATGTACATATATATATGTACATATATATATACACACACACACATATATATTCCCTTCAACTATCCTCATACTGAGAAGTCTTATGAGTTACAATGATCATTTTTCCAGGTAGGAATGTAAATAGTTCAACTTTAATAAGTTCCTTTTGATTTCTTTTTCCTGTTTACCTTCTCATGGTTCTCTTACTTCTCTTGCTTCTTGTATTTGAAAGTCAAATTTTCTGTTCAGCTCTGGTTTTTTCATCAAGAATGCTTGAAAATCCTCTATTTCATTGAATGACCATATTTTCCCCTATAGTATTATACTCAGTTTTGCTGGGTAAGTGATTCTTGGTTTTAGTCCTAGATCCTTTGGCCTCCGGAATATATTCCAAGCCCTTCGATCCCTTAATGTAGAAGCTGCTAGATCTTGTGTTATCATGAGTGTGTTTCCACAGTACTCAAATTGTTTCTTCCTGACTGCTTGCAGTATTTTCTCCTTGACCTGGGAACTCTGGAATTTGGCTATAATATTCCTAGGAGTTTTCTTTTGGGGATCTTTTTCAAAAGGCAATTGGTGAATTCTTTCAATTTCTATTTTGCCCTCTGGGTCTAGAATATCAGGGCAATTTTGCTTGATAATTTCTTGAAAGATGGTGTCTAGGCTCTTTTTTTTATCATGGCTTTCAGGTAGTCCAGTAATTTTTAAATTATTTCTCCTGGATCTATTTTCTTTTCTTTTTTTTTTTTTCTGGAAAACTTTTTATTGTAGGTGGAATGGGACACAGCTGGACACAGTAAGTTAGATGATTCCAATTTTATTGGCAACATCTAAAGCATAGTAGTCTGGAGTAAGACGGACATAGGCCTTCTTTTCTCCATCAGGCCGGATCACTGTGTTGACCTTGGCCGTGTTAATGTCATACAGCTTCTTTACAGCCTGCTTGATCTGATACTTGTTGGCCTTGATGTCCACAATGAAGACTATGGTGTTGTTGTCCTCAATCTTCTTCATAGCAGACTCAACGGTCAAAGGAAACTTAATGATGGCATAGTGATCAAGCTTGTTTCACCAAGAGGCACTCTTCCAAGGATATTTGGGCTGCCTTCGAAGCCTCAGTGTCTTGAGTCACCAGAAGGTGGGTATGTTCATATCTTCTTCTTTTTGTGACTATGGACACCCTTCAGCATTGCCTTCTTGGCCTTCAAAGCATTGGACTTGGCTTCTGTCTTGGGGGGATCAACGGCTTCCTTCTTCACCTTCTTGATTTCCCATAAAGTCATTAGCTTCCATTTGCTCCAATCTACTTTTGAAGGAGTTATTCTCTTCAGTGAGCTTTTGAAATTCCTTTTTCATCTGGCAAATTCAGCTTTTTAAGGCATTCTTTTCCTCACTGGGTTTTTGGGCCTCTTTTGCCATTTGAGTTAGTCTATTTTTTAAGGTGTTATTTTCTTCAGTGTATTTTTGGTTCTCCTTTAGCAGGCTGTTGACTCACTTTTCATTTTTTCTTGCATCATTTTCATTTCTCTTCCCATTTTTTCTTCCACTTCTCTTGATTTTCAAAATCCTTCTTGTGCTCTTCCGTGGCCTGTAACCAATTCATATTTTTCTTGGAGGCTTTTGATGCAAGAGTTCTGATTTCACTGCTTTCCTGCCACTCAATTTCTTGATACTTTTTGTCCCCCCAAAAGAATTCTCTGGTCTGTTTGTGCTTCCTCTACTTGCTCATATTGCCAGCCACTTACTTGACTTTTGAGTTCTTTTCCATGGTAGAACTCTGCTTCCAGAATGGAGAGAGCTTTGTCCCCAAATCCCTGGGGTTTTCACAGCTGCTGGAGCTATTAGGAGGGTGCCCTCTCTATAGCCCCACAAGCTCTGGCTCACTGGCCACACACCACAGAACCACCACCCAAGACCATGATCCAGATTCAGGCAGGTCAAGACATAAGTGATTACCCTCTGAATGGTCGCTTGTTTCCCCTACAATCTGCAGGCCAGGAACTCCATAGGCAGCCATGCAACTCAGCCACCATGCCTCTGGCTGCTTCTTGCCCTGAGGAAGGGGGCTGGACTGTGCACTTCCATCTACCCCTGTTCCAACAGAGTTCCACACTGACATTTTACTTTATCTTTGGCATTTATGGGTTGAGAAGTCTAGAAACCACCACAGCTGCTGGTGATTCACTCTCCTAAAGTCTGCTCAGGTCAATTTGTGCCACTGGTCGGGGCAGCCCTGGGGCTGGAACTGGGGCTCGGTGACTGTACTGGCTCCCAGTGTGCTATGATAGACCTTTCCTGTAGGCCTCCAGGCTGCTTTCAGTGGGAGATTTGTTTCTCTCTGTCACTTTGTGGGTTCTGTAACTCTAAAGTTTGGTTAGAGTAATTTTTTACACATATTGGAAGCGACTGGAGTAGGAGCTCACACAAAGTTTGTGCTTCTACTCCACCATCATGGCTCCACCCTACTCCAGGCATTTTCACTGACTGTCCCCCACACCTAAAATTTTTTTTCAACTCCTCATCTTTATCTCCTGGCTTCTCTGATTTCCTCAAGTCCCAGTGAAAATCCAATCTTCCACAAAAAACCTTTCCTGATCTGGCTAGAGGGAAGCTTTGATTATCTCCAATTTATCCTCTATATAGGTTATTTACATATAAGCTCCTAGAGGGATGTCATCCCTAGTGTTTAATATAGTACTTGGCACAGAGTGGGTGCTTTAAGATGTTTATTACCTAAGTGACCTCTAACATCCCTTTATGCTCTAAGTATTGTCCTGTCTCACTCTTGCTCTGGAGTGATGAATTAAGTAGAGAAGGCCTCTTAAAAAAAAAAGCAAAAACTGGCAGCTGTATGTTAGGCCTTGAAGTAAAGGAGATATTAGTTATATGTAATGTGAGAGACAGTATCGTGTAATGAATGGAATACTGGATTTTGATTCAGCAAGACCTGAATTCAAAGCTAATCCCTGATAATAAGTGTATAACCATGGGCAATTCAATCTAGGTAGAGATGATACTAATCATAGACATATTTTTGCATTAATTTACAAGACCCCTGGAGCCCAGCTAAGCCAGGGTATAAATATTTAACAATTAGCTCTCTGGGGAAACAAAAATTGTTCACATTATACTTTTAAGTTTAATCTGCCTTTTTAACATTTTTTCCATCACTTTCTTATGTCTAGACAATCAGCAAAATAATAAATCAAGCCCTGATTTGTGGCACTTGCCAATTTCCACACTGAAAACGTAACAATAACTCTAGGTAGCTGATTAAAACTGGCTTCAGCACGCCCCCTCTGATGCTAGGCCACAAGGTATCCATATAATATGGTCTATTATAATAGCATGATGTTTTTACATTTTTATTTTTATGACAGAAATTAATTTTGATTCATGATATGTGAGTCCCTTTTTAAATGTGGAGAAGGGGGAAGTTACTATTAATAGTAAACAAAAGATAAAATGTTTTAGTTCCTAAACAAAGACAATTGAGACAAGGGAAATTATTATGGAATATCTTGGGTTTCAAGTTTTAATTTGGAGGTCTCAGGGTTTAAATGACACTATTGTCAAGTTTACTTTTAGCATTCTACCTTTCCTTAATGTCTACGATCCACTTTAGATGTTATCTGGACATTTTTCTAGTTAATAAAATACCTCTAAACCTTATAGTTTGGAGAAAATAAAATCTTCCATAAAGCTATTGTCTCAGCATTTAATTACAAAATGCCCAGGCACAGAAAAAGAGAAAGGTTTTCACATTAGTAGTCAGGGAGTAAGTGTTTAAGCTATTGACAGAAGTCAATTGTGCTCTGTGATTCGTGGCTAATGAACAGAATTGGGAGATCTTTTTTATTTGCTGCCCGAAAGGGATTATTTATGTCTTCTTTTGGATTCGTCTTTTCAGGCCCTAAAGATTGAACAGACAAGTTTAAATGTAAAATCATTATTATTGTCATTCCCAGACAATTCTTATGCATTTGTCTCTGTTCTTTCCTATTATTCCAGAAATACCCCTGCCACAGTTGAGACTTAAAGATGCACAGCCAGCCTTCAATACCAAATATATGCTATTGAATAAAGCTTGCCTATAGCAACACCTCCATTGATTGGGATTTTCATACCACCATAATTCTCAGTTTAATAACTTGTACCAAGGAAAATCACTGCTCCTGCCATCTAGATTTTCAATTAAGTAGGCTCTGCTGTGTGATGTATCATCTCGATTGTTATTAATTTTAACATTTTGTGTCAACAGAAGGTAGATTATTATTAACTGGTGCAATGCTATGTCTCACAAAATACCTGCACATCATAGAGAAGTAATTAACTTACTCTTTCTGTTGCAGAACAGATGTATAATGGGATAAGAACTGGGACCCAGGGGTACTTTATGAAGTTTATTTTTTAATCATTAAATGATAAACTCATAGATCCAGCTGAAAAGTCTCCTAAACTGATTTTTCTTTATTTTTACATTTATTTTCTCTCTGCGGTTGAAACACAAATAGTCTCATTTTCCAAAATTATAAACTCTAATGATAGAAAACTCATTTCAAAGGCATCTTCCTTATGACTATCTTATAAAGTAGAGTATCTTATAAAGTATTATTTTCTCCCATTTTATTAATGAAGAAATTAAAACTCTTAAAGGTTCAATGATTTGTCCAGAGCAGCATAGCCACTGAGTGTTCAAGTTAGGACATGAATACAAGGTTTGTGATTCTAAGACCAGCATTCTTACAGGTCTTCCTAACTCTACTATTGGAGGCAACTAGATGGCACAATGGATAGAGTGATGGGCCTAGAGTAAGGAAGAATCTTTTTCCTGAGTTCAAATCTGTCCTTAGACACTTACTAGTTGTGTGACCCTGGACAAGTCACTTAACCTTGTTTATCTTAGTTTACTCATCTGCAAAATGAGCTAAAGAAGGAAATGGCAAACCACTCCAGCATCTTTGCCCAGAAGATCCCAAATGGGATCACCTAGAGTTAGATATGACTGGAACAACTGAATGGCAACAAAATTGCTGTCTTCTTCCTCCAAACTATTCTTCATACCTCTATAAAAACCTGTCTTCCTTATATATAAAGCTATTCATGTTAGTCTTCTGTATACCTTTCATGCTCCATCTGGCCTATGGAGTAAAATTCAAACTCCTTATTCTGGCATTCAAGGCCTTCTACAATTCAGTATTACCTTACCTTTCTTTTTTATATATTTCTCTTTTTAAAAAATGTTTTATTGATAAATGATTCTTTTTAAAAAAAATAATCATTTCTCAGTCATGCTCCCCATCTACACAACCTCACAGCCCTTCAATAAAACCTTCCTTTGTAACAAATAAATGTAATTAAACCAAATAAATCAATATATTAGCCATATCAGAAAATATATGCCCCATTCTACACCCCTACTTCTTGACCAAGAGGCATGTTTCGCCATCAGCCTCTGAAGTCATGGTTGGTCATTGCATTCATTAATCTACCTGCCTTACCTTTTCCTCCATATTTCTTCCATTGTTGGGTAAGTCTCAAGTTGATACACAGTATTTCTGTATAGTGAGCCTCAAATTCATCTTCCAGAAGCTTCTAACCATTGGTAAACCCTAGTGTCTATCATATATATACATATATATGTATGTATGTATGTATATAGGGGCAGCTAGATAGTACAATGGATAGAGTGCTAGGCCTGAAATCAGGAAGATTCATCCTCTTGAGTTCAAATCTGTCCTCAGACACTAACTATGTGACCTTGAGCAAGTCATCTAACCTGGTTTGCCTCAGTTTCCTCATTTATGAAATAAGCTGGAGAAGGAAATGGCAAACCACTCCAGTATCTTTGCCAGGAAAACCCCAGATGAGGTCATGAAGAGCTGGACACAACTGAAACAGCTGAACAACACATTATTTTTTATGTGTGTGTGTGTGGATGAAAAAATTAGAGATAATCACAAAGGGAAGACCCTAGAATTCAGTTCTTTATCTGGATGTGGATAGCATTTTCCTTCTGCTCTATCCACTGTGCCACTTTCCTTCCTCTCCTCTCCTTCTTTTGTACTTATTTTGAATCATTGTCTTGCTCAGAAGAGCTGAGTCATTCATAGTTGATCATCACACAGTGTTACTGATACTGTGTACAATGTTTTCCTGGTTCTGCTCATTTCATTTTACATCAGTTCATACAAGTCTTTCAAGGTTTTTCTAAAATCTGCATGTTCATCATTTGTTATTGCACAATAGTATTCGATTACATTCATTTACCACAACTTGTTCAGCCATTCTTTTACCTATTTTATATGATTTTTAAGCTCCTTTTTGAGTGCTTCCATGAGTTTTTTTTTTTTTCTGGGCTTGAGATTACTTCCCATTTTTCTTTGGGACTTTGCCCATAAGTGTTTTGATGTAATTGTTCTCTTCTGAGTTTGTTTCTTGATCTTCCCTGTCACCATAATAACTTTCTGTGGTCAATTTTGTTTTATTGTTTTTGGCTTATCTTTCTTGGCTTTTTTCCTTTCTTTTAAAATTGAGCTCTGCTTTCAGGGGAAAGGAGCATTGCCTCAGGCTTCTTGTGCCAGGGGCTGAAGGCCCTGGCTGTTTACCTGGTGCTGCACTTATGTTGCCCTGAGGCTCCTGAGGTACTCTTATGTCTGGTGCTTTGTTGATGGATTGGGGTGGAGGGTGGCTGTCGCTGCTGGAGGCTGTAGGGGTCTGGCAGCTTGTAGTGGTGGGGTTTGGTGTGTGTTGAGGCCAGTGTGATGTTTATGTGTTTCCCTGGGGCTACACTGAAGCATGTGGAGGTCGTGCCTTTGGAGGCTGCCTATTTGCCTGTGGCTATGCTAAAGCATATGGTGGTTCTTGGAGCTAGAGTCTGCCCATTCCTCTGGCTATCCTGAGCCACATGGGGAATCCTGGTGTTGACTTGTGCCTGCTCCACTGCACTGTGACTTAGGCTCTCCTGCTGGTTTACTGTGGTGGGGCTTGCTAGGATGCTTCCTTTCCTGGAATGCACTCCCATTTTACCTGAGTGAAATAGACCTTTCTTGCCGATCTTCCAGGTTTCTTGGGTTAAAAGATTGTTTTACCCTGTCTTTTTGCTCATTCTACTGTTCAAATATTTGTATTGGGGCACTATCTTATGGTTGTTTGGAGGTAAATATGGGAGAGCTGCAGCAATTTACTGCTTACTCTGCCATCTTGGCTCCTGAAATTCTTCCATTTGGTTTTACAAGCATGTCTGTTATATATTTCTCCAAGTCATTGACAAATTGTTGAATGAACAGAATGGATCCAAATGCAAAGCACTTCAACATGCCACTAGAGACTTCTTTCCAGGTTAAAGTAATCCATTAATATATAGCCTTTGGCTCCTGTTGTTTGGCCATCTAGGAATTCCCTTAACTGTACTCTTATCCAACTGATATTTCTCTATCTGGTTTGAAAAAAATACTTTATCAAAGGTGTTACTGACATTGATACATTCAGTCCTCTTCATTCCCTTAATCTACCATTCTGGATCTGGAAACCTGAATTTATTTAAAGCAGCTGGCATTCTTCTTTTATTAACCCTTCACCCATTCCATGCTTCTGTTTCTTCTTAAATCTTTCTGTAGTCTTTCTGATTTGAAAAGCATTCTCCTTGATTGAAAGGAAACCAGGAAAATAGCAGTTAAATAGTTCTGGTTTTCTCTTTATTTTAAAACATTGTATAATATCTTTTCTTTGTGTCCTTAGAGCTTGGCCCTTCTACCATCTCTTCTATCTCTTTATTTTTCAGTCTCTTCTATTCACAGGTTCCTTCTCTGCTACCTTAAACGTGGTCCAATCTATGAGCTTCAGAGTAAACTAGCTTTTAGGTTTGGGGAAGGAAGGAAGGAAGGAAGGAAGGAAGGAAGGAAGGAAGGAAGGAAGGAAGGAAGGAAGGAAGGAAGGGAGGAAGGGAGGGAGGGAGGAAAGAAAAAAGGAAAGAAGGGAGGGAGGGGGGAGGGAGGGAGCTAGCCCAGTTCACTCTGAAGCTCATAGATTAGACCACAATAGCCCAAGCTCCACTTAATGGCTGTATTTTGGGCCCTCCTGGCTTACAATGAATGTCAATGTTTCTCTTTGGAATAGCAACCCTGAGGGTCTTCCCCTCCCAACCTGATTTTTTTTCTTTCTTTTTTTTGCTAATTAAAGGCACCATCCCTTGACTCATTTCTTAAAGAGGCCTATTCACCAAATGGGTTTTACCTCACCCCAAGCGAGTACTTAAAAAGGCCTTAACCTAAAAGGGCCTGGGTCTCTCATTACATCCTGGGTCATCTCCAGTCATCCTGATGAATATCTGGTCACTGGATCCATATGGCTGGAGGAGAAAGTGAGGTTGGTGACCTTGCACAGCCCTCCCTCACTCAAAGTCAACTTCAAGTCATGTCATCATTTTCTTGATGCCATGGTCCTCTTCAAAAAATGAAGGACAAACACAACAACAAATGTATTCAGGCATCCCTTATTTGGGGAGTAAACAGACCCTTTCATTTTACCCCTATCATCTTCTCAAGCTATTGTCTTTTAGTTCTCCTTTCTTTTTCGGCCAATTCCTAGAAAAAGCTCACACTGACCTATAAACCCCTTGAAATCTGGCTGTTGATCCCTAACTAGACAGAGACTGCCCTCTCCAAAGTCCCTAAAGAGATCTTAATGGCTACATTCTGTAACCTTTTCTCAGTTCTCATTTTCCAAAGCCTACTCCTTCACTGTATGTGCCACCAAGAATATCTTCCTTCTCTTTATTTGTTTCTCTTGGTGGTCCCTTCACTTCCCATGGGTTCAAACTATAGGTGCAAAAGACTCCCAAATCTACAAATCCAATCTTCTTGGCTTGTTTCCCTTTGAGAGTTACCAATCTACCAATCGCTTTTTTTCAATGACTCTAGAGAGACTTTACATTATTTGTTCAAAGCTATTTTTATCTTTTGTTTGTCTTTTTAAAAATTCTCTTTGAAAGCTTCATTATTTTTCATACATGTTTCTTCCTTTAATTCTTATATTGGCTCTTTAAACCACTCTGGTGATTCATATTGTGGTTCCATTATCATTCCAGGGTATCTTGTGTTTTAGTGGCACCAGTTGACATGGTAGATAGAATGGTGGATCTTGAGGCAGGAAGACCTGAATTCAAATTTTCCATGAGATAACTTACTAGCTGGGTGATCCTAGGCAAATCAGTTAGCCTCTATCTGTACTCGTTTCCTCAACTGTAAAATGGGGATCACAGTAGCACCTACCTCATAGGGTTATTGTGAGGATTAAATGTGTTAATATTTGCAAAATGCTTGGCATCTAGTGGCTCTTAATAAATGTTCATCCCCTTCCCTTTCCCTCAATTCTGCACCTTTTGTTACCTTCTTTTATTATATTATATGGTATTTATTCATTGTATTAGACTCTCTTTTAGGTTGTTTTTTAATCTTTTTTTTTCTTGTTTTCCTTTTGATGAATTCTTTCATATACTCTCTTTGGTTTTTTGTTTATTTTACTTTATTTGGCACATAATATATTTTGAGGTGATGAGAGAAATCTGGATTAAGACACAATCTCTCACTTGACCCACTTGCCAAAAATCTTCTTCCAACACTGATAGCCTGTGTTTGCTAACATCTATGGGTACTTTCCTACTTTTTTTTCTGAGACCTTTGCTTAGTCCATATCATATCATATCATATCATATCATATCATATCATATCATATCATATCATATCATATCATATCAATTATATTGTTACATTATATTATACTATGGTTTATGGGGTATTCAAGCAAGACTAGCACCTCTGGTATGAGGACTTGCTAAGCCCTTTTCAGGGCTGCTCATTTACTTTTGGTGTCTATTTGGCACTCAACTCTCACCTTGGATCCAAGAAGTTGTAGCATGCAGCCACACCCTCGTAAATTCTCTCAACAGATGGGCTAAGCCCAACTGAGAGTAATTAATGGGCCTTAAATCCATTGGTGAGTTTGGGGGGGGTTTATCCCAAACATGTCAAGACTTCCCCTGGTGGAATGGGCAGATGAGACCAGTTTGTTCCAACAGCCATGAAGGGCTGAAGGGAGCACTGTGGGGCACTTAGAGTTTAGTCATATGTCAAAGACTCCAAGGTCATCCAGTGTATTCTGGGTCATCACCCTTGACTTGACTTTTGTCCTGTTGCTGGATTTCTATAACTTTGAAAGAGATAATGAGGCTGATGATTTTGTTCAACTCTACCCCATTTAAATTCAATTTATACACAAGTCTAGTCAAGACATTATCGGTCCTCTTTGAAAACAAAGGACAACCCCTCCCCAAATATATCGTATTGTATTGTATCATATCGTAGCATAGTATGAAAAGTTCTCAAAAGCAGAATATAATGTAAACAGTCCTGGAAATGGAATCTGAGAACAAGAACTTAAGTTCCAGCTCTGAACACGCTGTGCGACTATGGGCAACTCCCTAATGCCCTGTAAGCTTCAGTGTCCTCACTTAGGGGCTAATCTGTTTCATGGACTCACCATGAGAAAAGTGTACTAAAAATAAACAACATCAAATGGTCATTTTTTTGTGGAGTAACAAGAATTTTCCGACAGACCACTGGCTACCATTTTTTGCAAGATAAATCATTCACTTCAAACAGTTGAGGAGGGAATGTAGTGGATAGAGCATTGGACCTGCCATCAGGAAGACCTGAGTTCCTGTCCTACCTCAAAACTTACTAGCTGTGCAACCTTAGATGTATCACATTAACTTTAGATATTCTTAGTTTCCTCATCTGTGAAGTGATACACCTACCTCAAGGGATTGTTGTAAAAATTAAATGTCTCCCTCCCCCTCCCCTTTTCCCTCCTCCTCCCTTTTCCCCCTCCCTCTTCCCTCTCTCCTCCCCCCTTCCCATCCCTTTCTCCTCCTCTTCTCCTCCACCCTCCATCTCCCTCTCTCTCTCTTTCTGTATATGTGTATGTACACACACACAAATGCATATATGTCTAAATACACATTATATATACACACATATACATACATAACATATACACACATACATATGTATATGTGTATATAGATATATAGATATAGATAGATAGATAGAGAAAGAGAATTGTTGTTTAGTTATATCTAACTCTTCATAACCCCTTGAGCTCTTCATAACCCCAAAGCACCCCAATACTCTCCACGGGGCTTTCTTGGCAAAAATACTGGAGTGGTTTGCCATTTCCTTCTGCAGAGGTTTAGTGACTTGTCCAGGGTCACACAGCAAATAAGTATCTAAGGCCATATTAAACTCAGGTCTTCCTAATGCCAGGCATAAATATTACTGATGATGATGTTAATGCCATTTTTCCTTTGTTCCACCAGGTGCTTTGGAAATGACACCCATCTAGGAGTCAGAACCCCCAAGCCATGTTCCCAGCTATATCTCCTACTAGCTCTGTGCCCTTAAGGAAATTACTTCACTAAGTCTTTACTTCTTCATTCCTAAAATGCAAATAACAATCCCCATCTACCTCTTAGAGTTGCAATCCAGCATCAGATGAGAGAGACTATATATGAAAACATTAGATAGTACCATCACTACCATCGCCAGTACTGTCTAAATGCAAGCTGCTTTATCTCTGTTTATTTGGGGACTACGACATCACATTGCCTCCCTGCTCCCTCCTCCCCAACCTCCCCCTTTTCAGTTATTCTTTCTTCCACATAAAACATTTATTCCTTTTGCTCAAACACTGCTGTTGCTTTTATGCAAAGAATGTCATGGAACATGTACTTCTAGCCAGAAGCCCTTGGGTGATTTACATCTGGAAAAGGGAATTGTTTTGAGATTTGTGCTCAGCACACATTTTATGCCTGAGTTAGAGTCATGTTTCTGTTCTCCTTTCACTGGTTCTGAGCTCACTAGTAGCCTTTGCTCTGACCAAGCTCTTTCCATTTTTTTTCCCTCCCAAAGACGAAACAAGAGCCTGAACGAAGTGTGTCCACCTGAGCATTTTGGTTTTTTCATACACTTGTTATTTTAACATTTATAAGACAAACATGTATGTTTTAAATGCCTTACTATCATGGCTTACCACTTTTTTTTTGTAAAAATGTAGAGCCAGTGCCCTGTTAAAAGAAAGGAATGGAGAAAACAAATGTAATGGATACAGATTAATACTTCATAAAGCATTTTCCAGACCCTAGATGAGTGCAATAAAGATTTCTTGGTAACTGTGGAAGCCCCCCTCTTAAGAACAAAGCTACCTTATATGTTGGAGAAGAGCAAATTTTAGAGTATTGTTGAAAACGGAGGAAATACAATTCTAGAATCTCCTGCTCCATCAGTACACAAACCGGATAATAATATTGTAGCTACCATTTTTAAAACAAATGCTTCCTATTTACACTTGATTCCACACAAGGCAAAATAGTACAATGAAAAGACTACTGACTCTGGAGTCAAAGGAGTGGTTTCACATTCCTTTTTCCTTTGTTTCCTTGCACAGATTAATTAATCTTTCTGGGCCTCAGTTCACTTGTTTATGAACTGATGAGGTTAGCCTTGAAGGTCACTTCCTGTTCTAGATATGAATGACAATCTTTGCAAATCTGATAGGCTTTTCTCAATTCTCATCCTTCTCAACCCAATATGTGTCAGGAAACAGCCCTGGTATGGTAAAGTATTGGTTCTGTATGCAAAGGACTTGAGTTCAAATCTCTCCTCTGCCACTATCTCTGTGACCTTGAATTCTCTCTGAATTACTTTTCTTATCTGTAAAATTAGGAGGTTGAACTAAATGGCCTTACACACACACACACACACACACACACACACAAATCCAAGGCACAGTGAAATATACATTTAGATAGGGAAGATACTTAATTTGAGGAGATCAGGAAAGACTTCCCATAAAAGGTGCTGCTTGAACTTCATCTTGGCAATTCTAAGAGATGGAGGTAAAGAGTGGGTGCATTTCCAACATGGAGGATGGCCAGTGATATGGAGACAAGAGATGGAATTCTGAGAAAAAGAAAAAAAGTCTGGTTTGGTTCTACCATAGAATATGGGAAAGGGAGTAATATGAGGTGGGAAAGTTGTTAGGGGCACCTGATGGAGGACAAAATAGTTTATATTTTTATCCTAAATGCAACAGAAGTTTATTGAATAAGGGAGTATGGGAATGATATTGTCATTTCTATGCCTAAGGAAAAATCGCTTTGAGGGCTGGTAGAGGATGGACTGGAATGGGGAGAGGTTTGGAGTAGGCAGACCAGTTAGGAAGCCATTGAAGTAATCTAGATGAGAGATGATGAGGGCCTAAATATAAATAAATAAATGTAAGTACAAGCATATATAAAAATTTATAGAACAAATATATATATATATATGTATATATATATATATATATATATATAAGGTCATTAGGAAGAGAAGGCACTCACAATTGAAAAAGATCAGAAAATCTTCATGTAAAAGGTGGAACTTGAGTTTTAAAGAAAGTGAAGGACTTCATGAGGCAGACATAAGGAAAGAATGCATTCAAAGTAAGGGGGACAGCCAGCCATTGCAGAGTCAGAAATGGGAGGTGGAGTGCTGTCTGTGAGAAACAGGGAGAAGGCCAGTTTGACTGATGCAGGAAAAGAGGAAACCTGAACTTTCACTAACCACTGGAGGTGTAAGTGGCTCATGCTTACGAGGTTAACCTATCAATTATCTAGAAAATTCTGTTATCCAGAATGACTTGTTGCCCATGATGCTGGATACAGAGGTTTTACAATGTTTATTAAACACCGATATAAGACCCAGACTAACTCCCTGGTTCCCAAACAGAGGCAGTGTTACTGCATGGATGCCTTTGCCTTGTGGAAAAAAAAAAAGAATCCTTAAATTCAAATTGATGATGAGTATCTACCAGCTTCAGACTTCATATTTCATAGTTCTCTAGGAAGATAACTGGATTGTAAACCATAGACTTTAATGGGAAACAGCTGGGAGTGTTTCATTTTGACCTACATAAGTGTATGACTAAAAAATTAAATGAAAAACGGCTTTGGCGCTGTGAATTCTCAAATCTACTGTTACCTGCATCACCATTTTAGCCGGGAGAGGAGAGAAAATGGGAGGTTTGTGCAATGACAATTCTGCTATGAGGAATCATGTCCAAAATCTGAGAGGAACCCTCAGCACATTTGTCTTCTATTCAGTGCCCTCCTGATAGATCTCAGCATGTAGACAGATTCCTGGTATCAGAGGCCCAATGACTCATAATATGACTTGAATAAAATCCCTCATACCTCTCCTTTACCTGACTGTCTCCACCAATGGAGCAGGGACAATGCTGCTTGCCATCTGGCAATTTTTCTGAAGCTCTCTCAGTCCTTTGTCTAAGGCTCTGTTTCCAATAAGGCATGTTTGGTTTATGACATAGCTACAAGGGAGCTGGGTTGGGGTAGGGTGGTAAACATGGCAGTGCTTTTATCTTTGACATGTAAAGAGACCCACTGGCTAAAATCCAGATTGGAGTTTACTAGAATATAAAATGCAGACATATGTTTTATATTGGCAGGGAGCCATGGTCAAACTCTCACTGCCCCAAAGGCCAGACACTTCCATAATGCCAGTCTCCTGGGTGGATCTCATATGGGAAGACTTTGTCACATGGGCTCTTTTCTGTATAATGTCACTAGAGGGTGTGATGGGGCTAGAACAGAGGAATAACTTAGAGTATGATTGCTATAGCTTCTCCCCAGAAATATTTATTCCCCCAAGATCTGCTGGGCTAATGATTAAGTCCCCTCTGGAGTAACCTATCACCTCTAGGAACAAATTCCAGCAGGTATTTAATTCAGTGCAAATGCTTCTATTCCACACATTACAGAAAAGCATCTACATTATTAGGAGAATAATTTCTAGGACAGAGGCTCTTTTCCAGTAAGAATTGTGGTCTAATGTTTGTGAGTATTTTAATAAGATATGAAATTCCCCAAATCATCCTATTTCTCAAGCAGTGGTATTTTCTTTTTGCATCTCTGTGCTGGTTTGGCACATGATCTGAGGATTTCCAGATAGCTTTGTAGACTCTTAGTCAGACCTGAGAATTTGCACAACACCACTATGATGACGATAGGTTAAACTCTTGGTAACTTCATTTGCTGGTGTTGAAAAAGAGGCTATGATCTGTTGCATTAAGTAAATTCCTTCTGTATCCCATGATTACCTTTTGAAGTGACAGGCCTAGACTTGAGCCCAGAGCCTGATATATGGAGTCATTGGCTATGATCCCAGCTTAGCTACTGCCTGGCTTTGGGACCCCTGGTCAGTAACTTGATCCAATGGTCTTAGCAGATAGGCAAAGATCCCAGGCCCTTCTACGTTGTGGAACATTGCAATTGAAGAACAGTGACCAGGTGCTGAGAATTGGCATTCTCGTAAATATAATTGCAAAAGGGGGAATGTGAATTAAATAAGCTTAGTAAAATTCTTAGGGAAATACTGAATGCACCATTTTGTTATATTTTTAAAGAACTGTATATCCCCCAGTATGTTTTAACAGTGATTGAGGGGAGTGGGGTTTGATCTTCACAAGAATCCCTGGATTCAAGTTACTTTTTCATGCCCTTAATTCACATACAAAGACACTCAGGCCTAGGCTGGTATCCAGTGACTTGCCTGATGTTAGAAGGCAAGTTAAGGACAGCATCAGGACTGGGCCTGTTGACCTATGAATGTGTGACCTAATGGGGATCAAAGATTCAGAAGTGTCTGCTGTCAGAGCTCTGTATTGGATTATATGGGGGTAATAGATGTTATATAAAAGATTAAATGGAGTGGGATGATTGGTTTTTATTTCCATGGTAACCTTAATCAAGTCTTCTCCTGGGATAGCTGAGACAGAGTCCTTCACTAGGCCCAAGGTCATCCATTTAGTCAGAGACTGAACATTGGACAAACCATAGCACCTAGTCTCAAGACTACCTTGTCCAGAGGACATTCTTGTCATTCAGACAAAAGACCATTATTTGAAGTGATGAAGGCACTTCTTTGTCTGTCAATAGCACCAAGGCCAAACCATCCCAGAGAGGCAGTTGCCTATCCTGTTTTTAAATATCTCCACTTTCATTTACAAATAGATCTTTCTCCTTCTCCTATCCATTGAGTCATCCCTTGTAACAAGAGAATGAAAAAGAGAAAAGGGAAAGAAAAACAGTTCATGAAAACTAACCAATGTATCGATAAAGTCTGTTCATATTTACAATATATGGTTACCCACCTCCACAAGGAAAAAAGATGGTTACATTTTTTTCATCTCTTTTCCAGAGCCAAGTTTGGTCTTTATAATTTTATCACATTCAGTTTCAGGGGATTGTTTTGTTGTTTTTCCTTTCACTAATATTGTTCTTGGAAGTTGCTTATAAAACTTAGCTCACCTGCTGCAGGTTAAGCCAGTTTCTTTGTTCTGTCCAGAGGCTTAGAGTGAGAGCATCTGTTTACCAAGCTGTGAGATGAGGAGACCAAGGCCAACAGGCAGGAGAAGCTTTGGTTTTGCTCCAGAGTGAAATTGAATATTGCCTACCCTTTGTCCAGTGAATTTGTGGATGGATCATTGACGGGTTGGAGTGTCTTTTATATCCATCAATGTTGCCATTAGAGTATTTCCTAATAAGTTTCTTGCTCTTGACACAGAGTCTCCAATTCTCACCTTGTACTGTTTACACAATGAAGTCACTTGAACTCTTCAAGGGAGCTGCATGAGTAATGCAAAATAATAGAATTTACAGCTGTATAGGTCCCATAGCTGACAGTGTCTCTACAAATGTGAAAATAATTTGCTTGGATGTGATCTTACAAAGGGGAGCCAATATAATTGCTTCATATAATTTCCTTTGTGTTTGGAACGGATATCACCAGTATGAGAAGGGCAGAGAAATGTTTTCTGTTTGAAATTTCTTATGTCATTCTCTTGCTACCTTTGTGCCTTTTTTTTTCAAACAGGAGTTCATAGTTCATAAGTCTAGATCTGGAAGGAATCTCAGAGGCTAAATCTCTATTCCTATTTCAGATCTCTATTCCCATTTACAATGTATGGTTACCCACCTCCACAAGGAAAGAAGATGGTTACATTTTTTTTCAGCCTAAGGTGAATGAAGATGAGAATGCTCGTGTCAGAAAACCATCCTCAGGGGCTTTAACTAGCCTACTTTGGTTAGGTCAACTTAGCTTGGTAAGTCATCAACCTTCATTGTTGTTCACTTATTTCAATTGTATCTGACTCTTTGTGTCCCAGTTTGGGGTTTTCTTTGGCAAAGATACTGGAGTGGTTTGCCATTTCTTTCTCCAGCTAGCTTTACAGATGGAAGAAACTGAGGCAAACAGGATTAAGTGACTTGCCCAGGGTCACACAATCAGGCAGTGTCTGAGGCCAGATTTGAACTTGGGAAGATGTCTTTCTGACTCCAGTCCCAGTGCTCTATTCACCATACCACCTAGCTGGCCCAAGTCATCACTACCTTGATTATATTAATATGCATGATACTTTACAACAGAGATATCATAATATAGTGAAATCAAACTCACACTGAAATGGGGGCCACTAACCATACACAAGTCTCTGTGTGGGCTGCATCCTGACTTTAAAAACCATCTATTAATATTATCTATGTTGTATTGTGTTTTTACTTATTTTGTTAAATATTTCCCAGTCACATGGTTTGGACCATGTTACCTATGGGCCACATGTTTGCCACCTATATTATAGTGTACAGAGTAGCTGAGTGGGGGTTAGGACAGACTTGTGTTCACTTGCCACCTTAGAAACTCTCAAGCTCTGGATAACCATAGGCAAATCACTGAGCTTCAGCTAAACTCAGTTTCCCTACATGTAAAATAAGTGTAATGATAGTACCTTTCTCACAAAGCTGTTGTGAAAAGCATATGAGACAATTTATTTAAAGTGTTTAGCTAACCTTCAAGTGCCATATAAATGCCAACAGTTTTTTTTTAATTGGACAGCAAGGTGGCACAAGGCCTAGAGTCAGGAAGACTCATCTTCCGGAATTCAAATCTGACCTCAGACACTTACTAGCTGTGGGATGCTGGGAGAGTTACTTAACCCTGTTTGCCTCAGATTCCTCATCTGTTAAATGAGCTGGAGAAGGAAATGACAAACAAATCCAGTATCTTTGCCAAGAAAACCCTAAATGAGGTCATGGAGAGTTAGACCCGACTGAAATAACCAAACAACAAATTATTATTATTATTATTATTTTGATTTTGGGAGGCAGGAAGGCAGGGCAATTGGAGTTAAGTGACTTGCTCAAGGTCACACAGCTATTTTTTTGTGTTAAGTGTCTGAGGCCAGGTTTGAACTCAGGTCCTCCTGACTCCAGGGCCAGTGCTCTATTCAGTGCGCCACTTAGTCACCCCTTTTTAAAAAAAAATATTATTTTTTTATTATGAAGTACTCTCATATTATCATACTTGATCCTCAACAAAAGCCTTGTAAAATAATCAGACTGAAGTTGAGTGACAGGATTATCCCAGATCTCACTTAGTCCAGTAAATAGCAGAGCCGTTACTCAAAATTCTATTTTCTTTTCCCCCTGACCAAGTACTTATTCTACTATAGCTGTCTGCATCTCCATAAAGAATTAGAGTATAGGTTATTATTTTCTCAAAATGCTGGCTATTTTCCCAAGCTTATATAGTTGTGGAAAAAAGCTACAAGTTTATTTATTTTAAAAGAACATTTTTGTTTTTGTCAAGAAAGATTCTATATCTAAATGGGTAGAGTAGAAGCTAAGGTTAGTGTCTTCCCATCCCCTTGTTTGTACATTTTCACTGGATGTTCTCCATGCTTTGAATTCTCTCCCTCTTCATCTCCACTCCCTGGTTTCCTTTAAGTCTCAATTAAAATGGTACTTTCTGCAAGAATCCTTCCCCAACTCTTCTCAATACTTAGTGTCCTCCCTCTGAGATTATCTCCAATTTACCCTGCCTATATTTTAAGGGAAATTGTTGTTTCTCTCATATACTAATAATCAATTATTCAATTAGCATCAGGATTTTTTCAGAAACTGTGGGCTGATTAGTTTCTGAAGGGCATTGTTGATGAATGAGATTACCCAAGTCCCAGGGGTATATGCCTTTTGATCCTGGGTGATTCCAACCCAAACGGAGAATCTTACAAAGAATTTAATCTAAGGTGAATTCTGGTCCTTTGTGTTCCACTTAGCCAGGTTTGAGCATTGGTAGACCCTCTTTTGTCTAGATTGCCCCAAGCTGGGTAGTCTGGATAAGAAATAAATCTCTTGAACCAAACCCAGGGATCAGAGTCATGTCACCCAGCTCCTAATTAGAATAGGTACACCTCTCATTCCAATATTCATTCTTTTTATTAATTGTTAACCAATCAGAGTTGATTGCCACCCTCAGGAACACCCACTCTTATAAGTGCTGAGTGGGTTCCTTGAAAGGTCTCTGGCATTTGAGAGTGTTGCTGAGCCCTTTATTAATTATTGCTAGCATGATTAATAAAATGACTAATTACCCAGAAAGTATGTCTCTCAAACTTTTTATACATCACAGTTTGTACATTATTATTTGCATGTCCTCCCTTACATTGTAAACCCCTTGAGAGAAAGGACCATTTTAATTATTATTATTATTGTTACTAAAATATTATGTTTATTATTATCACTAAATATTATTGTTTATATTATTGTTACTAAATATTATGTTTATTACTGATATTAGTGACAATGATATTAATAATACTGATTAAAAATAATAGTAGTTACTATTACATATCACTTTATGGTGTGCAAAATATTCTACTTATTTTATTTCATCCTCATAATGGCCCTGGAAAGGTAGATGTTATGTTTATCCCCATTTTACAGATGATAAAACTTAAGGAAGGCAGGGTAAGTGACTTGCCCAGGGTCATATATCTTGTAAGTATTTGAGATCAGATTTGAGCTTAGGTCTTCCTGACTTTAGGTCTTGGACTCTAATCCCTGTACCACCTCCCTGCCTTTGTATCCCTAAACACTCAGCACAGGGGCTGATTCATAGTCAGTGTTGAATAAATGCTTTGTGACTTGAGAGAAATGGTTGTTTCTGGCTTGGGATGCTGACCAGTAAGGGCCAAGACATGGACTCCTCTCACTTAGATTGGGATAGGTAATGAGAAAAAACCCAGAATACTTCCATGCCATGGAATGTGAAGGCCCATAAGGGAACAGACCCTCAGATTGTATTTTTAACTCATTAGAATCATTCCTTGGTTCAGTAACAAGCCCTGAATGTCTTTTTTTTAAAACTCCAGCCTAATAGACACATGTTATAAGGAGATTCAGGTTAGAAAATGAAAGGTGCTATATTTTAAGAGCATCTCTTCCTTTCCTTTTTCTCCTTCTCCCTCCAAAATTCCCATTGGCTGATTTGTGGCTGACTTAATTACACCAAACATGCAATTTTTAGCCATTTTTCCACCCTATGAAAGAGCTACATTTCCCCTCAAGTTGACTTTAGATTGGGCTACATCCAGTTGCTTCTGCCAGCAGAGTTGGAAATTGGTTCCAGCAGAGACATTTCCTGTTGGTCATATAGAAGCTGAACTATGTTGTAGATTAACCTATCCCCCCTACTAGTCCCCTCCGTATGCCTAGGTACTGCACAGTCATGGGAGCAGCAAATTGAGCATTGCATCCTTCATGCTTTTGCTCTTCAGGCCTTCCCAGTATATCCCCTGAATAAGCATATCACTCTTTGTACCTTGGTCTGCCAATTAGCCATTCCAGTTACTAAATGTTTTGTATACTTTTACTGCCTCTATTTCCCCATGGGCCCTCATCTCCCTTTAATCTAATCCAAATATATGCTGCATATGGAATTGGATGTCAGGAAGTACAGGGAACCATATTGCCCTTCTCATGCTACTTTTCTTTTTAATTTAAGCCATCTGAAATTAGCTAGTGAGAGGGCTTTCACATCAAACATTTGTGAGCAAAACAAGCACATCTGTTTAAGTGTTCCAGATGCAAGGTGGATCTGGGTGGATGGATTTGATATTTTCAACTGATAGACCTAGCGTTGCCTTTCCAAGGGAAATGCCCAACCAACCTTGCTGGATTCTGACCCCTGCCCTGTCAAAAAAAATCAGCTAGTAATGCATGCTTACCATTGGTGTCTGCAGGTACTGTTCCTAATCTGAAACATGGAGGGAGTTGAGGGTAGTTAAGTGGCACTCTTTTATGTGGTAGTGAGATTATCTCATCTCATCTGGTAGTTATTTCTCTAGTTAAAGGAGTGAAGTCTGTGTGTTTATTTACCATATTTATTTACCACCTGTGTGCCAGCAAGCTTCAACAATCATTCTTTCCTTCCCAGCCATGAATGGAAAATGATAACATATGAGCAAGTAAGCTTGGAAAGGGCAGGGATGATTTTTTTTTTTTTTTAAGCAATTGGGGTTAAGTAACTTGCTCAAGGTTACACGGCTAGTCATTATTTATGCGTGGGTGCTCATTTTCTGAGGCCGGATTTGATCTCGGGTCATCCCAACTCCGAGGCCGGCGCTCTTACTCACTGCGCCACCTAGCCGCCCCAGGGATGATGTTTTAATAATGCATTGTGTTTCTCTTCTCTCTTCTTTGAGGTTGGCACTGGGGGTGAGAGTAGGGGGAGACACAGCTGAGCCCTCCTCCAAAACAAAACTTGATACCATTGTCAAGATAGAATATTGGGCTGGAGAGATAGTAGGGGTCTTGAGCCAATACGGTATTTCTCAGAATTATAGTTTCAAGCCGTGAAGTACCTCAGGAAACCATCTTAATCCAACCACCTATGTAACACACTGGTGTTTTGTATAGTGCCAAATTCACTATGGACATTTACTAAATACTAATAGAAGTAGGATACAAATACTTCTCCAGTATACATACACTTGTTATGTTAATAATACAATGATTCAGAGCATGGAGAAGGGCAAGAGGGAATAATATTGACAGTTTGAATATTGGCCAAATCCCTGAAAGGTGTGTGTGTGTGTGTGTGTATGTCTGTGTGTGTGTGTGTGTCTGTGTGTGTGTGAAAGGATGAAGAGAGGAGCTGAGAGGCCATTTAGTATGGCCTATATACCTGCACAGTTTGCAAATTCCTTCAGTAACATTCAGTACTGTGGTGGTAAATGTTTAAAAACTGGCTTTCCAAGAAAAAGAATGTATACATGACACACTTTTAAGTTTAGTCTCCATTATTAGCCTTTTTCTCCATATTCTTTTTTTTTAGAATTTATTTATTTATTTTCAGTTTTCAACATTCATTTCCACAAGATTTTGATTTTGATTCCACAAGATTTCTCCCCATCTCTCTCCTACCTCCTACTCCAAAATAGCAAGCATACTGATTAACCCTTCCACCAGTATGCCCTTTCTTATATCCCCACCATCCTTCCCCCTTACTTTCTTGTAGGGCAAGTTGGATTTCTATGCCCCATTGCCTGTATATCTTATTTCCCACTTGCACGTAACAACAATTCCATCTTCTTAACAAAATACAAAATCAAGCCCTGATTTGAAGCATTTCCTAATTTCTAAGGACTGCATGTTCACACTGAAAATGTAACAATCAGACCTCATGAGCCAGTTCTAGCTAACTCCTAACATCACTGACAAGTGGTTCTCTTGAGGTCCTCCACTATTTAGCTGCTCATCTTTGGAGAGTGTCTGGCTTGTCAATGCCCTTGCTAAAATACAGCACCCAGAACTCAACGTGCAGTCTTACCAGGACAGAGTACATCAAAATGACCACTTCCCTATTCCTAGATGTGGTATTTTTCTTAATGCAACCTAAGATCATTCTAACTGGTAAGAAAAAAATTTCTATAACACACTTTTGTCTTAGACTTGGACTTTTAGTCCACTAAAACCCCCAGGCCTTTCTAACATGAAATGCTGTCAAGCCACATCTACCTCATCATAAAATCCTGAAAATGATTTTGTGAACCTAAGTCTGTGACTTTATATTTCTTCCTATTAAATCCTCTTGTTCAAGCAAGGCTGGATTGCCACTTGTTGCATATGTTGGAGATGGGATTCTTGTTCAGCTATTGATGGTTCTAGATGGTGTCCAAGGTTCTTCTCCATTCTGAAAGCCTCTGATTCTCAAATTCAGTCCAATGTTCAAGCCTGTCAGGACTCTGACTCTGTCATCTGATTGTCTCTTCACCCTAGATTTCTGACATCCACAGATTTGGTTAGTACGTTATTTGTGCCTTGGTCCAACTTTGTTACTTGGATGGATTTTTTTAAATTTCATAAATATGCACACTACCTTCAATGGGGCAGAGCACAGTTCTTCCAAACCTTCCCATCCTTTGTGACTCTTGTTGGTGTCATCACTTAAATCCTCTAGGGAGGGTCCATTTAACACATGGATCACCTTCCTCTCCATCCCTTAACATTTCCTGGACACCAGCGGAGTAGACAGGCTGTCATTGATTATCCCTCACTCTCAATAAATGACTGGCCCATTTCTCTTCCTGGTGGCATATTTATTTCATAATATTGCTTATGCAGATTCTCCTATTCATTTCTTTAGTGGTATTATGCTGCAGTTTATTCATGCCCACCATATATCTCTGTGGGCCTTTGGGTAACCTGAAATTTTGTTTCTTTGGATGATCTGGTATTCCATGTTTTGCAGAAGAATAGGAGTCATGTATCTTTTTTTAAAAATCTAAGTCATTGAGAAAAGAAATATTCAATAGTACAGGGTCACATACAGAATCCCTGGGTGGTCTTATAGAGACTTTCTTCCAAGAGGACATCAAACCATTAATAAATATTTTGGGGATACAGTTGTTCTGGCAGTATTGAATCCACCTAATTATTTGCCAGCCCACATCTCTCTACCCTTTCCACAAGAATAGACTAAGAATTGTTGACAAATGCTTTGCTAACAGAGCTAACTCTATCAGTAGGCTTGCTCTGATTTACCAGTTTCTTAATCTTCTTTTTTAAAAAAAAGGTTAAGTAAGCTTGAATGACCTGGTCTTGATAAATCTAATCTAGGGGGTTTTGATTTGGTTTTTTGGTTTGTTGGTTACCACTGGGGAGGGGGAGAATTCCTTAAGCGTTCTTCTAATAATATGCTTTAAAATTTGATGTTGAGTTGTTTCAGTGATGTCTGACTGTCTGTGACCCTATTTGGCATTTTCTTGGCAAAGATACTGGAAGGGTTTGCCATTTCCTTCTCCAGCTCATTTTACAGATTAGGATCTGAGACAAACAGGGTTCAGTGACCTGCCCAGAGTCACATAGCTTATTAAGTATCTGAGTCCAAATTCACACCCAGGTCCTCCTGACCTCAGGGCCAGCTCTCTATCCACTGTGCCATCTATCTGCTAATCAATTTAGAATTTTACCAGGAACATACGAACAGCCCACTAGCCTACACTTCACAATTCCTTTTTTCCCTTTTTTGAGCATTGGAACATTAACTATTTTCCAGCCTGAAGGCAACTACAGCAGCTCAGATATATCAAATTTCTTTCAGTACTCTAAGATATATTTTGTCTGGTCCTGGCAATGTGACTTCATCAAGGACATCTAGATTTTCTCTTATTATCTTCCTATTTAATCTCAGATTCAACACTCCACCATTTTTGTTTGGTCCTTTCTAGTATAAAGGTAATTTTCCTCAGCAGAAAAAACAGAAGCAAAATAAGTTGAACAGATCTACTTTCTCTCTGTTATCTACTTGTTATCTACCTATCTATACCTCTCTCAGTCCATCCATCCTCACTAGCTATCATTCTGTATCTCTCCTCTCTTTCATTACTAACCTCCTTAGGAAAGACTTCTTTTCTTTCTTTCTCATTCCCTTCTTAACTCTGCAGTTTGACTTCCAACTCATCATTCAATTGAAACTGCTCTCTCTAAAATTACCAATCATCTCTTCTTAATTGCTAAGTTTGATGACCTTTGCTCAATCCTCATCATTCTTGACTTCTCTGAAGGTTTTACTACCATCCATCAACTTCTTGATACTTTCTTCTCTGGAGGTCTTCATGGCACTGATCTCTCTTATATGTCCTCCTACCTGTATGACTGCTCCTTCTCCCTCTGTCTTTTGCTGAATCTTCATCCAAGTCATCTTTATGCCCATCAACCATCTGTGTTAGGAACATGGGCTCCTGATGCTTCTTCCCTGACACAGCTTCCTCCCTCTCTCCCCAATCCCTGAGGGCATATTAAAGGTCCCAACCACATGTAGTCAGGGTTTCTCAGACTTGGTGGGTGCCTATGACTATGTGAGTTACCCTGTCTTAATGACCAGGCACAGTTACCAGAAGCTCTAGGTGAGGCTATATCCAGAGAAGTCAAATGCCACTGTATCCTTGCTGTGTTAGGGCAAAGTAAACCTCTTTTGTTAAATGTTCAGTGTCTTGTGAATGCCTTATTCCATCCCGACATCAAACTTCAACACAGCTGCCGCTCCCCCTCCTCCTCCCCAAGGCTCTGTCTGGGTCCCTCTTCTCTTCTCCCTCTATATTATTTCACTTCGTAATCTCAGAAGAGTAGCTAAGTGATAGAAGATAGAATGCTAGGTCTGGAGTCAGGAAGACTCCTCTTCTTTGAGTTCAAATACATCCTCAGACACTTTCTAGCTGTGTGACCCTGAGCAAGTCACCTAATGCTATTTCCCTTAGTTTCCTCATCTCTAAAATGAGCTGGAGAAAGAAATGGCAAACCTCTCTAATATCTTTGTCAAGAAAATCCCAAACAGAGTCACAAAGAGTCATTCACAACTGAAAAATGACTCAACAACAACAACAACAACAAATCTGTCCAGAACTCTCTCCCTCTTTATTTCTGCCACTTGGCTTCCCTGGCTTCCTTCAGTTCTCAGCTAGGGAAAAACAAGAAAAAAGTCAAGGATGACTCTAAAATTATGAACCTAAGTCACTGGGTGCCTTGTGCACATAGTGGGTGCTTGAGAAATCATTTAAAAGATCCAGTTGAATTCTTCATATGCAATATTGCTGCTCCCCTGCCCCTCCACCCCCATACATCTTTTATCTTTTCCATTCATTTTGAATAAAACATGCCCTTCCAAAGACAAATTCGAGTCAGGGGTCTTATCCCAAAAAGTCTCAAGGTTAATCAGGAAATCAAATTTTCCTCCTTGTGGTAGGATCTATAGTTCATTTTGATTGTTCCCTGTGTTGTATTGTGTGTGTGTGTGTGTGTGTGCGCGCCGCGCACGCACGCATGTATGCATGTCTAAGGTCATGGGTTTTCTTTCTGGTGCTGCATTGGAATTTGTCCCCTTGATCATTTGTACTGGGTTCTTCCTGCCTCATAGCTACATGCTCTGGTATCTGGCTGTTCCATTATAGAGAGGTAATTTTCCCCTTCTGCTTCCCTTTTTACTTTAGACCCCTTTTGATTATTGTTGCTAGACTTCTTAGGAGTTTGTTCCAAAATGTAACCCAACGTGGCAGTGTTCCTTCCCTTCTCTTGCTGATCATTTCCTGGGTATCTGATATTTTTTTCTCCCTAAATTCTCTTTCTTGTGGCTAGTGTGATTTTGTTTGAATAGTAACTTTGGGAGACAGTTCAACACTAATTCATTTGATCTTTTTTTTTTTTAATGTTTGTATGAAATGGGTATTTTCCACCACTTTGAAAACAAAGTTCCAATTCCATGTCCTCAGGCCCCAGGTACTTTAAGCAACATCCTCTTTATTAAACTTAAGATTTGTTAACAGTTTACTTTTGCATGAGAGTAAGCTTTGATGTATTTAAAAAAGAAATGCTGAAGATAAACTTGATAAATCTATGCATTTTCACCTCAGGGGCCATAAAAAATATTGCCCTAATTTACCTTTGTAGCTAAATTTTTATGTTTTTGAAGGCACAAAATTTCAATACCAAGGTACATTCATTCCCTCAAACAAGCAATTATTAAAACACTTATTATGATTAGTGCATTGTGCTGCAACACAATAAAATAGTAACCATATACAATTGCAACAACAATAAAATAGTAACCATATACATTTTAAAAAATACAAGGATAAGAAAGACTTGGTCTGAAAAAAGATCATAATCCTGGGGATAATCCTGGGCCTAGAACACGGGTGCTTAATAATTTCTTGTTGATTGATTGATTTAATCTAATGGTGACATGTTTGCAGATAAACATAACATAAACCAGACTATTATAAGTGCATATAAGGGTAGTAAAAAGAACTATTCCTATTTTATAGATAGGGTGACTAAGACTCATAGGACTTAAGTACTTGCCTAATGTTACTCAACTCTTAAGAGTTGAAGGTGAAATTTGCTTTTGGGTTTGTCTCTCTTTCCTGACTTCAGGACCATTGATCTCTTTACTACATCAGCCTACCTTTCAAAGATATTGACTATCAGTAATATTATAAATAATTCATCCAATTAACCATTGAATTATTTCATTGTTGTTCCATCATTTCAGTCATGTCCAACTCTTCTTGACCCTATTAGGGATTTTCTTGGCAAAGATAGTGGAGTAGTTTGCCATGTCCTTCTCCAGCTTATTTTACAGGTGAGGAAACTGAGACAGAGGCTTAAGTGATTTGCTCAGGGTGATACAATAAGTGTCTGAAGTCAGATTTGAACTCAGGTCTTCCTGACTCCAGGCCTGGCACTCTATCCACTGCTACACCTAACTTTATTAAATTAGATGCATTAAATGTATTACTAGTGTCAATAATGATATTAACTGACTTGACAGTCTATAGAACATCACCACTCATTTATAACTATTTTTTTCTTTTTTTATTTCTTCCAAATTCTCACCACTTTGCTTCTTCCATTAAATACTGTGAATTTCTACTTAGATAGGTACTTTCTTGATAAATAGTGCTTCCTGGTCATCCCTTCTAGCTAATCTGTTCCTTTCGCATAATATGAACCCTTTTATTGTGAGGTAAGACTTACCAAAACTCTTCACAGTCTGTCTATCCCCTAAATTTTCTAGTCTTACTCTTCACTTCCTACCAAGTACTTTCCCTTAGATACAAGTCTATTGAATGGAATCCTCCAACAATATACTCCCATTCCTTCATGCTGATAATGTTTCCTTCCCTCATCTCCATCTCTTTGAATCCCTGGATTGATTTATGGCTAGGTTCAAAAACTACCTTATTTAGACACCTTCAGCCTCACTGATAGTAGGAATTACAGGTTTTTACCATGGCCTCCTAGTTTCTTTTATTAGTTGTCTAGTTACATCCTTTGCCCATTTATTTCTATGTTAGGCAATATGTATTTTCCTTCAATATTTGTTGCAGTTGTCTTTATATTTTAGGAGACAAACTTTTTTTCACTTATATTTTCTGCAAATATTTTTCCCAATCTGTTGTTTTTTCTTTTCATGTTGGTTATGTTGTTTTGTGTTGCACTGGAAAAAAAAAAACACAACCTGTTTATGTTATCAAATCCATCTGCTTTGTTCCTGTTCATTTCTTGTATTTGTTAAGTCTTTCTTTAAAGTCCTATCCTGATGCCTCATCATGGTGAGGCTTTGAAGCCAGATTCTTAGAGGCAGTAAGGAGAAGCACAGGTTCCTGCAGGTGTTTCTCGTTGCTTAGTCATTCAATTGTGTCTGATTCTTCCTGACCCTGTAGGGGGTTTTCTTGGTAAAGACACTGTAGTGGTTTGCCATTTCCTTCTCCAGTGGATTAGGCTAACAGAGATTAAGTGGGCAAGTGCCCATGGTCACATGGCTAGTGAATGTCTGAGGCTAGATTTGAGCTCAGGTCTTCCTGACTCCAAGCCCAGTACTCTATCCACTGAGCCTCCCAACTGCTTCTGATAAGGCCTGCAGGTCTTACCAAGATGAAAATGTTTAAAGTATGGGACTGCCAAAGGATTGGCTACTGACCAGCCTTGCTAAATTCAAAGAGGTTAATCCCTAAATTATTTGATTCTGGCTTGTAGCATCATGAAACTATTTAGGTGTAGAGAAAATGCAATCTGTATCGGAAGATATAGCCTATAAGAAATGATGATCACAATGATCTTAGAAAAACATAGACTTTCATGAAATAAGGAGCAGCAAAATGAACAGAACCAAGAGAACATTATATACAGTAACAACAATGTTATTTTAAGAACAACTGTGAGCAAATAAATCATTTTGGCCATTATAAATACCCAAATTAACTACAAAGGACATATGAAGGAAGATGCTATCTGCTTACAGAGAAAGAATTGATGAATAGAAGTGTGTGAAGAATGATTTCATATATATATGTATATATATATATATATATATATTATATGCACACACATATTTATGTCTAATGGTAGCCATCTGTAGGGCAGAGTGAAGGGAGGGAAAAAAAGGAGAAAAAAGTTTACATGATAACTTTATTATGTTTTTTAAAGGAATAGAAAGTTGTACATAATAAATTGTTGAAATATCAAAGGATTTGTTCTCTTTCATGGATTACTGTGGCCAAAGGATTCATCATCTTTTGGCTCATGTTACTGGCAAACTCAGTACTTAGCTAGACTTGCCTTTGTTCAGTCATTTTTAGTTGTGTCTGACTCTTCATGACCCCATTTGGGGCTTTCTTGTCAATGATACTGAAGTGGTTTGCCATTTCCTTCTCCAGCTTATAAGGAAACTGAGGTAGACAGGGTTAAGTGAGTTGCCAAAGGTCACACAGCTAGTTAGTGTCTAAGGTTAGATTTGAACTCGGGAAGATGTCTTCCTGACTCCAGGCCCAGCACTCTATTCACTTAGCCACCTAGCTTTGAATAGTAGACACTATATATTGCCAGAACCAAACTTGCAAGCTTTTCTGGCTTGTGCTTGCCAATCACTCAGTTAATGAGCACTAATTAAACACCTCTATCTTATAAGCACTGCCTTTGGCTCTGGGAATACAGATATAAGAAACAAAACAACCCTTTCTTACAAGGAAGTGATACTCTAAAGGGAAAGGCAAGTGCAGGTATAAACAAATACAGAATCCTTCATGTCACAATGCAAAACAAGACTTTGGTAAGAGTTTATCTCCTTTCACAGTTGAGGTAAATATAGTATCCAATCTGCTTCTGACTTTTTATGTTTTCATTTATAATCAGTGTTCTTATTAATTATTATGCTACCCTGCCTCTTAGTACCTAGTGATGATAATAGCTAGAATTTAGAAATTATTTATAAATTAGTTCTATATTTTGATATATTCATATATTGAATCTATTTAATTTTCTAATAATTTAATTATAATTTGCATATATTATCTCATTTGATTTTCACAACAGACTTAAGTGGTAGGTTCTGCTCTTAGCATCCTCATTCTACAGTCACTTTTCAGTCATGTAGGACTCTTCATGATGCCATTTGGGGTTTTCTTGGCAAAGACACTGAAGTGGTTTGTCATTTCCTTTTCCAGCTCATTTTACAGATAAGGTGACTGAGGCAGACAGAGGTAGTGACTTGCCCAGGATAGTACAGTTTGTGTCTGAGACAAAATTCAAACTCAGGTCTTTCTGACTCCCAAGTCCAATCCTCTGTCCACTGCACCACCTAGCTAGCTGCCTAATACAATCAATGAAAAGGTCTTCAGAATCATATATGGAAGATATTTTGATCTATTAAGGTGATGTAGAATGTTGTCTTTAATTTTTTCTAATGGAAATGGTAGAACAAATTTTAAGTAAACATGTAAATATACAGATCACTCAAAGGAAATCTATTTAGCTCTTACTATAACAAGGTATGATACTTGATGCTGTGGGTAGATGTAAAGATGGTTTGTTTACTCAAGGAAGGTTTATAAGGGAGGTGACACAGACAATAATAACTTCAAAGCAAGGCAGTTGGGGCAGCTAGGTGGTGCAGTGAGTAGAGCACTGGCCCTGGAGTCAGGAGGACCTGCATTAAAATACAACCTCAGACACTTAATACGTGGTAGACGTGTGACCTTGGGCAAGTCACTTAACCCCAACTGCCCTGCCTTCTCTGCTCCAAAAAAAAGACAAAACCCAACAAGGCAGTCTATGCTAAGTGTTACCAGTGGTATCACCAGTGATACTATGAGAGTACAGAAGGAGAGGTCACTTCAGTCCAGAATGATCAAAAATGGAAACAGGAAGGAGATGGCATTTGAACTAGAGCTTGAAGAATGGCATACAGATATAAGATATAAGAAAGGTCAAAGGCATGAGGAGGCTTCTAAGCAGAGGAAATTACATGAGCAGAGATGGGGAAAGTGCAGGCATATTGACAAGTGAACCAATTTGAGTAAAGCATAAGGTTCATGTAAAGCAGTAATAGGAGATATTTAGATGGGCACAGTGAATAGAGTGCCAGATCTGGAGTCAGGAAAACTCTTTTTCCTAAGCTGAAATCCTACTTCAGACACTTCCTAGCTGTGTGACCCTGGGCAAGTCATTTAACCCTGTTTGTCTTACTTTCCTCATCATTGAAATGAATTGGAGGCAGAGCCAAGATGGCAGAGTAGAAACAGCTCATCCAAGCCACTCTGCCCCCACATTCCCCCCAAACGATGTAAAAGGGGACTCTGAACAACTTCTGGAGCCCCAGCACCCACAGAACGACACAGAGAAGCTAAACTCCCGCTGAGGACAGCCCAGCAGCCCTGCAGGAAGGACCAGCGCAGTGGTCTGGGACGTGGCAGCGTGCAGCGAGCAGAGGGCAGGAGCCGAGCCGAGCCCAGGTCTGCATGAGCGGAGGTTTTAGCCCCAGGGCGGCAGGGCCAGCAGCCAGCTGGAGGAACCCCAGAACACCAGGAGCTGTGGCGACACCAGAATTATCAACATAGACTTGCCTGGGACAAAGTAAGAGGTTAGTGTCCTATGGACTTTGGGACTGGTATTAGGGAATGCATCGGCTAGAAGCCACTGAGGACAAAGAATCTCAAAAGTTCACTGAGGAGATTCATTCCTTCAGAGTTAGACTGGAGCAAATGGAAGCTAATGACTTTATGAGAAATCAAGATGCTGTTAAGCAGATCCAAACAAATGAAAGATTAGAAGGCAGTGTGAAATATCTCATGGGAAAAACCACTGACCTGGAAAATAGATCCAGGAGAGACAATTTAAAAATTATTGGACTACCTGAAAGCCATGATCAAGGAAAGAACCTAGAAATCACCCTTCAAGAAATTCTCAAGGAAAATTGCCCTGATGTTTTAGATCCAGAGGGCAAAATAGAGGTTGAAAGAATCCACCGATCACCTCCTGAAAAAGATCCCAAAAAGAAAACTCCCAGGAATATTATAGCCAGGTTCCAGAATCCCCAGATCAAGGAGAAAATACTACAAGCAGCCAGGAAGAAACAATTTCAATATTGTGGAAACACAATCAGAATAGCCCAGGACCTGGCAGCTTCTACACTGAGGGATTGAAGGGCATGGAATATGATATTCCAGAGGGCAAAAGAACTGGGAATGAACCCAAGGGTCACCTACCCAGCAAAACTGAGTATTTTGTTTCAGGGGAAAATATGGTCATCAGTGGAATAGAGGACTTTCAAGCATTCTTGAGGAAAAAACCAGAATTGAATAGAAAATTTGACATCCAGACACAAGAAGGAAGAGATGCCTGAGAAGGTAATCAGGGAAAAGAAATCAAAAGGAACTTATCAAAGTTGAACTATTTACATTCCTATATGGAAAAGCAATAACTGTGACTGATGATATCTTTCTCACTATGAAAATAATGGAAGAAGGGGTGTGGTCATATGAATACATATGTGAATGTGTGTGTATATGGTTACAGTTATATATGGATAGAGGGCATAGGTTGAATTTGTTGGGAAGGGAGAATACTCAAGGCATGAAATTATGAGGTGAGAGAGGAAAGTGGCAAGAGGAGATGGGGAGAGACAGGGTAGTGTAAACTATCCCATGCAGAAGAAGCAAGGGGAAGTGGTTGCAAAAGAGGGGGAGAATAAGGAAGGCTAAAAGGCAAAACCACATTCACATTGAATTTGGTTCAGGGAGAAAATGACATACATACTAAATGGGATATCTCAACCTGCAGCAGGATAGGGGGAAGGGGGATGGGAGGAGGGATGATGGATGGGAGGGCATCCTTGGGGTGAGGGGAGGTTGGAAGTACCCACTATAAAAGAGGGACAGGATCATGTAGGGAATGGACCAGGTGGGGGGTGGGATGAGTGGGAGGGAATTATAAGCAGCCTTGTACAATATATCTACTATGATAATGTTTTGCATAGCTAGACATGTACAACATATACTGAATTACTTATCTCCCAAGAGGGAATGGGTGACAAGGGAGGAAGGAAATGGATCTGAAATTCGAGGTCATAACATTAAATGTTTCAAATATATATAAATACTATTATTAATACTCTTTTGCTTGTAATAGGGAGATAAGATGTGCAGGCATTGGGACACAAAGACTCACCTTCCTCTAATGGAAAAGTCGATGGGGGTATGGGAGAAGGTATGGGAGAGAGCAGATTGGAGGAAGCGATATCTTGTGGGATTACTGTTCTGGGATGTTGGGTAGGGGAATAATGGGGGGAAAATGATTGTAACTCAAAATCTGGCGGAAATGAATGATGTAAAACAGAAGTTAATAAAGCATTTGTTTAAAAAAAATAAAATAAAAAAAAATTAAATTTTATTTTTTCAATCAAAAAAAAAAAAGAAATGAATTGGAAAAGGAAAAGGCTAACCACTAGTGTCTTTGCCAAACCCCCCCCCCAAATGAAGAGTCACTCACGACTCAGAAATGACTGAACAACAACAAATGGAAAAGTAGTTTGGTTCCTGATTGTGGATACCGGGATGATAGCTTACGTTTTTATAGCACATTTCAGTCTGCTAAGTACTTTTCCTCAAAATTCTGTGAAGAAGGTAGTATAAATATTATTATTCATTTTATAGTTGAGGAAACTGACAGGGCTTTTGAGCTACTTACTGACTGATGAACACACAACGACTAACTGGGAGATTTGAACCAGGGTTTGAACTTAGTTCTGTGCTTTTACCACCATATCATTCTCACCCCCAGGCTGATGGATTTGACTAATGTCTTAAGACTATGGGAATCCATTGAAGGCTTAAGCATAGGGGAATGGTCTGATCAAAGCAGTGTTTTAGAAAAATTAGATACTTGTTCGCCAGAATGATTTTTTTTCTCTTGTTCATAGTAAATTTGGAGTTCGGAATTTTCTAACAAGGTCCTCTGTTGGTATCTCTTTCAAATCTAGCCCAAATGTCCTCAACCAGACCTGTTCTTACCCTCATCCTATCCCTGCTCATAGAATCCTGTTCTCTTGCTTAGCAAGTTACAAGCATTTATTTTTAAATGTTTGAAAGATAAACTATTATACGCCTTTGGGCTAAATCCTTAATGAAAAGGAGGTCTTTTAGCATAGCAGTAACCTCAAAGGTCTTTTTGTCAGGTGAAAATTAGTTCACTAATGCCTCCTGCCCATTTAAGAAATGTGTTAACATCTTTTGGTTTTATATCACATTCATTTCTGAATAAATAATAGCTAGCATTTTTATCGTGCTTGAAAGCTTTATAAAATCTTCATATTTGTTAACTCATTTGATCTTCACAAAAACCCTATGAGGACCTTAAGGGCTCTTGTTATCCCTATTTTGCAGTTGGGGAAACTAAGGCTGAGAGGTCACACAGCTAGTGTTTGAGGCTGGATTTGAACTGTGTGCAGTCTTCTCTACCTCCAAGCTGACTTTGAATAAATCCTTTCTCCTTCTTCAATAAACCATTCCTTCCTTTATAACAAAGAATTAAATAAGAAAGGAAAAAAAATCAATAAAATCAATCCAGATATCACATGATTCAGTATATGTAATGTACTACCCCCTTAAGTCCCCGCCTTTGCATAGAAGGAAAAAGTTATATTTCTCATTTCTTTAGGTCCAAGCTCATTAAAATCACACAGTATTCAGCTTTGGGGTTTTTTTTATTTCCTTTTAAATTGTTGTATTTATTATGTGTATTATTTTCCTGGTTCTTTTTGCTTCATTCTGTATTAGTTTATATAAGTCTTCATATTCATCATTTGTTATAATATAGTAATATTTTATTGAAACTATGTAACACAACTTGTCTATTTCACAAGTGATGCCTGCCATCTCTTTTCATTGTTGATGGTAACAATACATCTTGGTAAAGTATAATTTCTACCTTCCTACCTAATTGATTTATCTGTTTTCTCTTCCCATCTTCCCTTATAATGTGACTCCTGGATCAGGATGCTGACATGCTAGCAGGAGAGGAACAAGCTTGGAAGGAAGTTCAAGGTTCCTTGGAAAAAGTGGAAGATCTCCAGTCACAAGAAAGTATCCTTTCACTGAGAGGTCAGAATGAGTCTTTAGGTCTGTTTCCACTTCGATTTTACTCTTTTATTGCTATCTGTGGTTGATTACCTTATGAATGATCATTAGGAAACTGGCTCCTTCTCTCTTCTATATTGTAAGAAGATGCTGCAAATGTATTCTCTTGAGGATGGAAAGATGGATGGATGGATGGATGGATGGATGGATGGATGGATAGATGGATGGATGGATAGAAAGAACATTTATTAAGTACTTAATGTGCTAGGAATACAAACATAAGCCAGAAACAAAAAAGATAGTTCTTACACTGAAGGAGCTTACATTCTAGTAGAAGATGGTACATAAGAGGGAACTGGAAAGGGAGACACCTGTAGGCATGCAAAACGGAAAAGTTCAGAGAGTCAGGAATGGAACTGGGAAAGAAGTGAACAAGGTTGGTTTGTGTACTGGTGGTATTGGGCAGTTGGAAGAGGGGCAGAGGCATTTCCAGTGTGAGAAGGCTGCTGAAAAAGTGGAAAAATCACACTGGAGATAAGGAATACTTATTAATAGTGTCATATACTTTATTGCAAATGGGAGCTCAAACAACATGATGTTATAATGTGCAGAGTCATCTCTTCTTAATAATTCAGAAAGCATTTGATATTAGTATGAATAGCCATATAGATTATAATAGCAACATACTAACAAAATTCAGTGTTAAATTATCTAAGGTAATTGTTTCCAGTGACCTTTGACCTCCATGCAAAAGGAGCAAGTTTTTTTTTGTTTTTTTTTTTTTTACGTTCTACTGTATTATTTATTTATTTTGTTAAGTGTCTCCCAATTACATTTTAATAGGGTTTGGGTAGCACGAGGGGTAGTGTCACCTGGCAGGGACTCAGCTGTGTTTCTTTTTTTTTTTAAACAAATGCTTTATTAACTTCTGTTTTACATCATTCATTTCCGCCAGATTTTGAGTTACAATCATTTTCCCCCCATTATTCCCCTACCCAACCTCCCAGAATAGCAGTCCCACAAGATATCGCTTCCTCCAATCTGCTCTCTCCCATACCTTCTCCCATACCCCCATCGACTTTTCCATTAGAGGAAGGTGAATCTTTGTGTCCCAATGCCTGCACATCTTATCTCCCAATTATAAGCAAAAGAATATTAATAATAGTATTTATATATATTTGAAACATTTAATGTTAAGACCTCGAATTTCAGATCCATTTCCTTCCTCCCTTATCACCCATTCCCTCTGGGGAGATAAGTAATTCAGTATATGTTGTACATGTCTAGCTATGCAAAACATTATCATAGTAGATATATTGTACAAGGCTGCTTATAATTCCCTCCCACTCATCCCACCCCCCACCTGGTCCATTCCCTACATGATCCTGTCCCTCTTCTATAGTGGGTACTTCCAACCTCCCCTCCCCCCAAGGATGCCCTCCCATCCATCATCCCTCCTCTCATCCCCTTCCCCCTATTCTGCTGCAGGTTGAGATATCCCATTTAGTATGTATGTCATTCTCTCCCTGAACCAAATTCAATGAGAATGTGGTTTTGCCTTTTTTTGCCTTCCTATTCTCCCCCTCCTTTGCAACCACTTCCCCTTGCTTCTTCTACGTGAGATAGTTCACCCTACCCTGTTTCTCCCCATCTCCTCTTGCCACTTTCCTCTCTCACCTCATAATTTCATCCCTTGAGTATTCTCCCTTCCCAACAAATTCAACTTATGCCCTCTATCCATATATAACTGTAACCATATACACACACATTCACATATGTATTCATATGACCACACCCCCTTCTTCCATTATTTTCATAGTGAGAAAGATATCATCAGTCACAGTTATTGCTTTTACATATAGGAATGTAAATAGTTCAACTTTGATAAGTTCCTTTTGATTTCTTTTCCCTGATTACCTTCTCAGGCATCTTTTCCTTCTTGTGTCTGGATGTCAAATTTTCTATTCAATTCTGGTTTTTTCCTCAAGAATGCTTGAAAGTCCTCTATTCCACTGAATGACCATATTTTCCCCTGAAACAAAATACTCAGTTTTGCTGGGTAGGTGACCCTTGGGTTCATTCCCAGTTCTTTTGCCCTCTGGAATATCATATTCCATGCCCTTCGATCCCTCAGTGTAGAAGCTGCCAGGTCCTGGGCTATTCTGATTGTGTTTCCACAATATTGAAATTGTTTCTTCCTGGCTGCTTGTAGTATTTTCTCCTTGATCTGGGGATTCTGGAACCTGGCAATAATATTCCTGGGAGTTTTCTTTTTGGGATCTTTTTCAGGAGGTGATCTGTGGATTCTTTCAACCTCTATTTTGCCTTCTGGATCTAAAACATCTGGGCAGTTTTCCTTGAGAATTTCTTGAAGGGTGATTTCTAGGTTCTTTCTTTGATCATGGCTTTTGGGTAGTCCAACAATTTTTAAATTGTCTCTCCTGGATCTGTTTTCCAGGTCAGTGGTCTTTCCCATGAGACATTTCACATTGCCTTCTAATCTTTCATTTGTTTGGATCTGCTTAACAGCATCTTGATTTCTCATAAAGTCATTAGCTTCCATTTGCTCCAGTCCAACTCTGAAGGAATGAATCTCCTCAGCAAACTTTTGAGATTCGTTTTCCATCTGGCAAACTCGACTTTCTAAGGCATTCTTCTCCTCATTGCCCTTTTGGGCCTCCTTCGCCATTTGAGCCAGTCTATTTTTTAAGGTGTTGTTTTCCTCAGTCAGGCTGTTGACCCTCATTTCATACTTCTCCTGCATCCCTCTCATTTCTCTTTCCAATTTTTCCTCCACTTCTCTCATTTGATTTTTAAAGTCCTTCTTAAGGTCCTCTATGGCCTGCAACCCCCTCACGTTTTCCCCTGGGGCCTTTGGAGCAGGACTTCTGACCTCACAGTCCTTCTCCCACTCCATGCCCCCAAAATAGGAGTCTAGGGTTGCATTTTTCTGTTTCCTTTGCTTTGGCATGTTGCCACTTAATTACTTGACTTTTGGGCTTGTTGCCACATTATGGCTTTAAGGCCAGATAGAGGAATTTTCGTCCCGAACCGTGTGGGGGGCAACTTCCGTTTCTGGCAAGCTGTAAACGCACCCACGGCTTCCACCCTAGATCACAATCCAGATCCAGGGAGGTTAAAGCAAGAGCAATTACCCCCCAAGACTGATCGCTGGATCTCCCTACAGTTTGCAGGCCAGGAGCTGGAGCTGCCTCTGAAAACTACAAAATGGTGTGTCTCCTCAGCGGCTTCTAGCCAAAAGAGGAGGGAGCCGACGCATTCCCCAAATACTAGTCCCAAAGTCCATAGGACACTAACCTCTTACTTTGTCCTAGGCATGTCTATGTTGATAATTCTGGAATCGCCACAGCTGCTGGTGTTCTGGGGTTCCTCCAGCTGGCTGCTGGCCCTGCCGCCCTGGGGCTAAAACCTCTGCTCATGTGGACCTGGGCTCTGCTCAGCTCGGCTCCCCGCACTCGCGCGCTGCCAGGTCCCAGACCACTGTGCTGGTCCTTCCTGCAGGGCTGCTGGGCTGTCCTCAGTGGGAGGTTAGCTTCTCTGTGTCATTCTGTGGGTGCTGGGGCTCCAGAAGTTGTTCAGAGTCCCCTTTTATATAGTTTGGGGGGAATCTGGGAGCAGAGTGGCTTGGATGAGCTGTTTCTACTCCGCCCTCTTGGCTCCGCCCCCAGGAGCAAGTTTTAAACATATGTGCCATTTGAATACAAAAATATTACAAGGTCTGTGTTTCTAGGATCAGTCATTTTGTTGTTGGTGGTGGGTTAACTCCCTGCTCTTTACCTCCCCTTCAATGACCCCTAATTCTTTTTTTTTTTTTAAAGCAATTGGGGTTAAGTAACTTGCTCAAGGTTACATGGCTAGTCATTATGCGTGGGTGCTCATTTTCTGAGGCTGGATCTGATCTCGGGTCATCCCAACTCCAAGGCCAGAGCTCTTACTCACTGTGCCACCTAGCCGCCCCTTTAGGGCAGTTGGGGTTAAGTAACTTGCCCAAGGTTACACGGCTAGGTTTTTTTGTTTGTGTGGATTAAGTGTTGGAGGCCAGCTCCGAACTCAGGTCCTTCTGACTCCAGGGCCGGCGCTCTATTCACTGCGCCACCTAGCCGCCCCTGACCCCTAATTCTTGTAACTTAGCAGATGAGTCTTTGACAGAGGAGCTCAGAAAAGCTGACTTCCACCTGGTCATTGAGATTTAAACCTAGGCCTTCCTCACTTCCTCACTTCCAATCCTGCAGTCTGGCTACTGGTTCTGTATTCCTGGTCATTTTCTTCTAAAAAGTCCATCCTTACAGGGGATCAGTCTTTTACCTCAGAGGGCAAGGGTAGATTTACACATATGATACTTAGGCACCCATAATTCAACTCCTTTATCAATATGCCATGTTGCTTGAAATTCTCAACACAAAATCTACTTCTTTGGGAGTAGGCACTATGTTTCCAGAAGGCCCCTGTTAAAAATAAAACATGCACCAAGATATAATAATATATAGATCATACAAAAGCATGAAATAATTCATACGGTAGGCTAATTATGTCTTTGGAAAGAAAAGCCTAAAGAAAAGGAATATCATATAGGTAAGATTTGATTGAGTAAGAGAGAGAAGAAAAAGGTCTAAAGTCAACTTCCTCAAAACCTCATCTGTGGAGTTTTGATGTTCTGCATAAATACGAGGAGGGGTACCATGATACAATATAAGTGCTAGCAATCTTTTATCTTTTTTTTTGCCTTTTTTATTGGAGGGCAATTGGGGTTAAGTGACTTACCCAAGGTCACATGGCTAGTTTTTGTGTTAAGTGTCTGGGGGTGACTTTGAACTCAGGTCTTCCTGACTCCACAACTGGTGCTCTATTCACTATGCCACCTAGCCACCCCAAGTGCTAGCAATCTTTCCCACCTTAAGTATGAAATTAAGTGTTGCAATATTATGTGTTTTTCCATATAAAAGCAGGCAGTCAGCAACTTTTGAAATATTTCTTCTGTGCCTTAATTTCATAAAGTTTTCCCTGCCCCTTCAAATTCTCCAGTCTGTCTATCCCAGAACACCTAGGGTTTGCTAGAGCCAGTTCATAGGGACTTATAAGAACTGATTTAAGAACTGAAGAGTTTTCAATGTGAGCATTTACAACTTAGAAATTGGGAAGCATTACAAATCCAGGCTTGATTTATTATTTTGTTGATTTTCTTGACATAAGAAAGTGATAGCAAAAATGTTAATAATACAGATGAAACTTAATACTGTGTTGTTTGGACAGTTTCTTTCAGAGCGCTAGTTGTTAAACATTTACCAGCATGTCTCTGTTCATACCCTGCCTAATATTTCTTAGTTGTTACTGTAATTCCACTTCCCAAATATAATATGACCAAAATAGTTTCAGGAATTCTGGCCCGGTGGCCAAATCTTGTTCTTTCTCCTTTCACAACAAGCCTTGTATATATTCTCTTTGAGATGTGACTCACCTAGCCATCACCCTCATTCTGATACTCATCATTTCTTGAACAGACTATTTCAATAGCTTTTTAATTGTCCCCTTGCCTTAAGTCCATCACCATTCTAATTTACTCAGTTGCCTAAATGATCTATATAAAACATAGGTCTGACTATACTCCCCCACCATGAAATGAACTTTGGGGACTCCAGTAACCTCCAGGTTCAAATAAAAAATCCTCTGCCAATTAAAGTTCTACATACCCTGATGGCCCCTTCCTACCTTCCTACCTAGTCTTCTTATACTTTACCCCTCTATGTACTGTACTATCCACTTGCAAGTGAGGTAACACATATAAAGTGTTTTGTAAACCTTAAAGTAATATATAAATGCTAGATAATGTAGTTGTTGCTGTTGATGTTGTTGCTATTAGAGTAAACGTTTAATAATTGCCTGTTGACTGATGGGTGCTGTCCAAAAAGGTGGGATCTAGACTGGGTTGGAGTAGGTATGGATCTGGCCCCAGGGAAGGGGGACCTTGGACACTGTAGAACAGCGTTAACATTTGGCACCTGTGTAAGGGAATGAAAGATAAACTCAGTCTTGCGAATGATTTTACCTAGGCCTGGCCCTGCTCATAGCTGTAATAAAAGACATAAAATCACGGTTGTGTGCTATATGTCTGTGATAAATTTTCTAGCCCTGGGCCACGGGCAAGCAGCTACATTCAAGGCTGATGTCTGTGCTCCTCCAGTCGCCCTTTTGAAAACATAGATAACAATCACTGGTGCTCCTATGGCCATTCTCCTTGAAGAGAACTTTACAACCAGGGCCTCATTTTTCCTGTTACTCTGGCTCTGAGATGGGTGGGGAACATGTAATGGAAACCTTTTAAAGATAGGAGAACTGAAGCTTAGGGAGGTTAGTCTTAAAATGGGAATGTTCTTATTTGATGTTGGTACAGCCTTGGGGCACTGATGCTTTACAATCAAACCCCTAAAAATAGACTGTGATAGAATTAATCTCCCTGTTATAGGTGTATATGTGGGAGGGATGGTGTTGGGAGGCCCAACAACACCTGTTAGAAGAGAATTTCATTGAGAGTCTTTTGTTTCCTGTAGCCTTTGTCACAGTACATAAAGGCCCATGGGCACTATTTATATGCTTACCTTTCTGAAAAGTCAGTATTTAAATATACATTTCATATGGCCTGATTTCCCTGCTTACTTAATCTCACTTGAGTGAAGCCTGTTTTCGTAGATACCCTAGATTTGGGTGTCATGGTAACCAGTGAAATTTGCCAATGTGGAATTCTCCATTAAGATAGAATTTCCCCAAAACCTACTGTCTCCCTAATCCCTCATTTAAATATATTGGACAAAGTAAATGTTGATGAAGTTGTTTGAAAGTAAACTCAGTGTGCAAAGATTCCCAGACTCTTTCATTTCTTAAAATGTCCGCCTTCCTGCAAAAAGGCAAAACCCTATTTTCATTGAATCTGGCTCAGGGAGAGAATCACATACATACTAAATGGGATATCTCACCCTGCAGGAGAGTAGGGGGAAGGGGGATGAGAGGGAGGATGATGGAGGGGAGGGCATTCTAGGGGGAGGGGAGGTTGGAAGTACCCACTTTCAAAGAAGGACAGGATCAAAGTAAGGAATGGACCAGGTCGGGGGGTGGGATGGGTGGGAGGGAAATATAAGCAGTCTTTTACAATATATCTACTATGGTAATGTTTTGCATAGCCATATATGTACAACACATACTGAATTGCTTATCTTCCCAGAGGGAGTAGGTGACAAGGGAGGAAGGGAATGGATCTGAAATTCGAAGTCTTAAAATTAAATGTTTCAAATGTATATAAATACTATTATTAATACTATTTTGCATGTAATTGGGAGATAAGATGTTCAGGCATTGGGGCTCAGAGATTCACCTTGCCCTAATGGCAAAGTCGAAGGGGGTATGGGAGAAGATATGGGAGAGAGCAGATTGGATGAGGGGATATCCTGTGGGACTGCTATTCTGGGGTGGCGGGTAGGGAAAAAATGGGAAAAATTGTAACTCAAAATCTGGTAGAAATGCATGATGTAAACCAGAAGTTAATAAAGCATTTGTTAAAAAAATAAAATAAAATAAAATGTCCTCCTTCCTTCAAGGTTCAGGTCAAGTGTAACCTTCTAAATACTTTTCCTGTCCCCCTCCCACCCAGTTGTTAGACTCATCCCACTTCTCCTATATTACTTTATATTTCTATATTCTTTATACTTATTTATCCATTTACAAGTTGTTTTCCTCAGTAGATTATAAAGTTCTTGAAGGTAAGAGTTGTTTTTACCTTTATATTTCCAGTACTTAGTGCAATGCCTAGAATATTGTAGGCTCTTAATAAAATACTTATTGGATGGATGGATGGATGGATGGATCTATTAAAAGGAGTGTGATAAAAGGATGGCTATGGCCTACAAGATGTGGTATAAGGATATATTGTTATATCCTTTCATCTTTCATCTCCTGCCCCTTACCGCTTCTAGTAAAATATAATAACCAGAGTCAGAGGCTTGGTCCCATGATGGTTTGTTGATTGTAAACAGAATTCATAGAGCTAAGGTGCCACTTAGATGTTTTTTGTTTTTCAAGTATATTTTCCAGCAGCTCATCTGTGCAGGATAATGGGAGCCTCCTTTCTGTTCGTGCCCTGGAGCTTTTCAGCCTTTTAGAGTATCTTTTTTTTTCATTTGTATTTTTTTTCCTTGATGAAGACGAGGGATCCTTAACTAAGGTTAATAACAGAGTGGGAACAGGTTCTGGCTATATGCCAGACTCTTATAAATAACTATGGAGATCGTCTTCCAGACAGAAACATCTATCAGCTGAAGATACTCGACTGCGCTATGGATGCCTGTATTAATCTTGGTCTGTGGGAGGATGCTTTGCTCTATGGAAGCCGAACCCTGGAACCATACAGGTAAGATCTGTGAAGGGAACAGTTTGTCTGCTGCCCCAGATAGGATAAGCCAGCTGAATAAAGGCCAGAATTCTAAGCCTGAGATCACTTAATGACGGGTTGTTTCTATATGATTCCTAAATCTTTTTGAAAAGGTTATTTTATTCTGAGTTTCCCAGTGTGTGTCCTCAGTTAACAGAAGATGAAATCACATTCTCTGCAAAGAGAAACACTATAATTATGTCCAAAACAGTATTCATTATCTTAAAAAAAATAAATCCTCCCTATTTCCAAACTTCACTATTTCTGCAGAGGGTGCCACTATCCTTCTGGTTTTCTCAGGGTCACAACCTCTTAATCATCCCTCACTCTCCCCCACCCCCATATTTAATCATTTGTCAAGTCTTATCAATTCAGTCTCCATTGCGTCTCTCACACTTATCCCCTTCTCACCTCAGAGGCCCGCCATGCTATTTCAGGCCCTTTTTACCTCTCACCTGAAATAGTGCAATAGGTTCTTAATTGGGTTCTTTGCCTCAAGTGTCTTTCCCTTTGATTGATCTTTCACAGAGCTGCCAAACTGATATTTGTAAAACACAGGTCTGATCTGAGCAGCTCCAGTGGCACCCTCTTGGTCCTAGGATAAAATACAGATCCCATTCTTCTGGTCTTTCAAGCCCTTCACCATCTGGTTTCCACTTCCCTGCCCTTCAAGGCTCCTTACATTGCACATACTCTCCTTCATTCTATGTTTCAAACTGGCCTATAAACTGTGTCCCAAACACCATGTTCTATCCGCCATCTCTCTTGCCTCTTATTGGCTTAGAACAATATTTATCTTCCTTAAAGGTTCGGCTCAAGTGCTACTCTTACAGAAAGTCTGTCTTGATTCCTCCCATCTCCCTACCCACCCCAGTTCCAAGCAACTACCCCTTGGAAATAACTTTGTATAGTTCATTCTACTATAATCCCATATCTGTATATATAGAGACACAGTTATAGAGAGATACACACACAGACACAGATGCACATACCCAAAAAATGACCGTACAAAGTTGCACAATGAAAACCACAAGATTTAGGAGGGGAAATGGAGTTAGGGACACAATGCTTAAAAACTTCATCAGTGTCATGCAGAATAAAAGATAGGAACCTAATAAAACTGATGGCAATTTTATGCATGTTAAATAAGAAATACAAAAATACTACAATAAATAAGGATGGTATTTGCTGCCTTAGACTACTGTTTAGCCTGCACCCCAGTTCTGGCAAATCATCTCACAAGTTGACCAGGCCATAGCTTCAAATGTTAAGTCCAGAAGCCATGATGGGAAGTGGGGAAAGAGAAGGGGAAGGATCAGCCCTCCTGTACCCCCAGCTCCTGCAGCAGAAAATACACAAGAAATATAACACTCTACCTTGACAAAGACCCGAAGTTGGCTTGTGGAAGTGGGCATCAGAAGAGTCTCAGCTTGTGAGTTACTATGAAATGGTACAGTTTTCTACATTCTTCTTGTTTTTCCAGGAAGAAATTACTCACCAGCAAACTCAAAATTCACATTATATTCTAAATGTTCCTTAATATAGTAATCACATTGGAACAAATTTGTTTTCAGAATGAGTGTTCTAGCAGAACTGATTTATGTACTTATTTGTACTTTTCTGCAAATGTCTTCCTCATCCCAAATAAAACATAAACTGTCTTGAGGGCAGGGTACTGCCCTCAAGTCAGTATCCTCAATGCCTAGCATGTAATCAGATACTTATAATTATAGCTTGGATGAACTAGCTATAATGAATTTGCTAAGTACTCTCCCCCCCCCATACGTAAATGTGTGTATACATATACATGCATGTATTGGGTGTATATGTATTTAAATACATGTGTGCATATCTGTTTCCCTTGGACTGACATCCCTGTCTCATGGCTGTCTTATAGGCTCACATCCCAATAAGTTTGTGTGTATATACATGCATACATATACACATACATACATGCACATACTCACAGAGATGTGAGCCTATAAGATAAATATGGAGCTAGTATGTTAGTCCAAAGGAAAGAGAAATATACAAAATACAAGTACTATAACCTCAAGTCAAGTTGAGGTTGACTATAACTCAGGATCCAGAAAATTGCTCCAGGCAGAGGTGGGCAGACAGAAAGTAAAGGTCTATGCCAGTAAACCAGGTGTAAAGCCAGAAGTTTGGCACAAATGATATAGATGTAGTGGACAACCAAAGTCCAAATGGGCGGTATGATGGCAGAGGCCCAGTGGTCAGGCAGATGGTAGAAATCCAATTGGGCAGAAGACTGTAGGTATCCAGATGGATAGACAGATTTCCAATAGTCAGGTGATAGCATCAGAGAGATTCAGTAGCAGGTGTCAGAGGAAGTCAGATATGGGGAGTCTAAATAATCAGGGTCAGAGGTCAGGAATCAGGAAACTCAGACACAAGGCCAGCTTGTGAGAAACTGAGTCTGAAAGATTAAAAAGCCAGTCAATGAGAGACTGACTTATAGGGGTCGGAGTATAACAGCAAGATTTAGTTGGTTACCTTAGTTCCTTCAACATCCTTCTCTATTCATAATCCTCTTTTCAGGGAAATAAATATGATTGTGTTTGCAGCCTGTTTTTGTAATCCTTGTGTCATACTTGAAACATACATGATGTTGGAGGATGTTCTGTGAATATATGATAGAGGAACTGGGGATAGGATTCACCTTTGATACCTTGGCATATTTGGTAGCATTTTGTATCATAGCTCAGTTTTGCCAATAATAATAGTAATTAGCATTTATATAGAACTTTATGGTTTAGAAAATCTTTGCAAATATCTCATTTTTATCCTCAGAATAACCCCAGAAGTTTGGTACTATTATCACCCCCATTTTATGGATAAGGGAAATGAGGCACAGAGAGTGCTTTTGCCCAACTAGTAACTTACAGGTAGTAAGTGAGGTTAGATTTGAATTCAAGCCTTCTTGGCTCCAAATCTGATACTCTACTGTGCCCACCCAGCACAGGAATGTATGTTAGGTATGTATGTTAGAAAGGCTGGGCCATTCTCTCTAAAGGGAACTAACTGAGTTGGTATACCAAGCTGCTCAGGTCACCCAATGATTCAGGATATTCTGTTTGAATAGTCAAGAGAACTGTCATTAACATGTAACTAAAAATTTTAATAGTAATTTGGATTCTTTACCACAACCCTTAAACTTTTCTTCTTTTATCCTCATTTCTTTAACTTACTGTAGTGCTAGTAGTTTTATAGATTGCGTTCTATAGGGACCATGAAAAGCTGATTTTTGAAGTTGAGGTCTTAGTAACATAATTTCCCATGAAATTTTCTTTGTTATCAAATTTGAATCAAGAAAGTTGACTATTCCTTCACGACCTGTTTTAAAAAGACAGACAAAAATATATTTGCATGAGGAAAATATTTCTCTATATATACTAAACTAAACTATGTTTTAAACTGTCAGGACAAGTCAAGCATGGTGGTACATGCTTGGAATCGTTGCAGAAAAGGTGCTGAACTGAATTGGTAGAGGGAATTTCCTCACCTAGGGGTTCCCTATACCAGTGAGACCAGGGATTCAGTCCCTATCTACCTCATTATATTGTGAGATTCAATTTGATAATGTATGTAAGTCACTTTGGTTTTAAAGTGCTATCTGTGCTTGGTGTAGCCATATTTTCTACTGCTCCATCTCCTCTCCTATGCCTGGCACCCACAGCTAGATTATGCTTTTCTAGTAGCAAGTACTTTACCAACAGGTAAGGCAATCAGGCATAGAGATAGACGTAGTTAACAGGAGAACTACCTTCAATGGTGAATTTCACGGCTTGATAAGTGAATTACCTTGATCCATTTACTGAATGAAGTGGCACCAAGCTGCTAAGAAACCATAAACTCCTTCAAGGCTGGGAATTGTATGTTTCCCATGTGCAACAGAATGTTTAGTTATTTCAGTGTAATGTACCTTGTAAATACTTCGTAGCTATCAAGTGAGTGACAAGATAAAGCTCCTTTATTAGACTATAACTTCCTCGAGGGCAGGAATCATGTCATATTTCCCTTTTGTGTCTCCAGTGCCTTACACCTCCTAAGCACATAATAAGTATTTGCTGTTAAGAACTTTGCTGTTACTTATCTATACTCTAGGGCAGCTAGAGGGATCAGCAGATGGAATGCTGGAATCAGGAAGACCTTAGTTCAACTCTAGCCTCACACACGTATTAACTGTGTGACCTTGGGCAAGTCACTTTTTGCCTAGGAGGCAGCTAGGTGGCTTAGTAGATAGAATGTTGGACCTGGAGTGAAGACCTGAGTTCAAATATGCCCTAAGACAGTTACTAGCTGTGGGACCTTGGTCAAGTTGCTCACCCTCTATTTGCCTTAATCTACTGGAGAAGGAAACGGCAACTACTATAGTATCTTTGCCAAGAAAACCCCATGGACAGTATGGTCCACAGAGTCACAAAGAGTTGGAGATGACTGTAGTCACAGAGCAGCAACAACAAAATCTATGCTGTTGAAGTCAGTCTCAGAAACCCAAAGGGACATGTCTAAGCCAATCCATAGGTTGCTGAGTGAGATAAAGAATCAGAGTGAGGAAAATGCTTGTAAAGATAAGTGTGTTAATCAAGGATTCTCCTGCCTGTTGGTCTAGATTTGGCTTTCCTAGAATTATAATGATTTGATATTTCCTATTTGTCTCTTTTCTTCCCATTCTCATTTTAGCTTTTAGTTTTTGCTTTTGTTTTTTTGATTACACCAACTTCTAATCTGTGTATTGTTTTGGGTTGGGTTGGTTTTTTTTTTTTGGTTTTGCTTTCTTCAGTTGCTTAGAATCAAAGAGCAGCTGGTCTTTCTTTAATAACCTGTAGTTCCAGATCATTTCAATGAATCAGTAAACATTTATTAAGCGACTACTATGTGTCAGGTACTATGTAAGCACTGGCGATATAAAAAAAGGCAAAAGATGATCCCTCCTTCAAGGAATTTATAGTCTAATAGGGGAGATAACATGCAAATATACATATATATATATGTATATATATATATATATGTATGTATGTATGTATACTCAAAGCAAACTCTATATAGGATAAACAAGAAATAACTAACAGAAGTAAGACACTAGAATTAACAGAGTTTGGTTCCTCTTAAAAATGGGATTTTAATTGGGACTTAAAGGAAGCCAGAGAGGTCATAGGAGGAACAGAGGAGAGAGAACATTCCAGGGATGGGGCTCTGATCAAGAAGGTTATGTCCCTCCTACCATAAATGTTACCTGAAAAATTGGATCATAGACTTAAAGGATCATAAATCTAGAACTGGAAGGAACCTCACACACCATCTAGCCCATGCCATTCATTGGTTGGTTATTGTCCTTCATTCTTTAAGAGGACCAAAATGACATCACTATGTTGGACTCAGGTGTCAATGTGTCCAACTATGGCTGATCAGACCAATATGAACTTACAATGCTCTACTGCGGGTCAGGCACAAATAGTCCGTGTGAACATTTGGGGTGGATTCTCCAAATTTGCACATCTTGTGTTTCCTTTGAGCAGTTTCAGTTCTGCTTTGCTCATAGAGCACGGCACCTTCTCTAACGTGGGCATGCCATGCTGAACAGTCCTGTGCCAGTATCTCCCATGTCACACAATCTATTGCAGAGTTCTTAATCTTCATACTTGAGAGTATCCTTGTATCACTTCTGACCACCATGTGAAAGCTTGCCCTGTGTGAATTCTGCATAAAATAGTCTTTTTGACAAGCCTAAATTTTGCATTCAAACAACAGGGCCAACCTATTAGAATTGTGCTCTCTGAAACAGAGTTTGAATGCTTGGCAGTTTAGTTTGAGGAAGGACCTCAGTGTCTGGTACCTTATCCCGTCAGGTGATCTTCAGAATCTTCCTAAGACAGCCCAAATGGAAGAGATTCACTTTCCTGGCATGGCACTGGTAGACTGTCCAGGTTTCACCAGCATACAACGATGAGGTCAGCATTCTATTCATTTTACAAGTGAAGGAACTAAGACCCAGAAAAGGTTCCGTGACTTATCCAGGGTCACACAAGAATAGGTCACACAAGGTCAGAGACAAAAGGACTATATGTGTGTATATTGTTTTTCTCTAAACTTAGCATCTGAACATTTCAAAAGTAGTGAAACAAAAGCCAAAGGGCTTCCTGCCCAGCCCAAAGTGACCAGCATGATCTTAAGAGTATACCTACCACCTTCAGAATGTACCTATAGGGACATCCTTTTTGGTTACACTTCTGAAAGCCTCTACTTTCTTAAGTCTGCCTGAAAGCCTCAAAATTTGATGAATCCACTAATCAAAACATCTTGGTACCTTCTAAGCTCCAGCAAAATGAAGAGACTTTTCATAAAATTATATGAGAGGAAAAATTATATTTATATATGTAATTAATATACATAATTATACATATGCATATTTACATACATATATTCATATACATGGTTAGTCCCCGGAGAATTTTTACATACTTTTTTATAGACAGACCCTCTGTGCTATTCCTGAATGATACATTTCTAACCCACCACCACCACCATCCCTGAGGCTCCATCTAGTTTGTTAAGGAATTGCTTTACAATATATTCTCTATTATGGTAAATCCAATTTACATTGATCTCCATCAACCAATTGAGACTCAGACCTTTTTCTTGAAAAGATGAAGCAGACAGAAGGGTGATCCATAGGCCAGAGTACCACAAAGAGGAGAAATAAGTGAGGAGGAAGCTTTTCTGCACAGGCTGCCTGCCCTTGGCTCATCTAAATGTGACCTAGAGCAAGGGCACACATGAGGCCAGGGAGACCTAAGACCAGCCCCTAAGGCAGAAGTTCTTCACCTTGGCAGTATGGTGACAATAACGTTATATATTTTTTTTAATTTGTAATAAGAGAAAATGCTAGATTTCAGGTACGGATTGGTGAAAATAAAGATGTTTGTGTTCCACATGGACATCTCCCCTGAAAATTTACCTATGGGCCCCAAAGTGTCCATGAACCCCAGGTTAAGAACCCCTGACCTAAAAGAAAACTTTTAGAATGTGAATTTGGAACAGACCGTGGTTGGTTTGTACCTTCTTCCCTCTCTCTTCCTCCAATGGCATTTGAGGTACTGCCACCATAAGTTGCCAATCCATTGCATTCCAAAGGGGGATGCTTTATGCTGTAATATTCTTTGCTCAGAGAAAAAGGTGGTGCAGACATGGACATGAGTTATCAAGAATCGATTGCCATGCCTGCTGTTGGACCAGTTTTATAGGGTGAATTTATTTTCTCAAAGGATCAGATAGAGGTCAGTAGAAAGGTCAGGCCCCAACCAGTGATTTTTGTTGCTACTGACTGGAGCTAAATTTGAACTGGTGACCCCAAGATGTGAAGAATTTCTATTCTTTTCTCAATATGGTAACCTTCTTGATCTTATTCCTGGCCTCTTAATTATATGGATTTCTTTGTACTCAGGGGAAATACAATCTATTATAATACCATATTCAGAGGAGTGACAAGAGATTGTATTATGTTTGTAAAGCACTTTGAAAATTAATATATGTTCATAAAAACCCAAAGTATCATTGTTATGAGTTCATCATAAACACATGAATGTTTTTTTTTTTCTGATCATATATTAAATTATGTATAACATGGCAGATTTTGTCGCTTGGTGCCTTGGTGATGCTAGATAAGACAGTGAGCAAACATTTACCTTCTATGTGTCAGCCACTATGCTAAGCTCTGGAGATACAAAGCAAGGCCAAAACAGTCCTGCCCTCAGGGGAGAGGAACATGAATATATAAAGAATAGTTGGAAGATGATCTCCAAAAGGACAGCCCAGAAAAGTTGTCCTATGTAAGGTGGGCTTTGAGCCAGGTGGTAAAGATGAGGAGGGAGAGCATTTGAGGTATAAGGCGCAGTCACTACAGAGGACCACAGTAAGAGATGGAGTATTATGTGTGGAGAATGGCAGGTGGTCGGCATTTCATCTCCGTGGACCTCCATTTGCTTTGATCTCTATTAAACTTGCAGTGCACTTAAATTGCTTTTTTTGTTGTTGTTGTTTCTTTTGCCCATGTGAATCCAGCCAGGCCTCTCCCATCTTATACCTTTCTATCTGAATATTCAGAACTAAATTCAGGGCTTTTTTAAAAAAAATGTTCTTTTTCTTCTTGTTATATTTGCCCCCTAGTTCTAGCCTGCCAGATTTTTTAAACGTACATTAGCTTCCTGCTTCAGGTCGTCCATGGATTTTAGAAGCAGGAGAAAAATGTGTTAAATTTAGTCAGGAAACCTGGGTTCAGATCCTGGCTCCACTACTTACCTGGGTGACTTTGGTGAGTTTTTTAACCCCTGTAGGCCTCAGTTTCCTCATCTGAAAAATAAAAGGGGTTAGACTAGATGCCCTCTAGGGTTTCTTCAAGCTCTACATCTAGGATTCTGTGATCCATCTATGTTTCATTCTCCTCACAATACCCCTAAAGAGAAAGTAAGAGACATTTCTGAATTGTGGACACCTGTGTACTTAAGACAGACTCTTCTGCTTACCCAATTCAATGTCTAATTTCAATTCAGCATCTAATTTTTGACACTTAAAAGCTTTGGGTATTAGCCTAACAAAGCATATTATTGCATTATGATGTTGTTTTTATGAAAGCTGAGATGCTTTGTCCACAGTGTTTCATCAGTCACTGTGCTTGCTAATGAAAGGAGGTGGACAATACTTGTGAATATTCAGATGAGCAAATTGGGATTTGGAGAGTTGAGGGGACTCTTTCAACACTTGCCTGGGCCTTTTCTTGCTTTTGTTCCATTTCCAAATAAGAGCACAGCTAGATAGAATTTTTAAAGTATTGTTGTCATAAATGTGAGTGGACCTTTCCTTATTTGTGCTTCCAGGTTGAAAAAAGATAAAGAGATGGTGGACAAAGGAAAGGAAGGGGAATGTGCTACATGTGCAGAGAGAAAAGGGGAGGGAGGAAAGGGGAGGGAAAGAGGAGGAGAGGAGGAAGAGAGAGAGAAGGAGGGAGGGAGGGAGGGAGAGAGAGAGAGAGAGAGAGAGAGAGAGAGAGAGAGAGAGAGAGAGAGAGATGGTGATTGAACTTAGAACATGGGACATGTCTACTGGCTTCTGTACTTGAATTGAAGGGTCAGTGGCAGTCACCATGGAATGGAGAGAGTTTCTTTCTCTCTTGCCTATACCACTGCTCCATAATGATGAAAGAGCTATGACTAGAGATAGTCAGAATGGAAAAGAGACAGCTGTCGGGAATGCCATTCTGTATCATATCGTGAATTCATTCTCCATGCTGAGTCCTGGGTCTGGAGTTCCTGAGTTTTTGTATAAAGATTGGACCTACTGGAGTATCAGTTGATTGTTGTATGAGAACTGCTTTGTACTGTCCACATTCCCTTCTCTGCTTATGGTAAGGAATTGCAGTTTGGGGATAAGTAAACCCAACTGTATCTTTCCTGTAATTCCTGGGTTCTGGGCAGCTTATATCCTGTGTAAGATCGCCTGGTCTGGTGAAAGCAGTGAGCATGTATCTGAGAGGTAAATGTTTTGTTATGTGTAGTTTTATTGCCTTTATTGATTGTATGCCAAGAGTAAAGTGCTGTTTACAGTATCCAAGAATGCTTGTCCATTCCTGTGAAGAATCAACTCTGTTATGCCAAGGTCTCATGACTAAAGCTCAGTAAAATATCTCAATTTCAGTGAAAAGACTGGTTTTGCCATAGAATGGGGGCTCAGAGCTGATTCTATTGGTTAAATTCATACTAACCATACCTCTTAAATTATTGAGTGAGCAGGTCAAAGGTAAAAGAGTGGAGCTAGAAAAAAGAAGGTCATATACTCTCAAAGAACTATGAAGAACTAGACATTTCAGTAACCCTTTTGCCTGGCAGGGTGAAGTACCAAAATTACCAGGCTAAGAATGAGACCTGTTCAATTCTTTCTTCCTGGTTAGTAGAATTAAGTTGGTAACTCATAATGCTACTTAATGGTTGAACTTGCATGAGAACTTTGTGCTTTGGAAAGTTAGTTCTAGTGATTCCAGAAGATTGAGAATGAAACACATTTCTTTTTTCTTTGTGAAGGATGTGTCTGTTTGTTTCCTTTAACTGTCTCTTTTTGTTTCAAGGAAGGATCTATTACAAGGAATGATGAAAGGTGATAATGATATAAAAATAAACAAAAAGCACCAGTAAGACACAGGGTAACGAGGTGGTACCATACATAGAATGCAGGCCTGGAGTCAGGAAGACTGAGTTCTGGTCTCAGACACTTACTATTTGTGTGACCCAGGGCAAGTCACTTTGCCCTGTTTGCCTCAGTTTCCTCATCAGCAAAATGAGCTGGAGAAGGAAATGGCAAACCACTCCCGTATCTTTGCCAAAGAATGTGCTCAAGAAGAGTCTGTCATGACCAAAAACTGACTAAACAATAATAACAACCAGTAAGACATAGTTAAAAAGAGAAGTTAGTTCCCCAAGAGAGCAAGGCCTTTTTTTTAGTTTTTCTAGTATTAAATAGAACTTTCCATAATTTCATATACATAGGGTTTAGAAAATAAATCACAAACCAACATGATACTCCCCCCAGAAGAAAAGGATTCCACCAATGTTCTGCCCACTGACATACATCTGCCATTTTTTCTTTCAGAAAAGGGAAGAGTTTCTTCCAGGGTCAGATATACAGTTGTGTTAGCCAATCAGTTAATAGATTTTTATCTTTGTTGTTTATTGACAGGGACTAAAATTTCTCAAACGTTTAATATAGGAAAGATCTAGAGCTGAAAGGGACATTTTCTCATTCTACAGATGAGAAAATTAAGACCCAATGACATTGTGACATGGGAAGACAAAAAGCAGTCAGATTGTTTTTTTTCTTTTGAGCATGTGAAGACCAGAGAAGTAATATTTAAGGTAGGGTTCAAGCCCACAATCTCCAATGCCATAGTCAGTGCCCTTTCCACTATACCACACTGCCTGTGAAATTCAATTTTATAGCAAATTCATTCACAAGAAGTTTGACCTTTTATATACTTGCCAGTGTGTACATGTAGGCTTTGAAAAAGTTTTGTCTCCTAAATGTAAGGGCATTTCCCAAAGAAAGACATTTTCCATTATAGTGTTTCTCCCGCCCCCCCCCCACTCTCTCTCTCTCTCTCTCTCTCTCTCTCTCTCTCTCTCTCTCTCTCTCTCTCTCTTTCTCTCTCTTTCTCTCTTCCTCTCCCACTCTCTCTCCCCCTCTCTCCCTTTCCTCAAGCCATCACTGAAAGCTTTGATACACCTGACAGAAAATCTTCAGTTTCTTATCACGACAAATTACACCCTGAGCAGCAGGACATAAAATCCTAGGGAATCTTTTGGGATGCATTGAATTCTCCTATTGAATCAGTCTGCTGCTTGGCTGCTTCTGCAGCTCCATTACAGCTATCTCTTTTCCTTGACTTGATTCTTGGGGGAAGAAAGAATAGGAAAAAAAAATTAAGGTCCTCTCTGTAGGGAATCAGCAGAAAATCAGACAGCCTGAGCAAATGGGAAATGATAGAACTCCAAAGGACACAAAAAGAATTGATCAAAACCAGCCTTCATTTCAGGTAAAGTGCGTCTGGCTTGTTTCATTACTGGATCAGTAAGCTCAGCGGTGGCTAGTATGTGGTGCATGGAGCTTTAGAGATACACTTTCCTGGAAGGTCCATACTCAGTTTTCAGAAGCGCTCCAGTTCCAGGGCAAAGTAGTGTGGACATTCAATTAAGTTGCACAATCAAAACTGATTTGCCAGACTTCATAAATTTAATGGCTTCTAGAGAATGGTAATGATATTTGTAAGGGACATTAAGAAATCACTGGATTAAATGAAAGACCATAAGTACCTGGAAAAATGATTTTACTTCAATAACTTGAATAAGCTACCTCTTTTTGTGTAACAAAAAATGTCCTTTGGACTAGCAAGAAATATGCATTGAGCTTGTAAAAGGAAAAATGCTAAAAAATGTCTGTTATTATTTCTGTTATTATACAAATTCAAGGGGAGGAAATTAACTGGGGACTGCTAGGTAACTATAGTCATAGAGAAACTAATCTGGCCTTCAGCCATGCAAAATGGGGTGATGCTTTTGGCATAGCAGTGATGGATAAGAAATACAGAATTCGCATCTTCAGATATACCCACAGGGTTGATCTGTTTTACTTGACAGTACAGATTGATTGTAAGGAGTAGATCCTACTGGAATGGGGGAGGGGGTAGGTTAAGGAATAGTTAGATAGACAAGAAAAAAAAAGACCAATAGTACAATATCTTTAAATGCACGGGGGGGCGGGGAGAGCAGAAGGGGAGACAAGCAGTATAATTTTTTTTATTATTTTGTTAAACTTTATGTACAAGTACATATAGGTCATACTAGCTATCGAGAGAGCACGTTAAAAAATTTCAGTTTGAGCATTTGTGTGTTAGAAACAATCAAATGCTATACCTCCATCAGGAGTTGATATATTGTTTTGCAATTATCTAAACTTAAGAAAGTGATGGGGGAAATGGTAACAATACCGATAAATTTTAAATGTGTCATGTGTATATTTTTAGAAGAGCCAATTGTTAAACATTTAACAGTATGTACAAACATATGCACATCTTTATGTATATATACATATATGTGTATGCAAATATATGGGGCAGGTAGGTGGCATAGTAGGTAGAGGGCTGGGCTTAGAGTCTTAAAGACCTGAGTTCAAAGCCAGTCTCAGAAACTTAACTAGCGAGTCATCCTGGGCAAGTCACTTAACCCCGTCTGCCTCAGTTTCCTCATCTGTAAAATGACCTAGAGAAGGAAATGGCAAGCTACTCCAGTATCTTTGCCAAGAAAACCCCAAAAGAGGTCACAAAGAGTCAGACACGACTAATTGGCTAAACAACAGTAAACTCACATGAACATACATATACATACACAAATATATATATATATGTATATGTATACATACAAATATGTTATACACACATATATGCATTTCTTTTAGGGAAAAATTATATACTGCCAAATATCACCATTTCTTAAACATTTCTCTTCTCTATTCTTTGTATCTCAAAATATCCGTTGTTGTTCAGTTACAGAAAATAAAATAAAAACAGAATGGTCCTTTGGAGCAGCCGTGAGATAGAATTACACATAGTGACTAGTTCTTCAAATAGTACCACAGGAATCTCCAGAAGATGTAGGAAGTTGGCTAATATCCCTGTATGGGGTGTTTAGGGAGGACTAGCACCTGTGGTGTGAGGGCTTGCCAAGACTTTTTCAGGGCTGTTCATCTACCTATGGCCTCCACCTGTCCTCCAACTCTTACCTCTGGCTCCAAGAAACTATAGCCTATGCAGTGACTACACCCTGGTAAAACCATCTTGGCAGACATGTTAAACCAGGTTGAGGATAACTGACAGGCCTCAAACCCATCCATGAGTTAGGGGTATGTCTACCCCAAGCACACAAAGACTTCCCCCAATAGAATGGGCAGGTGGAAACAGTTTGTTCCAAAGCCCATGAAGGCAGCTGAAGCAGGTACCACGGAGTGCTTAGAGCTTGGTTAGACATCAAAGACGCCAAGGTCATCCACTGCATCCTGGGCCACGTCCATTCATCTTGATTTTTGTCTTGCCACTGGACTCTGATGACTCTGGGAAAGAGAATGAGTCTGATGACTTTGTGCAGCTCTGCCTCACTTAAATCCAATTCATGAACTTGTCAAGACATCGCCCCATGATGTCATTGGTCCTTTTCAAAAACAAAGCATGAACAAGAACAAACAAACTTAACGGAGGATATCATCATACTATAATGCTGTTGTTGTTCAGTAGGATAAAGAAAAACACGTATCCTCAATTTTCAATGAAAATGTCACTGTAATTCTTTGGCCAAGGAAAGCCACAGTTGAAATTCAGCAAAAAGTGACTTCCCATCACTCAGTGGAATTTTTCTAGAAGGGATGACAAATGGGCTTAAAGAACACCTCTTCTCTCTAATTTTTTAGAGAGAGTGACAGATTCCAAGGTATAGTAGAAAAACTAATATAGGAAGTCAGAAAAAAAAAAAAGATTCCTAAGAAACTAAAGAGGTTAAAGTCATTATAAAGAGGTTAGTGAATAGATTGTGGCTCAGAAGAGGGAAGGAGGAAGAAATTCTATGGCATTGGGTTTTAACAACAGTATGGTGTGATGAAATGAACTCTGGACTATAAGTCAGAAGGTATGGGTTTGAATCCCGACTTTACCTTCTGCTAGATGTGGAACAAGTCACTTTGCCTTTCTAATGCTCAGTTTAACTACCTGTAAAATGAAAGAATTAGGCTAGATGAGTTTAAGGTTCCTTCTAGCCTTGATAGTTTATGTTCTGTACTCTATGAAAATGTGGTAGATAGACTGAAACTGAGGTTCTGACACAAAACTCTCTAATGCAGCCTGAATAGGAGCAAATTCATTTAGAAAATGTTTAACAAAATAAATAAAAATAGAGTACAATATAGATCATGTTGATTTGTGGTTTTCTAAATCACTGAACAGCCAACAGAGATGTGTTTCTATGTGAGTCTGACACCACTGGATCTATGATCTTATCAAGGTCATTCTATCTTATCAAGGTCATTTTAGCAGTATCATTCCAGACATCAAAGTTCCCTAACACTTGTATTTCTTTCTTGTCCCAAATTGAAAAGAAGTCTCCAAAATGTGTGCAGAATGCACGTGCAGAATGAATCTCTTTGATTCTTTTATTTTCTTATCAGAATATGAAACAGAATACAAAATTTAAGCAGGTAATGTAGCTAGCTCAACAGGCAGCATTAATGTTGTATTGATTTGTTCCCTCAGCTTGACCATTTTAGAATCTGACTCAGGTCTTTGGGAGAGATTGCATTCCCAAGCTGTTTGTTAAAAGGGTTCAGGGCCCTGTTCCTATTAACCATTTAAAAATCAAGTTTGAACATAACACAACAATTGATTTGTGGTTTAGGTTACTTTGAAAATTAGATAGAGTGCCAGGTCTGGAGTTGAGAAGATTCATCTTCCTGAGTTCAAATCTGGCCTCTGATACTTCCTAGCTGTGTGACCCTGAACAAGGCACTTAACCTTGTTTTCCTCAGTTTCCTTAGCTGTAAGCTGAGCTAGAAAAGGAAATGGCAAACCACTCCATTATCTTTGTCAAGAAAACCCTACAAGAGGTCGTGAAGATTTGGACGTGAACATGTGGACTGAAAAACAATAAATGGTGATTTCCTTATTGTTATAAGGAGTTATAACTAATGGAAATTAATGGAATTTAGTTAGGTAATGGAAATTGGATAGATTAGTAGATTATTCAAGAAGTGAGTAGAAAAGATGATTGGACTTGAAGTAAGTCATGGTTCCCAGAATATCTGTGGTGACCCCATAACTTGGTCTGGTGACCACATCACTTGGTCTGGTATATAAGATAAATGCAATCAGTTCTCCTCATGTACTCCAGGAAAACTTGAATTTTTTCCACTCCTCAAACACAGCTCTGTTTTAACATGTCCTAAGTACAAATGTTGTTCCCTTTGCTCCAAATGTCCCTCCACAAACCTCATTTCTGTCTGTTGAAATTTTGCCTGTTCTTCAAAGCATAGCTCAACTGTCACCTCCTCTAAGCCTTTGTAGATCCTCTCAACAAGAAAGGATCTCTCCATTCCACTAACTCTCATAACATCTTGTCCATATCTTTTAAGCCCACCTAGTCTGTTTTATATTATATTTATTTATACATAGTCCTTGTCCCCTCTACTGAATTTATCTTGTACTACCAAAAACTTAATACATAATAGAGGCTTAATAAATATTTGTTGAATGTATTTGAGTTTTAGTTTCACTGTTACAAGGGCCAGGTTCCATTTCACAACTGCTTTAGTTTTGGCTTCCCTTCTCTCATCAAACAAGAGAACTGAAGTTCAGACTTTTCCTTCATGGTTACGGGAACCTGTGCTCAGATTCTTTGTATCTGGAAGACTTATCTATCTGGAAGTAATCTTAAAAAGAAAACCTTAGAAATGTTCTTCCAGTGCCAAGCACTGGGGAATAGCTCCTTGAATCATAAATTGTTAGCCCTGGAAGGGTTCTTTTGTCCTGGTGTAGAATATCGATGTCATCTCTATCACCATCAGAAATTGAACTATTTGTTCAACTAATATGAGAAACTAGAATGAAGGGTAGTTGACAATAAGATTGAGGAGGTCAAATAAGGAAGTTAGTCACCAAGAAAAGTCCAGGCAGGCAATAATAAAGATCTGAACCAAAATGACAGCTTCATGAGTGGAGAGAAGGGACATAAGTAAGGGGTATCACAGTTATAGAACTGATGGGACTTGCCTACCAATTGGATACAAGGGGCAAACAAGAGAAAAAAAGTTAAAGATAGCTCCAAACTGTGTGAACCTGGGCAAGTGAAACAGAGGCCTCATCAGAAACAGAAAATTTGGAGGAAAGATGGGTTGAGGGAAAAACTCAATTATGGACATGTTGAGTATGAGAATTCCTAAAGGATATAAGTTAATCAATAGTATTTATTAATTCAGCAACTACTATATGCCAGGCATGGTGCTGATTGCTAAGAATACAAGTACAAAGAATGGAACAATTCTCTAGATTAAGATGTTCAGCAGTCAGTTGGCATTTTAGAAGAAAGAATTTGAGAATAATCCATGTCAAGATGGTCATTGGATTTATGGGATAATGTACAAGTCAAAAAGAGAAGAAGATTCACTATGGAACTTTGGAGAAAGTAGCATAATTGAGTGGGTAGACTGATGAATTTCAAGTCAGGGTAGCTGGGTTCATGTCCTGGTTCTGTCACTCATTACTTCTATAATTCTAGAGAAATTGATTAACTTCTCTGGGCTTCTGTTTTCTCATCTGTAAAGTGAAGAGGTTGAACTATATATTCTTTTAGGTCCCTTCCAAATTAAAATCTGTGGTCCTATGGATACTTCTGTATTCTAAAGTTTCCACTGGATGTTTGATAACTCAGAAATTATATTATCAGTCTAATCAACTCTTTGTTGATGAAGCAGGGAGCATGATTGTATGGGCAGCAACAGGAATGAATTAGATATTTTATTTTGTTGTGTGTTATTTTATTTTTTTGAGAGTTTCCTTATCTTGCCCAGACTATAATACAGCAATCACTCACTGGCCCAATCCCAGTCCTAATTGGCACAGGAGCCATTACCTGCTTTGTTTCTGACATGGGCTAATTTTGTTCCTCCTTATGCCATCTGGATCCCTTCCTCTCATCTTCCTGGAGGATCAACATATTACTACCAAATACTGAAGTCACATGATTAGCTTAGCCCACTGCAGCTCAGAACTCCTGAGCTCAATCTATCCACTAGTCTCAGCCTCCATGACATCTGGGATAACACATATATAACCATACCTGGTAGAGACTTTAATGAAAAGAAGGATATTAGACCAAGATATTCACTTATGACTTGAACATATCTTCTCACAAAGGATTTACAATGTAAAAGTGCTCTCCTTTGATAGTTGAGTTTTCCTTCTTTCCTTCTTATTTTATAGCTCTCACCACCATTTCTACTTTATGGGGTGACTTTGTATATCACATGCGAGCTAAGGTGGTGAAGTTTCTTCCATCCTACCTTCCACAATAGATATTTTCTCTGGAAAAAAAACGTAGTCATTATTGTAGCATTTGCTGTAGACATCATAAACTTAGATATGTTTCTTCTTAAGTTTTTTAGCACAGGAGGAAAAAGAGAAATGCCAGAGATGCCACAGTATGAGAGAGGCCTAACAAGACAATGCCTAACTTGGGGACTTTCACATCTGTCTTCTAGAAACCCTAGCTAGACCTTGCTGTAGTGACCTGTTTGGGCACTAGGGGATGCAAGTGATTAAAGGTTAAAAGCTGAGATTCATTTTTAGCTATAAGATGGTTCATCCAGATTCAAAGATTGACCATAGGGATATTTGAATGCAGTGGCAACAGTTTAGTATGAACTGGCTTGAGTGTTATTATCTCAGTGATACACAAATAAAAACTTTGCCTGCATCCATCTTAGGTGGGGCAGGATTCGTTAAAGGAAAGCACAGTCATTTTTAAACAAGCTTTCCAGGATAAATGATGCCCAATCTTTATTTACTGGGTTATTTTGAAATACACAAGCAGTTATTCTAGCAAAGGTGGTGGGGTGGGGATATGGGAAGCAGAAAGGCTTAAATTGAGAGAGAAATTATCTAGCTTAGACATTAGGATAACATGGTATACTGATTAAAAAGATCTTTAAATCCATTCTCCTATGAAGTAGTGGATTCTAATCCTTTGGAAACAATAAGGAAACATCTTTCTTTCCCTGTATATCTCAGTTTCTCATTTTCTAGGGTGGTGGAAATTCCATCCCATTCATAGGCTTGTGGGTTGACTAAATTACCTTTAGATATCCCTTTGCATACTTTAGGTGACAGGAGAGAATAATCTATAATAAATTTACAAGCCTCCAAAAGAAACTCTCAACCATTGATTTCTATGCACCCTCAAAAATGCTTAAGGAAAAGTAGTTTCAGCCTATTAGTAAGGATGGCCATAGGCTTTCCCCCAAAGACTTGTAGGCTGTGTTATGTTAAAAAAAAAAAAACGCACCTTAATTTGGAACACTGAGATTATGGAATTGATCCACCTCAATTAAGAGAATCATTGAGAGAAATCTTGTCTCAGACCTAAGGTGAATGAGTGATTTATTATGCTTAAAGCAGAAATGATGAGGCAGAACAAGGAGCAGGGTAAATATCATGCCTGTCCATTTACTCTCCAGGGACATCCCTCACAGTTGGCACTTCCTAGATTAGGATTATAGCCTTAGAGCTGAATGGAACCTCAGAGGCCATCTAGTCCAACCCCCTCCTTTTACAGACAGGGAAACTGAGGCTCATCCCAGAGAGATGAAGTGTTACACCCAGGGCTGCATCAGAAGTAAGTGGCTGGGGTGGCATTTGAACCAGGGTCTTCTTATACCAAATCCATTGACACAGTCACCTTTTGGAATGTCAGAACGGGCAGAAGAAGAATAGGGGATGTGCTATAAAAAGCAGACCACCTTGTTTTTGTTTTTGTTTTCCTGCTGGGTGCCTACATTGCTGTGCTTGACTGTTATTGTCACTGACAGCAAGAGGGGTCTTTCTGTGAGCACAAATATGCACTTTTATTTTCCTCCAATGACTGAGTCCCAGTCAACCATTCTGGCTCTAAATGGCTCATTCTTCCCCCAAATTTGCTTCTAGGTCACATATTTGATAAAACTCTGGAGTTTGAGTTCCACCTGAAACTCATTACCTATGTGACCTTGGACAAGTCACTTAAACTTCTCAATGCCTCAGTTTCCTTATCTGTAAAATGTTGGAATTGGACTTGATGGCCTCCTTGGTCAATCAATTAATGAGAATTAGTAAGTGCTTGCTATGTATCAGATAATATGCTAGATCTTGAGGAAATGAGTACCAAGAGTAAAATAATCCCTCATCTCAAGGAACAAACAGACTTATAAGGAAGATCTCTTCCAGCTCTCAACCTATGAGCCAAGACTCAAAAGTAACCCTTTTTTGCCACTATCCAGAGATGACCCTGGCTAATCAGTTAGTTACCCCCCTATAAGGTATTGCTTTCTTTCCTTTCAGTCACCTTTTTGACCTCCTTTCTTAATTTTTTAACTCACTTGAGATAGATGCCTGCTCTCCCAGATCTACCCCTAATTCCTGGGTTAAGGACTCCTTAACAATGGTACTGTTCTAGGGGCTGCTAGGTGGTGCACTGAATAGAGCATCAGTCCTGGAGTCAGAAGGACCTGAGTTCAAATCCAGCCTCAGGCGCTTAACACTTACTGGCTGTGTGACCTTTGGCAAGTCAAACCCAATTGCCCTGCCTTCTCCCCTCCAAAAAGCCAAAAAAAAAGAAAGAAAGAAAGAAAGAAAAGAAGACAAAATAAAGATACTGTTCTACCCTATACTTCAAATGCCACTTTATCATCATTCAAATTCTCTCCTCCCAAACCAAAGAAGATGCTTTGTCTTAAAGCCTTACTGGTTTGAAGGAAATAGACTTTTTACAACTGGTCTTCACACTCTATAGTGTTGCCTCTTAAGAGTGTGGAACAGTCATAACAGATTATTCCCTCCAGGCCAAGGGCATTGGATCAGCCTCATCATTGGTCGTTGGAGGAACTCGCTGCAGGTTGTTTTCTCAGCATTGGATAGGGAATAAAGAAAGAATTTCCTTGTGCCTCCCTATAAATTGTAAATCTAGGACTCAGGGGTGGGGAACCTGTGGCCTTGAGGCCACATATGGTCTTCTAGGTCTTCAAGTGTGGCCCTTTGATTGAATCCAAACTTCACAGAACAAATCCCCTCAATAAAATGATTTGTTGTGTAAAACTTGGACTCAGTGAAAAGGCTGCACCCGAGGACCTAGCAGGTCACATGTGGCCTCGAGGCTGTAGGTTCCCTATCCCTGCTAGGTGGTCCAGGCAAAAGCAAGGAATTGACACATGGCAGAGTAATAATTTCAGTTTCTCTGTCTACTTTGGTATTTAGCCAATTAGTGAATCAATGAGCATTTATTAAATGGCTCCTGTGCGCCAGCCATTACAATGTATACTAGTACACTAGGCCATTGGGGATGCAAAAACAAAATTGAAACATTCCCTCAAAAAGCATGCATTTTATTGGAACAGACAATATATACATTTCTAAGTGTATGCAAAATAGATACAAAATGAATAAAGGATAATTGGAGGGGGAGAAGGTAGTAACAGCTGGGGAAATCAGAAAAGGTTTCATGGGGTGCTTGAGCTGAGTTTTATAGGAACCAGGAATCTAAGAGGCAGGAGAAAGGATGTCTCAGGAGTGGGGCATAGCCAAAGTAAAAACATGAAAATGGGATTGAGCATTGCATGTGAGAAACATCAAGAAAAACCGTTCAGCTAGACAGCATGTGTGTCTAGACTGCATGCGTGTCTAGACAGCATGTACAGTTTAGACAGCACATGTCCAGACGGTATGTGTGAGGAGGAGTAATGTAGGAAAAAGATGAAAGGTAGGTTGGGGCCAGATTTCCCTTCAAATCCATGTTGATCAATTTGTTCTTTAGAATAGGTAGGCTGGTCTGAAAGGTTGTGGGCAGATGCTGAGAAGAGGGAGATTTGCTCCATCCTTCTGTTTCCTTCTTCATTTCCCATAAAGAGGCCTAGGCTCAGCTACATGTTTGCAAATGGATGCTGCACAGAGCAGCACCATAGAGTAACCTTTTGTGCTGTCAACCCTCATATGTGTGATCATCACTCATTTTCATTGGAAATTTCCAAATAGTGCAAAGCTTGGTAGTGGTTGAATGATCTATGAACAAAGCAAAAGCAAGGTGACAATACAAGGTCTTAAAATGAAAGGGGAAAATAAAGGAGGAGGAAGGAGGATATGGTTTTGGACCATATGAAATCTTTGGTCTAGGGAGCTTCCAGTGGGGAAAGACCCTCCACTGTCACAGATTAGCTCCTTTTTTGCCTCTTAAAATCTTAAGAGTGTTGTCCAGAAAACTGAGGCAGGTTAAGTGACTTGCCTGGAGTCACTTAGGCAGTGAATGTCCTTGAACTCGGGTCTCCCTGACTCCCTTATCGTTCACTCTACCATAATACTTTTCAGGGGAATCAAGACATGAAATAGATCTGACATTGACTTGCGACAGATATAAAAGATCTCCCAGCCTCTGAGCCTTTAAAAATAAAAGGTAATTTAAGTAGCTGTGTTTGCCTTCCCTTTTCCTTCACTCCGCTGACATAGAATGCCCCAAGGAAACTGGTCACCTTGAGAAGATGTCTTAGTATAGATCATTTAGATTTAAAGGATCAAGGATGTTAATTATGTGGGCCAAATGTAGTCTGCTACACTCCTGGATACAGTCTGAATCAGATTAAAATATAATTGGGAAATATTTAACAAAATAAATAAAACAGATAACAATACATTTTAAAGCCAAATTAATATGCAGACTGGACAGAAGAGTGAACACATGAAAACAATCATATTTTGAGGGCAGGTGTGTGCTTAAAAGGGGGAGGAGGTAAAATAAAGTTTCTATTGTTATTCTAGAACAAACACAGAGAACGAACCTTGATCAGATGGTGGCCAAATGTGGAAGGCTTTATGAGTAAAGACATTTGCTTTGCCCACAAGTTTCTGAGCCACAAGCTTCAATCTCAGACACAAAGTTATGAAACAGCCTAGCAGTGGGTCTCTTAGAACAGAGAGGAGCAATCCGAGATACCGTCTTTCTTTTGCTTATGTTGCTGGATAAAATTCTTAATCCTGCCTTCTTTCAAGGAGTTAAAATAGGATTTAAGATTTAAAGGGGAATGAAAACATCTTGCACCACATTTTCAACTGCCAGCTAATTTTGTGGTGCTCCCAGGAAAAAAAAAAAAACACCTCTCTGCAGCACAGAATAGAATCATGGGTTCCATAGATCTTGTTGCTGACACTCTTCTTCAGTGATTATTTCACCCTCCTTGCATTGTGACCTTTTGCTGAAGTTTATTTCATGGAGACTTTCCCCCAATCCCAAACTCCAGAAATTGTAATGAAGGAGGGAGTGATTGAGTCAGATGTGATGGTCATTTAGAATGTCAGGGAGTGATGGGTAATGTCAACTGGGCCCACACTGAAGCAAGGTGGCTGGTTTACACCTCCCTCATTGACTTACTATCCTGCTCACCAGCTTTCCAGATCTTTTCAGTGGACAGAGCACTTGGCCTAGAGTTAGAAAGACCTGAGTTCAAATCCAACCTCAGAGAATTACTAGCTGAATGACCCTGGGCAAGTCATTTAAACTCTGCCTCAGTTCCATCAACTAAAAATTGTAAATAAAAATAGCATGTGTTTCCCAGGAGTGAAGATCAAATGAGATATTTGCAAAAACTTCTAAGCACAGTGCCTGGCACATAGTAGACAATAAGTTCTTGTTTCCTTCCTTCATTCTTTATTTTTTTGGGGGGAGGAGGAGGAAGGGCAGTTGGGGTTAAGTGATTTGCCCAACATCACATGGCTAGTAAGTGTGACAAGTGTGTGAGGCTGGGTTTGAACTCAGGTCCTCCTTACCCCAGGGCCCATGCTCTATTCACTGCGCCACCTAACCCCCACCCCTTACATCATTCTTCCTTAAATTCTCATGGTTCTTCCACCACTGACCCTCTCAGCTGAAAACTCTTCCTCTTATTCCACTGAAAAAGCTGAGGCCATTCACTCTTCTTCCCTCCACCTTAACTCATATCTTTCAGATTCCAGTTGTCTTTTCCTTTATCCCTTTTTCACATGAAGAGGTGACTCTTCTCCTTGCCAAAGTAAACCTTTCTACATGCATAATTGATCCCACTTGATCCTGTTGCTTTGCTTTGTTTTATTTTAGCAGATTCCTTCCTATATTATCTTTACTCTCTAGCCTCATTTCTCTGACCAAGGCCCCCTATTACATCTGGAGCCATTTCCAGTTGTTCTGATCTATATTTTACCACTGGACCCAGATGGCTTTGGAAGAAAAAGTGAAGCTAGTGACTTTGCACATCCCTGCCTCACTTAAATCCAATTCAGTTGCAAGTCAAGACATCACCTTCCCGCAGTCATTGGTTCTCTTTGAGAATGGACAGGCAAGAGCCTCGTCTACTGGCCTCTTCACTACTGCCTGTAAATATGCCAATGTCTCCCCTATCTTCCAAAAACCCTCACTTGAGATCCCCATCCATCCTAGCTATCATCTCCTATTGCTCCTCCATATTGAGACTGAACTCTGTGAGAAGGCCACCAACAGTAGGTGCCTCCATTTCCTTTCTTCTTATTCTTCTTAAGTCTCTCTTGACTTCCATTCTCATCATCCAATGGAAATTCCTCTCTCCAAAGTTATTGATGATCTCTTAATTGCCAAATCCAATGGCCTTTTCTCAGTCCTGACAATTCTTCACCTCTCTGCAGCCTCTGACACTGTTAACCACCCTCTTAACCACCGATCTCCTGATTTCTTGCTATCTGTCTGAATACTCCTCAGCATCCTTTGCTAGGTCTTCATCTAGGCCATGTACATGAGCTATAAGTGTCCCACAGAGCTCCATCCTGGGCCCCCTTCTCCCTTTATACATTTCTTTTGGTGATCTCATCAGTTGTCATGGATTCAATCATCATCTCTCTGCTGCTGGTTTTTAGCTCCATTCATCTAGCCCTAACCTTTCTGCTAACTTCCTTCCAGTCTCTCATCTCCAAATCTATTTGACGCCTCACACTGGATATCCAGTTTAAACTCAACCTTTCCCAAATTGAACTTGTTATTGTTTCCCCTAAACCCTACTTCCATCCAAACTTCCCTGTTACTATTGAGGGCACTGCTGTCCTCCTAGTCACTGAGGCTGGCAATCTAGGAATCATCCTTGACTTCTCACTGTCTCTCAGTGGATTCAACACACACACACCCCTGCCCATATCCAATCTATTGCCAGTGTCTAGTGATTTTACCTTTGTAGCATTTCATATAGTCACTTCCTTCTCTCCTCTGAAATTGCCTCTACCCCGGTACAGGCTCTGACCCTTTTATGCCTGGATTATTGCAATAGCCCTTGTAGGACTGTGAGCATGACTTCAATTCCTAGCAAAATTCTAGAACATCTTAAAGAGACTATCAGTGAAAAATCTAGAAAAGGAAGATGGTAATCACAAAAATCCCAAGTGGCTTCATCAAAAACACATCATATCAGACCAACCACATTTCATTTCTCTGATGGGGTTGAGATAATATCTCAGGATGGTTTAAATATCATTTGCCTGGATTCTGACAAATCATTTAAGAGTTTTGTTGCCTAAAGAACAGACTTTTAAGGAGCCAGTGTCTAATTGGGAGAAATACTCTTGCAGTATAACTGACCTGGGATGAAGCTTCCAGACCTGGACCAATTCTCTTATACCAAGAGAAACAACTTGTTAGGGCTTTCTTATTCCATATCTGTGTATCCAATAGTGATGTACAGATAACCATCCCTGTACATTTTTTACAAAAATCTTCATCAGGCACAAATCCTATGATTGATACCTATCTCTGTAAAGTTCTAATCAAGTGGGTTTAATACACTGTGATGTAGGCTAATGTTTGATGTACCAGTTTTGGGGGGTTTGTTTGTTTTGGGGTTTTTTGGGTTTTTTTGGGGGGGAGGCATTTTAAAAGTAGAAGTAATCATCTGAAGTTTTAGTGTTTCTGGTTTTCCTACTTGGCATTTGGGCATTTTGGCTTCATTTGGTCCAGGCTCTCAGCAGCCAGGTGGTACAGTAAATAGAGCACTGGGCTTGGAGTCAGGAAGACTCATCTTTGTGAGTTTAAATCCAGCCTCAAACACTTATTAGCTGTGTGACCCTGGGCAAGTCACTTAACTATGTTTGCCTCAGTTCCTCACTTGTAAAATGATCCGGAGAAGGAAATGGCAAACAACTCCAGTATCTTTGCCAAGAAAATCCCAAATGGGGTGAGAAAGAATTGGACATGCCTGAAAAATGACTGAACAGCATCAATCAAGGCCTCAGCTCTATCCCGAGTCAATGGTAGCATTGGTGCTAGTGAGGACCTACACAGTAAAACTCTGCAGTGTATCCCCATAACCAAGTGAGAGTCCTGTCTGGAATACAATAACATTCTCCCCACCATCATGACTAAGTGCTAGCTGAGTTCCATTTCCTTATAAGAGCATGTGTAAGAACTGAAGAATGCATACCCCAAGTGAGCTGAGCATTAATCTGTCAGCAACTTAAATGTGTTTAGGATAGTGAGATGGAAAATGCAATATAGCGATGTACTCCAGAGCAGATGGCCCTTGTAAAGCTGGGCTGCTTCAAAGGAGCTTGCCACTTTTATCAACGGCCTTGGGTTAATAAGCCTGGCATTGACTTTTATAAATGGAGGCTCTCAAGAAGGTCTCAATGAATATTTTTCTAGCAAAGGTGTAACCTCCCCCTCCCTCTACCCCCACCACCCACTCACATACAACTTAGTAGGAAATCCTACTCAAAATGCTCTGTAGCAGACAGACACTTTTATCTGGAAGAAGGCAAAGGGTGAAAAGGCCCAGGAATTGTGAGAGGAAGATAAAATAATGGCTTCTAGTTTTAATCCTCCTTAGTAACAAATTGATGCCTTAGTGAACCATGCTTGAGATATAGTACATCAATATTCTAGTGGGTTAGTGCATCTCATCCGTTCAGTGTGTACACTTCTTTTCATGGTGCTTTCATCTACCTGGCTCGTCACCACCAGGGTTGCGGCTTTGGGATGAGTTCTTTGGCTATGGCAACCCACAAAAATAAAAGGAGACAGTACCATTAACTCCATTAAATCAGAGCAATCTCCTCATCTTACCTGTATGCCCTCTTTCAGAGAGTGTGACTGACTCCTCTTCTTTGATTTGCATCCGATTAAATAAAACAAGGTAACCCTGGGAACTTCTGGCGGTGTGACCCTGAGCAAGTCATTTAATCTTTGTCTGCTTAAGTTTACTCAGCTATAAAATGGGGGTTAACAATAGCATCTACCTCAAAGGGTTCTGAGGATCAAATGAGATAATATTGGTGAAGAATTTAGCACATTGGCTGGAACATAATAAGTGCTTACTTCTTTCTCTCTTCCCTTCCCTACCAGAAACTGGTTTCACCAAAGGCCAAAGGCTCCAAAGTCACATTCATGTGTGCCTATGAAAAGATACTCATTGTACTCCAGTTCAGCCAGTCCTAATATATAGACAATAGAGATTTGGAAAGAGCATTATACTTGATACTAGAAGACCTGAATTTAATTTGGCCATGTGGCCAAAGGAATTTTAGAAATTTCTTCTTTGGATCATATGACTTCCTGGCTTACCTCTTCCATAAATTCTATGTTCCAGCAATACTGGGCTATTTGCAATTACTTCCACACAACACTCCATCCCCTGTCTTTGTGTCTTTGTTCACACATCTTGGAATGTTCTGTCCTATCACTTCTGCCCCTCAGTTTCCCTGATTTCAACTCAGCTTAAATCCCACTTACTCCAGGAGGCCTTTCCTTGTTCTTCAAGCTCCTAATGACATCCCATCTCAGAGTACCTCCTTTCTACTCTTTTTATATCTTGTTTATTTATTGTTATTGCTGTTAAGTCATTTGTCAGTTGTTTCCAACTCTCTTGTGACCCCATTTCGGTTTTCTTGGCAGAGATACTGGAGGGGTTTGCCATTTCCTTCTCTAGCTCATTTTGCATATAAGGAAACTGAGGCAAAGAGAGTGAAGTGACTCACCCAGGGTCACACAAGTAATAATCGTCTGAGGCCAGATTAGAAATCTGGAAGATAAATCTTCCTGACTTCAAGCCCAATATTCTGTGCACTATGGTGCCATCTAGCTGCATTGTATATACGTCTAGTTAATCATTTACATGGCATTTCCTCCAAATAGGATATAAGCTCCTAGAGGGCAGGAAGTGTCCTTTTGCTTTTCTTTCTATTCTGAGACTTAGAACAATACTTGCCACATAGTTATGGCTTACAAAATGTTTGTTGACTTCACAGATCACTATTAGGGCTCAGAAACTTCCTTTTCCTAAGAGAAAAGGGCCTCAGTGGGGCTGAGCAGTGCTTCTGGGCAACACTCTTAGTCCCATAGGATAGATGTAGTGTTGTGTTGGAGGAAGGAGTTGTGTGTTGCATGTAAGTTAGTGTTGTTGGAACGTAAGATTTATGGAGGAGATAAACCAGAAAGCATAATGACCTGAAAGAGGAAATCTCCAAAATGTCTTTGCTAGTATGGCCAAAGAGGGGACTCCCCATCCTCAAGAAACATGCATTCTAATGCAGGGGAGGGCAGGATTTTTTTTTTTTTTTGCTTTTTGGAGGGCAATTGGGGTTAAGTGACTTGCCCAGGGTCATACATCTAGTTTTTGTGTTAAGTATCTGAGGCCAGATTTGAATTTAGGTTCTCCTGCCTCCAGGGCTGGCTCTATTCACTGTGCCACCTAGCCACCCCAAGGGAATTTTTTTTAAGACCAAAAAGTAGAATGGAAGCATTAAAGTAGAAGAAGAATGATAACGTAAGATTTTTCATGCTAGAAAAGTTATGTGTTAGAATGGAAAGGATGCTGGATCATGAATCAGGAGACTTCATTTCTGGGTTCTGGCTCAGCCACTGATCTGCTCTCTGGTCCAAAGTAAGCTAACATAAATCAAGATGTTCCCTAAGATGACCTCAAGTCCAGGTGCTCCAAGGTTCAATCCACAATCTCACCTAGCTGCCTCCTGTGCAGGATTCAGTGTCAAGAAGACCAGGGTTTAAAATTCAACTTAAGATATCTATTAACTTTCTGACCCTAGGCTGGGCACTTAACCCCTCTGAGACTCAATTTTTTCAACTATAAAAATGAGGATAAGTATAGCTACTTCCCAGAGCTATTGTGAGACTTGAGAGAGATAGCATCATTGGAGCATTTTGCAAACCTTAAATGTGAGCTATTGTTATTACTGCATCTGCTTTCAGCCTTCCCAGAAGCAAGATGATTTGGGAAGGGCAGTGTTGCTCAGTGAGAAGAGTCATGGACTGAAACTCAAGAGACCTGAGTTCTAGAACTAGATCTATCACTGACCACTTGTATGATTTGGGATAAGTCACTGGACTTCTCTGGGCCTCAGTTTCCTCATCTATAAAGTCAGAGCATTGGAGTAGGTACCTTCCAGCTCCATTTTTCCCCCAGTGTTAAAAGTCTTAAATCTTTTAAGACCAAGGAGTCAGTTGCTGGACATGATAACTCATGCTTGTGATTTTAGATAACAGGAAGACTGCTAGTGGGTTGCTTGAGCTGGGAGTTTCTGAGCTGTAGTAGAGTAAGCTTATTGAGTGTCTACTAAGTCTGGCACCAAGATGGTGAGTCCCATAGAGGAGGGGGCCACCATGCTGCCTAAGGAAAGCGGGAAAGAAGGAAGAAGGGAGGGAAGGAAGGAAGAAGGGAAGAAAGAAAGAAGGAAAGAAAAAACTGATGTAGTCTTTCCCCATTCCTATGCCTATACCCTAAATCTTCCTTTAGATGCTCTTTATCCATCTTCCTCAATTTTTTGATTGAGATTCAATGACAAAAAACTCAGATGTCATGAATGTTATGCAAGGGTATGATAAACAAAAGATAATAGATTTAGAGCTTAGATGTCTAGTCCAATCCCCTAATTTTATGGTTGAAGCACTAATGTTTCTGTTTGTTTCCAGTACCCCACAAATGGTGCCCAGCATTTTGTCAGCCCTTTTAACAACTCAATTACTTTGGGCCAAGTTAATGTTGTCATCCTTGAGCTATCATGAGAAAATGAAGAAGGGTCTTAGCATGGCAGAAGCCTACCACTAACACCTCCACCACTATGGCAAAATTACATCTCACTGGATCATGTTCAAATTATTTTAACTAAGCAGTTTTCATTTAGTCCAACATCTTCACTTTATATATTCAGAAACTGAAAGGTTAAGTGACTGCTCAAGGTTACACGGATAACAGATCTGGGATTTGCACTTAGGCCTTGTGACTTCAAATCATAGGAAGACATAGTCAAGAACTGAAGGGGATGGGTGGATATGGAAAGGCAGTGACCTGCATGTTGGAGAAAATGCATATTCACAATGATAAAATCACCAATACATTTGAGTACTATTGTAAACCAGAATCCAAAGAGAATAGTCTACACAGAGGTGTCAGAAACTCAATACTCCCAACTGCCACTGGAACGTGATTAAAATGTAATTGTGAAATATTTAAGAAAATAAATAGAAATGCAATAAAACATAGATAGTACAACATTATAAAACTGTCACTCTGTAGCCTGCAGGGATCCTTATGTATGGATGAGTGGCTTCCATTCCATTTCTGTTTGAGTTTGACACCACTGATCAACAGCCCCCCTTAATACAATGCCTTTACTGAAAAAGTCCTATCCTGGTTTAAACTTTCTCAACCAATCAAACCTTTATTAAGCACTCACCATGTACCAGGCACTGTGCTAAGCTCTGGGGACATGAAAGGAGACAAAAGAAAACCCCTACCCTCAAGGAGCTTACAATCTAAGGGAGGAGACAATGTGCAAAGAAATATATACGAAGCAATATATAGTATAAAAAGGAAATAATTAATAGAGGGGAGGCACTAGAATTAAGAGGCAATTCAAATAATTCCATTACTTGAACGCCAAGTGGCCAAAATGGTAAATTTGGGATCATCCACGCCCTCATCCCTGCCTACATTATGGTAGACGTACTAATAAGCCATGTGGCAGTAAAAAGGAGACTTGAAGAAGAAAACGGAAGTCATAGGGACAGTCCTCTAAGCTAGATTATTAACTTTGGGTTCACCCCCCCAAAATGCCTTTCAATTGAAATTTCATGATCTTTTTTGTTTTCTCTTCTTTGTACTGTACTAGTGGAGATCCAGAGACCGAAATATATACATACATACACATATATGTATGTGTATGTATATTTGTGTGTGCATTTTATATATGTATATACATATATATGTATATACATACATATATATATATATAAAATCATCTTCTCTTTTTTAATGGCTTTCATAAAAAGTGTGTGTGTGTGTATGTGTGTGCATGCACATACATACACATGTGCATGCCTGAGGTCACTTAAAAGCAACAGACATGAGCAAACCAGGTTGTGTTAGGAAACGTATTGTCTTAATGTTTCTGGGCTTTGTGTGGAGAGTTGGCAAGTTTTCCAAGCAGGCCATTTTCCATGTCCTGTATTTTTTAGTGCCCCTTCTACCACATTGTTTGAAGCCTGTCTGCTTAGATATCTTTGGCAATATCATCGTTGTTGACTGACACCTCATTATTTTCTAGCTATTTGGAAATTGGGGGAGGCCATAAAAATGTATTTACTGCCTCTATCCTCAGCCAGAATAAAAGGTCTCAGGAAAAAAAAAGGTGGGGAGGTGAAAGGAAGGAGTCTTGTGACTGTATATAGAAACTAACTTTCTCTTGTTAACAGAGCATGGGGCAGTGGATAAAGCTCTGGACTTGGTATCAGGAAGATCCCAAGTTCAAATCCAGCCTCATTAGTTGTGTGATCCTGGACAAGTCACTTAACTGCTATCTGACTCAGTTCCCTCATCTATAAAATGGGGATAATAATAGCACCAACCTCCCAAGGTGGTTGTAAGGATAAAATGAGATATTTTTGTACATTTATTTATTTATACATGAGATAGTATTTGTGCATTTTATAAATCTTAAACAGTTATATAAATACTATTATTATTAAAACTAATTGATACCTTAAAAGGGGACCGCCATAATGAACATCCTGTGACTACCAAATCTACTATAGAACTCAGGGAATGAATAAAAAATAATTTTTGCCTGTGTCTCCTAGAGAATGCCAAGGAGTATCCTTATTACGGGTTAGTATAAGGAAGGTAATTATGTGACTAGACTGAAAGTAATAGAAAAAAATGAAAGGATGTAAGGATGGACAGAGCTTTCATGAGGCCCTTCAGACTCTTGTCCTTTTCTCCATCTATATCTCGAGAGAAAGTAGCTCTATTCTGCCTACCCAGAAAACATATAGACAAAGAACAGCATTCTTCTCTCTCGTTCTGCTGTGTTTGGAGCTGGGAGATCTCTGGGGCCTTGTGGCTCAGAATGACCCAAGGAGAAGTGACTTAATTCCAACTTATTTGTAAGAATGTTTGTGTGTCTATGTCATTAGAGTTATTGTCAAGAATTATATGTTCAATTTATAGAAATAATTTTTATGGATTTGCATGTTTGTACTGAGCCAGAAATTTTCCCCAAAGTCTATGTGCTTGTAAGGTCTCATTAAAGTTTCTCTCTCCCCCCTCTTCTTTTCCCCCTCTTTCTCCCTGTCTCTCTCCCTCCCTCCCTCTCTGTCTCTCTCTTTTTCTTTTTTTTCTCTCTCTCTCTCCCTCTCCTCCCCAACTCTTTCCTCCCTCTTCCTATCTTCTACCTATCTCATGCCTCTGACTCTTCAGGGGGCTTAGTCTTTGAATATTTTCCAACTTTCTAGTCAGAAAGGATAATTTATTCATTTGAGAACTTCAGTATTATGCCATCAGACACATATATTTAATTCTAGCACATACGGGCTCTAGGGTCACCAAATACTCTACCTAGGTTGGGTTCCCAGAGTAAAGCTATTCTCCACTCCCAGAAATTTTAGGAGTAATCCTGAAGGATCACAGGGATTTCTGTCCCCTATGAGCTCCTATCATGTTCCCCAGTATCATTCACCCAATTAATATTTTCTTAATATCATCAATGCTAGTGATTATTTTCCCCAATATTAATTTATCCATTGATATCTCCTTGGTGATTGCTATCCAACAAAAATCAATTAGCTTTTATAAAAAGATATTTAATGATAAGACATATTAAGACTTAAAGTGTGAAAAACAAACAAATAAACCAAAAAGACCCTTCCTAAATTGGATGTTCACCCTCTCTACCAGCTTTGTCCCTAAGGAGAGTGGGCTGTAACTTAAGATGGTGGCTAAAAAGTGTTCCTTCCATTTCACTTCTGGGTATGGCACAGCCCTCCATCACTCAAATCCAAGTCAACTGCAAGTCATGTCATCATTCCCTGATGTCATGGTCCTCTTCGAGAAAGAAGGACAAACACACAACAATGGCATAACCAATGGACAAGTTCCTTCCTTGCTTTTAGTACATGGTGTCTCAGCTGCAAAGTCAACATACCCTTGAGCTATATCAAACAGGTCAGCTCACCAGGACCAGTGACTATAGCTACAACAGAGTTTGCTGTGGATTCCTGTTGCTGCCTCTCCAGTGGCTTTTTAAACCTATGGATGCTTACAAGGTCATTACATTTATGGTGCCCATTCCTATAGGATCAAAGAATACATGGTAACCAGGTAGACGAGGGTCTGCCCCACTTAGGGACTTAACAGCAGTTCTTTAATCCTTATTCTAAAGCTACCAGGGAAAGAGAGAGAAGGAGAACTCCACTGGAGCCTTTTTATGAACTCTAAGCTCAGCAATCAATTAAAAGGCCTTTCATTGCCATGCAGTAAGAATACAGCAAAAAATCATTGCATATGTTCTAAAGCACTGGGCTGGACATCATTAGAATCATCTCATATTTCTGGAATCAGGCTCCCCGAGCCTTCACATAGACATGTAGCAGGCAGGGAACATTGGTTCTACTCCAAGGACTAAACCCCTCTGTCTCATCTCCCATTTATGTAATATAGTACCTCTCTTTAACATGTCTATTTTTACTGTTGTTTTTCTCTAAGATCATGATTGCTACCCTTGCTTTTTTGGCTTCGGTTGAAACATAATAGATTCTATTCCAACCCTTCATTTTAACTCTGATGAATCTTTATGTTTTACATGTGTTTCTTGTAAACAACAAATTGTTGGTTTTTCTTTCTGATTCATTTTGCTTCCCTCCTCCATTTTATGGGCTGGTTCATCCCATTCATATTCATGATTTTGATTGTTAGGTTTCTTTTTCCCTCCATCATACCCTATTATAATGTTTCTTCTCTTTGTCTCCCACTGTATTTTTTAAGAAAAATGAGAAGTGGGAGTAGGATGGGGGAGTGAAATCAACACTAGTTATTTGTACTTGGAACAGTCTGATCCCCAAGCCTCAGGAGAGTCAGTTATGTCCCCAAATTCTATTATGGAATACTGCCCCCCAAACTGTACCTTCATTCTGCCCTTGGATGTTTAGGAATCCTCACTCTAATCTACACCAGGTCTTCATTCCTAAGCAATACCCTATTTTGTAGACATTTCCTGACTCCTAACCACAATCCCAAACTATAATCTCTATCCCATGCCTGTGATCTTTGCTATGTAACTGGCTTACTAAACCAATGAATCATTTCCTGATAAGATATGAATAGATAAAATTGTATTACTTGCCCCATATAACATATTTGTATTTTTTTTCTGAGCTTTTCAAGTACTTAATGAAAAGAATTTCTCCTGGTGAGAGGTGACATGTCTGGTAAATGATAAATACCAACATTAGCATACCATTTGCACCTGGATGGTAATAACCAACATTTGTGTAACATTTTAAGGTCTGCAAAGTGCTTTACAAATATTATCCCCTGGGAGGTAGGTGCTATTATCATCTCCATTTTATAGGTGAGGAATCTGTGACTGAAAAGAGGTTAAGAAACTTGCCCAGGGTCACATAGCTTGTAAGGTATCTGAGTTAGGATTCATACTTAGGTCTTTCGGATTCCCAAGTCCAAAACTGTTCCTTCTACCCCCTCACTGAACACATGTAGTCACTTTCACATACGCTTTTTAGTGGACTGTAACCTTGATCATCGCTTAGGGGCAGCAGCCTCCCAACCACCCCTCAACAAATTGTAAAATGCTGATTTACTAGGATGGGAGGAAAGGGTAGTGCCACAGAGGGATTTTTTATTTTTATTTTTACATTTCAAATTATATCACTTAGTTGAACCAGCCCTAACCATGGAACCAGAGGGTGATTTACAACTAAGCCCAGTTCTCAGGGTTTTAAATATATATATATATATGACGATTTACAGCATTTGCCCAGTAGGGGTGGCTGGTGATGCTGCTACAGATAGATATGCCAGAGGCCTGCTCAGGAGACAGATCCCACAGGCAGGTTGCACACCCACTTTAAGAAAGCAGAGAAGGAAAAAAGCAACTTGTGTTATCTTGTTTGTTTGCTTGTTAAGGCTGGGTTGTCTTCTGCTATTCATTGCTTAGTCATTTGTAAGGTTGAATTGAATATTTCAGAGGACAAGTACCCACAATTTTTCCTGGGGAAAAAAAAAAACCAGCCATTTAACAGAGTTCAGCATTAGATACTTAGCTGGAGTAGTTACCAGGTTTCTTCACCTGGGCCCTTAAGAGCCACAGTCTGGGAGGCCAGAAGCAAAATTACATGACAGTTAGATGATTAAAAATGACCCCCTCCCCCAAGAGAAACAAGTAACATTAGGAAAACATGCTAAGAAAAATTTATTGTTATGGGCCAGTAGTTAACAGATGCTGGGGGAAAAAAAGAATGCTCTTGCTGGGAGGAGGGGAGTCAAGGGATGGGGAGGGGGTGCAAGGGTCTTCATTTGCATATCTTTTTTTTTAATTGGCCAGGGACCATCTTGAGGTTTGAGCAACCTTTTCCACCCAGCAACCAACTGTGAAGCTCCAATCCATGTATCATATTATAAAGTATAATGCATTGTGTTCAGCTTTGTGTGAAGGTAGGCACTGATGCTAGGGGCCTGGCCTTGAAAGAGATGTGAATCTGAGAAGGTCCAGAAGAAGAAGACAATACTATTTGATGAGGTTCTGCATTTACCTTGACGGTCAGAATTGGAATCATTTGTTCAGGACTGATGGCTCAGAAAGGACAAGGCTTAGCCAGGCTCTGCTCAAAAACAAAAGACAAAGGCTTTCTGCTTTTCTTTCATTCTTTCTTATTTTGTGGGTTTGCATTTTTTTTATTGCAGTCTTTCTATATTCCCTGACCCCCCCATACACATGTATACACACATATATACACACGTACATATTACATATATGTATGTATATGTGTGTGTGCCTACCTACAACATCACACAACTATTAACTGTCCAAGGTCATCTCTGAAGTCAGAGCTACCTGATTCTAAGTCCAGTGCTCTAACCGCTGAGCTACCTGGCTCTGTGGCAGATATCCAAGTCGGTTGCTTGTAGATTTGTGAGTGAGGCTACAGTAATTTTCAGAGGGATCCTTTTATGACTAGTCACAACATTTGTAGTTTTGCCCTTCAAAGCTAAGAGTGATCTGAGTTGTGTAAACAGATCTTCCCAGTGATCCTCCCTGACAAGAATCCTCCCTGGTGTGCCTCTGTATTACACAGAATACAAGTTGCTTTATAATTGGGAGGGTGGGGGATGGTTCTAAGTTATTGCTGTTGTTTTTCCTTTCTTTGGAAATCGTGCCAAGATTCCTATAGTGCATGACCCCAGCTCAATAAATCTTTATTAAATACCCAAGGTGGAGAGGGGCAACAGGTATAGTGGTTAGAGAGCCATCCTTACATTGAAGACAACCTGGGTCCAAGTGTTTCTTTTCAGTCTTGCTGGTTGGAGGTACTGGGCATAACACGTAATCTCTCAATGTCTCAGGAAACTCCCTAAAACCTTAAATTACAGAGTAGGTACTACTCTCTGTTGGTAGGAATTTTCCTACCTGGAGTTTTCCCTGAGTTTAATGAAATCACAGGTCTGCTCCAACTCCGACCTACAATTGGCATTTAACTTAACATGAATTCGACTAACAGACCTTTTTAAAAAGGGTGGGGGGGAGTGGAAAGAGAGAGAGAGAGAGAGATTGATTGATTAAAATCCTAATGCAGGTTCCCCACCCCTGTAATAGGGGATAGGACCAGAATCTGTGATTTCATTGGTATAGGGTAATGCCAGGTAAGAAAACTACCTAAGTAGGATGTCCCTTTTTCTACAATGTGCAGTTTTAGAGAACTATCAGCTCTCCATCCACTGCATCATTCTCTTTTCTCTGAAAATTAACATAGAAATTCCATCCATCATTTCACTCATTAAATGTGTGCCCTGCCGTGAGCTTGACTGATACCGGAGATGTAAATCTACTGTTTCTTTAGTTGGTCTTAGTTCCCCCGCATATGCTTCAGCGACATAAGCAGCATCTTTCTGCACTGAATAATGCCAGAATCTCCTTTTCATCATACCCATGATGAGTCTATTCATTCTGCAGAGTCTGATAGATGTAATGAGAGGTACAGCATCCATCAGCTTTCCCAGTATCCTGAGTCAGCTAGAAGGTTCCTGCTGTGTTTCCTTGGATTTCCCTGTGTCTTCTCTTGATAAATGGAAGCAGGAAGAAGAAATAGTTATGTGGGAGTGTGATAACCCTCTTAATCACACTTCTATGTGAAGCCCTCTCAAGAATATTTTCTTCCCTAATTGTTAGTTTTTCTTCCAGGTAAAATTTGAAAATTTGACCTCCTTTTTTTTTCTTCTATTTGAATAGAAGTCTTAGTTCCTGCCTCTCTCCTGAGTTGTAAGTTAGCTGTCTCTTTACTTCCTCCATTTTTGTCACTTTTCTTCAGTAGTTTCTCTCTCTCTCTCTCTCTCTCTCTCTCTCTCTCTCTCTCTCTCTCTCTTTCTCTCCTTCCTTCCCCCCCCCCACACTCACTTTGTTTTTTGTGCCAGACACAACAAGGAGTGATGACAAGCCAATTATTTATTAAGATTTTTGCTCCTAACATAAGCCTCCTTTACCACTGATCCCAAACGGACCCATGTACTTTATTTCTCTTTCTTTCTTTTTTAATACACCACCACCAGGGCTGGGTGAAGGAGAAGTAGGTAAGAGAGAGAATTGGGAGGAATCCAGAAAGCATGCTATAAGCCTCAGTAAGGATGATTAGCTGGCTATTTTGAAAAATGAAATTCATATCCAGTTGTTACCATAGCTACCTTCTTAGATTCCTATGCACTCTCATACAGAGCCCCTTCTTTTAAATATACCCCAGCCCATTCCAAACTACCTCTGTTTAAAGATTCTGTATGCTACTTTATGGTCAGTGAGGTAGTGCAGTAGATAGAGTTCTAGATCCGGAGTTGGGAAGATTTGAATTCAAACTTCAGACACTTACTATCTCTATGACCCTGGGTAAGTCACTTGACCCTATTTGCCTCAGTCTCCTCATCTGTAAAATGAGGTGGAGAAAGAAATGGCAAACCACTCCAGTATTTTGCCAAGAAAAACCCAAGAAAAATACAAATGACTCAATAACAATGGTACTTTGTGAATGATTTAAGGAATTTTCAAGGATGATGTTGACTACATCCAGATTTTGCCTTTTCCAGTGCCTTTAGCACCTGACTCTTCTTGTAAGATGTTATTTCACTTTAGTACATGTAAAGCATTGTGTTAAGATAGTAGAAATAAAAAGATTGAAAAGAAAAGCAATCCTGGTGCTCGATGAGATTACATGGGGGGTGGAGATGGAAGTACAACATATGCACAGATAGGGATATTAAAGATACCTTTATATATTGGGTTTGGAGAAGGAAAGAGCATAAAGAACTGTGAAGGGTCAAGAAAGGCTTTGAGTAGGGTATGGCACCTGGGCAGAGCTTTGAAGGTAACCTTGAAGAGAGCACTTCCTCTTGATTGATGGAGTTGGAAGACATATTGCCAGGGTCATTAAACCATGGGGGATGAGAAAATGAAGGCAATTAGTGTAGATGGCTCTTCTTAACAGTTTAACTGTGAAGAAGAGACTGATTGCTTGAACGAATGGCAGATATAGCTGAAAGTTTTTAAAGTGTAAAAAGATCTGCTCATGATAGTAGAAAGCAAAGGAAGAGCCAGTGGAAAAGGAAATATCAAATAAAAAAGGGTAAAGAATCAAGGGTACAAATAGAGGCATTAGCCTTGTGAAAGAAAAAGGGTCACCTTTTCCTCAAACCCTCAAGTAAGGGAAATGAAAATGAAGGGTAATATATAGAATATGAGAGAAGAGGGGGCCCGCAATGGATGACCTCTGTTTGCTTCATTAAAGTAGGAGGCTAGGTCACCTGCTACAAGGGATGGTGAAAGGCCACAGAGGAGAAAGAGAAGAGGAGGTTTAGAATAGCTGCTGCAGAAGGTATTGTCCCCAACGAGGGAAAAGTAGCAGAATTGCCATGGAGTATTGAATAATCCAACTGAGATTGATAACAAATTTTAGAAGATTCAGTCAGCATAGTTATATGATTTTCTCCAGTAAGATGAGGAAGGGCAAAGAAGGCAGATGGTGATGGTAAACAAGGGTTGGGATTTAGTGAGGTATGAGTGGTAGTCAGATGAAGAAACAAGGGCTCCAAGGACAAAGATGAGTCTTGAGTTTAACTAGCCAATCACAAATTCAAGATTGTGAAGGAAGAAAAGTGTGAGGTCAGAGTAGAAGTAATGATGGATGGATAGAATAGGACGAGGCAAAAAAAGTGGAAGTCACAATGAGGATGAAAAATAGGTTTGGAGGGAGGTAGGCAGAGGTAAAAAGGAAAGGGTAAGAGATTTTGATTAGAGATGACTTTCAGATTTCAAAATCACTGAGGTATCTAACCATATTTTTGGGTAACAATGAAATTTAAGATATTATCATTCCTATTGTTGGCTGAGATGGAGTGAAGGTTATGAGAGGTGAGAGAATTGATGAATTGGGAGGTAAAGGTATTGAGGAGGTATCAGTATATCCAGGGGTGGGGGACTTGTGACCTCGAAGCCACCATGTTCAACTCTTTGTGACCCCATTTGGGGTTTTCTTGGCAAAGATACAGGAGTGGTTTGCCATTTCCTTATTTAGCTCATTTTACAGATAAAGTAACTAGGGCAAACAGGGTTAAGTGACTTGCCTAGGCCCACATAGCTAGTAAGCATCTGAAGCCAGATTTGAACTTAAGAAGGGACTCTTCCTGACTTCAGGCCCAGCATTCTATGTGCAACATAGCTTATCCATGCCTATAATGCCTATATCTATCTCTGTAACTATATCTATATGTACACATATATGTGTGTGTGTGTATATGTGTGTGTGTGTGTGTGTATACAGTATATGTATATGTGCACACACATTTCTAAGTATAAAGATTGAAGAAGATTATGTACCAGGTACTGAATTCCTGGAGGAATGAGATCTTAAGAATGAACCAGAGGTCACAGATGATGACAAGGGTTTGGACTGGGAAATATAGATTAATGGAGTGTTGCTCAAAAAAAGAGATATTGCTGAGTGATGGTGGCAAATTGATGGCTTAAAAGTAGCAGTGAACAACAAGCCTGCCTGCTCCTACTGGCTCAGTGTGTCGAGGACATGGAAGAAGGACCAAGTCCTGGAGAAGGTAGCCAGTGAGTCTTCTGGAGAGATTCAGTATTCCACAAGTGAAAGAAGATGTAAAGAATCTGAGGTCTAGAATGAAGGGAAGATTGTCAAATATAGAATGAGGTTTTTGGAAGCCATAATGGAAGGTAAGGATGATAGGCAATGGAAAGATGAACATTAATGTGGAAAGGGAAGAGGAAATTCAGAGTACTAATAGAGAAAAGGGGTTTTCACCTCAGTAAATAATGGTGACTGAATCACAGTGAACACTAGCAGAGCTTAAAGACGGACTAGGATGAATCATTTTACGTAGAGAATTTTCCCATGAGGTGAGAAATAAATAGAAAGACGGATGGACAGATGGGTGAAGCATTTTTTAAGTGCTTGGCATATGTAAAGTACTGTGCTAAGCATTAGAAATATCAATAGAAACATAAGACAAGAATCACACTAATTTTACAGCTTTGGATTTTCATGTTCTTGATTTTCCTAGAGCCTGGTGTATGCTATATAGTTAAGTCAAGAAGCATTTATTAAGTACCACATGTACTGGTAAGGGCTTACAGAGTTGAGCTTTAACTACCCAGTATAAGTCTTATACTTGAAGAATGACCTTGTAGATCTTAGCTCCTGGTAAACATCCATCCAAAATATAATTTTTGGTAGGAAACCTATGAATTGCTTCTACCTAAGGGCCGTATAGGTAAGAGGAAATGGGTCTAAAAAACATTCAGATCCTATTATCTTGATTCCAGCTTGCATCTGCAATGGCTGATTGCTCAAGATGCCATGAGCTTGCAACTGTGGGGCTACTCACATCTAAAGTTAGAATGACCTATATTCTGCACTACTTAGTTCCTACATTCCCCAGCCCATCACTCCTCTGCCAATGCTGTCTTCCTTTGAGGACTCTAAAGGCATTGGAATCTTTTGTTGTTGAACAGAAGGCTGTTTTGTCCCAGAGCACCATGTGCTCCCACATACTAGGAGGAGAATAGAAGCCTGCACATGGGTGGGCCAGGGCAGTGGAGGAGGACTTCTCTCTCAGACTCTGGCGTTTTGCTTGGGTAAGTAGTCAAATTATGAATTGCTTATTCAAACTATTTATATTCCTGGAGCTGGCAAGCATGGCCTGGCAGTCTCATAAGACTGTCAACACATTCATTCATGACTCTGATGAGTCCAACAACCACCTTCCCTGTGGCAATTGAGGGTTTGGGGTCTTTTGATTTTCCCTACCTCTGGAGGTGAAAGGAAGCTATTTACCTTCTTTGAAACTTAAGAATTTCATAGCTTCCTAAAGAGAACCTTGGTGATGGTCTATCTTGACTCCCTGATTTTACAGATGTGAACTTTGTAAACAGAGGGTGGGGGCTGGCGGTGGGGGAAGTAGGAAAAATGACTTGCCCATGGTCATAGTTAGCTTGTGGCTACCTGGGTATGAGAACCTACCTTTCTTCACTCTTTCTCCAATACCCTTTCCAGAATGTGCCATGACCTCTTAATTTATTTTAAGTTTAGTTTTCAGCCTAATGTCTAGGAAGGTTGGAGATTCAATTCAGGTGCAACAAGGAAGGGTTCTCATCCTAATAGGGCTAGGCCAATGACCAATGCATGCCCCTTTTTTAGACATAGATTTCAACCCAGAAATATTTCTGTGCATCAGCCAGACCCAAATAAAATAATCATAGCTTCTGCTCAGTGAAAGTGTAATCTAAATGATTGGTCACTTGATCAGCAAATAGACCTGGGGCCTCTCCAGAGATTTTCACAAGACATTGGATCGAATTAGGTAGATTCTCCCCAGACCTTCAATAAACAGAGTGACACACTCTGTTAATCCTAGGATTTAGTATTAATAATTTACTATTAACAATTAATAATTCACTATTAATAAGAGTAAGGCTGGTAGGTTGCATAGTAGATAGAGTGCTGGACCTAAAGTCAGAAAGACTCATCTTCCTGAGTTCAGATCTGTCCTAAGATGCTTACTAGCTGTATGACCTTAGGCAAGTCAATTCACCCTGTTTGCCTCAGTCTCCTCATTTGTAAAATGAGCTGGAAAAGGAAATGACCACTCCAGAATATTTGCCAAGAAAACCCCAAATGGGGTCGTAAAGAATCAGACATGACTGAAGCAACTAAACATAAAAAAAAAAAAAAATTGGTAAGGGCAGTTAAATGGCACAGTGGATAGAACACCAGCCCTGGAGTCAGGAGGACCTGAGTTCAAATCCTGTCTCAGACACTTGACACTTAGTAGCTGTGTGACCCTGAATAAGTCACTTAACCCCAAATGCCTTGCCAAAAAAAAAACATTTAATAATAGTGAATGACAACTTTTCAAAGCACTTTACATTCATCATCTCACAGAAGCCTCAAAACAACCCATTTAGGTAGGTGTTCACAGGTATTACTATTCCCATTTGTAGATAAAGAAATGGAGCCTCAGAAAGATAAAATGATTTAATCCCCAAGGCTACACAGCTTGTAAGCATCAGAGGTAGCATCAGAACCCATCCTCCCAACTTCAGTTTCAGCATTCTGTCAAATATACCACAGCATTCTTTGGAATTTAGTCCTCTCATTTTACCAATAAGGAAATAGAGGCCTGAGGCACAGAGTTTATATAACCTGCTGTAGCGCCAGTGCAACATTTACAGTGCCCATGATCATGATCAAGACCGTGACTGTAAATATCGCATGATGTTTGATCACAAAATATACCAAACTTTCCATATAGAAGACAGAAGTGAAGCATTTATTTAGACACCAGAAAACCAAATCCCAAAACCAGTAATCCAATTCCATCATAGTACCAAAGATATTCAGAAGCCATAATAACACTGAGAGCCATAGCATCCTTTAGCCTTCCCACAAACCAATACAATATCAGTATCTACTCATGAGCCTATCTGACTCCTTGCCTGAGCATCCTCTCTCCCCCACCATCTCACTAGCTCTGACTCCCAGCTTCCTGTGGGCTCTGCTTCCCTTCAGCAGACTCCTCCTACCACAGGCTCCATGTGACTACATTCAGCCTATTAGAGGGCAGAGTTTATCTTCACAGCAGGGAAACTTCCTGTGGGCTCTGCTCCACTTTAGCAAATCCCTTCCATCACAGGTTCCATGTGATTACATTCAGCCTATGAGGGAGCAGAGTTTACTTTCAAACTAGAGGAGGTCTTCAAATTCCCATCCCCATTACATTCAGCCCCAAGATCTTTCATGTCCCTTACATAGCAAAAGTATGTTAACAATAAATAAGAGTTTAGGGATAACTGGTGGAAAAACTAGTATCAATGGAACTTTGCAACAATATAACAGGGATAATAGAAAAACTTTGCACATAAATCAGTAGCTTAGGGTGGGGGCTTGAGCACAAGCACCCCATCCTTTACCTGACTAAGCCTAAACAAAGAGTAAGCAGCAGAATGGGTATACAGACTCATCAGAGCCATCAATCACTCTTTCCACTGTAACACTCCCTCTGCCCCCATCCTATACAGTAGAGAATAGGTATATGAATATATAATAATAATAGGGAATAGGTATATAATATTAGGTCTCTAAAGCATGAAGATACTCAAAATGAAGATTCTGTCTCCTTACCCCAAATAATGGCAAATTGAAGAGTGGGAAATTCTTAGCTTTTGTTGATGGAGAAAACAAAAGTTACTCCCTTACAATATCATATAAGGTTACCAATTCTAAACCCCCTACTTCTGAGACATAGCCATCATGCTCTTTCCTTTGCATAACTTACAATCCTTTTGTTTCAAGTGCTGATTTGGGTCTGGTTCGGTAGGTAGGAGGCTTCATCATAGCTTATCTAGTAATCTCTGATTAAAGTGTCCTTTTAGTTGCTCCCTTCACTAGGGTTTTATTTTTAAAATCACCTGCCTCAGGATTTGACCTTCAATCATGGAAAAACAAGGAAACATTGAACATGGCTTCAACTGAATGAAAAATGCTGCCCCAGCCTCTGTCCAAATGTTGGCAACCTTTGTGTGAGTGATGCAGGAAGGCCAGCTGTATGACAGGTACATTTCTGGCTGATGGAAACTTAAAGTTGCTAATGGCACTCTTGGGAGAGGCGTATAAGGCAGCATCAGCCAGCACTGTGTCATGGAATAACATATGAGAGCAGAAGTCACTGAGTTTCATGCTTTGTCTCCAAAAATGGGAATAGGCCAGGGCCCCAGAAGCCTTAGAGAGATTGCTGAATTCCTTGGCCAAAATGTGGCACCTTCCCATTTGTGCAAAAGAAGAATTCATGGGGTGACCATTAATATCTGCCTTGGCTAGAGCCCCACTTGGGGTGTGGCTCTAAACCTGGAATGTATTTTGGCTAAAGAATTTTGGATGAGCAAACGTGTTTCTTCATCTTGTTTGTAGCTCTAGTGATCTGAAAGTTCTCATTTATTTCTGTAGGCTAAAAACAAACAAACCCTGTACCTTCCAGAGAGCTGACATTCTCTGTAATGTAATCTCTAAAATACCAGCTAACAAATGGTCTTCTGGTAAGAATGAGTGTGGACTTTGTACAAATGTTTGAAATTTGACTTCTGGTATTCAGGTAAAGTTCAGGTAAATTATCCAAAGTTTTTCTCCAGCATATCTAGGGATTGTGTATTCCTGTCTCCTTGTTTTTTGTTGTAAATGGAGCTGGCCTTCCAGACTATTATGTTATCTGGCTAGGAAGCACACACACACACACACACACACACACACACACACACACACACACACACACACACACACGGAGAATGCTTGAGCTAGAAAGGACTTTGGACATCACTTGGGCCAACCTCCTTAAAGTAAAGACAAGGAAACCCAAGTCCACTAGGGGGAGTAGATTGGCCCAAGGTCATGTAGTTTATGGCAGAGCCTGGACGCAAACCCAAGGTTTATCACTCCCAGACTGGCACTCTTTTCACTTTACCTGCAGATGAAAGTTGTGTTGTGGCCCAGTGAGAATTGATATGAAATGCTCTACATGTCATTCCTCAGTGAATATGAAAAAGAAAGACATAGAAAAAACAAGGAAGGAAGGAGGGAAGAAGGAAAGGAGAAAGGAGAAAAAGGAGGATAGAGGGAAGGAAGGAGGGAGGGACAGAGCAGAGGAAGGAAGAAAAGGAAAGGAAGGAAGGGAAAAAGAAAGGAAGGGGAATGGGGAAAGAAGGGAAGGAAAAAAGAACGGAAGAGAAAAGATGAAAGAATGAAAGGAAGGAGGAAAAGGAGAGATGGGGAGGAAGAGAAGGGAAGGAGAGAAGAACAAAGAAGGGGGAGAAACAAGATGAAAGTGAGAGGAAAAGAACCTCTTATCTCTTCAGGTTCTCAGAAGTTATTGTCTATGGAGAACGAAAGATTTTTGAAAGAGTGATGAATCCTACTGTGGTGCATGACCCATTTTGTTATTGAGCAGGTATTGAGACAGAAATCACATATCCCAACTTTTTTCCTCCTCTTGAAGCTTTGTATCCTCAAGTTTCTCCCCTTGACATTCAATAGAGCTTCTCCTAAATTTACAGCACCAAAAAAGCAAACAAAAAGTGATAGGCTAGTACCATGGTAGTCTAATGTTCATTTGTGCATGCACATTGTTGATGGTCACTTTCTGTCTTCATTCCATAAGTTACTTTTTACCTTTTAAGTGATAAAAATAATAATCAGTCACATATATAGCAGTTGATAATAGACAAATTATTTTCCTTACACATTTATGAAGCAGGTAGTACAAATGATATTATCTTTTTTTATAAATAATATTCAATCATTTAGCCAACATTTATTAAGTATTTACAGCAATATTTGTCAAGAATTGCATTAAGTGCTTGGGAGAGGGAGAGAGAGATTCATGTTTTCTGCCCCATCAGAATGTAAGCTGCTTAAGGGAAGGGACTATGTTGCATTTGTCTTTGTATCCCTACTTAGTGCAATTCTTGACATATATTGTTGTAAATACTTAACAAATGTTGGAGTGTAAGGGATGGACTCTTTTTTAGGTGTTGAGTTTGTGATGCCTATAGGACATCCAGGTGGAGATGTCCAAAAGGTAGGTGCAGCATGACAGCTCATAAGGAAGACTCCATCTGGATATGTAGATCTTTGAGTTAACTTCTAAGAGATGGGGATTGAACTCATGGGAACTGATGAAGTCACTGAGAATAGAGACAGCAGAAAAGAGGGCCCAAGGAAAAGCCTTGAAGGATACCCAGGCTTAGTGACTGGCTTGATGTGGATGAAGATACAGGAAAAGGAAACTGAGGAGAGGTTGTAACAGTGTCATGTATCTCCACAGAGGTGAGAGTAGGGAAAAGAAAGGGTAGTCAACAGTATCAAATGCTACAGAGAAGTCAAGAAGTGAAAGGTTTGAGAAAAGACCACTAGACTTGATGATTTAGAAACTGTTGATAACTTTGGAAGAGAATAAATTTCAGTTGAGTAAAGTCAGATTACAGTGGATTAAGAAAAAAGTGAGATAAGAGAATATCTATTGGTAGAAATACCAAGCATTAATATCTTTTTTCAAAAAGTTTGACTGAGAATAGGAGAGAACATAGCATCCAGCCCACCCACATATGAGAAGACTGAGGCCAACAGGGTTAAATGATTGATCTTAGGATCACACAACACTGAGTGGCTGAACTGGGATCCAAACTGAATCTTTTGACATAAAATTTGGAGCCTTCTCACTGCAGCCCCAGGATGCTACATCTGTGATAACTTATGGAAGACTTTTATAGCCACCTCCACATAGTCAATTGACAGATGCAATGGAAATAAAGCTCTCTCTGGTAGCACATTGCTGAGAGGCACTCTTCACATCACATTGACTCAGGTGGCCTTGAGCAATTGTAGGTTGGGGTGGCTATTTTTTTTTTAAGTTTTCTTTTTTTATCATGAACTTAACATGCATCAGCAAACCTTGAACCCTTTAATATATGAAGAACAGAAAAAGTAATCTATCTGTAACTGTGAACTTCTTTTACAAAGTTAATTGGGATTTGTTAATTTAGCACAGTAGTAACAAAATGCCCTGCTTATCTTTGTCCCCCTCTGAGCTTCTTTTTGCTCCTTTCCAAGTATTTTTAAATGTTGTATTTAATTCTCTTTCTTCATTTCCCCATGAACTGAGGCATAGAGATATTAAGTGATATGCCTAGGGCAACACACCTAGTCTGGACCTGAAGTAGGATTCAGATTTCTAGTTAGGAAGTCCAGAGCTCTATCCATTTTGCCATCTAACTGCTTCATTGTGTTGATTATACCTCACCTAAAGACTTTTTTTTTAATTGCTTCTCTGATACTATCTTCCTCTTCATTTGTCTGAGTTGTATACACAATACAATACAAGATCAATATTTACTCACAAATCTCTCCATTTCCTTGCCTGAGCACCTCTCTCCCCAACCCTCTCACTAGCTCTGACCACCAGCTTTCTGTGGGCTCTGCTCCCCTTCAGCCAACTCCTCCCACCACAGGCTCCATATGACCCCATTCAGCCTATTAGGGGGCAGGCTTTACTTTCAAAGTAGGGGAGGTCTTCAGACGCCCCTCTAGGTGTATTAAGGGGCAGGGAAGATCTCCAAATTCCCATTCCCATTACAGTGATGAACTCAAGTTGCAGGAAACTGGATTTTGTCTTTTTACTATTTGGAAAAGGGAAAGGTGGAAGACAGAGAAAATAAATGCTTGTCTATTGAAAAAATAAAATAAAGTTTAAAATGTTAAAGTTTATATGCTACAAAAAAGGAAATCATTACAACATGAGGGATTTAGGTTAGGTAAGATGTGGTGAAAAGAGCATTGGATAAAATGTTGAGATCTGGATCAGATCCTGGTCTTAACTCTGCTGATAATTAGGTAAAAAGGACTCCTTTCCTTGGAGTTCTTCTTAGAGTCAGATAAGCAGTATAATGGACAGAGTGCTGGGATTGGAGTCAAGAAAACCTGAGTTCAAACTTCAGATACTTATTAGCAGTGTGACCCTGGACAAGTCACTCACCCTCAGTCTGTTTCAGTCTCTTCATGTAGGAAAAGGGGATAATGAGAGCACCCACCTCCCAGGGTCATTAGGATGATCCAATAAGACTGTAATTATAATGAACTTAACTGAGTACCTGGCACATAATAGGCACTTAATCAGAGTTTCTTCTCTTCCCCATCCCCCCACCCTCTGCCCCTTTGAGCCAAGGCTGGATATCATCTGTTGGGTATGTTATAGTGGGGATTCCTTTTGAGTATGGAGTAATTTAGATTGCAGTTGAGGGCCCTTCCGGCTCTCCAATTCAATGATTCTGTGATTCAAATCACTCAGGAAATCACCTGAATGGTGAAAAGGTATTGGAGATGAGTGAGACATAACATTAGGTAAGCAAATTGGAGATAGTTAATGAGAGGCCTGGGACAACAATTTGAGCATTTGAATTTGGTCAAGTAGGCGATGAGGAGCCACTGGATTTAAGCAAGAGAGTGAGGAGATGAGAAGGGAAGAACTTCTTGATGGTGCCAGTTATTGGACTTTGGAGTAAGTAATCACTGGCATTTTCATTTTAAGTAGCTAAATGGTGCAATGAATAGAGCTGCTGGGCCTGGAATCAGGAAGACTTGAATTTAAATCTATTTCCTAGTGTGTAATTTGTAAAATACTCAGCAGAGTACTTGGCACAGAGTACACAGAAGGGGCTTAATAAATGATTGTTCCCTTTCCCCTTCCCCTTCTGAGCCTTCGTTTGAATACATCTGAGGATCGGGAATCCATAATCTCTTGAGGCTGTCTTTTTTGTCTAAGTATTAGCAGAGCTAAGATAAGGACCCAAATCTCAATTTCTCTTCTCTCAGGGTTCTACACTCTTTCTACTAGATCATATTCACATACCATACCCGAATCTGCCTTATTGTAGTAATTTCTTTAAGGTTTGCAAAGTATTTTAACATTATCTTACTTGATCCCCACAACAACCATATGAGTTAGAAGCTATTATCCCCATTTTTCAAATGGGGAAACCAAGTCTCAGGGAGGCTGAGAAAGCTAGGAAATCTAGGAAAGGATTACAACATGTCTCTGTTGGATCCAGTTTCAGCGCTTAGGGAATCTCTGCTAACTTCTAATGTGTCTGGGTTGTTTTTCATATTGATTCTCCCCAATGATTGAAAGATGACTACTCAGTGGCCCTATTGGTTCCTCTCTGAATTCAAAGAGCATTCGAGTAGAGTTTGTCTACATTAAGACTAAGAAAAGCATCTTCCCCCACTTAAAGAAATTCAAATAGACCTTTTAGACCAAATTGTAAGCTCCTTGAGGGCAGGGAATAAGTCCTTTTTCATCTTTATATCCTAAATACCTAACATAACATCCGTGTGATCTGCCTAGTATATGTTTGTTTGTTGTTGTGATTGTTCAGTCATTTCAGTCCTGTCTAACTCTTTGTGACCCCATTTGGAGTTTTCTTGGCAAAGATACTGAAGTGGTTCCCCATTTCCTTCTCCAGCTCATTTTACAGATGAGGAAACTGAGGCCAAAGGAGTTAAGTGACTTGCCCAGGGTCACACAACTAGTAAGTGCCTGAGACCAGATTTAAACTCACTAGTCTGCCTGACTGTAGGCTTGGTGTTCTATCCACTGTGCCACCTAGGTGCCCAGCACCTATCACATGGTAGTTGTCTAATATATGTTTGCTGAAGTGAATTGAAAAGAAGTTAAGCAAATTAATCATGAGAATCGTCTTACACTTTGAGAATCCTCACCTGGTTTTGAAATGGTGAAATTCAAGATATATTTTTTAAAAAATGCTTTCAGGGGCAACTAGGTGGCACAGTGAATAGAGCACTGGCCCTGACATCAGGAGGACCTGAGTTCAAATGTACTTAGCACTTAACTAGCTGTGTGACCTTGGGCAAGTCACTTAACACCAGTTGCCTCGTCTTCCCCGCTCCAAAAAAATGCTTTAGTGCCAAAATATTCACAGAACTTGTAAATCATCTCTGTCTTCACCTGTTTGGTGTGGCATTGCTAACTGGCACCCATTGGCTTGTGCACTTTTCGGAAAGGCAGAAGTCATCAGTGATTAAAGTAAGCAACATCAGCCATCTCCTTGAAAGCAATGGATAGGGGAGGACCTATTCTCAAAGTATGACTCCATACCTTTAGGTTCCTGAATTTGAAGAGCAATGTATTGCCTTAATTTTGGTCATATAGTTTGCACTCTGCCATGCTATTCAAGTAGCTCATTCACACATTGGTTGTTAAGAGCCGGAGTCTGGGAACCATGCCCGCTCCATGGTACCTGGCACCCTGCCAAATTTTCCAACGTACAGTTTTATCCTAGAGTAAGTCTGGTATTGACCCAGCCATGGCTTCTAATGTTTTTCATCATTTGTAACCACTTCAGCATGACTCTTTTCTTCTGAATTAGGGGAGATTACTGTCTCCTGACCTTTACTAAAAGGATGGCCTGCATTAGAAATGGATGGCTTGAGACAAAAAAATGAAATGAAAATTAAGATAAGGCATGCACAGGGTTGAGATTTGGAATGGTAGAAGCATCTTGAATTAACAAAGATGAAAATTACCCATGAGGCTGGATTTGGAAAATCCAACTCAGGCTGTTGACATTATAGGAGCTTTGCTTGGATAAGTAAATTGGCCCCAGAAACTTAGAATTACAGTTTTAGAGGTAGAAAAGACATAGAGTTTTGGGTTTGTAAAGATGGAAGCCAGTAAGCTTAAATGTTTTGATTTTAAAGGAAAACAACTTCATGGTCATCTGAAGTCAGGTTTTCCCAGGTGTTGAGAATAAGAGCTTATTTTTAAAAAAATGATTCATAGTGCTTTCCAATTTTATCCTTTAAATATCCAAAAATAGCCTATGAGGCAAAGCAGGGTATATTGGGGGGTGTGGGGGGGTTCTTTTTTTGTTTACTTTTTAAATTTAAATTTGTATTGCTTTCTTATTTTTATGTCACTTTCACTTCCAGATGCATCCCTAGCTCCTCTCTTGCCCAGGGATTACTTGAAACAAAGAATAAAAAGAAAGTGGAAGGGTAGGAGAAATTCAGCAAAACTAACCAACGTTATCAGTCAAATCTGATAGCATATACAGTATTCCATATCTACAGTCCCCCACCTCTGCAAAAGGAGAGAGGGAGATTAATTTTCTCATCTCTTTTATGGGGCCATGTTTAGTCAGTATAACTATATGTAATTTCTTTATGGCATATCAGCTAATGAGCTAACCTCAAAACCAGGAAGTACTGGGTTCAGGTCTTGCCCTAACATCTACTGGCTTTGTGACATGTGACCAGTCACTTAATCCCTCAGTGCTATAAGCAGTTCTCTGTCACTAATTTGCAAATCTTGTTTGTTCATGTCCTTTGACTTTTATCATTTGAGGAATGGTCCTTGGTCTCATTGACTTTTTCCTTATCTGTCTTAGGTAATAGACTGGTATCAAAGATATTTGATATAAAAATTTGCCCCTAATAAACAATTTCATTTTAGTTGCATTTGGTTTTGTTTGTGCAAAAGCTTTTCCATTTCATAAAAAGAAAATTATCTGATTTATCTTTTGTTTAATTGAGACATCTCCCCCTAGCCACAGGTGTGAAAAGTACTTGATGTGGTTCTCTTCTATTTTTTAAAATTGTGTGGTCCTTCATGTTTAGATCGCAAATCCATTTGAGTTTATGGAGCATGTATTCTGAGACCCCTTCTATAAGTGAAGAAACTGAAGCCCAGAGATGTCCAATTCATGGTAGATCTGAGACTCGACCCTGTTTCACCTTTCAAGTACCTTGATTTTTTCTGTTATATTACACTGCCCCAATAGATCTCCACACCCTCAATTTTTAAATAGAAGGAATGGAAAATGAAGTGACATAGATTGTAATGAGGCAGTGCTAAGGAAAAAGGAGAGGATGGGAAAGGGAGGGGGGAAGTGGTTAAGGTTTTCTAATTCCTCAAGTGACTCAGTTCCCATTTCCTGAGTGTTGTTATTTTTCAAATGACTATGTGGTTCCTTTGACCCTTTATTGTCCTGCAGGCTCCTGGTCTTTAGAGTGTGGGTTAAAGTATGGGTTAGGTATGATGATGCACCTTGGAGGTGAGCATCATCATTGCCCCAAACATATGGCTGATCATCACAAGACCTTATAATCCAAGGTATACAGTAAACCTTGGACCATGGAAAAGCTAGAGGAGCAGCAGAAGAGAATGGGAAAGGCCAATGATAATACTCAGCCCAGGATGTGCTAACATACCAGAGCACACCCTGCCCATACTCTGGGCATGGCTATGAGGGAGTACCATCTGTCTGCAAAACAAATCAAAGAATCAAGATCCCTCCTTGATCCCAATTCATGTGCAAGAGGATAACACACAGAGAATGAATTATTCAGAGAGAGAAAATCAAAATACCATCAAAATCAGATCTGAGAATGTTATATCACCCCATCATTGCTCAACAAGAACCAGAATGAACAAAGTAGCTTCATTCTTACCCCAAAGTATTTACTAAGTTCACATCCTTTATGTACTACATCTTTCTGTCTTAGCAGAGATTTGAAAGGAGTCAGTTTGGGGTTTGTATTTTTGACTTAGACAACATAGTATAAGGTGCAGCAAGATGGTGCAGTGGATAGAGTACCAGGCCTGGAAGCAGGAAGATTCATCTTCCTGAGTTCCAATCCAGCCTCAGACACTTACTAGTTATGTGACCCTGGACAAGTCACTTGACTCTGTTTGCCTCAGTTTCCTCATCTGTAAAATGAACTGGAGAAGAAAATGCCAAACCACTCCAGTATCTTTGCTAAGAAAAACCCAAATTGGGGGCAGCTAGGTGGTGCAGTGAAAAGAGTGCCGGCCCTGGAGTCAGGAGGACCTGAGTTTGGATCTGGCCTCAAACACTTAACACCCCAAAAAAATACTAGCTGTGTGACCTTGGGCAAGTTACTTAACCCCAACTGCCCTCCAAAAAGCAAAAAGAAAAAGAAAAAAGCCCAAATGGGGTCATGAAGAGTTGGCCACACATAATGACTGAACAGCAGCTTAACATGGTGGGTGCTTAATAAATGTTCATTCTTTGAATTTTGTTGAACAACAAGAATGTCTTCTGAAGATTCGGGAAGGGATGGGACATGCATATCAAGTGAGCCCAGAGCTCTGTTCAGCTCAGCCACTAAGACATTTCACTGAGGAATAACATTTTCATCTATGTGACAACTGTTTTCTGGTTGGGAAGTTTTGCTTGCTTGTTAGAGTTGTTAGTGAGCAACATCAACTGTGCTCTGGAGTTTCTGTTGCCAGGTTTTGAATACTCTAGTAATCCACCGAAGGACGGTTTGTCTTCACTTTGGAGCCAGAACTTAAACAAACATTTGAGTTCATAGCCATTGAAGATTCTTAGCAATTTCTCCAGAATCTTTATAGTTATCAGCACCAGGCAAAGGATAAACAAGGCCCCAGTTCAATTTGGGTTTTTCTTGGTTTGTTTTTGATTACAGAGGCCATCTCTTGACTCACTTCTTAAACAGCTCTAATCACTGAATGGGCATTGACTCAGTCAAAGTGAGAACTGAGAGTGACCTCAGCTTAAAAAGGCCAAGGTCTCCCACTGCATCCTGGGCCATCGCCAGTCGTCCTGATCTATATCTGGCCACTAGACTCAGGATCGCTCTGCAGGAGAAAGTGAGGCTGGTGACTTTGCACAGCCTGCCTCACTTAAATCCAATTCACTTGCAAATCAAGACATCACCTTCCAGATGTTATAGTGCTCTTCAAGAAGAAGAGAGAAACCACACAACAACAACAACAAACCTTCAACAAAACTAAACATTATTGATGGAGATCTACTCTGAAAATCCACTATGTAACGATGGAAAAATAAAGCCTATTAGCAGGGAGGTGTTAGTGAATGATTGACAGCTAACTCTTTGGAAGAAAAAAAGTATACATGATGTACTTTTAAGTTTAATCTGCATTAATAGCATATCTCCCATCATTTTATTGAATCTACAAAATCAATGAAATAACAAACCAAGCCCTCATTTATAGCATTTGCTGATTCCTGAGGTGTAAATGTTCACAATGAAAATTTAACCACTGACTCTCTCTAACCAGTGTGAGCTGTCTCCAGCACATCACTGGAAAACTCAATGGGGAATAATACCATAGTAGCATACCAACTTCTTCTTATTCAGTTGTGTCCCACTCTTTCTGACCCCATTTGGGGTTTTTCTTGGCAAAGATGCTAGAGTGTTTACCATTTCTTTCTCCAGCTCCTTTTACAGATGAGGAAACTGAGGCAAACAGGGTTAAGTGACTTGCCCAGGGTCATGCAGCTAGTAAATGTCTGAGGCCAGATTTTACTTCGAGTCTTTCTGACTGCTTCTCTATCTGCTGTGCCACCTAGCTGCCCCAGTATTGCACCACCCTGTCCCCAGATCCTGAGAACAGAGTGATATGTGCAGCTTGAAGAGATTTCCATCCTTGATGCCATAATGAGTATCATGTTAGGTGTGAGGTTCAAGTCCTGCCTCTTACATACAACGTGACCATGTGTTTGACCTCTTTATACTTTAGGCTGCTCTTTAAGACTATAAATTTATAGACAAACTGCTAATCTGCATCATGGGAAGTGGTTTTCTACACCGTTGGGTACCAACATTAATGAAATCATGTCCACACTAATAATAGCAACAACAACATTTATATAGCATTTTAAGGTTTGCAAAGCACTGTAAATATATTATTTTATTTGATAATATGAGATTATAATTATAGAGTTATAAGGAATTTCAGGGGTCATTTAGTCCAATCTCATTTGATAGGTGAGGAAACTGAGGTCCAGAGGGGTTAAGACAGTGGCAGAATCACCAAAAGGCAATGGGCTTACAACAGGAACATATTTAGTCATTTTAGAACCTTCCTGAAATCACTGCAGCAGCAACTACACAAATTGCAAAGGAAAAAAATACCAGTGAGGAATGCACAGAGAGCTGTCATTCCACAGTTCAACAGTGCTCTCTAGCACACATATGGAACAGCATCTTTGTCAGGGTCTCATCTGGCCTCGCCCTAGTTTTTAGTGACTAGTAAACTTGGGGAGTCTCCAGCATGTGGTCCCTGATTTTATTCCCACTCTATGTCCTGCTCTTCTTTCTCTTCACTATGGTAACAATCTTCACTCCAAAATCCAGGCTGCCAAAATGGATGAAAGGTTGGGACAGGATTCACAGTAGCATCATAGGATCATTAATTTAGAACTGAAAGGGATCTTGAAGACCATCAAGTCCAAAACTCACCACTTCCCTCCCCCCCTTTTCTCCCTCCATCCTTTCCTCCATCCTTCCCTTTCTCCCTCTCACCCTCAACTAGGGTAGCTGTATAGGAACTATTCATAACTTTTCACTTTTTTTTTTGAAGCAGACAGGGTTGAGTGATTTGCCCAGAGTCACACAGCTACTAAGTGTCAAATATCTGAAGCTGATTTTGAACTCAGGTCCTCCTGAATCCAGGGTCTGTGTTCTATACACTGTACCACCTAGCTGCCCCTAGAAGACCCTTTTAAGTTTAATCTGCATCATTAACATTTTTGCCATCATGTTTTCTAGTCCTGACAGCAAATTTAAGAAACTCAATAAATCAGTCCCTGGGGCGGCTAGGTGGCGTAGTGAGTAAGAGTGATGGCCTTGGAGTTGGGATGACGTGGGATCGAAACCGGCCTCAGAAAATGAGCACCCACACATAAATAATGACTAGCCGTGTATCCTTGAGCAAGTTACTTAACCCCAATTGCTTTAATAAAAAAAAAAATCAACCCCTGATTTGTAGCATTTGCTGATTTCCATGATGTATAAATGCTTATACTGAAATTTTAAGAACCATCTCCCACAAGCCATTTCAGCAAAGCCCTGACATCACTCACAAGTGTCTTTGCAGGTCTTTTCTTTTTTTTTTCTTTAACAAATGCTTTATTAACTTCTGGTTTACATCATTCATTTCCGCCAGATTTTGAGTTACAGTCATTTTCCCCCCATTATTCCCCTACCCAACCTCCCAGAATAGTAGTCCCACAAGATATCGCTTCCTCCAATCTGCTCTCTCCCATACCTTCTCCCATACCCCCACTGACTTTTCCATTAGAGGAAGGTGAGTCTTTGTGTCCCAACGCCTGCACATCTTATCTCCCTATTACAAGCAAAAGAGTATTAATAAGAGTATTTATATATATTTGAAACATTTAATGTTAAGACCTCGAATTTCAGATCCATTTCCTTCCTCCCTTGTGACCCATTCCCTCTTGGGAGATAAGTAATTCAGTATATGTTGTAGATGTCTAGCTATGCAAAACATTATCATAGTAGATATATTGTACAAGGCTGCTTATAATTCCCTCCCACTCATCCCACCCCCCACCTGGTCCATTCCCTACATGATCCTGTCCCTCTTCTATAGTGGGTACTTCCAACCTCCCCTCCCCCCCAGGATGCCCTCCCATCCATCATCCCTCCTCTCATCCCCCTTCCCCCTATCCTGCTGCTGGTTGAGATATCCCATTTAGTATGTATGTCATTTTCTCCCTGAACCAAATTCAATGTGAATGTGGTTTTGCCTTTTTAGCCTTCCTTATTCTCCCCCTCCTTTGCAACCACTTCCCCTTGCTTCTTCTACATGGGATAGTTTACCCTACCCCTGTCTCTCCCCATCTCCTCTTGCCACTTTCCTCTCTCACCTCATAATTTCATCCCTTGAGTATTCTCCCTTCCCAACAAATTCAACCTATGCCCTCTATCCATATATAACTGTAACCATACACACACATTCACATATGTATTCATATGACCACACACCCTTCTTCCATTATTTTCATAGTGAGAAAGATATCATCAGTCACAGTTATTGCTTTTCCATATAGGAATGTAAATAGTTCAACTTTGATAAGTTCCTTTTGATTTCTTTTCCCTGATTACCTTCTCAGGCATCTCTTGCTTCTTGTGTCTGGATGTCAAATTTTCTATTCAATTCTGGTTTTTCCTCAAGAATGCTTGAAAGTCCTCTATTCCACTGAATGACCATATTTTCCCCTGAAACAAAATACTCAGTTTTGCTGGGTAGGTGACCCTTGGGTTCATTCCCAGTTCTTTTTGCCCTCTGGAATATCATATTCCATGCCCTTCGATCCCTCAGTGTAGAAGCTGCCAGGTCCTGGGCTATTCTGATTGTGTTTCCACAATATTGAAATTGTTTCTTCCTGGCTGCTTGGAGTATTTTCTCCTTGATCTGGGGATTCTGGAACCTGGCTATAATATTCCGGGGAGTTTTCTTTTTGGGATCTTTTTCAGGAGGTGATCTGTGGATTCTTTCAACCTCTATTTTGCCCTCTGGATCTAAAACATCAGGGCAGTTTTCCTTGAGAATTTCTTGAAGGGTGATTTCTAGGTTCTTTTCTTTGATCATGGCTTTCAGGTAGTCCAATAATTTTTAAATTGTCTCTCCTGGATCTATTTTCCAGGTCAGTGGTTTTCCCCATGAGATATTTCACATTGCCTTCTACTCTTTCATTTGTTTGGATCTGCTTAACAGCATCTTGATTTCTCATAAAGTCATTAGCTTCCATTTGCTCCAGTCTAACTCTGAAGGATTGAATCTCCTCAGTGAACTTTTGAGATTCTTTTTCCATCTGGCAAATTCGACTTTTAAGGCATTCTTCTCCTCATTGCCCTTTTGGGCCTCCTTTGCCATTTGAGCTAGTCTATTTTTTAAGGTGTTGTTTTCCTCAGTCAGGCTGTTGACCTCATTTCATACTTTTCCTGCATCCTTCTCATTTCTCTTTCTAATTTTTCCTCCACTTCTCTTATTTGATTTTTAAAGTCCTCTTTAAGGTCCTCTATGGCCTGCAACCCACTCATGTTTTCCCCTGGGGCTTTTGGAGCAGGACTTCTGACATCACAGTCCTTTTCCCGCTCTATGCCCCCAAAATAGGAGTCTAGGGTTGCATTTTTCTGTTTCCTTTGCCTTGGCATGTTGCCATTTAATTGCTTGACTTTTGGGCTTGTTGCCACACTATGGCTTTAAGGCCAGATAGAGGAATTTTCGTCCCGAACGTGTGGGGAGCAACTTCCGTTTCTGGCAAGCTGTAAACCCACCCACAACTTCCACCCTAGATCACAGTCCAGATCCAGGGAGGTTAAAGCAAGAGCGATTACCCCCCAAGACTGATCGCTGGATCTCCCTACAATTAATTCGCAGGCCGGGAGCTGGATCTGCCTCTGAAAACTACAAAGTGGAGCGTCTCCTCAGCAGCTTCTAGCCCCCAGGGGAGGGAGCCGACGCATTACCTAAATACTGGTCCCAAAGTCCATAGGACACTAACCTCTTACTTTGTCCTAGGCATGTCTATGTTGATAATTCTGGAGTCGCCACAGCTCCTGGTGTTCTGGGGTTCCTCCAGCCGGCTGTTGGCCCTGGTGCCCTGGGGCTAAAACCTTGGCTCACGCGGACCTGGGCTCGGCTCCCTGCGCTCTGCGCACTGCCAGGTCACAGACTGCTGAGCTGGTCCTTCCTGCAGGGCTGCTGGGCTGTCCTCAGCAGGAGGTTAGCTTCTCTGTGTCGTTCTGTGGGTGCTGGGGCTCCAGAAGTTGTTCAGAGTCCCCTTTTACATAGTTTGGGGAGAATCTGGGGGTAGAGTGGCTTGGATGAGCTGTTTCTACTCCGTCATCTTGGCTCTGCCCCCCACAGGTCTTTTCTTGAAGACCTCCAGGAAGGGGAATCCTGCTCCCTCCTGAAGCAGCCCATTCTACTTTATAATTGCTCTTATTATCAGGAAGTTGTCTTTCCCCATAATTCAAACCTTAATCTTCCTCTTTGAAACTTTACCTCTCTCCTAGTTCTGTCTACTGAGGGCTGGGAACAAAAGTTCTGGAAAAACCTTAATTTAGAAGGGCCAAGGTCATCTATGGCAGGCCAGTCCTAGTCCTCTTTGGAAACAAAGGACCAACAGTAAATGTAATCTCTCTTCAGTATACTGGCCCTTCAAATACTGGATAATGGCCACGATTTCCTGACCAAGGTTTCTATTCTCCAAACTAAACAGCTCCATTTCCTTCAACCTATTCTCATATGGTATGAATGCCATCTTTCCTTCATGCAGCTGCCAAAAGGATGTTACTTTCTTTTAAGTTCAGGGTTGACCACATCATTCTCCTACTCCATAAACTCCAGGGAGACCCTAGTGGCTGTAGGATAAGCTCCTCTATGTGTTTTTTAAAGCCCTTTACTACCCCCAATCTACTTTCCCATTTTTCATATATAAATATGTGTGCATGTGCATGTGTATAATATATATGAGTGTGTGTATATAATATACTTTTGTGAATGTATATATAATGTGTATAAACGTGTGTGTGCATATGTATATATGTGTGTATATATGTATACATGTGTATATATACATACATATATACATATATATATAAAGAGAGAGAGAGAGCTGTAGAGCATTGGAAGGATATATGTATGTGTGTGTATATATATATATATAATTTTTATTTACACACACACATACATATATATCCATATATATATATATATATATATATATATATATATATATATATATATATATATATATATATATATCCTTCCAATGTTCTACAGAAAGGTCAAAATCAACAACTATTTATGGTGCCAGGCACTGAGCAAAGTGCTGGGAATATAAAAGAAGGCAAGAGACAGTCCCTGCCCTCAAGGAGCATATAGCCTAATGAGGGAGATAGCATGCAAACCACAATGTACAGCAAGATTGTATAGAGAGGAAAAAGGAAGGCCCTAGCACTCAGGGGAATCTTGAAAAAAGGTGGAATTTTAGCTGAGGCTTGAAGGAAATGAGGGAAACCTAGAGGTAGAGATGAGAAGGGAGAACATTCCAGACATGGGAGACAGCCTGTGAAAATGCTCCAAGTTGGGAGATTGAAGGTCTCACTTGAGGAATAGCCTGGAGGCCAATGCCACTGGGGGTAAGGTGTAAGGAGTAAGACTGGAAAGGTGAGAAGGAGCCCGATTGTGAAACATTTTTATATCTGATTCTGCAGGTAAAAGGGAGCCACTAGATGTTATTGAAAAGAGTGGGAGGGAGTATTGTGATATGGCCAGGCTTATGTTTAGGGAGCAGAAGATGGACTGGAGTAGAAAACCAGGAGGCATGTGGAGTTGGACATGATTGAAAAATGACTCAACAACAAAAAGATGGCGATAAGTGCCCAAATCACAGTGTTGTTAATGTCAGAGAAGAAAGGGGATAAAGGAGATGTCAGAAAAGCAGAACAGACAAGACTTGACAACAGATTGGATATGGCTGGGGAGAGACAGTGAGAAATCAAGGATGAGCCCAGGTTGTATGCCAAGGTGACAAGGAAGATGATGATGCCCTCTAGAGAAATAGGGAAATTAGGAAGAGAGGAAGATTTGTGGGGAATGGTAATGAGTTCAGTCTGGACGCACTGAGTTCAAAATATCTATAGTCTAGTCCAACTTGCTTTTTTGCTGTTCATCTCAATACTCAATACTTTAATCTCCCACCTCCACATCTTTGCATTGGCTGTCCCTGATGCTGAGAATGCACTCCCTCCTTACCTCTCCCTCTTGGAATATCTTATTTCCTTCAAGATTCTGCTCAAATTCTTCCTTCTACATGAATTCCTTCCTGATTTTCCTCACTGCTAGTACTCTCCACCCCAAAATTGCCTTTTACTTATTTTGTATGTTATTTATTTACATATTATCTCCCACTATAAAATGTGATCTTCTTGAGGGCAGGGGCTATTCTGTTTTTGTCTTTGTATCCTTGGCACCTAACAATCTGCCTGGCACTACATTGAGTAGGTGCTTAATCAATATTGATTGATTGATTTGGGAACTCTTTGGTCCTCAGTTTCCTCATCTGTAAATTGGGAGGGTTGGATTAGATGGTCTGTACTGTCCCCTTTCAGGTCCAGATCTATGATCATATGAATTTGAGACCCATCATCATCCTAGATTCCCTCCTCCAAATGCTCTCTTGCTTCCTAAATTCCTTCCAGAAAGTGAGGCACCCAGAACTGAATGCAACATTCCAGCTGTGGTCTGATCATTAAGCCTTTCTTAAGAAAGCCTACGATCACGATATAGTAGGTGCCTAATAAATGTGCACTGATTGATGTTGCTTTATCAATAAAATGCACACAATATGTACATAGTATTCAGTAACATTCCTGGAAAAGAAGGAAGGAAGGAAAGAAAGGAGAGAGTGAAGGAAGGAAGGAAGGAAAAAAAGAAAGAGGGAAGGAAGGAGAGAAGAAAAGGAAGGAAGGAAGGAGGAAAGGACGGAAGGAAGAAAAAGAAAGATGAAAGATGAAAAGGAGGGAGAGATGTCAAGGTATTTGAGAATATTACCTATAAACTAGAGTATAAGCTAAGTGTTTCCTAAATTTTATACTTCTTGCATTGAGTTAAATCAAATCAAATAGAATTAACTATTTAAATGCTCAGTTTATTAATGATCTTCGTAGCTCCTCTATGTACAAATATGGAAATAAATGACTGTATCGATCCATCAGGACAGTCATCCTCTTTGTACACTATCCCTTCGTAGTATATGTCATGGTCTTATTCTTACTTGGGTTGCCTTCCTTCAAGCTCCTCAAAAATATCAAATACTCTCTTTTTGCATGAAGCACCATCACCCACCTTGTCTTTAGCTTTGTAGTAAAGGTCAAATAGATTAGTTAGGCCCACTTGCTCTTCTGAGTCTCTGTTGGTTACCTCCTTTTAGATAATTACTATTCCTGTATTTCTCAAACAGGCCCCAGGGTATTGCTTCCTTTCTTTTACTACCAGAAGGTTAAACTAATCTGCTTCTGACAACCTGCTGGATTCAACCAGTTCAAACTGACTTAGGGCTATTATCTTAGTGTCCTTAAATAAAGAGAGCACCAGCATGGATTTTAGGTTTGGGCTTTGGATGTTCTTTCTTTAAATAGTCAAAGGAAATTTCCTTTAATAGAATGAATCTGTGCGATTATCTCTTGCCCCTCTCCCCACCACTTTGATCCCATGACCTTCAACTTCAAACCATATTCTCTGTTCTCCTTAGCCTCATGCCCACTCCTAGAACCATAAGAAAGAGAATTGTGCTGTGTTGATACTGGGGTTTTTCACATCAGTATGCCTTCTCATCTTTTTAAAAATGTATGTCTGAGGGGGATGGAATGACCCTTCCAGTAGATATCCATTGGGCAACGTGTAATAGCATTTGGAACTGAAGATGGTCTATGAAAGAAAAATATGCAAAAAGGTTATGTGAAAATAGGAAGTGACTTGTTGCAGATAAAAATTTCCTCTCTTTATCCAATAAGATGTAAACCATTTGAAAACAGGTTTTCACTTTTGTCTTGATGCCTCCAGAGGCTAGCACAGCGTCTACAAACCTTTTTTTTTTTTTTTATTATTTGACCTATGATTTTATTTGTATAGGGAACTTCCAGTGAGGAAACTCTCTCTCCCAATTTAGGTTGGCAAGGGCTTTGCAATGTCAAGTCTCAAAGAGCTGCCTGGGACCAGCAAGGTTAATTTATTTGCACAGGGACAGATAGTCAAATAAGTCAGAGGCAAATCTTGAACCCAGATATTCCCCAATAGTAAAACAGGCTCCCTATCCACTTATATCATGCTGCTACTTGCCTTGCAAATAATACGCCCTTAAAAACTGGTTGTTCCATTGAGGGGGTTTCATTCTACATTTCAGATTTGACACTTCCCTACAATTTGGGCTCTATTCCTATACTCTTGTCTACTGTGTACTGTACATATTTGGGGGCAATATAGATTAAGTAATAACAACTGCTCCCCTGGGGATGGGGACAAGTTTTAACTGAAGAGATATTTGAGGTCCCCTCTAGCTCTGATGGGACAGTGAGGTGGCACAGCTGATAGGGTGCCAGGAATGGAGTTAGAAAAATTCATCTTCCTGTGTTCAAATCTAGCCTCAGACAATTCCTTGCTGTGTGACCCTGAGCAAGTCACTTAACCCTATTTGCCTCACTTTCTTCATCTGTCAAATGATCTGGAGAAGGAAGTGGCAAACTACTCCAGTATCTTTGCCAAGAAATCCCAAATGGGTCACAGAGAGTCAGAAGTGATTGAAAAAGAACTGAATTCTGATCACCGTCCCAAGGACCCTTTTAGGTTGTCAGCATCTTTCCTAAACTATGGTACCCAGAACTAATGTTCTTTAGATCTAATTCTTTAGACGTGGAATATCTGGAACGAGTCACCACTCTCATTCTGGATTCACGTTATGCTTCTCTTAATGTAGCCTGAGTTGGCATCAATTGGTTGTTTTTGTTTGTTTTGTTTTTTGTTTTTTGGTAGCAAACTTGACTCATTGAATTTGTAGTTTAAACATACTTCCAGATCTTTTTTCATACAAACTGCTTTTTTATACCTTTTCCAGGTCTACACTGGAATGAAATTTCTCTGTCTCTCTACATTTGACTTAATCCTTAGCCATCCCACTGGTTATTAAGAGAGGAGAAGCAGAGAGAAAATGGATGGCTTAATGTAAGCACTTCAGGAAAATCAACTCTCCTACTGACAACAGCACTTAGAGTCATCCTTAGAAAGGAAGGCTGGCCCTTTAATAAGAAAGGATACAATCCAGCTGTCAGAATCTCAAAGGGAAAACAGAAGCAGGTGTGCCCTGTGTTTGAAAGAATCTCTCCCCGCCTCCCCTAGAGGAGGGCCAGGAGTGGCTGCAGGGGGGGAAGCAGGTGTTTTCAGTTCAAGGAAGTACTTAGGAGAGTCAAGAAGTGGCCTCAGGTCTGGTTTGTCCTACTGGTTTGGGAGACTGGCCTAGGAACTGAAACTGGGAAAGCAGGGAAGGAGAATTGGTGGTTTCAGCAAGTTTGTGTTTGAGATGACAATGAATATGAGCCTAAGAACTTTTACAGTTAAAGTGTATAAATGTGTGACGTTTGCTTGAGTGTGCTTATGTGATATAGGGATTCCTTCCTTGCTCTCTCAATTCTTTCCTCCCTCCCTTCTCTCCTTCCTTGCTTTCTTTAACCAACCCCCCCCCAAAAAAAAACAAAAAAGAAAGCCTTATTTCAATAATCAACTTACAAAAACCAGCTTTATAACCCAATATTCCTCCGAATCTTTTTTTTTTTTAACAGGTAGAGGAAGGAGGAAAATAGTAAAAATGAATGCTTGATAATTGAAATAAAATCAAATAAGGTAAAACAAATGTGTGAGTATTCAGTGCAAGATACAGAAAGAGATTAGCACCATTCTATCTCATGATTGTCAATCCCACATCACCAGCTACTTACTGGACATCTGTAATGGGAATCTGAAGATCTTCCCTGCCCTTTGACCCCTTGATAGGCTTAAGTGAATCTGAGAACCTTTCTTGATTTGAAAATATACTCTGCCCCCTAATAGGCTTAATGTGGTCACATGGAGCCAGGGGCAGGAGGCTTGTTTTTCTTTTTCTTCTTTTTTTGAATTTTATTTTGTTTTATTTAGTTTATATCATTCATTTCCACAAGATTTTGAGTTACAAATTTTCTCCCCACTTTTCCCCTACCCATCACCCCAAAACAGTGATCCCACTGAATATCCCCGCCCCCAATCTTCTCTCTCCTATGTTTTCCCCCATGCCCCCTCCAACTTTTCAGTAGGGCATGCATGGTGGATCTTTATGCCCCAGTACCTGTATATCTTATATCCCAGTTACATGTAAAATAATAATAATAACAATAATATATTTTAAACATTTCATTTTAAAACTTTGAATTCCAGATTCCTTCCCTACCTCCCTTGTCACCCGTCCTTACTGGGAAGACAAGCAATTCAACATAGGCTGTACATGTGTAGCCATGCAAAACATTTCCATAGTGGATATGTTGTGATAGACTGACTATATTTCCCTCCATCCCATCCCACCCCCAACTTGTTCTATTCTCTACTTTGGTCCTGTCCCTTTTCAAAAGTGGGTGCTTCCAACTTCCCTCCCTCCAGCCTGCCCTCTCTTCCATCATTCCCCCCATCCCCTTCCCCCCTACTTTCCTATAGGGTGAGATACCCTATTTAGTGTGTATGTGATTCCCTCCCTAAGCCAAATTCATTGAGACTAGGGTTGACTCATTCCCTTTTGCCTTCCTGCTCTTGCCCTCCATTGTAACAGTTTTCCCTTGCCTCTTCTATATGAGATAATTTACCCCATTCTATCTCTCCCCATCTCCTCTCATTATATTCTTCTCTCACCTCTTAATTTCATCTTCTAAGTATCATCCCTTCCTATTCAACTGGTCCTGTACCCTCTGTCTATGTATACCTGTACACATATATACACCTTCTCACATATGCATTCCTACACCTATATACCCTTCTATATAGACATATGTGTGTGTGTATACACACACACATTTCTATTCCCTTCAACTATTCTCATACTGAGAAAACTTTCATAAGTTATAATTATCGTTTTTCCATGTATGAATGTAAGCAGTTCAACTTTGATAAGTTCTTTATGATTTCTTTTCCCTGTTTACCTTCTCATGCTTCTCTTGCTTTTTGTAAGTGAATGTCAAATTTTCTATTCAAGTCTGTTTTTTTCATCAAGAATGCTTGAAAGTCCTCTATTCCACTGACTGACCATATTTTCCCCTGAAACATGATACTCAGTTTTGCTGGGTAGGTGATTCTTGGTTTTAATTCCAGCTCCTTTGCCCTCCAGAATATCATATTCCAAGCCCTTCAGTCCCTCAGTGTAGAAGCTGCAAGATCCTGTGTTATCCTGATTGTGTTTCCATAATATTGAAATTGTTTCTTCCTGGTTGCTTGTAATATTCTCTCCTTGATCGGGGAATTCCGGAACCTGGCTATAATATTCTTAGGAGTTTTCTTTATGGGATCTTTTTCAGGAGGTGATCAGTGGATTCTTTCAACCCCTCTTTTGCCCTCTGGTTCTAAAACATCAGGGCAATTTTCCTTGAGAATTTCTTGAAGGATGATTTCTAGGTTTTTGTTGTTGTTGTTTTAATCATGGCTTTCAAGTAGTCCAATAATTTTTAGAGTATCTTTCCTGGATCTATTTTCCAGGTCAGTGGTTTTCCCAATGAGATATTTCACATTGCCTTCTATTGTTTCATTTGTTTGGATCTGTTTAATAGTATCTTGATTTCTCATAACGTCACTAGCTTCCATTTGCTCCGATCTAATTCTGAAGGAATGATTCTATTCTGTGAGCTTTTGAGATTCTTTTTCCATCTGGTAAATTTGGCTTCTCCTCACTGGCTTTTTGGGCCTCTTTTGCCATTTGAGTTAGTCTATTTTTTAAGGTGTTATTTTCTTCAGTAAGGTTGTTGACTCTCATTTTATAATTTTCTTGCATCATTCTCATTTCTCTTCCCAATTTTTCCTCCACTTCTCTTATTTGGTTTTTAGAATCCTTCTTAAGCTCCTTTCTGGCCTGTAACCAGCTTGTATTTTTCATGGAAGCTTCTGGTGCAGGAGTTCTGACATTGCTGTCTTCCTCTTGTTCCATGCTTTGATCCTTTTTGTCCCCCAAAAAGGAGTCCAAAGTTGGATTACTGTGCTTGCCTTGCTTCCCTCATTTGCTCATGTTGCTAGTCAATTAGTTGACTTCTGAGCTTTTTGCCACAGTAGGACTCTGCTACCAGGGGAGCTTCGTCCCAATCACTGGGGTTTTCTCAGTTGCTGGAGCTATTAGTTGGGTGCCTTCTCTGAAGCTTCCCTATGCTCTGGCAAACTGGTCATGCTCCCCAGGACCTCACCCTAGACCAATATCCAGACCCAAGCAGGTTAAAGCAAGAGCAATTACCCCTCAGAGTGGTTGCTTGGTGTCCCTGCAATCTGGAGGCCAGGAGCTCTGAAGCAGCCATGTGGTGGCAGCTGAATGGCCTCCACACCTCAGCCTCTTCTCATCCTGGGGGCAAAGGCTGACTGCACTCCAGAATTCTCAGGTCCCAAAGTCCACACTGCACTGACCTCTCTCTTTGTCCTTAGCATCTATGTGTTGATAATTTTGTAAATAACCACAGCTGCTGGTGATCTGAAGTCCCTCCAGCAGGAGGCTGGTCAGGCCACCCTGAGGCTCTCTGAGTGCTGGTCTGGCTGCTTCCTGCCAGGCTGTCCTCAGTGGGAGGTTAGCTTCTCTCTGTCATTTTGTAGGTTCTGTAGCCATCTCTGTCCAGTCCCAGCCCTGCAGTGATAGGCCTGGCAATGGCCCTTATGGTTGGTGGGTCAACTTTCCACCATGTTGATCAGGCCTCATCTGGGCCTCTGCGGGTCCCAGCATCTGGGCCTCTGTGCTGGCCCCAATTGTCTCAGGGGGCTTGTTTTTCAGGAATGCTCACACCTTGTTACTTTGTGTTTAGTTAGTAGGTCAAGAAGGCTGTGACATTCTCTGACCCAGGAGAAGGCTATATATACCCTGATGTGAGGTTTTACTTTGGGGCTCACTTTGGGAAGAGTTGTATGATTTGGCCAGATGAGACTCTGGGCAGCTCCTCCTCCCCTCCTTTTCTTTTTTGCTTTTTGGAGGGCAGCTGGGGTTAAGTGACTTGCCCAAGGTCACACAGCTAATTTTTATGTTAAGTGTCTGAGGCCAGATTTGAACTCAGGTCCTCCTGACTCCAGGGCTAGTGCTCTATTCACTGCGCCCCCTAGCCGCCCCTCCCCTCCCCCTTTGAAAACCCAAATGTTGGTTTGGTAACTAACTCTCTCTGGTAACTAACTAGGTATGGATATAATAGCAGCTGGAAGCCCTGTCTGCTGGTCTGTTTCTCTGTATTTTTTTGTCTGCTTGTAACTTCTGTTTGTATTCTCTGAAGTTCAGGGTGCTGATTTTTTCCCCTGAACTAGGTAAATTATATATGTTTGATTAAAATAAAATTGTTAACCTATTTTGAGTTGCTTTCCTTTAGAAAAGCAGATCCAAGAACCTGTGCTAGCAGCCATCCTGAGTATGCTAGGATGCTTGCTGCTACAACATCCCAAAGTGGATGTCCTGTAGACATCTCATAATCACCTTGTTCAAAACTGATATTATTCTCTTGCCCCACCCCAACCTTCCCTTTTCTAAACTGTTGAGGGCACCACCACCCTCTCAGGCTCCCAGGTTCACAACCTTGATGTTACCCTTTCTTCCTTACTCTCACTCATCCCATATATCCAAATCAATGGCCAGTCTTGTCTTTCTACTTTCATAACATTTCTTATGTATGTCCCATTCTCTCTATTCATGCAGCCACCCTCATTCAGGTCCTCATCACCTCTTCCCTACATAATCAAAACAGAACAGCCTTCTAATTGGTCTCTTTGCCTCAAGTCTCTGCTCACATCAATCCACCCTCTACTCAGCTACCAAGATAATTTCCCTAACACATAGGTCTGAGGGCATATCAGCCCTCTACTCAGTGAACTCCAGTGGTTCCTAATTACTTCCAGCATCAAGTATAAAGACTTTTGTTTGACATTTAAAGCTCTTCACAATTTTGGCTCTTCCTACATTTTCAGTCTTCTCATACTTTAAGCATCTCCCTATTCTCTATAATCCAATCATAATGCTGTTCCTCACACAAAAGACCCTAACTCCTCTCCTTGCCTTGCTTTGCATTAGCTGTCCACCAGACCAAGGATGGTCATCCTCACTTTCACCTTGTAGAATCCCTGACTTTCTCCTTCAAGGCTTAGTTCAAATCTTATCTTCTACAGGGGGCCTTTTCCCATTCTCCACGCCCCCCATCCCCAAACCATTTCCTAGAGCCTTCTTTTCTGAGATTACCTTTAATCTATTATGTGTATATCTTATATGTGCCTATTTATTTATTCAGTTTTTATCCCATTAGAATGAAAACTTCTTGAGAACATGGACTGTTTCTGCCTTTCTTTGTATCTTCACCGTAGTGCTTTGCTTGGCAGCTAATAAAGATGCCTGTTAATTAATTGACTGGCTGGATGAATATTGCACAAATATTTGCATGACCTGAGAGAGTGAGTCAGTACAGGCCAATGAGGAAAATCCTTGGCCCTGAACTTTCAGGAATGGCCTAGGAAAGAGAATGGAGTGAGAATAGACAATGCTCATTGAAGGAGATTTGTAACCTTGGTTGGAAGTAACCCTTTTCTCAGGCAAACACACAAAGCATCTGTCAACATGAAGTAAACAATGACAAAAATCTGTAAGATTAGATTCTGTCCACTACCATGTTTTTGGCATCTGGGCTCCTTCCTCTCTTGGGGTTTGAAATTGAGAACCCTGAAGAGGTACTGACTGGGAAATAGAGGCTCAGGGAAGGACAGGATTCAAGCACCTAGTGCAAGTCAGAAGGGATTTCCTTTGAGTTGTCTCTGTAAATCTTAATCAGGAACATAAATATTTTCAAATGTTAGATTTATTTTTAGAGGGGGAATGAGGGCAAGATCCCTTCTTCTATGGGTGAAGAAGCAATGGGAACAGAAGAGCTGTAATACTAACCTTTCCAAAACCTGTAATCAGATGCTTTTCCAAAATCTGCTGCTTTTAAGCCTTGTTCCTTTTTAAAGTAATAATGCTAAAAGTGGAGTGTTAACAAACCCAATACTTTCAGCATTTTAAATCTGTCTGGGAGTAGAGATACTATAAGCATAACTGATATTTAGTGAAATCTGTCTTTTTGATGATAATTATAGCATTCTGAAGTAGGCTTTGAGCACATCTGTATACATGAACTGCCACTTCAAAATTACTTGCTTCAAGGGGACATTCAGTATCTTGCAAAACTTTCAAGTCGGATAACTACTGTTTAAATGGATAGCAGGTGTTTGATCTATAAATAAGAGTGTGTACTTTGCACTTTAGTATTCTGTTTACCTGTCTCACAGAGCTCATCTGCATCCCACCAGGATATTGACGAGCCCATGAGAGGATGTATAGGTGATCTGCCAGTACAGGGCAGCTGGAATAGAACACTTTAGATTTGGAATGATGAAAGGGGCTTTTTTCCTTCCAGAGTCAAATTCCTAAGATAGATCAAGTGAATTGGAATATGTATTAAGTCTAAAAAGATGTCATAAAATAAGATATGATGAGTGATGGCTACTGGAGACATTGTTGACATTGTTAAGTACATCTGCTGATATGAATAATAAAACTGGGGGGAATGAACCAAACACTTTTGCTGTCTATACCAAGGTACTAACTAAATTTTCTCATTCTACTAGGTCAGTATATTTTAGTTACATTGCATTGCAAATTGGAAATAGGTCCCGTCCTAACAGGGGATAGTTGTGTTTAGACCAGTCATTCAAATTAAAGCCTCTGGACATTGCCTCTTGTGGACCATAAAAGTGCCTCATATCCAGCAAAGTTGGCCAAAATGAACTTTTCTACTTAAGAACTCCAAAGAGTTTCTGAACTTTCTGTTTTTTCCCTTTAGAAAACATAAATAGGGTCCAATTTTCTTATACTGAATCACCTTGGACTACTGCTACTATGGTTAAGGAGTGACTATTCGATTTCTAGGGTAGATTTAAACTAAGACTTAAATGGAAGAGGAATATTTAAAATAGGTAATGAAGAGATAAAGCTTTAGACTATAAGCTCTCTGAAGGCAGGAAATGTATTTTCTTGGTATTCTGTCGATTTCAGAAGTGCCTAGAATCCTTTACATCTAATGAGAGTTAGAAGAAAAGATTATTAGCACATAGAGGCCTAATGAAATAATTCAAAATCACACAGGAACAATATTATTTATTTTCCTTGTCATCCTCTCCCTTCACTTTCTTTCTCTGTAAAACGAGAGATTTGGACTAGACCACCTTCGAGGTCCCTTCCAAGTCTTTCTATGAGTATCCATAATTGTTGTGGGCTACTGAGAGTCTATGATTTTTTTTTTTCAATTGGTGCTATGATGGGGTAGATATTTCTTATTGAAGCAATAGTGAGTATAACACTGTCCTTCCTCTTTTGCTTTTAAAAGAACAGTTTCCAATCCATATCTATTTGAAACTTTATGTGTATATATATATATATATATGTATATATATATATATATACACATACACATATATAGTATACATACGTATATGTTTGTGTACTTTTTTCTTTGTCTTTGTTGAGTAGTTTCAGTTGTGTTCAACTCTCCATGACCCCAGTTGGAGTTTTCTTTGCAAAGATAATAGAGTGGTTTGCCATTTCCTTTTCCAGCTCATTTTATAGATGAGAAAACTGAGACAAACAGGGTTAAGTGACTTGCCCAGGGTCACACAGCCAGGAAGTGTCTGAGGCCAGATTTGCACTCAGGGAGATTAGTCTGCCCGATTCCTGGCATTCTATCCCTGGCATCACCTAGCTGCGTATTTCTGTGTGTATATGTATGTCCATGTGTGTGACTGCCAGTCTCTCAGAAAACAAAGAAATAAGTATAATAATTTTGGATTTGAAAAAAAATAACCTACCCAGCCAATAACAGTTCTCTGTTTAATGTAGAGCTCAAGTTAATATGCAAATTCTTATATTTACTTCCCTCTAGAATGGGTAGTACAGTTGTATGGGGGTAATCAAATTCACCATTGCTTAGGAGCCTCTAAGATTACAATATGAAAGGATCTGAATCACCCTCTAAATTTTTCCATCATCTTTTTTGCTTTGGTAGCAGCAAAAAGGGAGACGATTTGGAGATTTAATTGTTTCCCATCAAAATGTTCAAGGAGTAGTAATGGCTATTAAAAATAGAAGACACTCATATCTCATGTTATTCAGTTAACTTGTAATTAAAGTGCAATTAAATTTTTCATGGTGTAGATTGTCTGTTTTTCAAAAAAATGACAAACTCTGGCCCCTTGAGATGTGTGGTGCTAATTCATAGTCATTTAATACCTCACTTTTCATCAGCTATAATAACAGATAGGTCTCTGGGAGAATGGGGGCTGAGTCACAAAGTATTATTTTGTTATTAATGGTGTGTTTTTATTTTATTTGGTTTCTAAGAGACCAGAAAATAGCTATCAGTTCATGAATAAAAAGCAGTTTTTGATTACATAGCTGGATGTTATCACTGATGTTACTAGTATTATGGTAGCAATTATCTCCCTCCTGCCTATTTTTTTCTACCTTCTGGAATATGAGGCCTAACTAATAGTTCACAGATATAATTATTACCCAAGAGTCAGATATAGCTATCCCCATTTTATGGATGGAGAAAAAGGGGTACAGGAAATTGAAATGAATCTTCACATAAGTGAAGTCTATCTTTATGCACATTTTTGAGGGGGTAAGGTAGGGCAATTGGGGTTAAGTGACTTGCCCAGGGTCATATAACTAGTTTTGTGTTAAGTATCTAAGGCTAGATTTTAACTCAGGTCCTCCTGACTTCAGGGCAGGTGCTCCATTCACTGCACCACCTAGCTGCCCCTTTCATGCATATTTTTAAAAGGACACAGTCCAGGGATAGGGAACCTGTGGCTTTGAGGATACATGTGGCCTTCTCAGTCCTCAAGTGTGGCCATCTGCAGATTCCACACCCATGCATGTAGCATATTGAAGAAAATAGTTTAAAGATAAAGATCCATCAGTCAATCAACAAGCATTTTTTAAAAATTTTATTTATTTCATTAAATATTTCCAATTACATGTACATTTTTTAATAATCATTTTAAAAATTTTGGGATGAAAATTTTCTCACTTCTCCCTGGGAAGACAAGAATGATACTGGTTATACTATGTAAAGTCATGCAAAACATATTTCTGCATTTGCTATGTTGCAAAGGCAAACACAAACAAAATAAAACAATAAAAATAAAGTTTTAAAAAAGTAAAGTTAAAAAAAGGTTTCAGTCTGCATTCAGAGTTCATCAGTTCTCTCTCTGGTTGTGGATAGCATTTTTCAGTCCTTTGGGACTGTCTTCAACAATGTTAAATGCTAAGCATAGGGGATAAAGCAAACAGACCTACCCTCACAGAGCTTACACTCTAACAGGGGAGAGAGAATGTGAATAAGATTCATACAGAGTATGATTCATACAAAGTAGATGGAAAGTAGCTGTTATTGATCCATCATTCTCATTTATTTATTTGTTTTGCTTTTTTTGGAGGGGGGAAGGCAGGGCAGTTGGGGTTAAGTGACTTGCCCAAGGTCACACAGCTAGTAAGTGTTAAATGTCTGAGGTCGAATTTGAACTCAGGTCCTCCTGACTCCAGGGCCGGTGTTCTATTTACTGTGCCATCTAGCCACCCCAATCTCTCATTCTCTAAGAGAACCAATGACTCTTCTCTTTCTGGATGTGGATAGCATTTTTCATCATGGGTCCTTTGGGATTATCTTTAACAATGTTTGATGCTTATTGTGGTGAAGCCCTGGACTAAGCACTGGGGATAAAGAGAACAAACCCTCCCCTCAAATAGCTTACATTCTAATGGGGAGACAAAGTATAAATAAGATTCATACAGAGTAGGTACAAGGTGGCTGTTGTTGATCTATCATTCTCTAAGAGGACCAATGATAATCACCCTCTTGATGAATTGGATCTGAGTGGGGCAGAGCTGCTCAAAGTCATCAGACTCAATCTCTCCTCCAGAGTCATTGAGATAGAAGATTACCTTAGAAGGGAAGGCTGTAGCACCACCAAGGACCAAGAAAAGCTTCCTTTTGCAAGAAGTTCCTACAGAAGGGAATGTTTGAGTTGAGTCTTAAAGGAAGCTTAGAATTCTAAGAGGTGGAGGTTAGAAGGGAGAGCACTGGAGATGGCCAGTACGGAGATAGGAGATAAAATATCATATATGAGAAAGAACAAGTAAACCAGGGAGGTGAGGAGAAGTACATTACAAGCATGCAGTGTAATGGGGGGTACAGGAGCCAGGTCAAATCTGCTAACAGAGTGATACATTTTCAGTGTTGAGCATTTACAGCTTAGAAATCTGTAAACAGACTTGATTCATTACTTTTATCATTTGTCAAGAGTTAAGAAAGTAGTAAAGAAAAATGTTAATAATGCAGATTAAATTTAAGTGGAAAGCTGTTTGTTAAACATTTACCAGCATACCGCTGCATATGACCCAACAAAGGCAAGGAGGAAAATCCCAAGTTCCCATTGAATTTCATCCCTACATAAAGTTAAATAATCAATAATGGAACTCAAGTGTCCTGATCCTTGAATCTAGTCCTTTCTAGAATCAGCTTCTGCTTGGGAACTGACAGTACCTATACTAGGAAGCTAATGTTTATCAGGGAGCATCACTTCCTAGTAGCTCCATGACTCTGTACAGCATGGTGGTGTGCCTGCTAAGTAGCCCCATCCACTCCTTGTTTCTCCCTGCCTTCCCCAGGCCTTAGTTCCCATGCCTGGAATGAACCCTCCCCTCCTGCCCTACCTTTTGTTGGAGTTCATTTCCCCTTTTCCATGCCTTTAACCAGACTGTTCCCTCTGCCTGGAATGCCTTCCCTCCTTACTGCTGCCTCTTAGAATTCTTATCTTGTTTCACAGCTTACTTCATGTCCTACATGAGGCCTTTCCTGATGCCCCTTTACCTGTATGTATGATATATGATATGATATGATATATGATATGATATAATATACAGAATACAATATAATATATACATATATACTTATGTGTGTGTATACACATACACCTATATCTGTGTATGTATATATAAATTTGCTTCTCACAACAATCCTAAAAGGTAGATGCTATTATTGTCCTCATTTTAGAGATGGGGAAACTGAGACTGAGAGGGTTTAAGTAAATTGCCCAGGATCACTCACCTAGGAAGTATCTAAGGCAAGATTTGAAAATTTAGGGCTTCCTGACTAGAAATCAATACAGTAGCTAGCTAACTAGAGTGATAGATAGATAAATAGACACAGATACAAATATGGTTATAGATATAATTAGATTAAATATATAGATGTAATATAGATATAATTAGATTAGATAAATAGATATAGATATAAATAACTACAGAGACAGAGATAGAAATGATGCCCTTATATATGTATATTTGGTCTTTCCTGATGGATTGAAAGCTCCTTGAGGGCAGGAATTATTTCAGTTTTTATTCCCATTTCCTGGTATGTAGCAGCTGATTAGTAAGTGCTTGTGGCTTGGTTAATTCCTTCAAGACCCAACCCAAATATCACCTCCCCCAGAAAACCTTCCTAGGATTAAGCCTCTGAGTACTTGGCCTAAGTCGCTTTCCTCACTCTCCCTCAAATTTTAGTTCTTTGAACAAATGCTTTGCCCCCAATAAGATTATACACTCATCAAAACCTAAGTCTGTGTCATCACTATCCTTGTATTTTCAGTGCCTGCCATATTTCATTATACATTATTGTAATTTAGCCGCTGTGTTTCGGAGAACTTGGAACTAGAATGTGATGAAATATTTCCTGAACCTTGTGCATATGACTAGGTATTCAATTATCTTGTGCATATGACTAGGTATTCAATTACCACCATGATTAGAATAATGTTTTGACTATGGTCACATAATCCATTTTTTCATGTGTCTTTTTTATTCCTTTGCTAAGATTTGTTGTCTATTCTCTCCATTTTAAGAGACTACATTAAGCTGTATACCTTACAAACCCAAGTTAGAAAGATACCAACTTTATACCCTTTTAATGTTCCTCAACTTGTGGAGGCTTTTATCCCACTCCTCCACATCTGAGTGGGTTAGAAACTAAAATCCCACCTTCTATAGGAAGCCTTCCTCAGCCCTTTTTAATTCTAGTGACTTACATTGTTAATTATTTCCTATTTATCCTATATGTAGCTTCTTTGTATATGTGGTTGTTTGCACATTGTCTTTCCCATTAGATTGTAAGCTCCTTGAGGGTAGGGGCTATCTTTTTGATTCTTTTGTATCTCTAGCACTTAGTATAATTCCTGGCACCATAGTAGGTGTTTATTAAATGTTTATTGTTTGATTAACTAGAAGCTTCTCAGAATCATAGAATCCTAGGGTAGGATGAAGTTCTGAGGGAATCTAGTCCAACCATAATAAAAAGAAATTCCTTCTACAAACCCCATGGCAGAGATTATCCAGCCTCTGCTCCAATGATGGGAAAGCTACCACCCCCCAAGGCAGCCTACTCTTCTCTTGAATAGAAGTCATTGTTAGCTTCTTCTCCATTTCCAGTGACTGCTGTTAGTTATGCCCCCTGTGGAGCAACCCTCCTGCCCTTCCCTCTTCTCTCTTACCTTCACTTTATTCCCATATTCCTCCTTTAACCTTGAAATTAACAGATGGGTTGGGTGGCATCATCAAAACTTGTTCGATGGACAAGAAAACTTTTAACTTCCTTTCTTACCTAGTAAGTCCTGTGCTGCCAACACAGATGGGCTAGCTAACTGGGATTTGGGGAGATTGAAGGTGAGGAAGGAGGGGGCAATAAATTATGCTGAAGTCCTAGCTGTGCATTTGACAAGTAATGGGCCCAAGTCTGCATTCTGAAAGCAAATTTATCAGGCAGGACAGAAGATACTGAATCTCACATTAGCTCACAGAATAAATGACACAATGCATCATCAATTTGAACTGAAAGTAGAACACAATTTTCTTTTGGCTGTCCAAAGTCACTAATGGGGTGAATACTGAATATTGATTTCCAAATGGTGACTAATAGTTGGCAAAAAAAAAGGCAAAATATTCTTTGTTCCTGTTTGCCCCTCCCCCAATGCCAAGGGTCTTGGCAGTGAGGGCAAAATCAATCTTTATTTGTCCAATACAGATAAATTAAAACCAGAATTCAAGCAGGGAGCATTATGATATATCTGAGCAGATGGCCATTATTTGATATACTGCCTATCAGCAAACTGTTTACCATCATAGAAGAGGAGATGGAAATGATTCAGTGGTTTAGACTCATCTGGAAAAACAGAATTCTAAACTTCAATCTGCTCTTAACATTTGGTTTGCTGTGTGACCTTACACCATTCACCAGACCCTCAGCTCCTTGTATAGGATATAGATAACAGTAGGAGTCCACACCTTGCTGATTTCAAAACAATCTATGATTGCATCTTTGGGGGTATTGTCTGTGCTGATGAAGCTCCCAGCCACTTTATGCCTTGGTTTCAAGTTGCTCTGATAACAACAGTTAATCATTTGCCTAGTGGCCAACCTTATGTTACCTAGGCCTGGAGTCAAATCTCTTCCGATCTTGGCAGGACCCATCAGAGTTTGTGGTCCACAAGCATAGCCTTCTAGAATTTGGGATCATCAATTTCAAACCCTCATGAGGTCTTGGTGTAGGACCTTCCTCCAGGTGATCTGCCTTCTTCTAGCCTGAAAGTGTGATTATTATTAAATTCTCTAATTCTTCCTCCTTCCTAACTGATACCTAGCAGTTATATAACACTTTAAAGTTTGCAATGGGCTTTACAGATATCATTTCATTTGATCTTCACAATGGTCCTGGGAGGTAGGTGCAATTATTACTGTTATTTTAGAGATGAGGAAACCAAGACTGAGAAAAGTTAAGTGAGTTGCCCAGAGTCACTAAACTAGGAAGTGTCTGAATCAATACTTGAACATTTAGTTCTTCCTGACTCGAAGTTCAATAATTATCAACTTACCAACTAGCTACCTCCTAGGCAGTGCCATATCTCCTAGCTCTACAAAAAGAAGAAAATAATACTTCTTTTCACTTCTGCCTTCCCTCCTCCACCACCCATTCCAACACATGCCAATATTTCCACTTCACACAGGGGACTTCCTTCCACAAGTTTCTAGCCATCTGGCCTCAGACTCATGGAATTGGAAAGTCAGATTGGGTATCTCCAAGTCTCTTAAAGTTCTTGTGTAGAAAAGTGCTCAATTATAAGTAATATTGCTTTGTGTGATTCCCTTCAACAATGTTGTAATCCATGACAGCTTTAGACAGGGCTATGAGTGAGTGAGCATTTGTACACTGAAAGCTTTTCATAGGATCATGACAGATAACCTTGTTGAAGGTAGATGTCATTTTCTTCATACCCCTGGAACTCAAGAGATTCTCCTGGCTAGTCCTCTCCCTTCCAGTGCATTTTTCACTTCAGCTTTTATGCCACTATCTTGCTTTGTGATCTCAGATGATGCTACAGCAGTAATAATTCACTTTTCTTTTGCAATTGGCAGTTTACAAGGAAGACCCTCGCCTCACAATAGCCTGGTGAGATAACTAAATTTTCTCATTTCTAAAATCCTATGAGATCAGCACTTAGATTCCTCCTTAAGATTCTGCCTCTTTGGCTATTTCTTCCAGAAGATCCTTCTTTGATTGATCTTTTATTAGACTAATGGTCCTCAAATTTTCTGGTATAGGACCTCTTTATACTCTTAAAAATGATTAAGGGCCTCAAAGAGCTTTGTTTTAAGTGGGTTATATCTTTCCATATTTATTGTATTAGAAATGAAAACTGATAAAGTTTTTTTGTTTTTGCTTTTTTGGTTTTTGGATGGCAATTGAGGTTAAGTGACTTGCCCAAGGTCACATGGCTAGTTTTTGTGTTAAGTGTTGAAGATCAGATTTGAACTCAGGTCCTCCTGACTCCAGGGCTGGTGCTCTATTCACTGCGCCACCTACCTAGCCCTGATAAAGTTTTAAAATACATATTAATTTATTTAAACTAATAAACCCATGTTAACATAAATAATATTTTTTATGAAAAATGACTATTTTTCCAAAACAAAAAAAAAATTAGTGGGAAGGGTAGTATCTTTTATACTCTTTTGCACATCTTTAATGTTTGGTTTAATATGTGGTGACAAAAATGTCTTATGAGGCTTTAAAACTATGGAAGACAGTTGGATTTTCATATAAGTGTCTGTGTTCAATCTGTTGTGATGTTGTTTTGGTTAAAGTAAATGAAGAAAGTCCAGCCTTGCATGGGTAGTTGGAAAGGGAAGAGTATTTTAACTGGTCAATAATATCTTGGTATTATTATGAAAATAGCTTTTATCTCAAGGACCATCTGAAAGGGTCTCTTGGTTCTCTAGGGATCCAGGGACCACATTTTGAGAACTAAAATATTATACAGTAACCCTTATTGTCCCCCCATTGAGTATTCACTCTTCCTTCTTTCTTTCTTTTCAAATCCTATCTTATAAAATAAGCATTTATCTAGTCCCTACTATGAAACTCTGAGGGTCTTCTCCTCCCAGACTTATTCTTTTATGAAGGCAAACCAGGCCATCTCTTACCTCATTTCTTAGTCTTTAACTCCTGACAAACTAAGACCTGAGAAAGACATTAGCTTAAAAATGCCAGGGTTTCCCATTGCATCTGGGACCATCACTAATCCTCTTGACTCTTGTCTTGCCACTGGACTCCAATTACTCTGGAAGAGAGAGTGAGACTTATTTTGTAGAACTCTGCCTCACTTAAATTCAATTCACTTGCAAGTCAATGTCCATTGCAACCAATGTCATTGGTCCTCTTTGACAACAAACAATGAACAGCAGCAAATAACAATGACACAGAAAGGATCTCTGTGTCTATAAGATATAACCAATGCCCCAAAAGGAATTGCCCAGTATAACCCAAGCGGTCATCCAAATCTGCCTGAAGACCTCCAAGGAAGGGAAACCCACAGCCTCCTAAACTAGCCCATTCCCCTTCTGAAGAACTAAGATTGTCAAAAAGTTCTTCCTGACATCAAGCCTGAATCTTTCTCTCTGAAACTTTCGTGTATTATTCCTGGTCCTACTCACTGGGGTGAACAGAACAAGTCTGAGCCCACTCCTTAGGGACAGACCTTCAGATACTTCAAGACAGCTACCATGGCCCCCACCTTTTGCCGTCAGACTTCTCTAAGCTAAATATTCCCCAATTCCTTTAACCATTCATTATATCACATGGACAGGACACCACTAAGTATTCTGGTTCCCCTCCTCTTCACATTCTTCAGTTTATCAATGTCTGAGGAGATGAAGATAAAGCAAAAGATATTCTCTGCCCTCAAAAAGCTTACATTGCTCTAGACATACCATGGAGAAACTATGTGCAAATCCAGATGTGCCTGGCACACCCAAAGCCTCCTTGATGGTGGTAGAGGTTCAGAATGATAAGGATTTCTCTGTAGCTCCAACTATCTCTAAAAAGCCTTGTGTAAATTGCTTTAAAAAAAAAAAGTTGCCGCTTGTCACCAGCATCTCTTCACATACCCCAAAGAGACATATAAACAGCTGGAAGCAAATGACAAAATGCTTCAGCATATGGTAAGCAATTCATAAAAGAATCCCTGGTCTAGGATGACCATTTTTCACATCACAGTCTGACATCCTGGCATAGCACTACCCAGCATCCCCATTAAATTAGCTTCCACAAATCTGGTAATGAGGAGGGATTTCAGAAGCTGCCCAGCCATCTCAACTGTTCTGCCTGCTCCTGTGGATTGAGAACATTGATGGTTTTAACTCAGTTCCAAAGTCTTGGCGCTAGGAGAGGTGACCAGAGGGAGGCCATAAATATTGGAAGAACCAAAAGCTAAGGTTTGCTTGGTGAATTTTTCCCTCCCCTCCTGGGAGGGATAGGTGTGAGAACAATGAAAGACCTTCCGGGCTTTCAGGTTGCTTCATGACAGCTAGCTAGCTGGCATTTATGGAGTATGCTAAGCTATGCAAAGTGTTTTACATATGTTATCTCATCAGTTCCTTATAACAACCCTAGTGCTATAATTATTCCTATGAGGCAGGGAGGTGACCAAAGTGGATAGAGCTTCCTGGAGTCACATTCACTTAGAATAGTATCATGTTTATGGAGATGCAAATAGATGGTACAATGGTTAAAGACCTGGGCCTGCATCTGGGTTCAAATTCTGACCTCATTAGTTATAATTTGGAGGCATATCATTTTACCTTTGGGGGCCTCAATTTCCTGTTAGCTACCAAGAAAAAATAAACAAGCAACGAGACTTGGATTAAATTATTTCTAAATTCCCTTCCAGGAAATAGCACAGAGAGCTAGCAATGAAACTAGTAAGATCAGGGTTCAGACCCAATTTGTGGAGCTAACAAGGGGTGGGGAGTTTCTGACCAGAAGAGAAAACAATTGCCATTTATACTCATTCTAAGCCAACAAAACCTAAACAGTGAGCCACTGGGGCTTGAGTTAGGAGTCATTATTGGCCATTCAGTGAAAGTCAGAGTGGTTTGGGTTTATAGGCCTGGTCAATTAGCTCTAGTGGGCTTTTTTTTAAAGCCTGTTTTTTTCAGAGCTGTATTTCAAGAAATCACAAATGAAAACTTTGGGACAATGACTGCACTCTGCCTCTCTTGAATCTGATCCACCTACAAGTCAAGACATCAACTTCCTGATGTCATCGGTCCTCTTTGATTAAGAAGGATGAACAGCGACAAGGGGTGGGGAGATTAAGTGCACACACAAACAAATTTGATATGAGGTAAAGTATAATAAGGGCAAAAGAGAAATCCAGAAAGGGAGGTCTGGGAAAATTCAGAGAGAAAGAAATTACTTCCATTTTAGGGGACCAAGAAAAGGTCCCTGGAGAAGATGATCAATTAGCATTGAGGTTACAAAAGGTTCACCTTTGAGGGTGAACTGGGGGATTCAATTAGCTGCATTTTCAGGGCTCACTCTTACTAATAAGGTGGTGGTTGTCTCTTCTCTTCCTAAAGAAGAGTACATTTTATTTACTATGTGCTATGGTTGCAGACTGTATCCTTGATCTCTAGTCAACCGTATATGAAAATGTGTTGTTGGTTGCAAGGCACGAAAAAGTAGGCATATGACTGTGTCAATCCATCATAGTCATAAGGGGAAAACTATTTACAACTTATGTCCTATTAACAGTGGGTCAGTGATATTACCTTTGTGGGCTAAAGAAAATATATCTAAGTGGCATAGTATCTGTTCTCTACCTGCCCCCATGAAACAGATAAGTGATGTCTAGGAACAAATTCTTTAAGAACAGCAGGGACTAAGAGCTTGAATTAGGTGAAGGAAAATCAGCCTCAGGCAAACTTTTGTATTGAATTTATCACAGCTCTTGTTTATTAAATACGGAAGCTCCTTCTGTCTGCCTGGTTGGCCATAACAGCTGCTCCAAGCAATAGATGTGAATACCTGTTCTGCAGGGTGCAGGTGGTCAGCCAGCATGGAGGAAAGCAAGAATCCTCATTGTTTGTTCCTTAATGAGCATCTTAGAGCCAAGGAAAAGGGCTCTGCTCTCAGTGCCTAAAACCATAATACAGAGGCAAACACGGAAGTAAGATTTACTTCCATGATTAACATTATTTATGCCTTATACCAAAGCATAAAAATGTTCATTTGCATAAATACACTCATCACTTAAGTCTCCTTTAGGGTAACTCATTCCACTTCTTCTCGTAAATATCTTGAGCTCTGTGCATTCAAATCCCATAAAGCTTTTTTATTATTATTTTTTTAAATTGGAGGATGGAGGAGAGGGACTGCTTGGGCAGGAGCTGGGCAGTATGTATATTTTGCACATTTGCCAGGGTAGTTTGCTTCCTAAACCTTTAAAAAGGCTTACTTAGACTGAATTTTCTGAACAAATGCCCTCCTTGCTCCTCCATACCCTTTCTTCCATGACCCTTCTCCCTTATATCCCCATCCCTCTGTTAAAAATTGTTATTGTTCTAGTTCCTGTTCAGTTGGATGAGAGGATATAGCTTTAGAGCTAGAGGGACCATGGATACCATCTAATCCAACCCCTTCACTTTACAGATGAGTAAACTGAGGCCCAGTTTCTTAAAATAAGAAAGAACCATAGGAATAAAAAGAGAAAAGAGGGTAAGAAGGACAGAAATGAGAATGAAAGTTCAATAGAGATTAGAGAGAAAGGAAAGTATAAGTAAAGGAGGAAAAGAAACCTGTAAATAGAGGGTAGAGAAACTAGAAAGAGATGCAGAAAATAATAATAATAGCTAGCATTTAAGTAGTGCTTTAATGTTTGCAATATGTTTTCTGTATATTATCGCATGTGATCTTAATCACCCTATGGGGCTATTATCCCCATTTTACAGATGACAAAATTGAGGCTGAGAGAAATTCAGTCATTTGCCCAAGGTCACACAGCTAAGGAAGGTCTTTGCACTCCAAATTAGAGACTCTAGACTTTAGAAGGCACCTTGAAGATTATCTTTTTGGTCCCTTTGTTTCACAGATTAACAAATCCATTGTCACACACAGTGAATAGCAGAACTGGGTTTCAAACCCAGCTCCAAATCCAGTATTCTTCCTTCTTATATCCAGTATCCCAGGCTTCAGGAAAATCAGGACAAGGGAACTGAGGTTTAGTTTTCTCTTAGGACTTGCTTCCTTGTCTTTGTCATGACTGGACAAGTATGGCAGATAGGACACTTCGTTGAGTCTGTTTATGACAGGGCTCTCTCAAGGTGAGAGTTAAGACCCTCCTCCCTTTGGACTGTTCACTGTGGGCTCCATCCCTTCTCCCTGCAGTTGTTATTGTCTCTGGCTTAGACCATAAACCACCTCTTGCTGTGCTGAGGCCAACTGTGAAGAGTTTTAAGCCAAGCACAACAAGGCCTTACTCTGTAGTATAACCGGCAGCTTGTAGCGGGAGGGCTGGAGGCCAACCAGCTGTAGGTTTCTCCCCTTCCTCCTACCCCCATGCTTGAATAATGTGAGAATCATCTGTGTTCTCCTGGCTTCTGAAATAGTGCATGGTAGCCTGGAGTGGGAGTTTGGTTTTGTTTTGAAATAGGAGAGTTACAAGACTCCCATTCATATGTGACCATGGACGTTGATGCACTTATTTACCTTGCTTCTGAGTCCCAGGTAACGACATTTAGAGATATTGAAAATGTTTAAACCAATATAATGAAAAGATTCATAGCTCTAAAAAATTAAATTCTCCCAGAAAACAGAAATCAGAGCACAAAGGGGGAGACTTTACTATCACTTTTAAAAAATATATTTTTAAAACAACCCAGATCCAAATTTGTATGAGTTTATTGATGTGGAGACTTTCAGATATGGATTCTTCTTCTACCAATGCAGATTAAATGAGCAATTGGTCTGTAACTTGTAGTGTTAAATGCCTGGGACACTGAGACATCAAGAAATTTGTACCATGGTCATATCAACAGTGTGTATAAGAGGCAGAATTTAAATTAAAGTCTTACTGATTACATGCAAGTCTGTCCTTCCGTACTTGACACTATGCTGTCTATTCTCCACTATCACAAAACCTACCTTTTTCTTGACACCCAGATGCTATCCAGGGGTACTAAATCAACTGGCAGGTGGCATCTGCTATGGGTCCCAATCCTGCTATATTTGGTCATTTCCTACACTTATAATAACAGTCATTTGAAATTAGGCCTTATGGGAAACATAAGCTATTCAATCTGGAATCCCTTGTAGTTGGTATCCTGCAATTCTCATATTTTAATAGAAAGTTTCTTGTAGGGCCTATTTTGAAAACCTTTCCTTCATACCTAACAGAAAAAGCAATTTAATCCATCACTTGATTTCTGAATGTACTAGCTGGTGGTTATGAAATATTCATGTCTCCCTCTGTCCTCCCAAATTCATCATTATTACTTAGAGGCATTGTGACTTAAATCTTCTCTTTTCATTTCTAAATAAATTGATCAGAATATTGACATTTTTTGTGGAAAGGAGACTGTCAGTATCAACCAACATTTCACTGTGCTTTTCAAAACTACAGATTGGAGCAGTTCTGATAAGAGAACCCCCCTCACAACTACATAGAAGCCATATGACACACAGAAATGGGGGGGGGTCTGTCCTTCTGCTCTAGCGGTTTCCAAATTCCAATGAGAGTGTGGGGCAGCTTTATGAATTGAAACTGAGTTAATTTGGACCCCATTCATGTAAAACATAGAATCTGGAGGGGATTTGAGCTGATGATCACCTTTGTGAATGAGTGGACTAAACAAATGAAGAGCACAAATGCAGTTTTTAAGGGGAATGTTTAGCTTACTTAAGAAAGCCAGTGATTTTCAAGCACTTTTTTGCCCTTCATCTCATCAATAAATCTTAAAAAAAATTTTTTTTTAACATTTTTACTTAAAATTTTGAGTTCCAAATTCTATCCCTGCCTCCCTTCCCTCTGCCTCCCCTAGATAGTAAGCAGATATAGATTATATATATGCAATTATGTAAAACACTTCTGTATTAGTTATTTTTATAGAAAGACTCAAATAAAAGGAAAAAAGAAAAAGTAAAAAAATAGCATGCTTCAGTCTATATTCAATCAATATTAGTTCCTTCTCTGGAAGTGGGTGGTATAATTCATTGTTAGGTCTTTGGGATTATCTTGGGTCATTGTATTGTTGAGAATAGCTGTCATTCACAGTTCTTCCTCAAACAATATTGCTATTACTATGTACAACATTCTCCTGGTTCTCTTCACTTTGCATCAGTTCATGTAAGTCTTTCCAGTTTTTCTGAAATCATTCTGTTTGTCATTTCTTACAGCACAGTAATATTCCATTACAGTCATATATCACAGCTTGTTTAGCCATTCCCCAACTGATGGGCAGGCATCCCTTTGATTTCCAAATCTTAGCCACAACACAAAGAGCTAGAATAAATATTTTTGTATGAATATATCGTTAACCCTTTTTAAAAATATATTTGGGATATAGCCCTATTACTGGTATTACTGGATCAAAGAATATGCACAGTTTTATAGCCCTTTGGAAATAGTTCCAAATTGTTCTCCAGAATGGTTAGATCAGTTCACAATTCCACCAGCAGTGTGTTAGTGTCCCAGTTTTCTCAGTCAGGCAACTAGCTATTATAGACCATCTCACACTGTTTACAAAGGTAAGGTCAAAATGAGTACATGATTTGCACATAAAGGGTGATACCATAAGCAAATTAAAAAAGCATGCAATAGTTTACCTGTCAAATATATGGATAAGAAAAGAATCTAGGACCAAAGAAGATTATAGAGAGCATCAAAAATGTAAAATAGATAATGTTGATTATATAAAATTATTAAGTTCACTCTTTAAATTTTTAATATTAGTAATTTGGTTTTCTTCTTTCCTTTTTTAAATCAAATTATCCAGTGGTTTATCTATTTTGTTTATTCATAAAACCAAATTCTAGTTTTATTTATTTATTCAACAGTTTCCTTACTTTCTGTTTTATTAATCTCTCTTTGATTTTCAGGATTTCTGATTTGGTGTTTAATTGGAGATTTTTTATTTGTTCTTTTACCATTTTTTTAGTTGCAAGCCCAACCCATTAATTTGTTTTTTCTCTATTTCATTGATATAAACAATTAGAGACATATAGTTTCCCCCAAGTGCCACTTTGGCTGCATCCACAAATGTTGGTATGTTGTCTCATTGTTGTCATTTTCTTTAATGAAATTATTTATTGTTTCTATGACTTGTTCTTCGACTCACTTGTTTTTTAGGATTAGATTATTTAATTTCCAATTAATTTTTATCTCTCTTTCCAGTGTCCATTATTGAAGGTAATTTTCTTTTTTTTTTTTTTGGAGGGCAGTTGGGGTTAAGTAACTTGCCCAAGGTCACACAGCTAGGTTTTTGTTTGTGTGTGCATTAAGTGTCTGAGGCCAGATCCAAACTCAGGTCCTTCTGACTCCAGGGCTGACACTCTACTCACTGCGCCACCTAGCCTCCCCTGAAGGTAATTTTTATTGCATTGTGATCTAATAAGGATGCTTTTACTATTTCTGCTTTTTTGCATTTGGTTTTGAGCTTTTTACGTACTAATACATAGTCAGTTTTTGTGTAGGTGCCATGTGTTGCTGAGAAAAAGGCAAATTCCTTTCTATTCTCATTCAGTTTTCTCCAGAGATCTATCATATCTATTTTTTTCAGAATGTTATACACATCCTTAACTTCTTTCTTGTTTATTTTTTTATTAGATTTATCTAGTTCTGAGAGGCAAAAGTTGAGGTCTCCCACTAGCAGAGTTTTATTATCTATTTCCTCCTGTAGCTCAATCAAGTTCTTCAAAAATTTAGATGCTATGCCATTTGGTGCATTTTTAGTATTGATATGACTTCATTGTTTTATCTCTTTTAATTAGATCTATTTTTACTTTTGCTTTGTCTGAGGTTATGATCACTACCCCTGCTTTTTTTGCTTTAGCTGAAGCATAATAGATTCTGCTCCAGGCCCTTACCTTTACCCTGTGTGTATGTCTCTACTTCAGATGTATTTTCTGTAAACAGCATATTGTAGGATTCTGGTTTTTAATCCACTCTGTTATCTACTTCCATTTTATGGATGAATTTATCCCATTCACATTTATAGTTATGATAACTGTTTATTTCCCTTCATGTTATTTTTCATTTGTTTATCCCTCTCTCTCTTACCCCCTACTCTTTCCCTCCTCACAGTGTTTTACTTCTGATTACTGCCTTGCTCAATATACCCTCCTTTTTATCAGTCCCCCCTCCCCCTTCTATTATTCCCCATCCCTTTTTGCTTTCTTATAGACTAAGATATATTTCTATATTCACACGAGTGTGTATGCTATTCCCTCTGTCAGCCAATTTTGATGAAAGTAAAGTTTAAACTTTGCCTGCCCCTCCTCCTTATCTTCCCCTCCATTATAATAGCTTTTTCATGCCTCTTTTATATGGGATACTTTACCCTCATTCAATCTCTCCTCTCCTTCCAGTGCAGTTTTCTTTCTCACTCCTTTTTTGTGGGGTATGGGAAGGTATCATCCCATCAAAGTCACCTTATATCCACACCCTCTGTCTACATATGCTCCTTCTAATTGCTCTTATAGTAATGTTGGTAAGAGTTACAAATATCATATCACCATATAAACAGTCTCACCTTATTGAATTTCTTATATCTTCTTCTTTTCTACATATTTATATTTCCCTTGAGTCTTGTATTTGGAGATCAAATTCAGTTCTGGTCTTTTAATTAGAAATGCTTGAAAGTCCTTTGTTTCGTTAAATGTCTGTTTTCCTGAAAGATTATATTCAGTTTTACTGAGTAGGTGATTCTTAGTTGTAATCCCAACTTCTTTGTCTTCCAGGGTATCATATACCAAGTCCTCCATTTCTTTAATATGGAAGCTGCCAAATTTCTGTATAATGTTAACTATAGCTCCACCAAATCAGAATTGTTTCTTTTTGGCTATTTGCAGTACGTTTTCCTTGATTTGTGAACTCTGGAATTTGGCTATGATGTTCTTGGGAGTTTTCATTTTGGAATCTCTTTCAGGTGGTAATCAGTGAATTCTTTGTTATTGGTGTATCTTTCAATTTCTATTTTGTCCTCTGGTTCTAATATATCAGGGCAGTTTTCTTTGATAATTTCTTGAAATATACTTTACAGGCTTTGTTTTTTATCATGACTTTCAGGTGATTCAAACATGCTTATAGTATCTGTCTTGCATTTTTTTTTTTTTTTTGCTTTTTGGAGGGCAATTGGGATTAAGTAACTTGCCCAAGGCCACATGGCTAGGTTTTTTTTTGTTTGTTTGTTTGGTTTTGGTTTTTGTGTGTGTGTGTGTGTGTGTGTGTGTGTGTGTGTGTGTGTGTGTGTGTGTGTTAAGTGTCTCAGGCTGGATCCGAACTCAGGTCCTTCTGACTCCAGGGCCAGCTCTCTACTCCGGTGCCATGTAGCTGCCCCATTGCATTTATTTTCTAAATCAGTTGTTCTTCCAGTGAGAAATTTCACATTTTCTTCTATTTTTTAACTGTTCTGAAATTTTTTTTATCATATTTTGTGTTTCATAGAGTCATTAGTTTCCAATTATTCAATTCTAGTTTTTAAGGAATATTTTTTTTCAATGAACTTTTGGACCTCCTTTTCCATTTGGCCAATTTTTTTAGGGAGTTATTTTCCTTGATAAATTTTGGTATATCTTTCCCCATGCTATTGACTCTTTTTTCATGATTTTCTTATTTCTGTTCTAAATTTTTCTTCTACTTCTCTAATTTGTTTTTTAAAATCATTTTTAAGCTCCTTCAAGAATTCTTTTTGAGTCTGAGACCAAATTATATTTTTCCTTGAGGTTTCACATGTATACATTTTAACCCTGTTGTCCTTTTCTAAGTCTATGCCTTGATCCTCACTATCATAATAGTAACTTTCTATAATCAAGCTTTTTCTTTCTTTTTTTTTTGCTAATTTTTTTTCTGCTTTTTTGTGATTTGGTGTTTTTATGGGAGAGTTGGTCTCTGGTCCTGCACTATCCCAAGCATTTTGTGCTGGGACTCTGGGTCTTACTTTCTGGCTTCCACTGTACTTCAGGGCTTAGCTGCTTGCTTGACCTCCCCTGGAGGGTGGGGGCTTGTTGACCTCCCCTGGTTGTGGGGTTTAGCTGCTGACCTGGTCCAGGGGTGAAGTCTTGCTGCTAGGTTGCTATGGAAATAGGTTCTCTCTGCTGGTAGACCCCAGTAATGGTGTCTCACTGTTGGCCCCAGGGTGGGTCTTCACTATTGGTCAGCAATGGGATTATGGCCTGGTGGTTTATGCTGGGAATGGGGTCTCTGGGGTGGGACATTGCTGCACTGCACAGACTTCCCAATTGCTTAGAGAGTTGCTGACTTGCAGCAAGGTGGGGCCTCCCTGGTGATATGCCTCAGGCTTGGAGCCTTGCTGCAGACTTCCTGCTTTCAAGGCTGGCTCCTGCTGCTGCTGCTGTCCTTGGACCTTTCTCCCCTCCCACTCCAGTGAGATAGACCTTTCCTGCTGGTCTGGTAAGCTGCTTCCCTGCTCTTAGATCAATTCTGAGGCAGTTTTCTAGTGTTTGGAGGGAAATTTGGAAGGGCTTCGTAGAGTTCCTTCCTCACTCCACCATCTTGGCACCAGAAGTCCTCTCAAGCACTCTTAAAGTCACTTCAAATAATATCCATTTACCTATAGACACTGCTAATTATAAATAATATGTTGGAGGGGCAGCTAGGTGGCGCAGTGAGTAGAGCGTTGGCCCTGGAGTCAGAAGGACCTGAGTTCGGATCCAACCTCAGACACTTAATGCACACACAAACAAAAACCTAGCCATGTGACCTTGGGCAAGTTACTTAATCCCAATTGCCCTCCCCCCCCCAAAAAAAAAACCAACAACAACAACAAAAAATAATATGTTGGAATAAGTAAAGTTGTTCTGATTTATTCATAGAAGGGGGTCCTGGAAATGTTTTGTAGATTTTCTTTGGGTGACTCTATACTAAAAAGCAATAGGCTTTCATTTCATTTTTTTTTAACAAAATAATGTTCAGGTCATACTGTTCATTAATTCAGATAGTCCTTCACACCCATTTAATTCTCATTAGGGATATATGACTGTATTTTAGATTGGGTTCTGGGTTGTTTTGGTTTTGTTTTTTTTTTTTTTTTGAAACAATAGATATTTAATTCTTGAGGCATATTGTTGATTCTCAAAGTCCAGTCTATAAAGCCTGAGGAAAAAGCCATAATTAGTCCACTTGGTAACTTGCTACAATCTTTCTATACATATACTTCTTTTCTTTTTTAAACAGTACAACAAACATTTAATGGCACTGACCAATGTAGAACACTGTGCTAGGATGTGGGAGAGATCTAAAGTTCAAACTGGTTATGCTTCCTGCTCTCATGAAGCTTACAATCTAATAATAATTTCAGTCCAGGTTTGTCTTATTTGAAAATGTACTCCATGGTAAAAAGGTAGTATATGGAGGCATACTCCAAGAACTGTAATGCAGAAGCCCCCACCATCACACTTGCTTTTATTTAATCTTTTTCATTCAATAAAAATCTGCCTTCTCTTACTCCTACTTCCCCTTATTGAGAATGAAAGAAAAATGAAATTCTTGTTACAGATATGTATATACTATATATAGGTATGTGTATATATTTATGTATATGTATACATATATGTGTGTGTATATGTATATGTGTGTATACACATATATACACATACATACATACATACATGTCTCATTCTGAATCTTTCACCTCTCCATCAGCAGGTGAGTAGATATTTCATCGTTGGTCCTTTGGAATCATGGCTGATCAGAATTCCTAAGTATTTCAAAGTTGTTTGTCTTTAGAATGTTGTGATTCATGTATAAATTGTTGTCCTGGTTGTCTTCACTTCACTCTGTATCAGTTTATACAAGTCTCCCCAGGTTTCTTTGAAACTATCCCCTTCATTATTTCTTACGTTACAGTAGTATTCCATCCCGTTTATATACCATGTCTTATTCAGCTGTTCTTCAGATGGGTATCTGAGATGAAAAAAAAATAAATAAAAGTAAGTGTGCTGGTAGGTGCTTGTGAATTATAGTTTTGGGTGTATGTACCTACAGAGTACCTCAAACATGGAGTCGTCATCTATTCCAAAAATAACTCTTTCAGGTAAATTTTTAAAGTTTATTTTGCTTAGAAATAACCCCTCCCTTAATTTATTCTCTAATTACTCCTTCTCCCCTTTCCCTACTCTTTCCCTCTTGGGTGAAATGTATTTCTGGATGCAATTGTGTATAGGTTCTTCCTTCTTTTAATGCATTTCAAATGAGAGCAACGTTGACGGTCATTCCCCCACCCCTAACCCCTTCCTTCTTGCTTGTATATTCTGCTTGCATCTCATTATTGTGTGAGATAATTTTCCCAAACTTTTTTCTTCCTTTCCTTCTCTCCCAATGTATTCCTCTTCCCCTCCCTTTCATTTATTCTTTTAAGACCAAGAAACAGCAGAACCATTCCTAGGCCTTTTGACTCCCTCTATGGTCTCTGATGATAATAAGTTTTAGAGGGTACACATGCATCTTCTCCTCATATTAGAATATAAACAGTTTATCCTCAGTTTACCTCCTTATATTCATTCATGTTTACCTTTTTTGGTTTCTTTTTACTCCTATGTTTTGCACCTCAAAGTTTCTATGTAGTTCTGGTCTTTTATCAAGAGTGCTTTGAAGTCTTTTTATTAAAGTCCCATTTTTACCTTATAGAATTATACTCAGTTTTGCTGAATAAATTATTCTTGGCTATAAACACATATTATTTGCCTTCTGAAATATTGTATTCCAAACTCTCCATTCCATCATAGTGGGGGTTGCTAAAATTGTATGTGATTCTGGTTATGTCTCCTTGGTACTAGAATTCTTTCTTTTGGGCTTCATGCAGTTTTTTTCTTTAATCTGGAAGCTTTGGATTTGGGCTATCCTATTGCGGGAGTTTTCATTTTGGGGTTTCTTTTAGAATGCAAACAATGGGTTATTATTATTTCCACTTTGCCTTTTAGCTCTATGAGTTCTGGACAGTTTTCTTTTAAGATTTATTGGAATAGAATGTCTAGGCTTTATTTTTTGGTCATGACTTTCAAGTAATCTGATTCTTAATTTTTTTCTCCTCAATCTGTTTTCTTTTTTTTTTTTTCACTAACCACCCCGTCAATCTGTTTTCTATTCAGTTGTTTTTACTATGAGATACATAATGTTTTTTCTACTTTTTTAGTCTTTGATTTAGTTTTCATATTTCTTATTATCTTGTAGAGTCATTGGTTTCAATTTGGTGCATTCTAATTTTCAGGGAGTTTGTTTTTTGAACAATGTTTTGTAGCTCATGCTGTTAATTCTCTTTTCAATTCATTTTTTCCAAAGTTCTCATTTCTTTTCCAATTTTTATTCTAGTGCTTTCATTTCCTTATTTAGACTCTCTTTTAAAAAACACTTGCTTCAATGCTTCCAGGAATTCTAGCTGAAATTGTGCCCAACCTGTGTTTTTCTTTGATATTTTGCAGTTATTTGAAGTCTCCCCTCTGGGTTTGTGCCTTGAGCATTCTTGTCACTATAAAATCTTTTTATGGTGGGATTCTTTTTTTATTTTGTTTGCTCATTCTTCCATCCTGCTTTTTGACTTCAGGCTTAATATTAAGGTTGGTCTCTGAACACTTCCAGAAGGCCGATCTGGACTGGTCACACTGATTCTTTTTTGAGATATTGAGTGTTCTATTTCTCCAGGCTCTCAAGGCCAGTTTAGGCTGGGGACGTGCAAGCTTTCAATGCTTTGAAACTTTTGGGGGATGAAGTGGGGGTGGGAAATGGAGCTCAACTATATAGCATATAGCTCAACAATATAGCTATATATATGTGTGTGTGTGTGTGTGTGTGTGTGTGTGTGTGTGTGTGTGTGTGTGTGTGTGTGTATGGAAGAGTAATAAGATATATATATCTTATTACTCATCCATTTTGACTCCACCTCCCCCATTTGCTTTCAGGAGTCAGGCAGAGAGCATGCTAAGCATATATTTGTTGAAATGGCATAAGAAAAACAGCAACAGCAAAATATGTACCCCATAAATTCAGAGCACTGTGGAAGTCTTACATCAATCATTAAATCCACAAGCATTTATTAAGGGCCTACTATGTGCCAAGCATTTTGCTAGGGAAGGGGGAGGCAAGTACAAAGATTGAAATCATCCCCAGTGGTGATGAGCTTATGTTCTAATAGGAAAGCCAACAAATACATATGTAAATATATACAACATAAATATAAATACAAATATATCTCTATATATGTATGTGTATACACATATATACATATGTATGTGGGTAATGAATACTTTTTCCTAGAAAAGAGAAAGTACTATACACAGAAAATATTGAACACATTACCCTCTTCTGTACCTTAATTAAATTGACTATATCTTCAAGTTTAGGAAATGACTGGTTATCAATGTGAGAACTGTATCTGAAATACTTGTTAACATGCAGTCAGATAAGCTCCTAGTTGGAAAAGAATTCAAAATCAGTATCAAATTAGGAAATAGACTAAACTTGGCCCCACAGAAGATACAAGAAAAGGATCTCCCTTCTTTGCAGAGGTGGAGTTGGGAAGACTCATCTTCCTGAGTTTAAATCCAGCTTCAAATACTTCCTAGCTGCATGACTCTGGGCAAGTCACTTAACCCTATTTGCCTTAGTTTCCTAATCTGTAAAATTAACTGGAGAAGGAAATAGTGAACCTCTCTAGTATCTCTGCCAAGAAAACCCCAAATGGGGCCACAGAGAAATCAACATGTTGAAACAACTGAACAATAAAAAAAAGGCCCCTCTTAGGTCTAAATCTATGATTATTGCTAATTTCTTCTGTGTGATCTTGGACAAGTCACTGCGCAGAGAGTCTGTGCCCTAGTTTTCCTCATGTTTGGAATGAGGACATTAAACTCAGATGCTCTTTCCAGCTTTATAACCTCTACTTCTATGTGGTCATGTTGATGCCTTTGAAAGAACATGCCAGGTGGAGATAATGATAATAATACTGTAACTTGTATTTATAGAGAGCTTTAAGGTTTACAAAGTACTTTTAAATAGATGAAAGACCATATTCTTACTTAAATTACAGTGAAGGGCCAGAGAGGCAGTGTTTCTGAAGTTTGAAACATTATTACAGAATATTGTTCTGAACACCATATTTTGTAACACAGAGGGAGATGTCTTGCCATCGTTACGGTGCCAGATGAAAGCAGCCACTTAGGTATCATAGCTCGTGGGGCTCTTGGAAGCCAGTCAGATGGATGAGCACAGCAGGCAGAGAATCCTGAGGGAGCATCTTAGAGCCCTGGGGATGGGGAAAGGAAGGAGTCCCACTCCCAGTGCCCCTGTGACCCTGAGAAAGGGCAGAGATTCAGCCCTCTTCTAGGATCAAAGAGATGACAGATGGAAGCAGTCTTCAATATCATAGTATCATGGAGCTAGAAGTGAAGTTAGGGACTCTCTAGTTCAACTCTCTCTTTTTCCAGATGAGGCAACTGAGACTTAGAGACAATCATACAGCTCCGGTCAGAAGCAGAATTTAAACCCAAGTTTTCTTGGCTCTAAAGTCAGCAATCTCACCATTGTACCACACTGCTTCAAGATCTAGTCCCAATCCCTTAATTTTGCAGATGAGGAAATTGAGGCCTCAAACTGATATTATCCTTATATTATCCTCATATTGAATCTATTATCAAGGCTTGTTGTTCCTACCTTCACAAAATCTCTGGTTTAGATCTCCTCTCTACTCACATAACCACCACTCCAATTTAGGCCCTCCTCACCTCCTAGTATTACAATAGTTTTCTTTTTTTTTAATTTTTATTTTCAGTTCCAATTTCTCCCTCTCCCTCACCCATTGAGAAGGCAAGAAATACAATACCCATTATACATATGAAGTAATGTGAAACATATTTCCATGTTTGCCATATTGTAAAACTAAAAAATCAAGAAAAATACACTTCAATCTGTGCTCAGCATTCACAATTCTCTAGAGATAGATGGCATTTTTCATTGTGAGTTTGGCATTGTCATGGATCATTGTAAAAATCAGAGTAGCTAAATCTTTCACAGTTTATTGTTGGGAGCCAAAGAGGCCTGATCCAGGACTCAGATAATTACCCAATAAGAGAGGACTTTAATATCAAAGACCTCTTTGAGATGCGACTTTTTGTTAAGTTAGCTCCTGAGTTCTTTGTTATGGGTTACACTTATAAGGATGTCACTTGAGTTCTGAGATCAACAGGCTATACCCAAAGATTTTAGTTACTGAGAGCCAAAATATTTGATCTATCCCTCAGGTATCTTTGGGTGGTCAGCTCTAAACGTTATGTCTTTTGAGGACTGCAGCTTTGGCTTTGAAGGTTGCGCTCAATTGTATCTGTTTATGACTGAGGCTGCATTAGGAGGTACCTAAGTGCTGAATCAAATATTTTGGCTCTCAGTAACTAAAATCTTTGGGTATAGCCTATTGATCTCAGAACTCAAGTAACATCCTTATAAGTGTAACCCATAACAAAGAACTCAGGAGCTAACTTAACAAAAAGTCGCATCTCAAAGAGGTCTTTGATATTAAAGTCCTCTCTCATTGGGTAATTATCTGAGTCCTGGATCAGGCCTCTTTGACTCCCAACAGTTTATCCTCCTTACAATATTGTTGTTACTGTGTACAGAGCTCTCCTGTTTCTGTTCACTTCACTTTGCATCAGTTCATATAAGTTTTCCAAGGTTTTTCTGAAAACATCCTGCTCATAATTTCTTATATATAGCACAATAGTATTCCATCACAATCATATGCTACAACTTGTTCAGCCATACAAAACTTTCCTAGTTTTGCTCCCTACCTCCAGTTTCTTTCTCCCTACTCCAATCAATCCCCCACTCAGCCCCAAAATGCTTTTTCCCAAAGTGTAGGTTTGGCCACATTTCCCCCCTTTGTCATTAAAATCCAGTGATTTCCTATTCCCTCCAATATCCAATATAAATATATTTATATTATATATTATAACATTATTTATAATATATAATTATAAATAAAAATCCAATATAAAGTCCTTTCACTGGCATTTAAGTTTCTTCATATTCTGGCCTATTTCTACCTTTCTAGTCTTCTTTGCCAAGAAAACCCCAAGTGAGGTCACTCCTTTCTTTGCAATCCATCTACCCTGGCCTACTTTCTCTTTATCACACACAACACAATTTCCCATCTCCATGCCTTTGTATTGGGCATTCCTCCTACCTAGAATGCACTCCATCCTAATTTTCACCTTCTAGAATGCCTGGGTTTCTTCAAGACTCAAATGAAATGTAATCTTATGCAGGAGGTCTTTTCAGTATCCCTTCCCTTCCTCCCTGCACCTCCCCATTCTTAATGCCTTCCCCTCCAAGGTTGCCTTTCCTCTGCTCTCATGTAGCTTGTATATACCTATGTATGCTCATCCACTTTTCCCCCATTAGAATGTCACCTTCTTGAAGGCAGGGTCTGTTTCTGTATTTGTGTGCATGTCCTCATTGCTTAGCTGACTGCCTGGAATATAGTGTTTTAATAAATGTTTGTTGATAAATCAACGAGGTTAAATAAAAGGACAGTAATCATTTGCAAGTAAATGACGTGCTAATTTTAGAAAATCATTTTCTATTCTTTAAAACTAGTCCAAACAGGACCCGCACTTGGTAAAATAATAATGGTAACAGTAATAAAGATAAACAAGCATATAGTGCTCTCTGTGCCAGGCACTGTGTAAGCACTTTACCATTATCTCATCTGATGCTCACAATAGCCCTGTCCCCATTTTACAGATGAAGAAACGGAGGCAAAAAGAGTCTAAGTGACTTGCCCAAGATCACACAGCTACTGGGTGTCTGAGGCTAGATCTGAACACACTATCAAACCCATTATATTCTACATCACTCCTCTACCTAGAAGAGAGAAAAGATAGGATGGCAGGACTTGTATTCCTGTTGGGAAGGGCAGAGGGTTAGCAATGACTGACATCCCTCTGGTTCCCACATTTCAGAAGCCATCAGGCTCCTGCCTTCCAGCTATCACATTTATTGTCTGCTTTAAGTGAGAGGCTTGGCCCTTCATTAGGCCTAGGCACTGTCCACTTAGGAGATTACCATTCAGCATTGTGTCTTGACATTGAGAAGAAACTCTTTTTTTTTTAAAAACTCACTTGATGAAATGCAGTACTCAATGTTGGTCATGAGGAAGGGACAATGAACTATACATTCCTCCTCTGTTTATAGAAGTGGGGTATTATGGGTGTGGAATGTTGTGCTTGCTGTTTTCTTGGTCAGGTTTGCTTAGCTATTTCCCCTTGCCATAAGGGAGGGTTTGATAGGGGCCAGTATATCAGGAGGAAAAAATAAAACCAAAATGTAAAAGAAAGGCAGAAGCAGACAAGCAAAAAAATGAATGGAAGGGTATGTGAGATGCCATTAAAAAACTAACAATATAGAGAATTTTTTTAAATTATCTTATTTTTGTTTATATTTATTTATTTTTAGGTCACAGTCATTTCTATTTTTTAATAATATTTTTATTTTTACCCATTTATATGTAAAGGCAATTTTTAACAATCACTTAAAAAATTTTGAGTGGCAAATTTTCTCTCTCCCTTTCTCACTCACCTCACCCTCCCTGAGACAGTAAGCAATTTGATATAGATTATATATCACATCCATTTCTGAATCTTGTTCTCCATCTTCCCTTACCCAGTGAGCCATCTCTTGTAAAAAAAAAAAAATAAGACTTGAGGGGAAGATTAGAAAAACTAACCAAGTCAATCATGTCTGAGAATTTTTGCAATATTTGACCCTCATATATCTTCACCTCTTCAAGAACATTGATTTTTGTTGTTGTTTTAAACATATCTGCTCTGCTAAAATTTTTGTATGAAACCTCTCATATATTGGCACATGAGTGTAGATTGGAATGAGTGAAAGGGAGGGATAGCTTGCTGCTAACCTTAGGGAGGGATATAGCAACAGGACTGTGACTAAGAGAAGAGAATGGTGGGTGGTAATAATAGTGAGGAGTACAATAGGGGCAAGGCAGGAGCTGACCCAATTAAGGAGAGCAAATTGTTCTGATGAGATGTACCCGGCTGCCATGCTGCCTTAAAGCAACCCTTCATCTCACAATTTCTGCCACCATTACCAAATTGTTGCTCTCTCGGCTTAAGAAACTGACTGCCTTAAGGCTTAGAAACCAGAAGTTTCCACTTAATAGCTAGAATTCCCACTGAGAAAATGCCCAATGATGTTCACAAGTTTTTTTTTCCCTTCTTCATTTCTTTCCTAAAATAACAAATATACTTGTTAACTAAGGAGACCAATATGAGGTTTGACAAGGCTCTGCTCCCCAGCTCTGTTCCAGAAAGATCCAGACACTGAGTCCATGACTCTCAGTTACTGACAGAGGCACCATGGTGAAATGTTCTGTGTTGTTGGAAGTCCTGTGGTTTTCATATGCCATTCTGAAGTATCATGGAGTCCACTGAACAAATCCATCCTTTGCACTAATAAGCACTGCAGATTTTACTTTGGACCCCAAGAGGGATTAGGAAAGGCTATTACTGGGCTTGACAGATCCTTTTTTCCTAGGTGAAATGATGTGATCTCTTTTCCCTAATTGTTTTCACTTCCCTAGAAATGCCCAGAGCTGTTTAGCAAAGATATTTCTTGTGGAATAGACAGGAAATGTTCCATCTGACTAAATGACTGAGTTCTCAGGACATACATCCACTAAACAGGCAGAGGGTGTCTGGCCTAGAATGTCCCACTTTAATTGTACAGGTTTTTCAAGAACCATAGTCTTTGGGTGATTAGCTTCACTGCCCTCCTGCCTTTCTTTCCCCCCATCTCTGGTCCCACCCTTTATGTCTAATGGCACAGTCAAACACAGACATTCATAATTATGAAAAGGGCTAATTTGCATCAGTGACTCTGAGCTGCCTGCATTTCCACTGGGTTTTCATAGTAGATGAAATGCTCTTTCGCATGAAAAGCACGGTTTGCTCGGGAGCAAAGAGGGAATGAGGCAGAAAATGCATCTATTTCTCCATGGGAGCCAATGTGTGCCTAGTGGTTAGATGAAGCATGGCATTTTGGGAAGGGAAGAAGGAGGAGGGGGAGGGATGGTGGTGCTGAGGAGCAAGCCTTGAGAAGCCTGGATTCTAATTCAATCTGGCAGTGAAGATGTAATATTCCACCAGGGTGCAACAATGTTTCCCACACTTCCCCAGACCACAGCAAAGACATATAGTGATAATGCATTATAGGCGATCAAAGATATGGGAAGAAATGTATGAAGGAAGGGAACAGAGAGCAATTTACACAATGACTATAATAATAGAAAAGATTAAAATGTAGCCAACCACAGAGTACTTATGATAGCCAATCTAAGCCCCAAAGAACAGATGCCTAAATCCAGTCATCATTGAGAGGCAGTGGGGACTTTACCAGCAGAATGTCGCATACACTGTCAGATAAAAGGTGCTTTACCAGTTTTATGTTTTTTCTTTGTTACAAAGGTGTTATGAGTATGTGGGAGGAAGAGGAGAGTATATGCAGAAAGGTCTGCAATGTGAAAACAAAAAGCCTCAATAAAACATTTTGAGGGAGGGGAAGATAGGACAATTGGGATTAAGTGACTTGCCCAAGGTCACATAGCTAGTAAGTGTTAAGTGTCTGAGGCCAGATTTGAATGCAGGTCCTCCTGACCCCAGAGCCAGTGCTCTATTCACTGCACCACCTAGCTGCCCCTAAAATTATTTTTTTAAAGGAAAGATAAATATTTTGTCGACTCTCAACTTTGCAAAATCATATTACCCTGATTATTGTTGTTAATGGAGATTTTCATTATTAATAGAGAAACCACATTTTATAGTAGATAGAAAGCCAGCCTCTAATCTAGGCATATCTGGGTTCGGGTCCTGCCTCTAACAACAACTATAAGACCCTGAGCAGATCACTACTTCAATGCCTTAAACACTAAGACTGTAAATTGCAGAGAAAGTTCCACTCCACAGGGCTTCTTAAACTTTTTCCACTCCCTGATGCCTTTTGTGATTTGGCAGAGTTTATTGGTGTTACATGGCATGACAGCACGCACAGAGCAAAGTGTGCAGGCTTTGTGTTCAGAACCCAGGGTGCAGTGAAGTTGCCAAGTACTACCAGAAACAACTCAGATTCATCATTCCTTTGATTTTGAATTAATTTTTGGTGGTTACGTGTTTAGAAACTTTTTACTAGTCGCAACCCATAGTTTAAGAAGCCTGCATGACAATTAGAGCCAAAATCTAGATCCAAACTCTTTTGTTATTGGTAATAATCATAATAACTTGTCCTGCTACCATTTACATCTGAACCTTATCCAAAAAAAAAAAAAGATGAGAAGATTGCGATAAACACAATTATAATAATAATAGTAGTGACTAGCATTTATGTAGTACTTTATGTTTGCAAAGTGATTTACGAATATTTCATTTTTTCCTCATTACAACTCTTAAGGGGTAGGTGCTTTTATTACCCCCATTATACAGATGAGAAAAAATGAGGCTGAGAGAGTTTAAGTGACTTTCCCAGGGCCACACAGCTTTGGAAGTCAAATTTGAACTCCGTTGTTCCTAATTCCAAGTCCAGTCCTCTCATCACTTTCCCCCCCAGATACCCACAATAATAACATATGACATTTACATAGCACTTTTAGGTTTCCAAAGTGCTTTACATCATTTAATTTGCACAACTCTCATGTGAGGTGAATTGTCCCCATTTTATAGATGAAGAAAATGAGTCTCAGGTTCTGCAAGTTATTCCGGGTCACATAATAACTATAGTAAGTATCTGAGGCAGGATTCAGACTGGATTATCTGTGACAAATGTTGCTTCAGATCACTTGACAGCTCTCATTGATTCCATTCATTTATTCATTCATTCAGCACTTAGTTATTGAGGAAGTTATTCTGCTAGTGGTATATGCTAGGCATGGAGGAATTGTTCAGTCCTGTACAACCCCTCATGACCCCATTTGGGATTTTCTCTGCAAAGTTTTTTGGAGTAGTTTGCCATTTCCTTCTTCTCCTCATTTTACAAATGAGGAAACAGAGGCAAACAGGGTTAAGTGATTTGCCCATGGTCATATAGCTAGTAAATGCCTGAGGTTGGATTGTATTTCCTGACTCCAGGCCCTGCACTCTATCCACTACACTACCTAGATGCCCAGCCATCAAACAAACACAATTTGGCTTTAACTGAGAGCATTTTCCTTGTTAACTCTTTGCTTTATTGATTAGTTGACTTCTCCCATATATTGACTTAGAAAACCACAAATTCACATTGTCTATGTTGTATCACGTTTTAATTTCTTTTGTTAAACATTTCTCATTTGCATTTTCATCCAGGCAGCACTCTGGAGTTTTGTACAGGCCTCTTGCCACAGGCTGAGAGTTTGGTACTTCTGGTTTAGACAGCTCACATCAGAGGAGGAAGCTTTTGAAAACCTAATCAGCTAAACATTGTTCTTACTCCAAGGAAAATATGTGAGCATAGCTCTGCCTCGGCTGGTGCTTTCCATGAAGCTGAGAGAACTGTTTATCCTTGGTGTAGAATAAAAATTTCAGAAAGAAGTCAAACAGGGGTGAAGATGGAGAAAACTGACAGCTTCCTGATTTTTCTTCAGCCAAGTTTTTAAAGTGTGATTTCATCATTTGGTTTAGGCTACAAGACAGTCCATATTCAAACACAATTACACATAGCCCAAAGCCAAACAGATACATAAATGATCTTGAAGGTATCTCTTTCTTCTCCAGATCAGTGGTTGACTGTGTTACTTCAAATAATGGAAAATTGATTACAATCATATCATGGGTCCTCTTTTCATATTTTATTAGAATCTTAGGATCTCCAGTACTTTCTGTGCTAATTTGCCAACCTATTCTTAATGTCAATCCTACCATTGCTGAATTGTCTTGAAAAGGCCTCTTGATTTCTCAGCATAGCAGGCTTTCTCTCTGTAGGAATGGAGTAAAGGAAGAAGCAAATAGGATGGAAATAAACATTTATTAATTGCTTAATTAACTAATTAAAGGCAGCATGCTAAGTGTTGAGGAAAAAATATACAAGCAAAAAGAAAGGTGTAGTCCTTGACCTCAAGGAGCTTACATTCTAATGGGGGAAGATAACACATAAAAGGGAGCTGAAAAGTAAATGGGTTTGAGTATGTAAGATAAAGTCTGGAAGTCAGGAACAGGACTAGAGGAAGAATGAAGGTCAGTTTGGGCCTCTGCACAAAATGGAGGACACAAGAGGAACTCACCATGAGAGGACAGTCCTTATGGTGGGATAATCTGGATTGAGAATCTGCCTGCCTGGGCGGTGGGATTTTCCAGAGCACTGAGGCTTTAGTTAGTGAGGGAAGTTACAAGGTGAAATAGTTATAGGACCTTGGTTTTGAAGTCCAGAAATCAGAAACAAGACTGGGAGGAGAATGATCGTGATGTGTGCCTTATAAATGGGTAATCTATGGAAATTTCTCCAAAAAGCCCATTTTTAAAAAATCAACATTAGTTAAGCACATACTCTTTGCTAACCAATCTGCTCATTTCTGTTTCAAAACAATTAAATGAGAACCAGGATATTTCTCGTCATAGTAGGGTGTGCTATCATGAAGACATACTGTCAAATTCACAATGTCTCTTCATCCTTTGGAATCCAATGGACTTATAGGTGTATATTATATATTCAGCAAGGGATAATTGAGACAGTTATGTGAGATAGATAGACAGACAGACCTATCTATCTATACACACACACACACACACACACACACACACACACAGAGACACTAGCTGTGTGACCATGGACAAATCACGTAACTTCTCCAATTTTCAAATGTTTCATTTGTAAAAGGAAAATTATCCCTATGGTATCTCTCTCACAGGGGTGGTGGAAGGTTCAAATAACATGATGCTTATAAAGTGCTATAGAAATCTAACTTGTCACAATGATCTCATTTTTCTCAATTTTTTTCCATGAAATTTAGACAGAAATGGTCTGAGGACAAGTCCACTGTTTATATGTTGAATTCTCAAGCATATTTTGAGCTTCATATTTATAATAGGAGGATTTGTAATCTGTTAGTTTATAAACAATAGCAAGATTCTGCTATAAAATTCTAGCCATCTGGTCATATCTTTTTAGTGATTTTGTAGTTGTTTATTTTTTTTGCAACCTTTAAGGATATGTTGCCATTCCATACATTGACCATTCCATGGCATAATTTGCATTGATCACTAAATTCTAACTCCTTAAGGAAAACCTTCGTATAGGTTCTGGTGGCAATGAGCTAGTCTCAGAAGACCTACCAATCCAAATGAGATCAAATAAGGTAATATTTGTATAGCACATAGCATAGTGTCATGCACATCGTAGGTATTTATTAAATGCTTGATTTCTCCCTGGCCCCTTCCCATTTCCAGAAATAAATCTGCATTCATTTCTTTGTCAAAACATTGTTGATTGTGTTCATGTGGATGTCATCCATAATGGACCATTTGATTATACTTTTAGAACTTGGTTCTGTCCAGAAATTGCCATACTTTTTGTTACTTTCAACAAAGTCAGTGGTATACCTGGTGTCAGTCTTTATTATTGCCTTGTGAAAGTTGTGTCTCTTCCAGAATTATCTGGGTAAGATTTTAACCTGTTAAGCATTCAGTCTGAGACCTTTTATCCCTTATTGTTGTTATTATCTTGATCTCATCTTTTTGATGGGATTCAGATAAAAATGGTTGCCATGATTGTTATTACTCATTTCATTCTTCTAATTTTTAAAATTACATTTTGATGGACAAAAAATATCGTTTCTCTCTTCGACATTTTCCCTTCTATCCCCATTGAGAAAGAAAAACAAAATTGCCATAGTAAACATGTATAGTTCAAGCCAAATAAACTCTCATGCTGGCTATGTCCAAATGCAATTCATTCTCAATCTACACCTTGGGTCCATTACCTCCCTTACAGGTCGTCTTAACTTGTTTTGATAAAGTTTAGATAGAAATTATCCTAGAACAAGTTACTATCTTTATTTCATTCTTTCTTATTTAATGATCTGCAGATCCTGCCCATGTAAATAAAATAGCTGCTTTCCATAGCTGAATAAAATATTAGCACATAGGGACATCATGTATAGGATGACAGCAGCGATATGTATGTGTTTCTGCATGATTTTGATTTAATTCAGCTAGGCTTTGGTATTTTGAAAGCTTTTTTGTTCCAGCCACTTGGAGATGAAAATTTGGCATAGCATCTTTTATTAAAAATGTTGTTCTTGAGTTTATATGGATCAATGTTCTGTCCAGGCAACTGTGGGCAATAGTTCAGTCTGTGATAACATTCCAGAGACAGTATAGATTGTTGTTACAGTTCTCCAGGATATTTTGAGGTCTCTTCGTAGGGTGAGAAAATTTGTCATCTGTCAGTTCATGAAAGACAGCAAGCTTCTAATACATTACTTTAGCCATCAGATCATATCTTGCTAGTTTACTGTTAAATCACCTCTGTCACTACCACCACCACCATCATCATCATCATCATCACTCTGCATGAGCCACATTAGAATTAGACAGTTTATGAGTGTCAGCCTCTTAGCCAAAGAAGAAAAAAAAAAGCTAAGAAAACATGATCAAACCTCTCTCTTTGAACAACATTAGAGTTGCTAAGTTTCAGCGAATCATTACAATGCTGGTTTCCACATGATTGAGGTTAAAAGACATCCTGTGTATTCAAGATTACATGGTACAGTAGAAAGAACTCTGACTTTGAAGTCAGGGGACAAATTTAAATCTCACCTCTAATGTTTACTACTGGTATGATTTTGGAAGACAAATGTGCTTGGGCCTCAGTTTCCTAATCTGTAAAAATGTCCTCTGGGGTCTTGGATCCTGTGATCACCTATTTTATTCGAATATGCTATGTCTTATTCTGTAAGGATGTATGAAATTATTTAATTGTCTCCTCTTTGGGTTTAGAAGTGTGTAGATAGTGGAAAGAGTACAAGGCTATGAATCAGGATACCTGGATTCTAGTCCCAGCTCTGTTTCTAAATGTGCATCCTTGGGCAGTTCATTTCTTCATCTGAGATTGTTAAATTAAATGATTCCTAAGGTTTCTCTCTGTATGACTGACCTTCAGATCTTTAAAGAAGGCTATCATTTCCCCTCTCAGTCTTCTCTTCTCCAGCTAAAGAGGCCAAGCCCCTTCAAATGTTCATTCCTTATATCTATTCCTGATACATTCCAAGGACTGTTAGACTCACTCCATCTCTTCCTTACTTCACTTAGATAGACACTGTCTATTGGTATTGAAATCTGGTTATCCTAAGCATGATAGAATATTTCTAAAAATAGCTATAATAATCATTGTCATTTGTATGGCACTTGATAGAGAGCTGGAAGAAACCTTTTAGAGGTCATTTAGTCTGAGTTCCATTATTCTATGGATAAAGAAATTGAAATTTGGAAGACTTGTAAGTTACTTCTTTTCACAAAACCCTTTTTGGTTGTCTTGTCCAATTTCTTATTCCATGTAAAAAAGCCTCCTTCCCTACCTCCCTGATAGCTATCAACCAAACTATTCTTTTTTACTTTCTTGTTTTCTTGCTTTCTTCTTTTTCTTCCCTCCTTTTCTTCCTTCCTTCCTTCCTTCCTGCCTTCCTGCCTTCCTGCCTTCCTGCCTTCCTTCTTTCCTTCCTTCCTTCCTTCCTTCCTTCCTTCCTTCCTTCCTTCCTTCCTTCCTTCCTTCCTGCCTGCCTTCCTGCCTTCCTTCCTTCCTGCCTGCCTTCCTGCCTTCCTTCTTCCTTTCCTTCCTTCCTTCCTTCCTCCCTCCCTTCCTTCCTTCCTTCCTTCCTGCCTTCCTGCCTTCCTTCCTTCCTTCCTTCCTGCCTCCCTCCCTTCCTTCCTTCCTTCCTTCCTGCCTGCCTGACTTCCTGCCTTCCTTCTTCCTTTCCTTCCTTCCTTCCTTCCTTCCTCCCTTCCTTCCTTCCTTCCTTCCTTCCTGCCTTCCTTCCTTCCTGCCTTCCTTCCTTCCTGCCTTCCTGCCTTCCTTCCTTCCTGCCTTCCTTCTTTCCTTCCTTCCTCCCTTCCTATTCATTTGCATCCCCAACTAGTATGTAAGCTCTTTGATCTCAGGAACCAATTTTCATTTTTTAAAGTCAGATAGGCACTGCAGTAGATAGAGCACTAGACCTGTAATCAGGAAGACCTGAGTTCAAATCCTTCCTCAGACACTTCCTAGCTGTGACCTTGGACAAATCACTTAGTCCTATCTGCCTCAGTTTCCGCAACTATAAAATAGGGATAGCAATAGTGCCTACCTCCCAAAGTTGTTATGAGGACCAAATAAGATAAAATTTGTAAAATACTTAGCATAGTGCCTGGTATTGTATAGGTAGTAGGTGCTGAATAAATGCTTGTTTCTTTCCTTCTTTCTCCAGATAGCTGTCATGGCTAGAACAATGACCCTTACATTCAGATGAAATAATTTGCCTTGGAGTTTTAACCACTGACCCTAGCTTTGTCCGTTGGGTCCCCTACAATAGATCTAAATCTGTCCTCCATATGACTGACCTTTGAATCTTAGATGACAGCTATCATATTATGCTTGTGTCTGGCACATAATTAAATACTTTTATCTTTCTATCTCTTGGCCCATCCATCCATCTGTCTGTCCGTCTATCCCGAAGTCTTCTCTACTACAGGCTAACCTCCCTCAATTCCTTCAACCATTCTTCACATGACATAGTTTTGCTTTTCCTTATTATCCTGGTCATTATTTGGGTAGGCATGGGGTTGAGGCATACTCACACTGCTACTCTTTTACAAGACTGATTCTCATTTTATTGCCTTATTTAACACTGTCTTGTTTTCTAATTATTTATACACATATCTAAGTCACGGATCCCCAATTAGATTATAAACTATTTATGGACAGGAGCCACATCTGCTCTCCAGGGTTAGGCAAAGTGGGCAGTCACAACATCTTTGGTTTCCTCAGTCAGACTTCAATCACACTGCCTGGAAATTCTTCACTTTGGATCATTGCCGGAGAATCCACCAATTAGAGAACCATTTGGGTTAATGAGCTATCTTCCTTCAAAGCATAAATACTCCTGGGAGGTCATTCACACCTTATTGTGAATTTGTTTAATCAGATTGCTTTCTTTCTATCACTTTGATTATACTGCACTGAGGGACTGTGGGCAGTTTTAATGAGCTGGGTGGAGAAGGAAATATAATTCTGTGGTATGGATGTCTCCTGGAAAGGACAGGCATAAAAACAACAACAACAACAACAATAGTTTGTGTTTCTGTAGGCTCTACAATTTACAGAACCATTGTACATCCTCAACTAGGATGTGAGGGGGGGAGCAGAGTGAAGGTGCCAGCTAAGGCTTCCTAGAGGGAGCTGATTGTTAAAATTTACACTGCAGAATTAGTAAAGGCTACAAATGGGGGCTTGATTTATTCTTTGCTTGATTGGTTAGACTTAAGAGTATGATTAAGGAAATGTAAATAATGCAAATTAAACTTAAAAGTCCATCTTTTTTTCGTTGGAGAACCAGTAGTGAAACATTAATCAGCACACCTCTGGGTAGGTAATATTATCCCCACTTTACAGATGAGGAAAGTAAAACTCATAGAGATTTAGAGGCTTTCCCACAGTCAAACATCCCATGAAAAGAGGCAGAATTTGAACCCAGGTCTGTCTTTATTCCAACCTCAGTCCTTTTTCTGAAAAAAAATTATTTTTAATTTATGAAATAAATTTCCATAACAGTAGTATAATTTTTATAAAGGTGATTGCACATGAAATAGCAAGTCTATTATGTACAACTTGCTATGCCTCTTAAATATATCATAATATCATGTACTTTTTCTCTTTTTCCCCCTTTTTTTCTCCCTTCCTGCTCTCCTGCCCTCCCTGCCCTTGAGATAGCTACCATTAGACACAAATAGGTATGTATAGATAAAATAATTCTGTACATACTTCTATTTATCAGTTCTTTCTCTGGATGTAGATAGTGTCTTCATATATCCTTTATAGTGAATTCCCAGTCCTTTCTACATTATATAGTAAGTAAATGAGGGTAGTAGATGGAGGATTGGAGCCAGGAGGAAAAAAAGGGGACTGAAAAAAAGGGAACAGGGACAGCACCAAAGAATGTCCCTAATTTATAGTTTTTCTTAAGGACCCCCTCTTTTTTTTAACACATGTAACATATGCTTAATAAATACTTGGTGATTATTTGATTTAAGAGAGTGACTTCCCTTAGAAAAAGATGTGAGTCTGTGTTAATAATACCTGCCTGTGAATAGAAGAAATTGAGAAGTTCAGTGATGGAGAGACTGTTTTCCTCTTCTCTCTGAAGAGGTCTGAGCGAGTTGTTTTTGGCAAGTACAAATGTAATCTCAGGACGTGTTAAACACCCAGTGCCAACTGTAAAAATACTGAGTTATCCAGTGATTGGCAAGGTGGCTAGGCTGCCCTGTGACATGAAACATGAGCATGAAAAGCAATGCAAACAGAATCAGACTTGCAAAGATAGCGCTCTAATGAATACAGTTCCATTTGTGAGTCTTTCCTCTTTTCTCCTGCTAGCAAATTCTATTATTCCATCATCTGAGTAAGGCATTAATAACATCTTCAGAGAGCACATGTGAGTGCAGCCTTTGACATGTTTTTGAAGGCAATGTAATTTGGTATTTCTCAATTTTCTTTGATTTTGCATAAAGAAAATAGAATATGGTAATAAATATTTCCACCAAATGGTATCTTAAATGGATGCACAGCTGGGGGCAACTATTCCCAGTAATTTCTTTGGATACCAGAATGCAGGCTGCCTGTATGGTTCAACTATATTGGCAGATTAGTCAATTTTACATTTTCCAATAATGTTTCAGTTGTATTAATGAGCTTAATTTTAATTTTATCAGTAATCTTATAGGGGGAGGTTGTAGAAGGAGATGCCAGGCAAAATGCCACATTTAACCACTAAGAATTGTCATATATAAGCTGCTATCGAAATTAACTTCAAATGCTTTTTTAAAAAATCAGGACTTAAGGAAATTAGAAAATTGGGGAGAATCATGCAAAATCATAAAGCTGGGAGAAGTTTATCTTTGGCACCCTCTCACATTACTTTCTGTAATGTTCTCCCTATGCTTTGGGTTCTCTCTGTTACCCATTCTTTCTGGTAATTGTCACAGTGGATAGATAGAGTATTGAGCCTGAGGTCAGGAAGATCTGAGTACAAATCCAGCCGCAGACACTTGTTAACCGTGAGTCACTCAGCTTCTGCCTGCCTCAGTTTCCTTAGTGATAAAATGGGGATAATATAAGCACCTACCTCACCATGTTTTTGTAAGGATCAATACTACTCATAAAGAGCTTAACACAGTGCCTGATACAGAGTAGGCATTTGATTTCAAATACTTGACTTCTTCCCTTCCTTTCCTTCCCCATGCACTATCCTCTGAAGACATCTATCCTATGCCCCTGTCTCAAAGGGCCTTGTTTTCAGCTGAATTCCAGGCTCAGGTTTTAGCTTATATGGACTAAGGTGTGTTCTTCCATTTCACTTCTAGTCAGCCTCTTGAAGGGGGAAATTAGATGGAGGCCATACAAACTGCCAAGAAAGAAAATCCACATTTCAGGAAGACTATTGATAAACTGGACAACTCCTTAGAAAGGGCTTTGCCTATGATCAGTTGAATGAACTGGAGATTTTTAACCTGTTGGAAAAAAGACTGGGGTGGGAGTGAGAGGAGACAGCTGGAATTACTACCTGGCATCAAGTATTTGAAAGGAAGAAGGTTTAAAATTGTTTTTAGTCCCAGAGGGCATAACTAATAGCTGTGAATAGAAGGTGTAAAGAGGAGAATTTCAACTTGATATGAGGATACAATTTTGGCCCTGCAGGTGGGTGTAGGGATAGGACTTTAAGCCAAACAGAGATGGTAAGATATGATGGGAAGCACACAGCATGCATCTCCAGCTGCCTTTTGGATATCTCAAGCTAGGTGCCCCATAGGCATGCTGAACTAAGAAGAGAAGTTATTATCATACCCCCATAAACCCTGCCTCTTCCACTCTTCCCTGTTAGTCCCAGGAGGACCACCGTCCTCTCAGTCACACAAGCCTACAGCCTCAATGGTACCCTCCATTCCTCACTATCTTCTTCCAACATACCCAGTCCTTTGCTGTTCCTACCTCCACAGCATCTCTCCTCAACTCCATTCTCTCTCCACATCACTTCTCATCTGGATTACTACAAAGGCCTTCTCCCAGCTGACCTCAAGTCTCTCCTCTCTACAATCTATCTTTTATTCAGCTGCCAAGCTGACTTTTCTGTCTTACCACACTTGGTGAACTCCAATGGTTCCCTGTTACCTCCAACATACAATAGAAAGCTCTCTGGTTTGACATTGAAAACTCTTCATATCCCCTTCTACCTTTCCAATCTTCTTATACTTTACTTCCCTCTATGCCCTGATCCAGTGACATTGGCCTTTTTGTTATTCCTTGAACATTACAATTCATTTCCTGATTCCATGTCTTTTCAATGACTGTCCCTCATCTCTGCCTACTGGCTTTCTTCAAGAATCAGCTCAGATCCTACCTTCTGAAGCAGGTGTCTGCATTCCCCTCTCATGACTTTCCCTTTTTGTGTATGTACCTAATTATTTAAAATTTTTCTGTACCATTAGGACGTGAAATACTTGAAGATAAGGATTTTATCTCTTGCCTTTTTTTGTATCTCCGGTACTCACACCATAGTGCCTGAAACATTTATTGTCATTCATGTCTGATTCTTCATGACACCATTTGGGGTTTTCTTGGCAAAGATACAGGAGTGGTTTAGCATTTCCTTCTCTACATCATTTTACAGAAGAGAAAACTGAGGCAAACAGATTTAAGTGACTTGCACAGGGTCACACAGGTAGAAAGTATCTGAGACTGGATTTGAACTCAGGAAGAGGAATCCTCCCAACTCCAGACCTGGCACTCTGTCTACTACGCCAAATAAGTTGGCATACAGTAAGCACTTAATAAATGCAAATGAACCAAGACACTAGACTAGGAGTCAGGGGACCTGTTTCTGATCCTAACTTTGTTACTTATGAGCTGTATGAATCTTCATTTCAACCCTAGAATCCAGACTCAAGTTATCACTTAGTATACCAAGGTACTAAACCTGTCTTAGCTCATCCATAAAATGAGGACCAGTAATACCTACCCTGTTGACCTCTCAGGGTTTTTGTGAGAATCCAGTGGGATCAGAGATATGTGGAAGCTATTTTTAAACTGTAAAATAATTTACCCAAATTATGACAAAACACAACACGACTCCTTTCACCCTACGGGGCAAACCTAATCCTTTAATAGCTAGAAGGTGATCCTTTCACATAGAAGCACTGATTTAGACCAGCACAGAGTGAACTGCTTACATAGGAAAATTCACCACGGCAAACATGACCCGTTCCCCTTGCTCTTCTGAATGGTTGCAGCAGTCAGATCACAGAGCAAAGAGAGAGAAAACATGGCCATGGCATAATGTCTGGGTGCTGTAGAAATGGCTTTAGTGATAGATGAAAGATTGCCTCCCTATTTCTGACTTTGATTATCCATCATCGAGAGAGGTTTCCATTATTTCTCTAAGCACATAGGTATACTTTAGATACCTCACAACACCATTTTCATTATTATGTAGGGCAACTGTCATCTCAGATTTTAGGAAATGTGTCATGTAAATGAAGAGATTAAGCAGATGAACATATCCACAGTTAATTAGAGAGCAAGTTATTACGAGAATGGACATTTACTATGCCAGGAAATCAAGCTCAGAATAATATCTACAGGTTAGAACAACCATGAGCAAATGGGGTCCTATTTATACTTACTTCTTTTCATAAGGCTAAGCATTTTGTTTCCAGCAAGATAGTTTGCCTTCCCTGAAGACATTCGTTTCATGTCCAAAAAATGTAATGGAGAGGTAACCTTGTCATGGTCACAAGTATGCTACAACATCTTTTTGTTGTAATTCATTCATTCAGTCATGTCCAACTCTTCATGACCCCATGGACCACTGTACAGCAGGCCCTTCTATTCTCCACTATCTCCCATAGTCTATCCAAGTTCATGTTCATTGTTTCAAAACTATTTATCCATCTTATCCTCTGCTGGCCCCCTTCTCCTTTTGTCTTTAATCCTTCCCAACATCAAGGTCTTTTCCTGTGAGTCCATCTTCTCATTTGTGACCAAAGTAGTTCAGCTTCAGTATTTGTTCTTCCAATGAGTAGTCTGAATTATTTTTTAAAGTGTTGACTCTTTTGATCTCCTTGCTGTCCAATGGACTCACAAAAATCTTCAGCACCAAGGGTTAGAAAGCATCAATTCTGTGGTGCTCAGCTTTCCTTATAATCCAACTCTCAGAGTCATACATTGCTACAGGAAATACCATGGCTGTGATTACAAGGAACTTTTTTTTGGCAAGGTGATGTTTCTCATGAAGAATTGTTCAAAAAAATTGAAGCATAGGATATAACCAGTGAGGAGAGACTGGAAAAAGATTGGCCACTCATGTAGCCCAAGTGAGAGGTAAATGACAGATGTTCTTATTCCAAAGAGAATCTATACAACATCGAGAGATTTAGAGGAATTCCCATTGGGAGAAAATAGGATAAGGGTCAACTGGATGAGAAGGTACAGATGAATTGTAGTCTATACCTTTGGAGGGAGTGTCTACATCAGAGAGATCCCTGTTCTGTCACAGCACCCAAGTGATAATAATTAGCATCCAGCGACAAAATGAAATTGTATTTGATTTTTCCAAAAGAATATCTGATTTCATTTTGCTCTAGGGACACAGTCTGTTACCTCCTACTCTCTATCATTGAGATGTGCACTCAAAACATAAAGCTTAAATCTAATGAACCAATGACTATCATTAAAATTGGAAGCATTAACAAAACCTTGAGTCATATGTGACTGTGCTGACTGTCCTCTGCTGCATATAAAAACCACCTACTATCACCTGCACATCAAAAATCATCTACTATTTGGGTGTTGAGCCTAAATGCACAAATAAGGTTAAATGCATGAGCACACTCCACTTAGACACAAAAGAGAATGGCTTTTTTGTTACAATAAATAGTATAAAATGGAGTTGCCCATCTTCTACTCAGTCTGGAAAGCTTTGGTTTGTTTCTTTCAGTGTGTGCAGGCAGGACCTGAGTATTTTAATGAGTGTTTTGAGAGAAGGACCCCAAACAGACTCAAAGGCAATAAACTTTTTCCAGACACCCTTTTAAAAGGGTCAGACAACATAATTGAGTTCACTGGCCTTTTTGTTATTTCCACTTTAGGAAAACATTCCCCCTGGCTTTAGGTAGTGTGCACCTGGGGGGAACCTGATTAGAAGGAGGTGTGAATTCACAATAAGTTTGGCTCAAATCGAAACTGTAAAGACCCTTTCTTTGGCTCCCCAGTCTACAGTGGAAAGCAATCTACCATCCCTCATTGCTTCCGGAGGCGCCTGGTAACAAATAGGTGCCTATTTTACAGGATCAAGGTTTCTTCCAAATGAGACAAAGGGTACTGGATCTGATTCCCTGCACCTGCTTCCAGAAACAGAAATGGTTGCAACTGCAGTCCTTTCTTCTTAGACCCTTCTCTTAGATTCTGGGAAACTCATGCCTTATACCAGTTCTGTTGAGGTTCCATCGAATGAGTGAGTGAGTGAATGAATGAATGAGTGAATGAATTGCTAGGAAGATTAGAGGTGCCAAGGCAGCTTGGATTGTATCCCAAGATGAAGATGACAGCTCTGAGTCAGCGAGCTGTTCGTTCTCCCATTACTAGCATTAAGTCTGTCCTTGGCAGACTGGACTGACAGCTGCGTGGGAAAATAGCACAGTTCCATTGTTGGGGCTTTAAATGAGTGTGTGAGATGAGGAGGTAATCAAGAGGCAGAAGATGTGATCTTAATTCCCTCCCATCTTCTTACAAACAAACCATACCACAGTTCTCATTTTAAGCCAAATAAATCTGGGCCACTGCCCATTTCATCCTTAGGAAGACAAAACAGGGGGGTGGTCACTGTAGAAGCCATCTTTGAGAAAAGCTTGCTGAGATCAGGAAAGACTGAGCCATGATCTAGGCTAGTAAAAGCGAACTCAAATAGAAATGGAGGCCAGCTTAGGCTCTGCCCCAGGCTGCCAGGCTCTCATAGGTGAACACTGGTAGCCTTATGTTGCTTAGAACCAGGCCTCTGGACTATTTCCCAGACATTTTTACTTTAAACCTCCATGTGAATCACAACTACCCTTTTTCCATCTCCCTTTTGTATATTGTCTCCCCCCCCCCCATTAGAAAGTAAGCCCCTAGAGGGCAGGGACTGACTTTTTTGCTTACATTTTTATCCGCAGCCCTTAGCATAGTACCTAGTACACTCATGAGCTTGCTTACTCTTTTTCTCTTCCTCCTCCTCTTCCTGTATCCCCTTATCTCTCTTCTCTTCCCTCTCTCTTTTTAAGATTATGTATGAAGCTGAGGTAGAGTAGAAGAATGTGTCCTAGGAGCTGAGTTGATTGAGGAACTGAAAGCTTGTGGTGTTTAAGGGACCATTACTGTTTCTGGAATCATGGCAGGAGCTAGAGCACAGAAGAAAACACTGAATGTGTTGAGAAGTGAGGGAGAATCTCTGGTAGGTGGGAAGTAAATTGCTGCCAGAATCTGGACTGGGTGATAAATTTGTATTGCATGACGATCTCAGAGGAGAGGTTGCTCAATGATGTCAATAGAACGAGTCTAAATGTTTTAATAGGGAGGACCAGACAAAATTAGGCTTTAGAAATCCCTCTCCCTGTGCCCACTTAAAGGTCCATTCTCTGAAATTCAGTGAGGGACATCCCAGTTTATTTCCATGCACATAGGTTTGTAGGACCCTAAGTCTGGAGCTGGAAGGCACCTTTGAAGTTATCTAGTTGTAGTTCAGTCATTTCAGTCATGGCTGACTCTTTTCACCCCATTTGGGGTTTTCTTGACAAAGATACTGGAGTTGTTTGTCATTTCCTTCTCCAGTTAATTTTACCGATGAGGAAACAGAGGCAAACAGGGTGAAGTGACTTCCCCAGGGTCACACAGCTAGGAAGTGTCTGAGGTCAGATTTGAACTCATCAAGATGAGTCTGATTCTAAGACCAGTGCTCTATTCAGTATACTACGTAGCTGCTCATCACTAGGAAGGCACTACCAAAAAAAAGTCTTAAGAGCAACAATAAAGATTAATCAGATTTTCTTGTTGTGTTGGAGGATGCTGCGGGACAAGTAATCACCCACCATAGGTCCTTCCTTTTTCACTCCATAGTTTCATGAACCATAAGTTTAGAGCTAGAAGAGATCTCAGAGATTATCTAACTCAGTGTTGTAAATTTGTAAATGAGGAGGTTGAAACCCAGAAGAGGTTAAGTGATATGACCTAGGTCATGCAGGTGGTCAGTGGCAGAGAGGGGTTTCAATCTCATAGCCTGTGGCTCAAAACCCAGGGATCTTTCCACTGCAGCTCACTGTCTGCCTCTCTGGAAATAGCATCATGGAGTTTCTCCATCTGGAAAATGATGGGGTTGGACTAGTGATTTTCAGAAATATGAAGGGCCTGTCATATGGAAGAGGAATCAGACTTTCTGGTAGCTTCAGAGGATAGGACTAGGACCAAGGGTGAGAAGTAATGAAGAGAGTTCAACACAATAAACAGAATAATCTTTCTAACCAGTAGAATTGTCCAACTATGGAACAGGTTGCTTGACAATGTGCCTGACCAGAAGCCAGATGACCATCTGTTAGGAATGGCACAGGGATTATTTCTTCAGTGGATGGGTTGACATGATACCTTAAAAGAGTTTAAGAATTTAGAATGTACAAGGTTTAAAATTGTGTGAGTCTATGCCCAACACTCAGCTGTAGCTTGTCAGCTGGGCTTTTTGCCAACACCAAGCAATCCCATCACTCCCTAGGTCAGAGGTCCATTTTCCTTGGAACAATGACTTTCAAGCTTGAAAGACATAAGTGGGGAAAGGGGAGAAGGCAGTTTTAATTCTGCATTTTGGTGACTTATTTCTGGAAGCTTCTTGGCTCTAGAATGCATGATAAACATTTCAGGACAACTGGAATCTATCAGTCCTGCTGGGGTGAAGAATTCAATCTGTTACTGAGAGGAGTTAGACCCTAAAGTGGTTTAATCTTACTTGATGAGTAGTGATAAATGGGAGAAGTTAAGAGCAGAGTATTATCAGAGATTGGAGGAAAATACTTTCCAAAAGATTTTAGCCCAATTTTTTCCTTACAGAAAGTTAAAACACAAGCAATATGTTCTTCATGAAGGCTGTTGTATGAAACCTCATGGTTTGAATACATTAAGCCTTTTGCCTCCAAGACTCAGGCCCTAAGCTTCTCTTCACACCCATTGATAAATGTGGCCCATCTAGGTAGACTACTGCTGCGTGTCACTTTGCTTGTTACTGTCCACTCCTTCCTTTATGTTTCCCTGACCCCTGCCCTCCCCGCCCCCAACTTTCTGCTTCTGCAGTTATCTTCAAATCAACTCAGTTATTGTTCTAGGAAAGCTAAAAGCTGCGTCATCCATTTGCTAGCTGTGAGACCCTGGGCAAATCACTTCACAATTAGTCTCAGTTTCCTCATCTGTAAAATTAGCTGGAGAAGGAAATGGCAAAACACTCCAGTATCTTTGCCAAAAACAAACCAAAAAAACCAAATGGAGTCACAAAGAGTCAGATGTGACTGAAAACGACTGAACAAATGTGACTGGACAAGTTGACCTCTGTTTGCCAGTTTCATTAACTAAAATGGGCGTAATAATGCCACATATCTCCCAGGGTTTTCACTTATCACAGTCCCTGGCATATAGAAAGCATTATATAAATTTTCATTCCTTTCCCTTCACCTTACCTTTTCAACAACCCTAGAAGAAAAGTGATATTATTATCCCCATTGCATAAATGTAGAAACTGAGGCCGGCTGAGGTGAAGTGATTTGCCCAGAGTCAGGTCACAGAGCTAGTAAGTGCCTGAGGCCAGATCTGAATTCAGGAAGGTTCATCTTCCTGACCCCAGTCTGTGTACTCTGTTCACTGCCCCACCTTGCTGCTATGTACTATGACCTGCTTCCTCTGGAGGAGTGTGCCTGCTCTCCACTCTCAGTGGCATTGTCTCCATTGATAGGATTCTAGTCTCCCTGTGAAGCCCCCAGAGAAGGTAGCACTCACTCTCCTTCACTGATCTCAGATCCTAGCTGGTGGTCTGGACCCCCAAGACTAGTGGCTTTCCTTCAGTGGGAGTGAGTGTCTGTCTTCTGGGGACAGCTTAGCCTCTGGCACCATTTCTTCAGTCTCATCTTGGTGCCAGCTCCTTAGGACACAGTTGGATGACTTTTTGTTCCTTATGCTGATATGGTCAAATGAATAATTCTGTCACACACATGATGGATAGGCATCATCCTTTCCTTAAATCAAGTAAATAGCAAAGGGGTCATTAGTATTTACATCAGAAAAAGTGTATTTCCAGAGGTTTCTCAGGACTATCAGTGAAAATGGGGATCTATTGTGTATTGTTATTGTGCGTTGTGCATAAATTTCCCAAGCATGGAATTTTCTGTTCTATACCAGTGAAATCACAGGTACAGTCTGTGTCCCACAACTAGTTTTGTCATTCTTTGGTTTTTTTCCAATATCTCAGGATGGCACTGGACCAGTGGCCTCAGCCATCTTTTCCATTCTAGCTGAAATTTTGTACTCAGACAGGGATACTTAAATACTTGGCCATTCAATTCAATTTTATTCATTTAAACAAGTGTTTATTAAGCCTCTACCCTGAGTCAGGTGCTAGAGATACCAAGACAGAAAAGCAAATTCTTTGTCATCTGTAAAAATCAAATCTCCATCCTAGATTTTTGCCTTTCCTGATTTGGCTATCCCCCCTCTCTGTGCTCCTGCACACCTCATGGGGTTACAAGGGGGTTGTATGGATAATATTTATGCCAATGAGCCATGTCTGTGCTCCTAAAAGCTATCAACATCTTGTAAATTGAGAAGCATGAAAAATAGATTTGTGATGGTTGTAGAAATAGTTTTGGAAATAAGATTATAGGAACTAGAGTTATTTAACCTGGGAATAGGGATTTGATTATGGAATCAAGCTTATATACACACACATATGATATACTATACACACACATACATATACATTCATGTAGAGAGAGAAGGAGAGGAATGGATGGATGGATATAGATATATATGTATAGATTGCTGAGGCAGAATGGAGAAAGGCAGCCCATGCTATTGTTTCTGGTTAGTCCCAAGAGAAGTAGATGGGTCTGGCAATTCTAAAAAACAACAACAACATGGGTAGACATCACTGAAGTCATACTCTGGATAAGGGAGAGCTTCCCTATGGAATAGGGGTGATAATCAAATAGAATCAGATAATTGCCATAGTCTCTTGAGGAAGGATTCTGGCAAGTCCATCTTTGGGCATCATGGTTTAAAAAGATAGTGGTAAGGAAGCAGGAATTTTCTCCTTATAACCACACTCACACAGCTAGGTATTTAATTAGATGGGTCTGGAAGGAGGGTATGGTGGATGGAAAGCTAACTTCCTAGTTCAACTCTTACCTCTGATGTATACTGGTCATGTATCCCTGGATAAATTACTTAACCTTTCAGTATTCAAAGCAATTCTCTAAGATTACTTATAAGGTACAGAAGAGGGTTTGACCTGTGCTAATGGAGGGAGTTCCCTCAGCATGGAATTTTTGATTCTATACTAGTGAGATCATAAGTACAATCCCTGTCCCACATCTAGTTGTGTTATTCTTTGCTTTGCTCTAACATCCTCAATATCTAACATCTTCTTTCCCAGTCTAACTGGAATCTTGGGAGTTCAATTAGTCTTTCCTCCTGTTGTGCTGAAAATCAACAAGCAAGACTCGGGTATGAATTTAATGAATATGGATTTAATGAGGGCCCAGCTGTCTAGAGTGTAGAATCAAATCAGACAACCCAAGCAGAGGCAGAGCCAGAGTATGTAAGGACAAAAACCACAAAGTGATGGTCAGATCTATACAAAAGCAGGAAGTTACAGAAGCAGAGGAGTGCAGTTGGTTAATAGTTGGTTTAAGACCTTATATGGAATATGGTTAGGTTTCAGTTTCCCAGAACAGGGCCTGTGACAATGCCTTGGAAGATTTCCAAGAGATATGCCTGGGACCCGGACTTTACATTTGTGAGGGAGGGAGCACAAGATGGAGGGGACTGAGTCAAGATGGAGGGTGAATTGAAATAGGGTACAACATTCCCCACTTCTTTTGTGATGTGTGTCAAACCTTTAACACATCGTCATCACAAGAATCAGGAGGACTGGAGTCCACTGGAAGATAGTGGGGATCCCTAACAATCAACAATTTGACAGAGTTAATGTAGGACATGACAAACTGTGTGAATTTGTTAACAAGGCAGGGTCCTACAATCAGAGCTATAATTAGGAGGAGGAAGGGGCCAAGTACAACACTATCTTTGTACCAGGACATAAAATTCAAAGTGATAGACAACTGTCTATCAGTGGCATATACATGAATTTTGGGGTTCTGAGCCACATTTGAGGCAGCTAAGTGATACAGGAGATAGAGGTGTTAGCTGTATGATCATATGGTAGAAAAGTAAGGTGCCAAAATAGTGGGGAGCACCATGTAGACATAGTATGGTAAGCTAAATAAAACATGGTAAGAAACAGTTCACCTTTATACTGAGGCCTCTAAGACAGGCTAGTTTGGGGCTTTTTTTTTTTTTTTTTGGTCCCTATCTGAACTTTGGGGAATTTATATTGTTTTCACTTTTTAAAATGTATCATGAGAGGCAGAGCCAAGATGGTGGAGAAGAGGCAGCAACTTGCCTAAGCCTCCCCAAAACTCCTCCTAATTAAATAATACCATAAAACAATTCCTGGAGTGGCAGAACCCATAAAAGGATGGGGTGAAATAATTTTCCAGCTAAAGACCTCTAAGAAGGTTGTCAAGAAAGATCTATCACATTTTAGTGATAGTAAAACACATTCCAGTACAGGATGTGCCAGCATAGACTGGGCCCCACCAAATCAGGAGGAGGTCTTGGGAGCCACTGAATCAGCAGCAGAAGCAGCTGCTCCCAGGCTCCTGACACACAGATAGGAAGGGGGTTGAAGAGCTTATCAGAAGGAGACCACAAGGGTCTCTTTGGCATCGGGGGCAGGACTGTGTTGCTTTGTCCATACTCATATCTGCATGGCAGTCACAGGACTAGGAGGAGCACTAGTACACTAGAGCTTGTGACTACAGTGGAGCAGGGATCCTTGTCACAGTTCCAGGCCAGAAAAGAGTGCTCGTGGTCACTCACAGACCAGAGCACAGTTTAGGAGAGTAATAAAACATCTCTCTTTAGATCATACCACCTAGGAAGAACTGAAAAAAATATCCAAGTCCTTAGAAGTATCTCTGAAAACCACTTCACAGAACTTTTGAAGCTTGGGACACAGCACCATCCACCTTGGAAGCAGAGCCCCACTTTAACAAAGAAATAAAAGTCAAGAAATAGACCAGAAAATGAGCAAACAGAAAAAAAATCTAACCATACAAAGTTACTGTGGTGACAAGGAAGATCAAAATACACACTTGAGAAGAAGACCACAAAGTCAAAGTTCCTACAACCAAAGCCTCCAAGAAAAATATGAATTGGTCTCAGGCCATGGAAGAGCTCAAAAATATTTTGAAAATCAAGTAAGAGAGGTAGAAGAAAAATTGGGGAAAGAACTGAGAGTGATGCAAGAAAATAATGAAAAAAAGAGTCATCCACTTGTAAATGAGACACAAAAATAGTGAATAAAATAATACCTTAAAAACAGAATAAGCCAAATGGTAAAAGAGGTACAAACAATCAATAAGAAAAAGAATGCCTTGAAAAGCAGAATTAGCCAAATGAAAAAGAGGCACAAAAATTTGCTTAAGAAAAAAATCCTTAAGAAATAGAATTGGCCAGATGGAAAAGGAGGGACAAAAGCTCACTGAAGAAAATAATTCCTTAAAAATTTGAATTGAGCAAATGAAAGCTAATGACTAAAAGAAATCAAGAAACAATAGAACAAAACTAAAAGAATGAAAAAAAATAGAAGACAATGTGAAAAACATTGGAAAAACAACTGACCTGAAAAATAGAGCCAGGAGAGATCATTTTAAAATTGCTGGACTCCCTGAAAGCCATGTTTAAAATAAAAAGAGGCAAGGCATCATCTTTCAAAAAATTGTCAAGGAAAACTGCACTGATATTCTAGAACCAGAGGGTTAAATAGGAACTGAAAGAATCCACTGATCGCCCCCTGAAAGAGATCCCAAAATGAAAATTCCCAGGAATATTATAGACAAATTCCAGAACTCTCAGATCAAAGAAAGAATATTACAAGCAGCCAGAAAAAAACAATGCAAGTATCATAAAGCCACAGTCAGCATAACACAAGATTTAGCAGCTTCTATATTAAGGTATTAGAGGGCTTAGAAGATGATATTCTAGAGAGCAAGACTCAGGAGAAGCATAGAAAGGTAAACAGGAAAGGGAAACCATAAGGGATTTAATAAGGTTAAACTGTTTATATTCCTCCGTGGGAAGATGATAACCTGTAACTCCTAAAAACCTTTCCATTGTTAGGGCAATTAGGAATATATTTAGACAGAAGGCACAGGTGTGCATTCAGTATGAAGGAATGATATCTAAAAAATAAAATTAAGGGGAGAGAAAGAGGAATATGCTGGGAGAAAGGGAAAGAGAGGGATAGAATGGAGTAAATTATCTCATATAAAAGAGGCAAGAAAAAGCTTTTACAGTGGAGGGGAAGATGGGGAAGGTAAAGGGGAATGAGTGAACTTTACTTTCATTGGAATTGGATCAGAGAGGGAATAACATACGCACTCAATTGGGCATATTACCCTGCAGGAAAGTAAGTGGGGATAAGAGAAGGGGGGACAGGAGTGACAGAAGGGAGGACAGATTGAGGGAGGTGGTAATCAGAAGCAAAACACTTTTGAGGAAGGACAGGGTGAAAGGAGAGGGAGAGAATAGAATAAACAGGGGTTGGGGAGAATAGGATGCAGAGAAATACATTTAGCAATTGTAACTGAAAAAAATATTTTGAAGCAAGTTTCTCTAATAAAATTCTCATTTCTCAAATATATATATAGAAAACTGAGTTGAATTTACAAGAATAGGAGCCATTCCCAGTTGATGAATGGTCAAGAGATATGAACAATTTTCAGATGAAGTAATCAAAGCTATCTGTAGCCATATGAGAAGGTACTCTAAGTCACTATTTATTGGAGGAATGCAAACTGAAACAATTCTGAGGTATTACCTCATACCTATTAGATTGGCTAATAGGACAGAAAAGGAAAATGACAGATGTTGGAGGGGATGTGGGGAAAATGAGACATTAACAGTCTGTTGGTGGAGTTATGAACTGATTCAACCATTCCATAGAGCAGTTTGGAGCCATGCCCCAAAGGACAATAGAACCGTGCTTACCCTTTAACATGACAATGCCACTACTAGGTCTGTATCCCAAAAGAGATAAAAGAAAAAAGGAGGAAAGGACCTATATGTTTGGAAATATTTATAGCAGCTCTTTTCTGCTGCCAGGGAATCAGAAATTGGAGGGATGCCCATCAATTGGGGAATAGCTGAACAAATTGTGCTATGTGATTGTGATGGAAAACTATTGTATTATAAGAAATGAAGAACAGGATGCTCTCAGAAAAACCAGGAAAGACTTACATGAGCTGATACAAAGTGAAATGTACTGTGTACAAAGTAACAACAATATAGTTAGATGATCAGCTCTGAATAACTTAGCTATTCTCAGCCTTACAATGATCCAAGACAACTCTGAAGGATTTATGATGAAAAAATGCTATCTATCCCCACACAAGGAACTGATGGTTTCCAAATACAGATTGAAGCATACCTTTTTTCCCTTTATTTTTCTTGAGGAATTTTTCCTTTGGTCCTTCTTTCACAACATGACTCATATGGAAATATGTTTTGCATGACTACACATGTAAAACTGATATCAAATTGCTTGCCTTCTCAATGAGGAGGGAGAAAGGGAGAGAATTTGGAATTCAGGTTTTAAAAATGAATTTTAAAAATTGTTTTTTACATAATTGGGAGAAAATAAAATACTAAGAATTCAAAAAGATAGGAAACATGTTCCAAATAAAGCTACTACAATAGCATAAATAAACTTTCATACAACAGCTGGTTTGAATCTAATAGCTGAAAGAATGTCATATGTTTCCATTTGCCTGCCGTGCTTCCCCTTATCCCAGCTCTGGCCATGCATGGAGCAAGACAGGGAGTCTCCCCTCATGGCTATAAGCAAAAATATTGATGCTCCCAGGAGTCTGGATGTGTTCTTGTGTTGGTGGTTGTATTAGCCATAGGTGTCCATGTCTGTATTTGAGATGGAGAAACAATGTGTTAGGGTCACTTACTGTGTGTGTGTCATTTCAGTTCCAAATCAGTATCCTCATTAAAGCTAGAGCTTGATCATTTGAAGAAATCAAGAGTGCTTAACTTGAAGAAGTGAAGGCATGACAGATGTCTCCAAGTATTTGAAGGGCTCTCATTATCTCATTGGCAAAATCTCTCTCTCTCTCTCTCTCTCTCTCTCTCTCTCTCTCTCTCTCTCTCTCTCTATATATATATATATATATGTATATATATATATTTTGTGTGTATGTGTATAAAATATATATACACATACATATATACATGTACACACATATATCACTCTACATATGTGCACATATATATTTATATTTGTTCAATCATGTCCTAGTTTTTGTGACCTCATTTGGGGTTTTCTTGGCAGAAATACTGGAGTAGTTGGTCATATTCCTCTCCTGCTCATTTTACAGATGAGAAAACTGAGGAAAACAGTTAAGTGATTTGCCCAGGGTCACACAGCTAGTAAGTATCTAAGGCCAGATTTGAACTTATTTGAAGATGAATCTTCCTGATTATAGAACTGGTGTTCTATCCACTGAGCCACTAAGCTGCCATGTATATAAATATCAGCTGTTCTCTAAGAGAGGAATTGGACTTATCCTATTTGTCCCCAGAGGGCAGAACCAGAAACAAGGGGTACAGGTTGCAAGGAGGCAAATGTAGGCTATTCCTCAGGAAACACTTTGCAAGGTTTTGAGCTGTCCAAGAGTGAATGGGCTTCTTGAAGAGAATATGGGTTCCCCTTCTGTGGAAATCTTGAAGCAGGAGCTAGATGGCCACTTGTCAGGTATATCATGGAGGAGACTACATGTTCACTTAAATCCTTTCCAGCTCTCACAATCTATAATTTTTATGAAAATTCTATGAACTTCCAAAACCTTTGCCTGAATTTAAGCAGAGACCTAAAAAACCCAAAACAGCCAACCACTCTTCTCTTCCTCCCTCTTTCCAAATGGCTTCTAGACATGTAAGATAATTTGTTAAAAAAAAAGGTTCCATACTACAAAGCCAAGTTTTCTACTGAATGTATAGACAGGAATCCATTACCAAATCCATCCCCATTGCCCTGTTCCTAAAGGTGCTAGTGTTTTGTTGACATGACTACAATGAATTTAATATAATATATAATTGATAAGGGGAAAATGCTTTTTCTTGCCCCACCTTGGCAATATAGATGTTCTCTGAAGTGAAACAACATCTATTTTATTGAATCTGAATCAAAGGTAGGGAGAGGTAAATAGACCCTTTGAATCACAGGCAGAAGAAACAGGATGGTGTGGTCAGGTAGAAAAAGAGACAGACAGAGTCAGGAGATCAAGGTTTGAATCTTGGCTCTCAAATTTACTAGCTATATGACTTTGAAAAAGTCATTTTTCTCCCCTGCCTCAATTTATCCATCTGTCAAATGGAGATATTTGGTATTCACACTAACCTACCTCACAAAATTGATGTGGAGAAAGTACTTTATAAACCTTAAAATGTGATGATGGGTATCCCAAAAGTCTAAGTTCATTTTCAATGGCACAAGAAGTAGATTATTATTTTACCCTGATAGCTAATGTCCTTTATCCCATTTCACCTCAGGTGTTCCAACTCCCAGTACTCCCCAGTCATCCAGCCAAACAGTTCACCACAAGCAAAGGTCCAGAAGCTTAAAGGTCCAGGTTAATATTAATAAATAGGTTTCCTCCTCTCCTTCTGCACATTAGAAACAATTCTATCCATGTGCTCCCTCTCTACTCAGATCCTGGGAGGCAGCTCTAGTTTCATACAATGTATTTATTAAAATAAAATTCCAATACAGCAGAACAAGTGGTATCCCCTGTGGAGTTTTGTTTTGTCTTGTCTTCAGAATCATGGGATCTGAATTGTAAGAGACCTCAGGAAAACAAGAAAAAATAGTAAAAAAATTTTAAAAACCCACAAATGAATATCTTATGGTTGGGAAGGGAGAGAATTTTCAGCATGGAAGAAAAATGCAAAGCATTCTTTCCATTGGCTCAAGGCTCAACCCAAATTTGAACAAGAATTCCCTCTACGACAAATCTCAAAAGTGGTCATCCAGCCTTTATTTGAAGAGCTTCAGTGAGTAGGATTAAAATGAGATTGTTTTTCCCTTTGTGAATTTTCCCCCAAATAGTCATTAGCAGATTCCAAATAATAGTCATCTCTAACTCGTTCTCCCTCACATCCCCTCTGGCACCAGCTCCTATGTTTCTTGTTGAATTGTTTAGCTGTGTCCTACTCTTTGTGACCCCATTTGGGTTTTTCTTAGCAAAGGTACCATAGTGGTTTGCCATTTCCTTCTCCAGCTCATTTTATAAATGAGGAACTGAGGCAAATAGGGTTAAGTGACTTGCCCACAGTCACACAGCTAGGAAGTACCTGAGACTGGATTTGAATTCAGGAAGATGAGTCCTTCTGATTCCAGGGCTGGCACCTTATCCACTGCACCATCTAGCCCCCTTCCTATCCCATTCTCTCTCCCATTCCTGTGATGTCTCATCACTTGTCTTATAATGTCACTATACTTCTAGGTCTCCTTCAATTTAACCTGATGCTGTTTAATCTTTGAACAATGCCACTTTCATCCTAAAATGGTTTTAAAACTTATTTCTGCCACAGTTCCTCATTACCAAATGAGTACTGACTTCTTAGCCTAACAGCTAATATTACCCTTACCCTGCCTTTCCCATCTCATCCCCCAATACCCCTTATACCAAGTGACCTTCTGATGATCTCCCTATCTCCTGAATATGTTACAGATATGGCTGCCTCCAAAGCTTTTGCTCATAATACTTTGAATACTTCTCCCTTCAAATTATTTTCTGTATTAGAAAAACCACCTACAAGACCCTCAAGTCAACTCCTAAATGAAGCATTGACCAGTTTTTCAATCTGCAGGCATCTCTCCCTCCTTGAGCACATCATTTCTACTGAGTAGGAAAGAGTAATAAGAATACTGTATTGGTAATTAGGGGACCTGAGTTTTGAGGCCTGGATCCCCTATGTGCTACTTGTTTGACCTTCATCAACTCTTCTCTGAGTACTAGGTTGCTCTTCCATAAAATGAGGGTCAATGATGATTGGGGCAGATGGTCTCCAAGATCCCTTAGAACAGAAATGTCAAACCCACAACTCTGTGGATCCCAAAGTGGATTGAAATGTAATTGAGAAATATTTGACTTAATTTCAGAAGAGAAATAGATAAACATATATGGTCTTCTATGTCAATATGTGGCTCTCAAGGGATGCTTATGTATGGTTTGGTGGTTCCCATCTCTATTTGAGTTTGATATCATTGTCTTAAAACTAAATTTATGCTCCTTTTGCTTGGAAACCCTTCTGCTTTGTGTCTTTGTGTTATTTAACACTCTCTCTCTCTCTCTCTCTCTCTCTCTCTCTCTCTGTATTTATGTATGTGTATGTGCGAATGTATGTATGTATGTATGTATATATAGTTAATTTTCTTTTTCACTTGGAGCACAGCAGGAATTGAGGAATTAAGGCCCAGGATGGGAGAATCCAGACACTGTGCTTACTTGCATATGTACAGCAACTCTAAGATTCATAAATTGGCTAATGAGGTGCATGTGATTGCAAATGTAAATTCCATACCATTCATGGTTCATTGAGGGACCCTCCTGGTATGAATCTTACTTCCCTGACTTAGATCGAGTACCTCAAAGGCAGGTACTATTGTATACGTGTCTTTTTGTCCATCCAGATGTATTTCTCACAACACACAAAATAAGTGTTCTATATTTGTCAGTGGAGGACTATGTGCCATTTATTCCCCAGGCTTCCCAGAGTGCATCCACCTTTTTAATCAGTTGTCTAGATTGCAGGAATCTTCAGGCACAGTAGTGCCAGAATGAACTAACCAGCCCTTCCTTGGTGAGGTCTCTCTGTGTCACTTGGATTGATTCTGAGACTATGCTGACAAGCTGCTCCTTTCTCCTGGAGGCTGTCACACACAGTAAGGCTGATGGCCTCATACCCTGGATGGTGGGAGAATTTTCCCAGCCAGGGTGGGCTGTATTATTTTTCCCTTAGGCTCATATTCCACCAAGTATCAGTGATATCTTATACCATATGTCAGCTGGGAAACAAACCAGGCCCACTTCAAGGCTCAGCAGACCCACCAGAACAGTGAAATTGCTGTGTAAATATTTATGTAGAAAGTCCTCACTCCCACACTTCCTCCTCTTCCTCCCCTTATTGCTTCCCTCCTTTGCTTTTGTTAATCACTCAGGGGGCAGAGCTGGGGCAGGTGCCTTGTGGATTTTTCCACCACTGCCACTACTGACTTCTTTCTTCCTCCTTCTTCTGACATGACATGTAGCCACTTAGTGGAATGATTACTGGTATAAAATTACTCTTCTGTTTTCAAATTTAATTAGGCTGAATTTTATAATAACAAAATAGAACCCCAGATCCAAGGATATTTGACGGTGACTGACTTTTTTTTTAAGTGTCCAGAGCAGTTCAAGTCTGAAAAGAGGCTTGTAGATATCTTTTGTCTAGAAAATTTAAATTCCTTTATATTCAAGTTGATAATGATCCCTGTTTTTGTTAGAAGAGGCAAGGGGGTTAAAAATCATCATCATGATTATAATCGATATGTATATTTAGTCCATGAATGTGATTTCATCAGTGTAGGGGAATTCCCACTGTGTAAACTGCCTCCACTGGTGAAAATCATCTGTAATTTAGCTTCCTAAAGCATGAGAGATTAAATGATTTGTCCAGGTTCACTTGAACTTGTATCTTTTTGACTCTAAGATGAGCTCACTATGCCATGTTGATGCCCAACTGGCATTTATAGAATGCTTCAAGGTTTGCTAAGCACTCTGCAAACATTTGAGCCTCATGGCAACCCTATAAGTATAGTACTGCATTAGTATGCCCATTTTATGGATAAGGAAGCTGAGGCTCAGAGGGGGCCACAGTCAGTAAATGTGAGAGACGGAATTTGAACCAGGGTCTCCATGACTCCAAGTCTAACATACTTTCTATCCACAATTTTACTCTGACTCTCTCAATAATTCTAGGCACTCATGTGTTCTCCCTCTTCAGTACCTTTCGTCCCATTTTCTTTTTAAATCATCCTGTAAGAGTGTACCTTCTATGGGCTTGGATACCTCTGGGCCAGGAAGTGATTTCTAGTTTTTGAGGACATAAAAGGAGAATGTTAGAAATTTCATGTCACAGGGGATCAAACTGAGACTGGCACTCAGATCATCAGTTCTCTCTCTGAAGGTGGATAGTGTTTTTTCTTCATGAGTCCTTTGGAATTGTCTTAGATTACTGTATTGATCAAAGTAGCCAAGTCTTTCACAGTTGATCATCATTATAACATTGCTGTTACTATGCACAATGATCTCTGGGTTCTTCATACTTCATTTTGCATCAGTTCATACAGTCTTGCCTTGTTTTTTTTCGGAAACCCCCCCCCATCTCATCATTTCTTATAGCACAATTGTACTCCATCCATTATAATCATTTGCTACAATTTGTTCAGCCATTCCCTCAATTTCCAATTCCTTGACTCAACAAAAAGAGCTGTTATAAATAGTTTTGTACAAATAGGTCCTTTTCCTTTGGTCTCTTTGCTACACAGACCTAGTAGTGGTATTGCTGGGTCAAAGAGTATGCACAGTTTTATAGCCTTTTGGACATAGTTCCAGATTGTTCTCCAGAATGGTTGAAATAGTTCACTATTTTACCGACAATTCACTAATGTATCTATTTTCCCTCGTCCCCTCCAGCATTTGTCATGTCTGGTAGGTTTTAATTCGCCTTTCTCTAATAAATAATGATTTAGAACAGATAGCTTTGGTTTCTTCTTCTGAAAACTGCCTGTTTATATTCTTTGACCATTTATCAGTTAGGGAATGGCTCTTATTTTTATGAATTTGACTTAGTTCCATATATATTTCAGAAATGAGACTCTATCAGAGATACTTGCTGTAAAAAAAATTTTTATATGATTTCATTATCTATGCTGCCTTTTAACAAAATGTAGTTTTTTCCCCGTTTCTCTTTTTTAAATGGTTCTATTTTATTTTTGCTTTGTCTGAGATTATGACTGCTATCCCTGCCTTTTTTTCCCTTCAGCTGAAGCATAATAGATTCTGCTCCAGCCCTTTATGTGTGTGTGTCTTTCTGTTTCAAGTGTATCTCTTACGCACAACATATTATTGGATTCTGGTTTCTAATCCATTCTGCCATCTGCTTCCATTTTATGGGTTAGCTCATCCCACTCACATTCATAGTTATAATTTCTAAGCATGTATTTCTCTCCATACTATTTTCTTCTGTTTATGCTTTCCTCTCTCTTTTTACCACTGCCTCCCTTAACCTCCCCTCACTTTTATCAGCGCTCTTCCCCATCACTTTTTATTTCTTTCCCCTCCTATTTCCCTGCTGGGTAAAACAGATTTCTGTATCCAACCAAGTGTGTATATGTATTCTTCCCCTTTTGAACCAATCCCACCAAGATTGTCATACCCTTAATCTTGCCATCACACACAGAAGTGAAACCTCGATGTTCAAGAATCCTGACATCCCCTTATCTGTTAATAATCTATTGACTTTTCACTTCTCCCTCTTTTTGTATCCTTAGCACTTAGCACATAGTACATAGTTAATAAAATGTTTAATAACTGATTGAGAGAGGCTAGATATTACTAAGACAGAATATTGCTCAAGGCTGCTTGATGGTGCTGGGCCTGGACACAGGGAGACTCAAATGAGACCTCAGACATTTCCTATCATTGAATGTCTGTCTGCCTCAGTTTCCTAACTGGTAAAAATGGAGATAATAAAAGCACCTACCTCTCAGGGTTATTGTGAAAGGATCAAATGGGATAATATTTGTAAAGCACTTAAACATGGTGCCTGGCACATAGTAGGTGCATAATAAATGCTTATTCCTTTCCCTTCTGCCCACCCCACTTCCCTACTGTATGTAATGTCATTGTATCTGACGTTTTTTGACTAAATGTTTTCCTTTGGCACACAAGAGGATTTAGGAAAGGAGAGGGTATGTTGAAAGGACTGCAAAGTAAACATTAAAAAATGATCAATAAAATATATTTTAAAAGGAATAAAACTTTGCCTTCAAATATAATCAAATCAATCAATAAGCATCTATTAAATGCCTCCTATGTGCCTCAGATACAAGTGAAACATTCCTTACCCTCAAGGACCTTGACATTATAAGGGATGAGGTCACAGGTTTTTAGATGAAGACTGTAGCTACTTCAGAAGAAATGCTAAGGATCTAAGAGGTCATAGAGATAACCTCTATGCATTTATTATCCAGCTCAGTAAGTCTCTGGATGAAGCAAGAGCTCAAGCTCTTGGCTTCAGAGAGAGAAAAGGCAGACTCAGAGCCCCCTCAAATACCTCCCCCCATACTCCGACCCTTTGAGGGGGTTGAGCCTCTCTCTCCATAGCTCCCTGCCTAGACTCAATAGTGCAATCAAAGCCTTCCCAGTCACATGCAGAGCCAGGCACCCCCAGCTTTTGCAGCTCCCAGCAGCAAGAGATTGAGAAGTGATCCCACCTCTGTCACTTCCTTCTTGCAAAAGGCATTCTTGAGTTAGAGTAATAATGTGTTAATTCCCTTCTGTGCTTCACTCCCCTCCAGGGCTGAGGCTAATTTTCCCAGCAACTGATTAAAATTCACTGCTAACTTTGTGGTCCCACCCTGATAGCTCTCTGAAGAGGCAATGACTGTGAAGGTGAAAGCTGACAAGATGACATTGTTTGCTGTTCTCTCTCCCGATTCTGTCTTCCAGGCTCTATTACCCGGGCTTTCATCCCGTCAGAGCTGTCCAGGTGATGAAAGTTGGCAAACTACAGCAGCACCAAGGCTTGTATTCTCAAGCCCTGGAGACCTTGAAACAGGTGAGCATCCAGTGGTTTCTCTCCTTACTTGCCTGACCTATTCCCCAGGGATACACCAACCTAGCCATGCTTTCTTTCTTCTTCCAGCTTCACTCCCCTTATTTCCCCTATTCAAGTACAACAAAAGCTCATAATGATAACCCAGGAAAACAAAATGAGAGAACGGAGGCCAGCCCTACATGGAAACTGTTTATTAAAAGTTGTCATCAGTGCTCCCATCAATAGAACATTTTAAATGGATTTTAAATAAAAGGATTTTAAAATTAGAAGGAACCTTAGGAAACTACTTAATCCAATTCCTTCCTTTTATAGCTAAAGGAACAAAGACCCAGGGATGGTGACTTAATGAAGTTCACAGAGCTAGGAAGTGGCAAAGCTGGGATTTGAAACTAGGTCTCTTGACCCTGAAGTCTTCATGATCCCAAATCTTCCCTTGCCAGTGCTTCAGGTTACTCCCCTTCTGTCTCTCTCAGGAGCCTCTGCTTTGGCAATATCCTCTGCCTGTGCACCTGCGCTAACATGTAGCAAATAGGCACTCATTATCCCCGGGGGACATTTATGTAGATAAAGTGTTTCATAGCACTTATACTATTTCATAAGCGTATGTAAGTTGATTGATTGAACTCTTTCTATCAGGGCTACTCATTGTGACTTAGGGTTACATGGAAGGCTTGCCTTCCTATGCTTCACTGTAGTCTAACCTCTTGACCTCACGTCATTCAGTCTCTTCAAAATGTGCCTGTCTTATATCCCATTCATAGCATCTAGAAGATGTCTTGGAGGTCATCTAGTATAAATTGCTCTTTTTACAGGTGAGGCCTGTAAACTGAGGCCCAAAGAGGGAAATCGGTTTGTTGGAGGTTGTAGAGATATTTAGACCCTGAAGTAGGCTCTGAACCTAGATCATCTGACTCTAAATATAGTCAGTATTCTTTCTTCTGGGCAGCTAGGTGGTGCAGTGGGTAGACTGCCAGACCTGAAGACAGGAAGACTCGTCTTCCTGAATTCAAATCTGACTGTGACCCTGAACAAGTCACTTGACCCAGTTTGCCTCAGTTTCCTTATCTATAACATGAGCTGGAGAAGGAAATGGCAAAACCACTCTAGTATCTCTGCCAAGAAAATTCCAAATGGGGTTATGAAGAGTCATGACTGAAAAAAAACTCTGAACAACAAAAGTATGAAATAGGACTGGTTGAAGCCAGATGGTAGAAGACCTTAAATGTCAACTTGAAAACTTCATATTTTAGTCTCTAGGTATTTGGGTATTTATTTTATTTTGCTTTTTGGAGGGCAGTTGGGGCTAAGTAACTTGCCCAAGGTCACATGGCTAGGTTTTTGTTTCTGTGTGTTAAGTGTCTGAGGCTGGATCCGAACTCAGGTCCTTTTGATTCCAGGGCCAGCGCTCTACTCACTGCGCCACCTAGCCGTCCCAATTTGGGTAGTTATTAAACGGTTTTCAGCAGGGGAGTCATATGGTCACACCTCTACATTAAGATGACTATTTTGACCATCATGTCAAAATATTGGATGCAAAATTTAAATGGGAAATGGATACAGGAATCAGGGAGATCAGGAAACATTTGCAATAATCTAAGTTAAAGGTGATAAGGGTCTTGTGAGTGAAAAGAAAGGGACAGATATAAGAGATATTGTAGAAGCAGAATTTCTGACATTTGGCAAATGATTAAATATGAGCAATGAGGCAGAGGGAAGAATGGAAGACTCTAGCCTCACTGACTTTCTTAGGGAGGAAGATAGTGTCCTCAAAGGAAATAGGGGAAGAATGGATGTAGAGGAGATGATGAATAATTTAGGATATCAGGAGGTAGGAAATTCCATCAGTGTTAACAACTCTGTCCTTAAACTTCTCAGCTCAACACTGGTACAGAGTTGTTGATTTAGGTCTGGATGGGACCTTAGAGGGCATAAGAACACAAAGCCATAGGTCTAGAGCTAGGAGACACCTCAGAGGCCATCAAGTTCAACCCTCTTATTTTACAGATGAGGAAACAGATGCAGAAAAGTCACTGGCTTGCTCAATATCACCAGGTAGTAAGTTGTAGAACTGAGATTTGAAGCCTGGTCTTCTGATTCCAAATCCAGGGTTCTTTCCATTACATATCAATGCCTTTTTCCAAAACTGAACTCAGCATTTGCCTCCAAATCACCACTGAATTTTCCTATTTCCATTGATGACTAGTCACCAAATTCAAAACCTCAATGGCTCTTCCTCCTCTTGTTCCCAAACCCAGTCACTAAACTCTGTCCTTTCTGCCTCTGGAATCTCTCATGCATCAATCCCCTTCTCTTTGTCAATCAATTAACTTACAATTATAAACACCTATTATATGCCAGTCCCCATATTAAGCTCTGTGGAGACAAAGAAAGGCAAAAGACAGTTCCTGCCCTCAAAGAGGTTATAGTCTAATGGATTTTTCCACTGCTACTACTCTAACTCAAGCCCTTAACCACCTCTTCCATAGACTATTACAATGAGCTTCCACTTAGTTTTTCAGTTTTCTTTATTTGCCTCCCTAGTCTATACTGGCAACTGTCTAAGACCAAGTTTTAGAGAAAATGATGCTATACAATACTGTACATTAGTAGGGTAAGTTCCTCATGGAGAGCTCCCCACACTACTGAAACCACAAGTTTGGTTTAGAAAACAAACCATTGATACCTCTCACATAACAGCAGGTAGTTATGAAGTATTTAAGATTTTCAGAGATTTTTCTATACATTTTCTTCTCACTACATCCCCATGAGGCAAGTATAAATATTATTATCCCCATTTTGCAGATAAGAAAACTGAGGCTTAGAAAACCCCTTAATGGCTTCCCAGCTTCTTTCCAAATAAAGTCCAAATTCCTTAGCCCTTTTTTTTCTTTTTGGAGGGAAGTTGGGGTTAAGTGACTTGCTCAAAGTCATACAGCTAGTAAGTGTGTTAAGGGTTTGAGGCCAGATTTGAACTCAGGTCCTCCTGACTCCAGGGCTGGTGCTCTATTCACTGTGCCACCTAGCCACCCCCTTAACCCTTTCTAATCTGATCTCACCCTACATTTCTCAACCTTAAATCCACCTACTCACCTTCATATACCCTACATTCAGGTAAACAGGACTATTTGCCATTCCCTGAACATGCTTAGTGTTTTCTCTCCTTTATGATGCCATCATTCACCCTGTTCTGTGTTCTTAGAATGTTCTCCATATGGCCATTTCCTACCCAGCTAAAGTGCTCCCCGATGTTGTCCCAGATCCCATCAAACAGAACTCCTTTCCCCTTCCTCTTCACTCCCATAGAGCTTTGTACCTTTTAAAATTGTACTTTCATGCTGGAAATTATGGTTCATGCCTATAACATAATCCCCACTACCAGGTTTAAGAGTTCTAGACCAATTGGATGCCTGTACTAAGTCTGGCATCAATATGGTAAGCCCCCAAGAATGGAGGGAACACTAGGATTCCTAAGAGAAGTAAATGTGCCTAGGTTGGAAGAAAAGCAGGTCAAAGCACTTGTGCCAATAAGTAGAGGGACCAATCTTGAGATTAGCTACTTTCAGCCTGGGTGAGATAGGAAGACACAACCTTAAACAACAACAAAACCTTTTGTGTCTTATCTTTTTTTATGATTTTTGTAAATATCTTGCATTTCTGACCAGCGTATCCATGTTGCCAAGAACCACCTTTATTCTTTTCTTCTTTCTTCAGCAGCTCCTAGCACTGTATGTTGAACAAAGGCACATTGTTGAATGAATGAATGAATTAGTCACCTTACAGATTACTACTGTTTATTTGACTATTTTTTTTACTTATTTGCCAGTTAAATTTCCTATTAGTTTTCTGGGGGACCCTAAAGTTGAAAAAAGAAAAATCTCACAAACCATACTCTTTGTCCTTTGAAACTGATGTCCTCCTCCATAGCCTGTAAAGCTTTCAGCATCCTTCCTTGTCTTCAAAATCCATGAAATAATGGAACAAAATAATTTAAGGCAATACAAAGAGTTTCAAAAGCTAGGTTTGGGGCAGAAAACAGAAAAAAGGTCCAGGAATAGAATTTATTACAAATCCAATTAGGTCTGAGCCTGCCTCAGGAACTGAATACACTTAGCCCAGCTCTGATTTGGTTAGACTTCCATTTCTACTCTTCATGGACTGAAATGCCTTTGATAGCTGACATGAAAAAAGTCCTGTGTCTCCTCTCAGTGTCTCCTTTCTGATTTCTCGTCTCATCTTTAATCTACTTTTGTTTCTTTCTACTTATTTCTTGGGAGGATTTTGTTTGCTGCTAATTTGACTTTGTGGACCTCAGGGGCAATATTCCTCATCTAATTTCTCTTATAAATGGGCCTGCTCATTTTCTATGAGCTGCCAATCTGAGAATCCCAGATCTTGACCCCAAAGCTCTCTGTCCTTTGTCAAGTGAGATCAGGTGGATCATATGGATACAATGACCTTTTATTAAAAAAATCTCCATCCCCCAAAGAGCTCAAAAGTCAAGTAATTGCCTGGTAATATGAGCAAGCAAAGGAAGGGCAATCAGACCATACAACCCCCAAAAAGAGGACAAAAAGGATCAAAGCATGGAACTGGAGGGGGACAATGAAGTCAGAACTCCTGCATCAAAAGCTTCCAATAAAAATATGAATTGGTCACAGGCCATGGAGGAGCTCAAGAAGGATTTTGAAAATCAAGTAAGAGAAGTAGAGGAAAAACTGGGAAGGGAAATGAGAATGATGCAAGAAAATCATGAAAAGTGAGTCAACAGACTGCTAAAGGAGACCCCAAAATACTGAAGAAAATAACACCTTGAAAAGTAGACTAACTCAAATGGCAAAAGAGGCCCAAAAGCCAATGAGAAGAAGAATGCCTTAAAAGGCCTAACTGGCCAGATGCAAAAGGAATTTCAGAAACTCCCTGAGAGAATAATTCCTTCAAAATTATATTAGATCAATTGGAAGCTAATGACTTTATGAGAAATCAAGATACTCTAAAACAGATCTAAACAAATGAAAAAATAGAAGGCAATGTGAAATATCTCATGGGAAAAACCTGGAAAATAGATCCAGGAGAGATACTCTAAAAATTATCAGACTACCTGAAAGCCATGATCAAAAAAAAAAGCCTAGACACCATCTTTCAAGAAATGATCAAGCAAAATTGCCCTGATATTCTAGAACCAGAGGGCAAAATAGAAATGGAAAGAGTTCACCAATTGCTTCTTGAAAAAGATCCCAAAAAGAAAACTCCTAGGAATATTATAGCCAAATTCCAGAGTTCTCAAGTCAAGGAGAAAATATTGCAAGCAGTCAGGAAGGAACAATTTGAGTATTGTGGAAACACAATCAGGATAACACAAGATCTAGCAGCTTCTACATTAAGAGATTGGAATATGATATCCCAGAGGTCAGAGGAGCTAGGATTAAAACCAAGAAATCACCTACCCAGCAAAACTGAGTAAAAATCTCCATCCCCACCCAGGTTATGACCTGAGGGCAACTAATTTAAGCACTCTCATCCCTTAGAATTGTTTCCCCAAGCATTTTACCTTTCTTTGGCATCATTCTCATTTTTCTTGTTCCTGGTCAGAGTACAGGCCAAACACAGATTCCAATTCTATCAGTCTCTGAATTACTACTTTCCCTACAATTATGAATAACTTTTGCTAGGAAGTCTGGAAAGAAATCAGACTGGAGCCTTCCCTGCCCTTATCCTGCTTTAGTTTTTACTGCTAATCTCCATTTCCCATCCCTCTTTAATGGTATAAATCTATAGTGGTAAAATCGAACTTTTTCATCTCCATGATCTTTTGAGGAGGCTAACATCCATTACCCAGTGGTTATATGAAACGCACTTGCTTTAATTCCTCTTCTAAGGTCTTAAGATCTTGAAATTTGAGGAGGAAGGGAATATAAAATGTAGGGGTTATGTAGACCAGTGGTGTCAAACTCCAAAAACAAACAGATCTCTGGGGGCCACATACTGACTTAAAAAATCACAAATTAACATTATCTTTGTTGCATTTTATTTGTTTTATTAAACTTTTCTCAATTACATTTTAATCTGGTTCAGGCTCACAGAGGAGTTTTGTGGCCTAATAGCCAGCAGTAAGTGAGTCTGATGAAAGCTTTCAATGTAGACCATGGTATTTGCAGAAGGTTACCCAAGAGCCACTTGGAGCTCCTTAGCAGAGAATTTAGGATCATGAGATCATATATGTTGATTTGGAAGAGACTTCTTTTTAGTTGTTTTTTAGTCGTGTCCCACTTTTCATGACCCCATTTGGGATTTTCTTGGCAAAGATACTGGAATGGTTTGTCATTTCCTTCTCCAGCTCATTTGATAGATGAGGAAACTGAGACAAATGAGTTTAAGTGACTTGCCCAAGGTCACACAGCTAGGAAGAGTCTGAGGCCAGATTTGAGCTCAGGAAGATGAATCCTGGTACTCTCACCTCCTACCTGGTCAGGGAAGGGACTTTAGAGGTTATCTGATTCAGTCTCCTAATTCAGACACACACACACACAATTTAAAGATGACCAAACTGAGGCTCAGGGAAGTTGTTACTTGCCTAATGTTATATAAATGTTACAATTCAGAGTCAGTCCTCTCACTTCCAAATCCAGGGCTTTTATTTTTATTTTTGGAGGGGGGAGGTAGGGCAACTGGGGTTAAGTGACTTGCCCAAGGTCATACGTCAAGTTTGTGTGTGTGTGTTTTAAGTGTCTGAAGCCACATTTGAACTCAGGTCCTTCTGACTTCAGGGTAGGTGCTCTATTCACTGTGCCACCTAGCCACCCCATCCAGGGCTTTTTCTACAAGTTGCCTCCCATCCTGGGTTAGGATCATGGCTTGTTCATTCATTCTTTTAATCAGTATAAGTTCAAGACTAGAGGTTGTTTTATTTTTACCTCTGAGTCTCTAGGGAGTAGGCCACACTGCTCAGCTCTTGGGATACAGATTCAAAAATGAAGTCATCTTTGCTGTTTACAGTGGGTATGACCTTGGCCAAGGGAAAGCTTATCTTTGGGCCAGTTTTCTCAACTGCAAAAATGAAGGGGTTGTAATATATGATCTCCCAGAAATCCTATGATGGAAAGATTTCCAAGACAACCCTTAGAACTCTTCCTTGATACCACTGGTACTATAACTTCTGCTTGGAAAATCATTCACTGAGGTTATATATTTCAGACATAGAAAATAAGAAAAAGACTAGGAAGATGATTACAGACAGAGAATCTTATAAATACTAGTTAATAGTAACTGAAGCAGGAACATAGATACAAAGGCAAGGCACAATCTTTCTGATAATAGGATAAAATCCTCTCACCTTCCAAGCTCCAATGCTGTCGCCCCCATTCCTGACAGCAACCATATGAAAATCAAGTGTGATCTCATGGGCTCCTCATTGGAGCAGAAATCCAAAGATGAGCCTTCTAATCCCAGCTGTGCTATTAACAATCGCTGTAGTTCTTTAGCCAGTGGCTTTGTGTCTCTGGGTTCCAGTTCCGTTGTCTTGCCTGATGATGGCTAAAAGCCCCTGTAGCTCTCATAGTCTGATTCTGAAGGACACCATAAATTAGCAAGTGTTTATGAAGTACCTACTATGTGCCAGACAGTGCCAGGTGGTGGGGACACAAAAGCAAAAGTGAAACAACACTTACTAGCTGTGTGACCCTGGGTAAGTCACCTAACCCTGTTTGCCTCAGTTTCCTCATCTGTCAAATGAGGTAGAGGAGGAAATAGCAAACCACTCCACTATCTTTACCAAGAAGACCCCAAAGGGGGTCACAAAGAATCAGACACGACTGAAACAAGGGAACAAAAAAAGACCAACTTTCTTCTCACTGTTATTTTCTTCTCTTACCAATAAGCATGGAGCTTCCTGGATTTCTTCACTCAGAAAGCATTTATAATTTCAAGCAGGCCAATATTCTTTGACCATTCTCCTGAGTTAGTTGCAGGCCAAAAAGAAAAATATAGCTAAGAAAGTTGCTAGTTTATCATTGAGGTGTCAAACCCAAATAGAAAGGAATCCCTGCTAGCCCATGTTGACTTTGAAAACCACAAGTTAATGTTATCTATGTTATATTGATATTGTTCAGTCATTTCAGCTGTGTCTGACCCTGTGACCCCATTTGGGGTTGTCTTGGCAAAAGAACTGGAGTGATTTTCCATTTCCTTCTCTAGCTCAACTTACAAATGGGGAAACTGAGGCAAACAAGGTTAGGTGTCTTACCCAGGGTAACATAGCTATTAAGTGTTTGAAGCTATATTTGAACTCAGGAAGGTGGATCTTCTTGACTCCAGGCCTGGCATTTTATCAACTGCACCCACCACCTGGCTGCCCCTTCTATGTTATATTTTATTAAACATTTCACAATTACATTTTCATCTGATACAGGGAGCACTAGAGAGTTTTCCTAGTTACTTGTAGGCCTTGAGTTTGACACTTCTGGTTTCAATATATTAGCTTGCATATCTCATGATTAAAATATATAATGTACCTCAGAAGGATATACACATTAGGCCTCTTGGGATATTGCACCATAGAAAGCAAGGCTGGAACTACACTGGGGCATTGGAGAGTCTGATCCCATGTAGGGACATTTGCATTGAGCTTGATACACCCTCCTAGTTGTTTCTGAGTTGACATATTTATATTTACCTAAGAATTTAACTCATTTCCTATTAATACAGAAGTCTTACACACAGCTCTCATAGATTCTCCTTCTTCCTTGGATAAGAGATGAGCTTACTTAGGGAAAAGTCATAAAAGATCTTAGATTTAGAACTCAAAGAGTCCTTTGAAGTCACTCAATCAAACCCCTTCATCTTACAGCTGAGGAAACTGAGGCCCATGGAAGTTCTTTTTCCCAGTGTCACACAACTAGCGAGTGACTGATTACAAAACCATCACTCTACATAACACTGTCTTTCTCATTCTGAGCACCAGTTAGGGATCCCAAGCAGTTAGACTCCCTTCTGTGTTCCATTAAACCAGATGTGGGGAGTCTAAAAGAAGGCAATGGCCTAATATGGCATTGAATGAAGTGTTTTCCTATTGATGCATTCCCAGCAACCTTGCTGTATGGAAAGGTGATTGGATTGTTCTGTCTTCCCTGGAGAGAATTCCTGATGGATCTATTAAAAATATCCTTGGATTTTCTCTCTGCACATTTCTATGCACATGTGGCTTGATGACCCCTTGTGCAATGGGTCAGCTCTGCATTTGGTATCCTTCCATCATCGATCAAGCTTCTTTCATAAGAGCCTTCCATTTTCTTCTCTATTGGACAATGAAGCCCTATTATAGTTTGATCCACAGTGTGACAAAGAGTTATGGAAAATATCAGGAAGTTGGACCACTTGAGAAATGGGAGACAAAAAGACAAAAAGATTGCTGGTCCTACCATTCATGTCAAAGAGAGCTCTTTCTACAGCAGCTGATTGGGGAATGATTGAGCCAATTCTTCAATTGTGGTATTTAATTGTCCTATGGTACTTAATAAATAAAGGACTAGGATATAGGGTAGGTAGGTGGTACAGTGGACAGAGCACTGACCCTGGAATCTGGAAGATCCGAGTTCAAATCTGGCCTCAGACACTAATTAGCTGTGTGAACCTGGGCAAGTCACTGAACCGTTTGCCTCAGTTTCTTCATCTGTAAAAATGAGCTGGAGAAGGGAATGGCAAATCATTCTAGTGTCTTTGCCAAGAAAACTCCAAATGAGGTCACAAAGTGTTGGACACAACTGAACGAACACGTATGTAGTATATGGCAGTGATTGTCCTTTATTTGGTGGCATAGAGTAGATGTAGCTGGGAGTGTGTTACTTGGTACAGAGAAGACATTTGGAGTAAGAGAACATGAAGGAATGCTTGGTCAGTAGAAGCTGAGAAATGTGGGTCAGGGGTCCTTCTGGTATTTGTTCTCTAGCCTTCTGTAATGGAGGTACTCACGGCTCTCTGTGTCACTCCAGATTGATTCATGGTACCATGAACCCAGCATCCCCTGTGGCTAGAATTAGAACTGAGGAATTCAGTGATGATGGGAACCATGAGTCAGAGTCTGCTTAGTGTCGCCTGCCTAGATTGCACTGGCTAAGCTTGTCTCCATTTCCTGTCCCTGGAAAAGGGTACTTGGGACAGTGGGCTTCCCTAAACAGCAAGGTCCTTCTGCTGGCTGGAATCCTGTAAAGAACTGCTTTGTACTGAATTTCATGCAGGAGCTTGTTCCATTAGAATGGGGTTCTGCTGTGTTTAGATTTATTAGCATGACACCTGCCAGGTTAATTTCCTTTTTGTGCCTTTTCATGTGCCTTTCCTCATTCTCCTGTTAAAGCAGAGAGCAAGGGTGCCTCAAGTTTCATTGCTTCAGCAGCACCTTGAGATCTGATCTTTGGGGTGTCCCCCATCCCGCTTCCATTCCTCCTGCCTCAGGTGACTTTTCCATTCTTCCCTGTGTGACAGATTTGCTGCCTTCTCCAGAGAATTGAACATTGGCAGAATGGGGCCTAGAGGAGATGCACAGGTGGCCATCTCTGCCCATCCCGTCTTCAGCATCTGACGGAGCACTCAGTCTCCAGAGCTCCATGCCTCTGCAAGCCATCTGTCCCACCCTCTTGTCTCTGGATGCTGGTGCAGGGCTTGGCATCAATACCCTACCAACCATCCTGCTCACATACTGTTAAACAGCAGAAACGCTCCCGCACCTAATTGGGTTATTTAGTTATGAGGCAGGTGGAAGCCAAAGCCGCATTTACTTACTCAGATCACGTTCAGTGTGAAGACCTAGTTCCCTAGAGGCTTAAGGGCCAACTGCAGGAGAATCTTCAGGCAAATAAAAGGGGACGGGGATCTGGATTAGGGAATTAAGTTTGAGTCGATACCAACCACTGAATTTTAGCATGGAGTGGCCATCAGTCATGTCAAACCCTACAGCAGAATTGAAGGCCATCCTTAATCTGACCCTCACTTACCTTTCCAGCCTGATTTCCCACTGTTGTGGCCAGCAAGTTAGTCAGCAAGCATTGCTTAATCACTTACAATAGACCAGGGAGATGGAAGAGCATCTCAGCAATGAAGGGGGCTGTGAAAAGCTTCCTCAAGGAGGCAGGATTTGGACCGAGTCTTGAAGGAAGCCAGTGGGTGGAGGTGAAGAGGCAGAGTCTGGCAGACGTGTGAGACAGCCCTTGAAGAGATGTGGAGTGAGGAGATGGAGGGCTTTGTGTGACAGACAGAAGAAAGGAGCTATTGCCAGACGATAAAATATGTAAAGACGGGAATGTAGTGTGAAGAGTTTTAAATTCAGAACAATGAATTTTATTTTTGATCATGAAAGTAATAGAGAGCTCCGGGAGTCTATAGAGGAGAGGGCTGGGAGAAATATGGCATGGTCAAATCTACAATTTAGGAATTCCCCCCTAAAACATTTCTACTTCAGCCAAATAGGTCTATTCATTATTCTTACTCCTCTCCTACACTTTTCCCACTCCCATCCCCCAAGCCACTGGTGGCACAGTGGATAGAGTGCTGGGCCTAGAGTCAGGAAGACCAGGTACTTTACTAGCTAAGTGACCCTGGGCAAATCACTTAACCTCTGCCTCAGTTTCCTCAAGTGTTGAATGAGGATAATGCCTCCCATGATTGTTGTAAGGATCAAATGAGGACAAGAATTGTAAAGTGCTTAACACAGTGCCTGGTAAATAGTGTTTAATAAATGCTTATTTCTTCCCCCACCCCCAACTCTGCTTCCATACACACCAAGGATTTTTAACTCAAGGAGTTGATTCATACAGTTCTTCTATCCTAAATATCCTGCTGTCTAATTCTTAACCTTTCTTCGATGCCCAGAATTGAACATACCCCTTCCCTGAAAAACCTAGCCCATGATGATTTTTCTATCCTTTCTTCCTTTGAATTCCTGTGACGCCCACTGTCTGTAGTGCCTCTCTGGCACTGCCTCATATGATACTGTTATTTAACCTTTCCTGTGTTTTGCCTTGTGTGTATTCTGCCCTGCTGACTAAACTCTAAGCTTCTCAAGGGCAGGAACTGGGTCTTATATCTCTTTGCATCAACCATAGATCTCAGCACAGTGTTGATCAAATAGTAAATATTCATAGATATCAAATAATAAGCACTAATTTGGCACCTACCATGTCCCATGTGGATGTGCTAGAGCTAGGCAGTATAGGTACAAAGACAAAAATTAAACAGTCATTAACCTCAAGGAGCTTACATTCTACTTTAGGAGATAAAAATATTATATACATGTAGGTACATGCATTTTTTTTAAACAAGCATTTTCATGGTGCTTACTATGTACCAGGGCTTTGCGGATATCTCACTTTCTCCTCACAACAGCCCTGGAGAGCAGGTGCTCTATTATCCTCATCTTACAGATGGGGAGACTGAGGCAGAGAGAGGTTTAAGTGATTTGGCTGGGCTTGAATAGCTAGTAAGTGTCTGAAGACCTGAGTTCTGTTATCTCTCAAATGTTGTAAGCACTGCACACTAGAGGATATTTAAGGATCTTTCCTGTTGATTTTCTAACAGTCTCATTCATGAGCCACATGACCAGAACCCACAATGTCCAAAGGGCAGCCTCATTCTTCCATCTGTTAGTGTTGCCCCCCGCCCCACTCACATATTCCCAGGGAACTTTTAACCTCTCCTTTTGCCCTTCACTCTCTACCTTGTACATGTTATGTCCTTCCTCTCCCCCCTTTCTGAGGGCAAAGATTGTTTCATCACGAAAAGTATCAAAAATAATCCGTTGTATACAGTAGGCATATAATAAATGTATGTTGGCTAAATCTCTAGAGTACTAAAAAGCTCAGCTCACATGAGGATTTCCCTAACTCCCCATCCCTAGATGCTGGTGCCTCTTTTCCCAAATTACATTGTATTTCTACTTCTCAGTAGTCACATTGACTCCTCCTTTTTATGATAAACTCCTTGGGGACAAGGACTCTTTCATTTATGTTTTTGTGTCCCCAGTGTCTATCACAAAGTAGGTACTCAACAAATGCTTATTGAGAGATCAAGTTGTTGATTTGCATCTGACTCAGAGAGAGGACATTGGGATGGACTCTGGCCAGGTCACCCCACCTCTGGAAGGTCTAATCTCCTCCCCTATAAAATGAGGATTTCTAAGGTTCCTTTTATAGACACGTAGGACAAAATATTTTTGTTCAATTTTTATTGATATCTTTTGTTTTCACATTGCTTCCTTTTTTATCTATTTATATACATGCATATATATATGCATATATAAAACCTTCTTTTCCTTACATCAATATATGGAAAAGAAGGTTATATATGTATATGTGTACATACATATATGTGTGGATGTGTATTTGTGTGTGGATGTGTATATATGTGTATCCCTCTCCCCCAATCTCTAGTTCTATGTCAGTTCATCCCTCTGCAACAAGATATAAATGAGAAAAGAGGGGGGAAAATCAGTTCACCAAAACTAACCAATCTATCAGCTGAGTCTGACGGTACTGGCAATGTTCCATATCCACAGTTCCCCTTCTGACCCAGTTTTCAAAGAAGAGAGGAATGCAATTTCTCATCTTTTCTCTGGATCCAAACTTGATCATTATAATTTTACAAAAGTATTCAGTTTCACATTTTTTTTCTTTCCATTTTCATTGTCAAGTTGTTGTGTATATTGACTTCCTAGTTCCAAGGGCTTTACCCTGTACCAATTCATGGAAGTCTTTCTTCCCATGTTTCCCTAAATTCTTCATATTGTCATTTCTCATGGTACAGTGATATTCCATTTAATTCCTATACCATAATTTATTTAGCTATTCCCCATTAGATGCATATTTACTTTATTTTCAGATTTTTTTGCTACTACAAAAAGTTCTGCTGTATTTTAGTGTATACTTTGGAGAGAGCAGTTTTGGTCAAGGTTGGAAGTCAGACTCTTGGGAGCTGAGAGTGAAAAGTAAAAGAAGTGGAGGTACCTATTGGAGACAGCCTTCTCAAGGAATTTAGCCAGAAAAGGAATCAGAGATATATAGAGGAGGATAATAGGTAGCAGGGTAGCACCAGCAGTTTTTTTGAGAATAAGAGAGACATGGGAATGTTTGTAGATTAGTAGAGAAGCAGCCAGTTGTCGTGTAGTTGAGAGATTGAAGATTGTGAAAGGTCAGGCTGATAGAGAAGGCAATCTACTGGAGAAGATAGGATGGCATGGGATCACTTGTCTGTGTAGAAGGGCAAGGAGAAGGGCCACTTCATCATGTGAAATAGACATCAAGAAAATGATAGTGGCAGAAGGCATCTGAGTAATGGGAAATGAAGAGTAGGGGATAATAGGGAGCTTTAAGAGAATGGTTTCAATTTTTTTGCTGTGAAATATGAAGTAAGGTTCTCAGCTAAGGTCGGGGGAAGGTACAGACAGGGAGCCTTGGGATATCTGAAGAGGGAGGAAAAGGTTTGGAAGAGTTGCTATGGAGAGTGAGATAGTGAATCAATCAGGGAGATGTAAAAAATTGCTTTGCTGCAGTGAGAGCCCAGTTGAAATTATGTAATATAAAGTTGTCATGGATGCGGTCAGCACAGTTGTGTGATTTTCTCCAGCTTCCTTCAACAGCACATGTGTAGGAGTGAGGACAGTGGGTGGTATAAGTGACCCAAAGCTGGGACTTGGCAGGGCAAGATAAGGACTTGAGAGAAAAGGACAATGTAGAGTTGAAGTAACTAAGGGGTCAAGGTGGAGAAGGGAGAAGACTGTATCCAGTGGAGGGATTGAGGTCACAGTGAGGATAAAGAACAGGGATATGGGTAATGAGGCAGAAGAAGAGGTAGAATGACCGCAGATTATGAGCAGAGAGTTCATGAACATGTAAGTAGAATACTTTGGGGTGAAGGCAAGATCAAAGCTACAACCATCTATGTAGATTGTTGAGTTAAAGTGGAGGAGCAGGTCATAGTAAATGAGTAAGTTGAGGAACTGGAAGATTAGGGTATTTGAGGAAGCATCAGTAGGTATGCCAAAGTCTCCTAGTACTAGGGTAAGAGTTGGGAAAGGATTTGGTTCAGGAAACCAAGTTTAAATTGTGCCAACCACTGAGTTTTGCATGGAGACTGAGCAAGGCACTGCATTTTTTGAGGAAGGAAGGAGTCAGTAGATAACAATACCAGAACCTTGATATGTATTGAATAAATCTCAAAGGAGAGGTAATGGAGTAGTGGTGGCATTAGAGCATGAGTCCAGAATTGGCAATAGGTAACATGGAGTATTCTGACTTCCTTATCCTAACCAGCAAGTGGAGGGTATGAGTGAAAGTGTAGCCATTGTTGGAAAGGGTGGCTAGGGATGCTGTGTCAGCAGGAGGAAGCCAGAAGAGAAAAGGGATGAGAAAGGGAAAGGTTTAAGATGAAAACAAGTTTGTTAATTGTGCAGCCAACATTCCAGAGAGCACAATAAAACTTTAGAGTAGGACATGAGATGGGAATGTGGGAGGAAGCAGTAGGGGGAAAAGGTTTGTACAATGCCAGGCAAGAATTCAGAATCACTGAGATAGGGAGGGAGAATCCAATTTAATAAACATTTATTAAGCACCTACTATATGCCAGACACTGTGCTAAGTATGAGAATATGTTCCTCAATGAGAAATTAGTTCAGCAAGTTATAGTTGTCCCCAGTGGCCAGACATTTTATGGGGAGGAGGTGCAATCTGACTCTTCTTCTGAGATAAAGGTTCCAGGCAGAGGTTCACCAATCACTGAGCCTGCCTCAGGGGAGAGTTGTCACAGGGCACCAGGCAGCTGGTATGGATGTGGAAAGTAGGGGGGACAGGAGAAAAGTGGAGGAATTGCTTTTAGTACAAGAGTTATAGCAGACTGCAGAATGTGCTAGGAAGGCAGTAGAATGACTGCCCTCAACAAAGAGCCCTTCTCTGGGGCACACAGGTCAAGTGGTGTAACAAGTTATAGCAGGACTAAGAAGGTGCTGAGAGGGGAATGGGAGGGCTGGCCTATATTTGATACAAAGATTTTTTTTTAATTGCTAGTTTCCCTTCTTACTCTAGTTGCAGTGATTTTGCTTGTGCAAAAAGCTTATCAATGTCATGTAATAAAAAATTGTCTTAACTTTTGTGACCCTATCTGCTCCTTGTTTAAGAACTGTTCCTTCACCATAGCTGTGAATGTACCTTACCTAGTTTTCTTCTAATGTTTTCATTTCAGGGCCTTTGATATTCAAATCGAGCATCCATTTTGAGCTAATTTTAGGACAGGTTGCTTTAAATATGATTTTTGGAGTCACAGAATCTTATGTATTTCAAGGAACATCAGAGATCCAATATTGCACCTGATAAAATAATTCCCTCCACAACACCCCATATGAGAGGCCTCTTCTTGAACATGTATAGGTACAGAGACACCTCACAAAACAATCCATTTAATTTATAGTCAGTTCTGAGTTTTAGAAAGTTTCTTTTGTACTAAATGGAAAGAGAGAGAAGAATGAATGAATGAATGAATGAATGAATGAATGAATGAATGAGAGGAGGTTCCTAGAGGTGGTGACATTTAAGCAGGACCTTGAAGGGTAGTTGAGATTTTTGACAGGCACTTACTAGATGGGAGAGGGCATTCCAGGTATGAGTTGGTAATGAAATCCCTCCTTTTTTATTGAGTTGAAAGATTAAATGAGTAGACTTACATAATATATTATTTTTTTCTTGTTGGGGAAGTGGCAAAATTAGACTATGAAGCCTGATTCTATTGGAACTTGTCAGTCTTTTACTTTTTTCCCCTTTGGTTAAATCTACATATTTAGACTATGCTCAGAGGAAGTCATTTATTGGGTTCCATGAGGCTTATGGTGTCGAACATATTAGATCCTTGATAAGCTTAATATATCTGTATTAATAATTAATAGGACAGCCTTATTGTTGCTAACTTTAAATCATAATTTGATTCAATTCATTCCATTTAAAAAATGTGACCACAATTCTAAAATCCCTATATATATGCAAAAGATATGTAAATATCCAAACACATACATAGATAGATAATGAGACTATAATCAATTCTAAGGTCCCTCTCATTATTCCTAAAAGAATTACATGCTTGTGGTAAGCCAGACAAACTACACTGCCATTTCTTGGATGACATTTAAAGTCTGCAAATGGGCATAACTTCTTTCTCTGGGGATTCCAATGAATTCTCTGTGGAAGATTACATATGTGTTTTTAAATGTAGCAATTTAAAAAATAAAATTTAATGGAAAGAGATAAGCTTCCCCCAACACAGACCTGTTCTGATTTTACATTTTCTCAATCTGTTTTATATGCTGCTGCAGAAAATTAAATCAGAATTGTCATCTTTGTCGTGTGCATGTGCAACAGAAGCAGAGAAGTGGGGTTAGGTACAGAACTGGAGGGAAGAAAGCTGCAAGAAACAATCATTCTGGTTTGACCTGGGATTTATTATCATTTTGTTTGAATGGGGAAAAAAATCCAACTTGGTCCTGGCTGCCTAGTTGAAGGATTGTTGATAGGATGGGGTGAGACAAATTCATGCCTGGAACCTAATTAAGGAACAGCTAGGAGGCCAGTTTGACTGAACTGTAGAATGCATGAAAGGAACTAATATGAAATTAGCCTGGGAAGTAGGTGGGAGCCAGACTGTGAAGACATTTAAATGTCAGGCTGAGATTTTATATCTAATCCTAGAGGCAATAGGGAGTCACTGGAAATCTCTGAGTGGTGGGAGGGTGTTGATCTATCTGTGTTTTAGGAATATCAATATGGCATCTGTGTGAAAGATATAAAAGCAAGAGAAGAAACTGAAGACAGAGTGACTAATTAGAAAGCTGTTGTGATAATCTGGTTGGGAAGTGATGTGACCTGAACTATTTAAGTAAAGATGAGGGGACAGATGTAAAAGATGCTATGGACCGAAAATCAACAAACCTTGATAATTGATTAGAACTGAGAGAGAGGGAAGAGTGGATGTTGACTTCAGCGTTGCAAACTTGGATGACTGGGAGGACAGTAGTGGCCCTAACCAAAACAATGAAGTTTGGAAGAAAATGCCAAGTACCATTTTGCATATGTTTAGTTTAAGATCTCAGTGGTACATCTAGGTTGAGATGCCCAGCAGGCAGCTGATAATGTGAAACTGGAATTAAGAGAGATATTAGAGCTGGAGATGTAGACTTGGGAGTCACACAGATCTTATGGGGTTTTTTTTTTTTTTTTGCCTGTGACCTTTCCTATTTGAATGTGAGCTCCTTGAGGGCAGGGACTGTGCCATTTGCTTTTCTCTACATCCATGGCATTTAGCATAGTACCTGGTATACTGTAAGTGCTTAATAAATTCTGATTGACTGTGACCACCAGAGGAGAAAGCATAGAGAGGGAAGAGAAAAGGTCTCAGAAGAGAGTTTTAAGGGATTCCCAGGTTTAGTGGGTGGAGGGTAATGATCCCACAAAAGTGAGTGAGAATGAAATGGTCAGATAGGCTAGAGGAGAACCAAGAAAGAGCAGTGTTACAAAAGCAAAGTGGGGAGAGAATGCCTGGGGATGGGGAGGGGAGGGGAGTTGAAAGTATCAGGATACAGAAAGAAGGATGAAGACTGGAAAAAAAAAAACATTGGGGTTAGCAATTAAGAGATCTCTGCTAAGCCTGGGGAAAACAATTTTAGTTGAGTGATGGAGTTGAAAACCATATTGCTAGAGACTAAAAAGTGAGAGGTGAGGAAATGGAGGCAACAATATTGAATTTCTGGGAGTCTGGCTGTGAAGAGACATAGAATGATGGGTTGAAAGAATGGAAGGCTAAAGTGAAGAATTTTTCTTAAAGATTGAGGAAAGCTGAGTGTGCCAGTAGGGAATAGGGAAGGATCCCATAAACAAGGAAAGACTTTTTTCAGTAAATTAGGAGGTGAAGTTCTCTACTGAGAAGAGGGAGAAGATATTATAGATGGGCTGAGGAAGGGAGATATAGAATCATGTATGATTTTGATATATTTATTAGAGACTCCTTGTGTACAGGGGTAGGGAACAATATATCCACATATGGCCCTCTAGGGTACAGACTTTTGACTGAATCCAAGTTTTACTGATCAAATCCTTTATTAAGGGGATTTGTTCTGTGAAGTTTGGATTCAGTCAAAGGGCCACACTTGAGGACCTAGCGTTTCCCCACCCCATATGTAGGAGAATATCTCTACATTATGGACTCAAATGTTTTTTTTAAGTCAACAATAATAAATACAGTGGTATCTGAGTACTATCTCTGTCAGTCCATTGTATGAAACAAAAAGATGTGGTTTGGTATAGTATGTCATTTGTGGAAGCCCACCTGTTCCTTTTTCATACCTTAATCAATGTATGTGTAGATTATTTATTTTTTTAATGTTTTGTAGGGATAGGGAAATAGGTCTATGGATGAGTAGTTATTGATATTTTTGTCACTCTTACATAATAATATCTGATTTTTCCCCCTGAAGAATCTGTGATAATATTAGTTAGAATTGATATGCCGCTTTAAGGTTTGCAGAGCACTTTACTTATATATCTCCTTTATTCCTGTTATTCTTCTCCTCTTTCTGATACCTTGAGAATTGATCCTTGAGTGGCCTCAAAGCTGGATCCCTTGGAGCATGAGCTTCCTCTGTGTTTTCCTCCTTAAATGCCTTCAAGATGATCCCTTGCCAAATTTTCTGTAAACCGATTTTTGTTTACATTTGTTACTGATTTATAAGATGACACTACTTATAATCACCTACCATTTTCATCTGCAAAATTTTAGAAATGAGCTTGTATTCTAAACCAGTATTTTCCTTGTATACCTCTCTCTCTACTTGGCAAGAAAGAATGTTTCCTGCCAGAGGCAGTTTCTACCTTCTATGGACTCCTTGAGGTTGATTACATCTGTTAAATTCCTTTGGGATTGGTGATAGTCCTAGTTGTCCTTTTTCCTAATTTGGTATAGATTTTAATCTATTCTCTAACAAGTCAGTGATATGGCTGTACATAAATCACCTCCACTAGCCATTTCCCATTAAATCAATTAAATTTTTTGTGATGTTATTTGGTCAGTGTTTACCATAGTCAATATCTTCCAAATCATTTCTCAATATAATCAAAAGTGAGGCTTCTGTATAGGCTATAAGCATTTGACCTTTCTTATTTCTTACTTTTGAACTATATTTTCCCTTCCTTTATGAAGAAACTAATTATCAGGATTGATTTTTAACTGGGAAAATCATTGATTTCTTCATCAAATTTTTCAACCTCTGAAATCCTCTGCAATAGATATTGGTGCAAAAACCACCATTACCTTCACTGTAATCTTTTTGCTAAAATATGATGATCTATGATACCATGGTGTCCTTTGAAATGATATTTCTTGTTGACTTAGAAAGCACAGCAAAACATTTATTTGCTTCTCCCAAGTAGAACCTATATGCCTTCTTTCCATTTAGCTCCCACTTCCTTTTCTCTCCTGGCTTCATTAATAGTGAGAACAATGTTGATTTAGTTTTACCAGTGGGTTGTCTATACTTTGATCACTGCAAAAGGAACTCTTATGTAGAGTCGTACCAGTGGTTAAATTAATGTTTAGAGCTAGTCTAAAAACTGTGTGACTTTCAGTATCCACTGACCCACTTTTCTACTATTCTGACACTGCCACTGTAGAAAAGCAAGGGCCATATACAGGACTGACAGCTATTTGTATTTTTCTCTGTTTTAATGAGTTGCCAAGGCCAAACAATTCCTCATTGAAAGATCTACCCACCGGTGATGAGCATCACTATATTTTGTTAGACCTGTCCCCCAAATCAGAGACTTTTAAAATATGTAAAGATATATTATTATAATACAATTATATAAAATATATAAATTAGCTTAAAAAAGATAATACATTCTCAGATTATATTCATAGAAACTTGGTGTCCAGAGTGAAAGGGGTGATTGTTCTCTTGGAACCTGGCATAGTAAGAGTGCCCACCTTTATTATCATCAAGGACCTCCAAGGCCATCTTTTTTCACCTCCACTTGGACAAAAATTCTTTCTGTAATATGCCTGACCAGTGGGATCCAACTTCTGCTTAGTGAACTCTAGGGGTTGGGGGAGCGGGAACTTCCCTACTTCCCACAGAATCTCTTTCCACTTTTGGATACCTCTGTTTGGAAGTTTTTCCTTATATCAAGACTAAGTCTGCCTCTTTGAAATATCCTCCCATTCATTGCTTCTAGTGTCTAGCTTAACAAAACTAATCCCTTTTCTACATGACATCCTTTCAGATACCTGAAGGCAGCTGTCATATTTCTCCTTCCCCCACCCAATTTATAATTTGGATAGGAGTTGGACTAGGAATATTTGGTTATGATTATATAAAGAGAATCGTACCGAGAGTCTAAAGACTTGAGTTTTAGTGCTAGTACTGCCCCATAATACCCTCTGTCTGGCATTCAAAGCCCTTCATAACCTGACCACCATCGCTACTATCCCCATCTTCTTACACCTTATTCCACACACACACGCACACACGCACACACCCCAAATATTCTTCTATCCAATGATATTGACCTTGCTATTCCTCACATAAGACACTCCACCTCCAGACTCCTGGCTCCTTCCAAATCCCAGTTGACATCCCGCCTTCCTCAGGAAGCATTTTCAGAGCTCCCATAATTCTAGCATCTTCCCTCTGTGATTATTTCCAACTTATCCTGTGTCTACATGATTTCTACATAGTAGTGTCCTCCTTGTTGTCTAGCCCATTAGACTGTGAACTCCTTGGGAGCAGACCTTGTCTTTTGCCTTTCTTTGTATTCTCCACATTTAGCACAGTGTCTGGCACAAAGTTGGTGCTTCTTAAATGTCTATTGGCTGACTAGATGTGTACCCTTTGCCACTTCACCTCTCTCAAACTCAGTTTACTCATGTAAAAAAAGAAACTGACTAAAAAAAGATAATGCATTCTCAGATGATATTCATGGAAACTTGGTGTCCAGAGTGAAAAGGGTGATTGTTCTCTTGATCCTGGCATAGTAAGAGTGTACACCTTTATTATTGTTAGACTAAGGTCTTTGAGAGTTGTTATGACAGAACAGACCCGAGTTCAAATCTTGACTCTGTTACTCTCTGTGTGAATTTGGGCAGATCACTTACGCTCTTGGGACCCCAGTTCCTCCTCTATAAAATGAAGGAGATGGACTATAGCCTCTAAGGTTCTGTCGAATTCTATTCCTATCTTATAATTACTTTGTTTTATGGTGGTGGGGTTTAGTCATTTCAGACCTGTTTGACTCTTTTTAACTCTTTTGGGGTTTTTCTTGGCAGATACTGGAGTGGTTTGCCATTTCCTTCTCTGTCTCATTTTACAGTTGAGGAAACTGAGGCAAACAGGGTTAAATTACTTGCTTAGGGTCATACAGCTAGTAAGTGTCTGAACTTGAACTTGGATCTTCTAGACTCCAGGGCTGAAGCTCTAGCCAAAGAGCCATCCGGCTCATATAACATACATCAAATCTCCATTTGAATGTAAACTCTTTGAACAGAAAGACAGTTTTTGCTTTTTTTTGTTGGCTAAGCAGCATACCTGACATAGTGCTTAATAAATATTGGTAGATTAATTGACTGAACCTCTGAAGACCTCTGAAAATAATCATCCAGCAAACATTAAGTGCTGACTGTGTACTGCTAGGATAAATGAAGTGTAATACCAATGCTCCAAGAGACTGATATCTAGTAGAATACAGGCAAAATGAATTAGCAAGACTTTAATGTAGTAAAAAAGAATTTTTAAACCATTTGAAATATCATAATGATAAGCAGATGGGATCATAGAGTTAGAAATGGAGAAAGAAGACCTTTGAAATCATATAGTCCGTTGAACTCAGTTTACATTGGAGGAAACACTCAGAGAGTTTAACTGATTTGTTCCAGGTCAGTTTTAACCTCAAATCCTTATTTGCTGTCAATCAATAAACACTTACTAAGGGCCTACCAAGCATCAAGCATTGTTCTAATTGGGGATTCAAAAAGAGGAAAAAGTCTCTCCCTGCCCTTTAGGAGCTTACAATCTAACAGAGGAGACAACCTTCAGAACAAATATATACAAGTAAGCTATGTACTGAATAAATAGGAAATAATCAAAAGAGGGAAAGCCCTAGAATTAAGAGGGGTTAGGGAAAGTTCAGTAGAAGATGGGGTTTTGTTGTTTTATGACATCAGGGAAATGATGACATGTCTTGCAGTTTACTGTGATTTGAGTGAGGGAAGGCTGGGGGAGATCACCAGCCTCACTTTCACCTCCAGGGCCATCTGGGTCCAGTGGCCAGATATCCGTTAGGACAACTGGAGATAGCCCAGGATGCATTGGGAGACACTGGCCTTTGTAGGCTAAGGTTCTTACTTAGAGTGAGGTAATAGGCCCATTCTATGAATAGGCCTCTTTAAGTTAATCAAGGGGGTGCCCCCTTTAATTTAGAAAGAAAAAAAAGTCAAACTCGGAGGGGAGGACCCTCAGGTTTCCTCCCCAAAAGAGAAACAGTTAACTATTTAGTATTTACATTCACTCTGTGCTAGGAAGGCAGGGACCTATTTAGACCAATCTATGAGGTCCAGAGTGAACTGGATTTAAGGCTTGATCTTTCATCAATAAAGCCAGTCAACCCAAAGGATAAAAGGCAGCTTTTGGCCATCTAAATGTACTGTCCCCTGGGCAAAACACCCCTAGGCAAGGACTGAGAAGGTAGGATTTAAGTGGGACTTAGAGGAAGCCAGGAGCTTCTGAAGGTGGAGCAAAGGAAGAACCAGGGATCAGCCAGAGCAGAGAAATGGAGTGTCTTGTTCCTGGAACAGTCAGGAGACCTGTGTCACTGGATGGAAAAGTGTCTGTCAAGCAGGTGTAAGAAGACTGGAAAGGTAGATGGGGCCTATGTTATGAAGAGCTTTGAATGCCAAACAGAAGATTTTATATTTGATCCTGTAGATAATAGGGAGCCACTAGACACTGGAGTTAACTGAGTAGGGGAGTGTGTGAGTGTGTGTGTGTGTGTGTGTGTGTGTGTGTGTGTGTGTGTGTGTGTGTGTGAAATAATTGGAGCTTTAGGAAAATCACTTTAGATGATACATACTGCTATCAGCTAGGAAGCCCAAATCAATTAAACTTTTAACAATTCAGACAAACTGGGACAGAATAAATGTAGTTAAAAAATCTGCCCTCCACCCCCTCACCCCGCCCGCTTCCACACACACACAAAGAAAAGGAAGCTGTACTTCCAACACTGGGTGTCTAAATAAAGCTCATAGAAATGAAAATCTTTTGCAAATTAGGCTAGTCTTTCTTCTCTAATAATTTCTGTTAATTCAGTTCACCCATCATCCCCTAGGCCAGTGTTAATTTGCTGCTACCTGCTTCCATCCTTTCTCCCAGATCTGATCCAATTGCTAGCACTTCCCTTCTGAGTAGAAGGCAAGAGAACATCTAAGCCCCTTTTCAACCAAGAGAATTTCTTTCCTATAAAGTGACTTGAAAGCTTCTCTGTATAATCCTGTGGATTTCTGCTTCAGACCATAAGATGCCCCAACTGTGAAGCAGGAGTTTGGAGCCAATGCAGTGAGATGAGAATGAGCCTGAGAGCTATGCTCTCCCCTATTCCACAATCAAATCAAAGATTCATTTTTAATCAGCAGACCATAGGGAAAGCTAATAAAGCTATGCTGGCTGGGCTGGGGGCAGTGATCGCCGTCTCTTTCCCAGAGAAATCCAAGCATCACAGGATGCCCAGTCTAGGCACTGAGACACAAAGGCCCCCAAGGCCCAGGCCAGGAATAGCATATGTAAGTCTGTCTGGACTGTCTGTCCTTTACTCTCATTTGCAATTCATCCTGGCATCTTTATACCTAGCTGCCAACTGGACTTCCCCTTCTGGAGGGTGCCTGTTGAAGATGACCCTGTCTCCTCACATTGTGGCTCAGTGATTACAGCAGTTTTCCATAATTAGGTCAGTTCTTTGGGTCCAGAGGCAGTAAGCAATGGGGACCACATAAATGAGCCTCCCCTGGGATGGACAAGCCACCTCAATGCCCCGCTATTCCAGCCCCTCCCTATAGCTCAGGGAAAACTATTCTCCAAAGGCAGGAAGCAGCAGAAACAATTGCCAGACCAAATGCTGTATGGGAAAATGAGAAGGGGGGTTGGAAACACAAATCTCAGGTCCTTAGAAAGGATTTTTTAAAGACTTAAAAGAAAGCTTTCACTTTCCACTTTTGGCCAAACTGGTCTGTTTTCCATTCCATACAAGAGACCCAGTTCTTGTCTCCCTGCATTTCCTTAAGATACACCTCAGTCACCATCTCCTTCATGGAGCCCTTCCTGATTCCCCTTTCCTCCCAAACTACCTTGTCTTTCATTACTTTGTATAGATTTATCTTTATTCACATTACATCTATGCTATACGTATTTACTGCATGTCATTAGTAGGTGTTTAATAAATGCTTGTTGCTTGATTTAATTAATAAACATTTATTAAACTCCTACAGTGTGATTGTTGATTGATCCCCTATTGTTACTCAAGCCAGAGTGTATTCTCTATCTGGGCACTAATCTATCCTGAGAGCTGGTTTTATACCACAAATGACTTCACCTGTCTCAGGTTCACTATCATTATTTAGTTTCACTGAGAAAGACATTTCCCCCTTCTAGGCTTCAGTTTCTATTTTAAAATGATGAGGTTGGACTACCTGCTAAGGTTATATTTCTAGCTTTAAAACCCTTTGAATTCTGTCCTTTAATCCCCAAAGTAGAGATTAAGAAGAGGAAGGGGGTAAAAGTACTAAGTAATCTGTCTTTTTCTTTCATCAGGCTTTTGAGCTTATGAAAGTGACACATGGCAGAGACCACAGCCTGGTAGAAGACCTGATGCTACTTTTGGGAGACTGTGAGGCCAATCTGCAAGTGGCATTGGCATGAGTGGACCCAACCCTAGGCCAGAAGACTGCCACTCTGAAGGATTCAAGAAGGCTGACCATTTCAGCCCTTGATTGTCCAGATTAGGTCATAAACATTGGAATCTACCAAACGAGCTTTCTGTTTGCTGTGTGAACCTCACCTCTCAAAAATGCTGTGCTGTGTTTATCTAGATGCCTAGTATTGTCTGTGTGGTTTGTAAATAACAGGAACCACAGAGTTAGAAGGAAACTAAATTATAATAAACAGGAGGTTTGGTAGGCAATGCCATCTGGCAACTGGTGATGCATTTTTTTTTCCTTCCTCATTAGCAATCTTTGCGTGTAAGGTCTCAGTGTGTGAGATACAGATTCAGTTCTATATGACCGAATCATCTGCATTGACTGAGTGCCTACTATGTGTATAATGTTGCTAGGTACTGGAGATAGATAAAAATGAAATAGTATTTTCATTCTACCTGTGAATTCTCTCCTCCCTCACTAGCAGATTTTCATAATTATTATCTGGGGAGGAATCAGTTGTTTTTCATTCATTTCTATGCAAAAACCTTCTTAGAAGCCTATCTGTGAAAAGATAGATTTTTCATGAAAAAATCCCATGTATTCCTCTCCCTTCTCCCCACCCCCTTTATATCTGCAGCTCAAATTTAGGAAAATGAAAATCTTAATCTAATTCTGGGAAAAGATCATTCTGAGCTACCCTCACCTGTGGTATTAGAACAGGCAAGGTATGTTTAATGCAAAAACCAAAATGAGTCTATGTCCTCCGTGAACCTTCTTTCCCATTCCAAACACTGTGTAAATCTTTGTCACTGTTGCCACATGGGTTTTTTGTTTTTCTTTTTGAAATAAGGAGGGTTGGAAAGGAGTAATGAAAGTAGCCCTGGAGCTTAAGATACACCTTCAATGTGGGTGCACTCCAAGGCCCTTTTCTGAACCACCTTTTCCCTTTACACTCCCTCATGGGGACTTCATCAGCTGACCTGATGATAATTATCATCTTTAGGTAGGTGATACCCAGATCTTTATGTGGTTCTAGTCACTTTTTCCCCCTAGTTACCGAGTGCATTCCAACTAAGGTGACCCCCTCAGGCATCGAAAACTCATATCCAAAACAAAACACAACACTGTTCCCAACTCCCTGTTTCCCAATGTCCCTCTTCCTTCCTTTTCCTCACTGTATGTATTTCTACATATAGATACACACACATGTATACACACCATATATCCATCTATATGTACAGATGTACATGATAGGTGTGCCCATGTAAGATATATATGTCCATGTGGGTTGTCTAAATGTATAGACAGGAAATTCATGGCTTTCATAGATAGGTGTCTCTGGAATGTAATCTATTATCTCACAGGGAAACAAGGATTTCCTGCCTTGATGAGAGCAGAAGGGGCGTCACTGGGCACTTGCTACTTCACCTCATCTCTTTGAGAGGGTGTATCACACTAAGCTGCCCCCGTCAGATAGTGCTAGTCTTAGGGATACAATGGATTCAGAAGGAAAGGTGCTGCTCAGGTCACTCATAAGGAGAGAGGGTAGCCTCAAGCTTATAGCCACCAGCTTGAACCCTTTCCACCAAATACTGGTCATAGAAAAGATTATCACAAATAGTGAATACTAAGCAAACCCATTTATCCAAGCAAATGGAAATTGAAGAAGTTATACAAATTAGAATAAAATAAAAAAAACATACCAAAGGGAATGAGTTTTGGAACTTCTAGTCACATGAGCAACAAGAAGATGAATTAGACATTTTATTGTGATCCCCATGAATTCTCACATCTTTCCAAGGTGAAAATTATGTGCCAAGAATAAAGCTACTTCAGCTACCTCCATGGTCTAGGACACCCAGAACCAAAAAAATAAAAATTTAAAAAAAGTCCACAAATGGATGCTTACTGATCCTGAACTCATTCAGCACCTCTTCCCATCTTCATGCTACCATCAGTGAGATGGTACTAGTAGACCTAAGAACCTCACACAGGCTCATTCCCATCCTCCCCTCCATCTTTTCAGTGCTGTGGAGCCCCCAGCTCCAGGCTATAGAGATTTGCCCAGGCTACAAGAGAAAGCCAGGCAATCACCGCTCCTCAGGAACAAAAGTCCACCCAGGGCCACACCCTTGTAGCACTAGTGCAGCAAAGCTCTGAACTGCTACTGCTGAGCAGAGAACTGAGGAAGAGGAGTAGTGGGACAGGTCAGTACAGGCCACACTATGAACTGGGGGAATGGAAGGAACTAGCCCTCCTTCACTAAACCTGAGAGAAAGACCATAGCATCCAACTAAGGCCAGTTTTAACAACCCAAAAGGCACCTGGGGCAGAGACATAGGCTGGTGAGCCATGAATTGTCCAGCATAGGAGGAGGCTGAGATGTTTTGAGACCTTAGCTTCCAAGGAAATCACAATTAGATGGAAGGAAGTCAGAAAGTATTTGGTACAGAAAATGAAAGGAGGAAAAGACTGAAATTACCCAAGTTTTCAGGAAGAAGAAAACTCAGAGACTTTGCATATAAACAGATAAATCAACAGGAAAAACAGTAACAACAGAAGGAAATGTGGTCTCCAGATCTAGTAAACTAGTTAAGGCATCTGTGAATAAATACTGAAAAACAAAAGGAATGATCCAACGTTGATAAGACAGAGACAGATGAGACCCCATAGAATTTGAGGAGAACATGGAATCACAGCATGCTATTCTTGAGTGATTTAAAAGAGAAATGGGAATTATAAGAACCAAATTTATGGCCTGCAGAGCAAAAATAATAAACAGAATAGAAAAAACTGGAATCTGCAATGGCAGTCTCATCAAATAAACAAATGAGAGGACAATAGATTGGGAGTGTGGATAACAACGGAAAGAAAGTCTAGAAGAGAAGAAAAAAAATTTAATGCAAATATGCTCACCACACATATTGATCTTATAGACAGGACAGACAGAAACAACCTAGGGATCATAGGTATCCTAGAAGAACAGGCCACATCAAAAGAATCAAAATGAAGGAAAAATAGAATGGAATTGCCCAGGACTTCCGAAAATAGAAAATAAAATTTCAATTGAAATAATTTACAGATTACCTCCAGGGAAAAAAAAAAATCTGCAAATTCCAAAACACAGAGTGGTTCAATTTAGTAATTCAATTCAGAAACAGCAAATTTTGTAAGAAATCAAGAGAAATACTTTTAAATACAAAGGAAAGGATATTCAAATAATATGACTATGATGTATCACTAGAAAATGAAGGAAAGAATAGCACAATGTAAAAAAAATAATAGAATAATGAATAATAGAGTTAAAGATGTAGCCCAGGTTGAGCTATCCTGCAAATCTGATTTTATAACCATATAGGAAAAAAACATGTTCAATAATAAAGAAAAGTTTGAAACATTTTAGAAAGAAAACCAGAACTGGAGAGATTATTTGCTTTTTGAATACTCCCAAACAGAAATGCAGGAGAGTGAATAAATCCAACAGTAGTGTGACAACGGAACCATTTAGAGTCTTCTTTCTAAATAATACACAAGGAGGGGCAGCTAGGTGGCACAGTAGGCAGAGTACCAGCCCTGGTATCAGAAGAACCTGAGTTTAGATGTGACCTCATACACTTAACACTTGCTAGTGTGTGACCCTGGGCAAGTCACTTAACCCCAGTTGCCTCATGCTGGCCCTCCCAAAAAATGTACACAAGGAGATGGGTGAAAGTTAGAAATCTCATAGAGATATGAAGAGAAGACAAAGGGACTGAACCTGACAACATCCTGCCTACATGTCAGTGATTTTTTGTGGGACTGTATTGCAACATGGGAAGATACATGAAGGGAAGGAGGGGAACAAGGAGATAGAGAGGAACATGTGATATACTGAGGTCAAATTAAAGACTATCCAATGAGAGGTGGTTCTCTGTGGTCTCAGAGAAGAGTACAAGGGAGTGGGTGAGGAGGGAGGCAATGAAAATGGGGAGAAGGGAAGGAGACCTTATTTTGGTGATGAGAGGAGGTTCTGCTGGTGAATGCTTCTATGAGTGAAGAGAGGTGGCCTGTGAAAAGAGATAAGGACCTTATTATACTGGGTGAGGCCTGGGGGATTTGGTATTTGAAAAGTCTACTTATCCGACATTGGGAAGGAGGGAGAGCCCCTGGGAGGCAGCTAGAATCTGGAGAAGCAGGAAAGTATGGACCCAAGAAGGAGATTTTAGACAAATGTGGGATGGGAAATGAAGGTAACCAGGAGACAGTATCGATCAGTAGTGAGCTGCATAATCAGGGAGGTGGTGATGGGGTGGGGGGGTTCCATGAAAGCAGTGTCCTCTATGACAGCTGTAATAAATGGCATTGTTCTGGGAATGAGGCACAATGGAAAAGGAGAATCCATTGGGCAAGTTCTAAAAATCAGTGGCAGAAACCTTCTAGATGGGAGAGCCTAGAATGGATACCTTAGAAGCTTTGATTATATGAGGAAAACAGAGAAAAGAGAGAGACCAGATACTTATAGGAGTAATGACATAGAGAATGAAGTCTAGAGTAAAGAGAAAGAGGGTGGATAATGAGAGTTAAGAGAAAACCTTTTTGGAAAGATACACCAAAAAAAATTTTTTTTAACTAATGAACAGGACTAGATGAGGGGAGGAGAAGAAAGGGTAATCTGAAAGGGAAAAAAAAGGAGGGGGAGAAATACATAACCAGACATAAATAGGAGAGAAAAAGAAACTAATAAACAAAACCCCAAGGAAAATGGGTAACAAATGAGAAAAGGGGATGAGGGGTGAGAGAAAGAGAGCCAGTGGGAATAGGACCACCTTTAAAAGATTATTAAAATAACTGAAGGAACATAGTACTATGTTTATACAGAAGTAAAGGGGGGGGGGAAATCACCATTTGAAAAAAAAAACCATTAGAGACAGATGGAGGAAAATATAAACCTAACTCATAACTTTAAATGTGAATGGATTAAAAAATCCAGTAAAATTGGATGGGAAAATAAAACCTACAGTCTGTTGCTTATAAGAAACATATTTCATGGGGTAGATAGATGGCCCAGTGAATAGAGCACCAGCCCTGGAGTCAGGAGGACCTGAGTTCAAATGGGGCCCTAGACACTTAACACTTACTTGCCAGGTGACCTTGGGAAAGTCACTTAACCCTAATTGCCTCGTCTTCAGTCCTCCAAAAAAGCAAAAACAAAAATAGAAACATATTTCAAAAAACATACACAAAATAAAACTGATGGGATGAATAAATATTTGCTATGTATCAAGTAAGTCCAAAAAAATCAGGAATTGCAATCATGTTAACTGATAAAGCAAAAACAAACATTTGAATAATAAAAAGGGGTAAACAAGGAAACTAATATGCTAAAAGGAACCTAAAAAACAAACCAGTATCTGTAATAAACTTATACACTCCAAATGCCTCAGCATTCAAATTCATCAAGGAAATATCAATGGAGCTAAAAGAAGACACAAATTAGTAACATGATAGTGACTAAAAGTTTCAGTATCTCTCAACTTTACATAAGTCTAATAGAAAGACAAACAAAAGGGAAAATATGGAACTGAGTAAATTTCTGAAGAAACTAGAATTAAAAGAATTAGAAGTAGTTTTTAAAAATTAAAAGACTTTTAAATGGGACAACAAAACAATATACATATATTTTCAGAACTACATGGGACTTTTATAAAATTGGCTGGGCACAAAGAAATTGCAAACAAATATTTTAAAAGGGCACAAATAGTTCATATATCCCTTACAGACCATAATGTAATAAAAATAGAAATTGGTTCAGGAACTATAAACACAGTTTATAAAATACAGTTCCCAAATAGAGTTTTTGTTGTTCTTTGTTCTTTATTCTCAAATAGAACCATGACATCAGGGAGGTGATGCCATGACTTGCATGTGAATTGGATTTAAGTGAGGGGGACTGTGAAAGCCTCACTTTCTCCCCTGGAGCCATCTGGGTCCAGTGGTAAAATATAGATCAGTACCACAGGAGATGGCTCTGCATGCAACTGGAGACCAAGCCTGGCCTTTTTAAGGAAGACCTTTCCCAGGTCTCAGTTTCACTGAGGCACCTCCATTCAGTGATTAAAGCTAGGTAAGAAATGAGGCTGAGAATGGCCTCTTTTACCTAGTCAAAAAATTAAAAATTCAACCCGAGAGTGGAAGATCCTCAGGGTTTCTGGCCAAAACAGAAAAAATTGCTATTTACATTCACCCTGAGTCAATCAGGACCCAAATAATAACCAAGTGGGGCTTGACCAGGGACCTATGGTAGGCCAATCTAGGACAGCCAGAGTGATTTGGATTTAAGGAATGGTCCTTAAGAAAAAAAAATACCTATCCCATAAACCCCAAGTTATCTTGTGAGGTTTTAGCCATCAAAATTTACATTTCTTTCAATAAAGTATCCAAAAATAAGGGTATGATATCCTATGTGGACTGAAGGGAGGGGAGGCAGGGAGGAAGAGAGAGAGAGAGAGAGAGAGAGAGAGAGAGAGAGAGAGAGAGAGAGAAAATATTTCTCAAATAGAGACTTAATAATGAAATTTAAACAATGAATGGGTCAGAGAATAAATCATAGAAACAATAACTATGTTAAAGAGAGCAATAATGATGAAACAATATAACAAAATTTCTCTTATGCAGCTAAAGCAGTCCAGAGGAAGGGAGCCAGGAATCATTCCCTTACAGTCATTAACAAAATAGAAAAATATAGAAAATTAATGAACTGAGTTGTATTTTAAAAATCAGAAAATCAACAAACCTAAAATTAGCCCAAAAGAGGAGATATTAAAAATTAGAGGGGAAATAAGCCTAAAAGCTGGTTCTTTGAAGACTGAAAGTGATAAACTCTTAGCTAATCTGATTTTTTAAAAAGAGAACAGATAAGTCAATAAAATAGTAAATGATCAAGGTAAAATCACAGTAGAACCATAAGAAATAAAAATAATCAGAACATATTAAGCACAGTTACATGTTAACAAAACTGAGGAGACAAAAGAAATGAAATACCTTCAAAAATATAAAATAACCAAAATACCAGAAGACTAGATATAGTTCTTAAATATCTCAGTCTCAGAAAAAGAAACAAATATAGCTGTAAAGGCACTGCCAAAGAAAAAACTTGTCCTGATGGATTCACAGAAGAATTCTATCAAACTTTTAGGGAATAATTAGTACCTATTCACAAATAATTCTCAAAAATTAAGAAATCCTTCCAGAATCATTTTGTGAAACAAATAGAATCCTAATGCTTAAATCAGAGAAAGATAAAACACAGAAAGAATTCTATAAGTCAATATGATCTTTGACTCAAATATTTTAAATGACATCCTATCAAACAAACTACAGTGGTTTTATCCAAAAAATCACTCATTATGATCAAGTGGGATGTATATCAGCAGTGCAAGGGTAGTTCAACATTAGGAAAATAATTCATATAATTAATCACATTAAACCCAGGACATTCGGAACCACATGGTCATCTCAAAAGATGTAGAAAAAGACTTTGTCAAAGTACAACACTCTTTTACACACAAAAAAACAAAAAACAGTACAAAGTATAAGTATAGAGGGACTTTTTTTAATATAAGAAACATATATCTAAAACCAAATACAGAATCATGTGCAATGGTAAGGGATGCCCATTCTCCCCACTAGTATTTAATATAGTTCTGAAAATACTATCAATAGCAATTAGACAAGAAAAAGAAATAAAAGGGTTACAGATAAGTAAAAAGGAAATAAAACTATCCCCACTTGTTGACAATATGGTGATTTACTTAGAAAAGCCTAGGGAACTTGAAAAGTTGCAGGCAACAAAATAAATCCTCAAAAATCAACATTTCTATACAACAATAGCAAAACACAAGAAGCAATCATAAAAAGGGAAATCAAGTTCCAAATAACTACAAAATGCATAAAAAACCTGGGAATAAGCCTCCCAGAGCACATAAAAACCTTGTATAGATTCAATTACAAAGTGTTCCTTAAAGAAATAAAGAACAACTTCAATATTTAGAGGACTATTCAGTGTTCATGGCTAGATCATACCAATAGGATTAAAAAGATAATTCTACCAAAATTAATTTATACTTTTAATCAAATTGCCAAGGAGATACTTTATAGAACTTGATAAAATAATATGAAATTAATTTGGAAAAAGAAAAGATCTAGATCATCAAGGGAAATTATAAAAAGTAGTAATGATGAAGGAAGAATAGCACTTACAGACATCAAACTATATTATAAAGCAGCAGTCATCAAAATCATCTGTGATTGGTTAAGAAATAGAGAGACGACAGAAATAAAATCAGATCTAAATAGTTGGAAAAATATCAATTGCTCGTGGCTGGGTCGAGCTAATATAATAAAAATGACAATTTTACCCAAACTAAATTATATATTTAGTGCCATTCCAATCAATTTACCAAAAAACTACTTTGTAGAGTTAGACAAAATAATAACAAAATTTAGTTGGAAAAACAAAAGGTCTAGAATATCAAGGGAATTAATGAAAAGAAATGCTAGGGAAGGTGGACTAGCTATGCCAGATCTTAATCTGTATTATACAGCAGCAGTCATCAAAACTGCTTGGTACTGGCAGAGGTGTAGAGTAGTGGATCAATGGAATAGATTAGGTGCAGGAGACCCAGCAGTTAATGAATATAGCAATCTATTGTTCGATAAACCCAAAGACCCCAGTTTTTGGGATAAGAATGCACTATTTGACAAAAACTGCTGGGAAAACTGGAATACAGTATGGCAGAAACTGGGCATAGATCACTATCTAACACCATATACCAAAATCAAGTCTAAATGGGTGCATGATCTAGGTGTAAAGGATGATACTGTAAGCAATTTGGGAAAGCAAGGAATAGTTTACCTGACAGATCTGTGGAGAGGGGAAGATTTTAGGACCAAACAAGAATTAGAGAGCATTATAAAATGCAAAATGGATAATTTTGATTACATTAAATTGAAAAGCTTCTGCACAAACAAAGCCAATGTAACCAAGATCAAGAGGGAGGTGGGAAATTGGGAAAGAATTTTTACAACCTGTGTCTCTGATAAAGGACTCATTTCTAAAATTTATAGAGAATTGAGCCAAATCTATATGAATACAAGTCATTCCCCAATTGAGAAATGGTCAAAGGATATGAATAGGAAGTTTTCAGAGAAAGAAATTAAAGATATCTATAAGCATATGAAGAAATGCTCTAAATCACTATCAATTAGAGAAATGCAAATCAAAACAACTCTGAGATACCACATCTCTCCAGTCAGATTGGCTAAGATGACAAAACAAGAAAGTGACAAATGCTGGAGAGGATGTGGGCAAATTGGAACGCTAATACATTGCTGGTGGAGTTGTGAACTTATCCAACCATTCTGGAGAGCAATCTGGAATTATGCCCAAAGGATTATAAATAATTTCATACCCTTTGACCCAGCCATACCACTCCTAGGGTTATATCCCAAAGAGATCATAGTAGTGGGAGGAAGAACCATATGTACAAAAATATTTTTAGCAGCCCTTTTTGTGGTTGCAAAGAATTGGAAACTAAAGGAGTGCCCATCAATTGGGGAATGGCTAAACAAGTTGTGGTATATGAATGTAATGGAATTTTATTGTGCTATAAGAAACGAGGAGGTGACGGATTTCATAATTACCTGGAGAGACTTATACAAACTGATGTTGAGCGAGAAGAGTAGAATCAGAAGAAATTTGTATACAATCACAGACATACCATATCTGTGACAACCAACTATGACAGACTGGACTCTTTTCAGCAATGCAGTGATATAAGTTAATCCCGAATGACTCAACAAAGTGAGAAATGTGCCATCCAGAGATATAACTAGAAAGAACTGAGCCTGAATCCTGATGGAAGCAAACTAAATGATCTTGTTCTTCTCATTGTTTGGTTGTACTTCTTCCTTACCATCTTTCATCCCACCTAGTACAATATGCCTTTGTAATTGGAATAATGTTTAATATGAATGCATTTGCAGACCCTATACTGTACTATATGATGTCATGAGGGGAGGGGGGAGGGAAGTAAAGGAAATTTGAAAATCAAGGAACTATGGAATTGAATCTTGTCAACTGAAACTAAACTAATAAATTAATTTAAAAAAAAAAAAAAGAAATAGAGAGACGGGGGGGGGGGAGGGGTGGAGCCAAGATGGCGGAGTAGAAACAGCTCATCCAAGCCACTCTGCCCCCAGATTCCCCCCAAACTATGTAAAAGGGGACTCTGAACAACTTCTGGAGCCCCAGCACCCACAGAACGACACAGAGAAGCTAACCTCCCACTGAGGACATCCCAGCAGCCCTGCAGGAAGGACCAGCACAGCGGTCTGGGAGCTGGCAGCGCACAGCCCGCAGAGCGCGGGAAGCCGAGCCGGAGCCAGAGTTGAGGTCCCCTTGAGCCGAGGTTTTAGCCCCAGGGCACCAGGGCCAACAGCCAGATGGAGGAACCCCAGAACACCAGTAGCTGTGGCGACTCCAGAATTATCAACATAGACATGCCTAGGACAACGTAAGAGGTTAGTGTCCTATGGACTTTGGGACCTGTATTTGGGGAATGTGTCAGCTTCCTCCCCTGGGGGCTAGAAGCCGCTGAGGAGACACTCCATTTTGTAGTTTTCAGACGTAGCTCCAGCTCCTGGCCTGCAATTAATTGTAGGGAGATCCAGCAATCAGTCTTGGGGGGGTAATCGCTCTTGCTTTAACCTCCCTGGATCTGGATTGTGTTCTAGGGTGGAAGTCGTGGGTGGGTTTACAGCTTGCCAGAAACGGAAGTTGCCCCGCACACGTTCGGGACGAAAATTCCTCTAGCTGGCCTTAAAGCCATAGTGTGGCAACAAGCCCAAAAGTCAAGCAATTAAGTGGCAACATGCCAAGGCAAAGGAAACAGAAAAATGCAACCCTAGACTCCTATTTTGGGGGCATAGAGCGGGAAAAGGACTGTGAGGTCAGAAGTCCTGCTCCAAAAGCCCCAGGGGAAAACATGAGCGGGTTGCAGGCCATAGAGGACCTTAAGAAGGACTTTAAAAATCAAATAAGAGAAGTGGAGGAAAAATTGGAAAGAGAAATGAGAAGGATGCAGGAAAAGTATGAAATGAGGGTCAACAGCCTGACTGAGGAAAACAACACCTTAAAAAATAGACTAACTCAAATGGCAAAGGAGGCCCAAAAGGGCAATGAGGAGAAGAATGCCTTAAAAAGTCGAATTTGCCAGATGGAAAAAGAATCTCAAAAGTTCACTGAGGAGATTCATTCCTTCAGAGTTAGACTGGAGCAAATGGAAGCTAATGACTTTATGAGAAATCAAGATGCTGTTAAGCAGATCCAAACAAATGAAAGATTAGAAGGCAATGTGAAATATCTCATGGGAAAAACCACTGACCTGGAAAATAGATCCAGGAGAGATAGTTTAAAAATTATTGGACTACCTGAAAGCCATGATCAAAGAAAGAACCTAGAAATCATCCTTCAAGAAATTCTCAAGGAAAATTGCCCTGATGTTTTAGATACAGAGGGCAAAAAAGAGGTTGAAAGAATCCACAGATCACCTCCTGAAAAAGATCCCAAAAAGAAAACTCCCAGGAATATTATAGCCAGGTTCCAGAATCCCCAGATCAAGGAGAAAATACTCCAAGCAGCCAGGAAGAAACAATTTCAATATTGTGGAAACACAATCAGAATAGCCCAGGACCTGGCAGCTTCGACACTGAGGGATCGAAGGGCATGGAATATGATATTCCAGAGGGCAAAAGAACTGGGAATGAACCCAAGGGTCACCTACCCAGCAAAACTGAGTATTTTGTTTCAGGGGAAAATATGGTCATTCAGTGGAATAGAGGACTTTCAAGCATTCCTGAGGAAAAAACCAGAATTGAATAGAAAATCTGACATCCAGACACAAGAAGGAAGAGATGCCTGAGAAGGTAATCAGGGAAAAGAAATCAAAAGGAACTTATCAAAGTTGAACTATTTACATCCCTATATGGAAAAGCAATAACGGTGACTGATGATATCTTTCTCACTATGAAAATAATGGAAGAAGGGTGTGTGGTCATATGAGTACATATGTGAATGTGTATGTAGATGGTTACAGTTATATATGGATAGAGGGCATAGGTTGAATTTGTTGGGAAGGGAGAATACTCAAGGGATGAAATTATGAGGTGAGAGAGGAAAGTGGCAAGAGGAGATGGGGAAAGACAGGGTAGGGTATAGGATAAACTATCTTATGTAGAAGAAGCAAGGGGAAGTGGTTGTAAGGGGGGAAGAATAGGAAGGCAAAAAGGCAAAACCACATTCTCATTGAATTTGGTTCAGGGAGAGAATGACATACATGCTAAATGGGATATCTCAGCCTGCAGCAGAATAGGGGGAAGGGGGATGAGAGGAGGGAAGATGGATGGGAGGGCATCCTTGGGGGGAGGGGTGGTTGGAAGTACCCACTATAGAAGAGGGACAGGATCATGTAGGGAATGGACCAGGTGGGGGGTGGGATGAGTGGGAGGGAATTGTAAGCAGCCTTGTACAGTATATCTACTATGATAATGTTTTGCATAGCTAGACACGTACAACATATACTGAATTACTATCTCCCCAGAGGGAATGGGTGACAAGGGAAGAAGGAAATGGATCTGAAATTCGAGGTCTTAACATTAAATGTTTCAAATATATATAAATACTATTATTAATACTCTTTTGCTTATAATTGGGAGATAAGATGTACAGGCATTGGGACACAAAGATTCACCTTCCTCTAATGGAAAAGTCGAAGGGGTTATGGGAGAGAGCAGATTGGAGGAAGCGATATCTTGTGGGACTGCTATTCTGGGAGGTTGGGTAGGGGAATAACGGGGGGGAAATGATTGTAACTCAAAATCTGGCAGAAATGAATGATGTAAAACAGAAGTTAATAAAGCATTTGTTTAAAAAAAAGAAATAGAGAGACATATCAATGGAATAGACTAGACAAAGGAGACTCAGGAATAATTGAACTCAATAATGTAATGTTTGATAAAAATGGAAAACAAATTACTTAGGAAAATATTCCTAATCGATAAAAAATACTGGGAAAACTGCAAAGTAATCTGGCAGAAATTAGGCTTAGACTAACACTTTACACCATATTTTACAATATAGTTTAAATGGATACATGACCTTGATATTAAAGATCATACTATAAAAAAATAAGAAGAGAAACAGATAATATACCTCTCACAACTATGAGTAAGAAATATGCTATTAACCAAACAAGAGATAGAAACATTTACAAAAGATAAAATAGGTAACCTTGATTACTTGGAACTGAAAAGCTTTTGCATGGAGAACAACCTTATACATTGAGGATAGGACAGAAAATGATTGGGGGGGAAATCTTTGTATCAAACTTCTTTAATAAGTGATTGGTATCCAAGATGTGAATATATATGAATATTTATGTATTATGTATATATATATATTTATGTGTGTGCATCTGTGTGTATACATACAATTCTCCAATAAATGGTCAAAGGATATGAACAAATAGTTCTTTAAAAAAAACTGCAAAGTATTAACAACTACATAAAAAAAATCCCCAAAAGATAAGAGGAATACAAAGCAAAACAATCTTGAGGTTTTTTCTGAAATTTTTCCAAAATTATAAAAAAATGGCAATAGTCAATATTGGTTATAGAAAGATAGACATATTAATACATTGTCGGTGGAGCTGTGAAATGGTATAATCACTTTGGAAAACAATTTGGAATTATGTAAATAAAATTATTAAAATGTCTATACCCTTTGAACCAGAGACTCCATTATTGCGTTTATAGCCCAAGGGAGCCATCAATAAGAAAAGAAAAGTCTATCAATACTCCAAAATATTTATAGCAGCCTCATCCCTTTTTTCGATAGCTAAGAACTGAAAACAAAGTAGATAGCATTGATGGGGGAACAGTTACACAAATTGTGGTGCATAGATGTAAAGTAATATTATTGTGGTTCAAGAAATGAAGTGCATGAAGATTATAGAGAAGCATTGAAAGAGCTGGTGCAGAGTAAAGTGAGCAGAGCAAAGAAACAATATACACAGTAACTACAACAATATAAATGGAAAGAACTACACGCCCCCCCCAAAAAAACAAAAAAAACCAAACATAACAAAATTATAAAAATCAAGCAGGACTCTAAGAGAGATGAGAAGACATCTCCAACCTATCCCTCTGTGATGGTAAGAGATCCACAGTTGTTACACATTGCACATGTTTTCTGACTTTTTATTTTAATGCATCAATCAGCTGTACTGAGCTTTTTTCCTCTCTGAAAAAAATACTATTTGTCATATGGGATGGCTCTCTGGGAGGGAGATAAGGGGAAGAATACTTGGGATAGCTATAGAAAATATCAATAAAAACTTGTTTGTTGAGAAAAGAGTGAATCAGTTCTTTAAACTGAAGAGAGATGAGATCTCAGCTCAAACCAAAAAAAAAGGGGGGGGGGGTGATCTCACTCAAAGAGAACTTTTATCTCCAAAGTCTCTAGAGAGGCAAGCAGGAAATTAAGGACATGCTGAGGAGCCAGCTTTTCCTAAAAGTAGACTGCTCTCAAAGTCTCTCTCCTTCCACACTTCTCTTCCAAAGAGTCTCAAGAACCGTGTGACTCTCTCCTAAAATTATTTTGGCCCCAGTGCTACCCCAGCATTCTCTCCGTCAGTTAGAACTCACCTCTGAACACACAGCATCATGAAAGAATGTTCTGAGCTGAGTTAGAACCCTTGCTTTAGATATTTGTTTGGGTGTGTGTCCATGTGTAAAATTAAAGCAGAGAAAAGGAAAGCCCAGAGCGCAGGAATGATTTGCCCATGGTCAAAGAGCCAATTAGCAAACAGGCATTCTGACACCCAGGCCAGTGTACTATACTATATACCATACTATATACTATAGACTATACTACTATATACTATAGACCATACTATAACTACTATACAATACTAGACATAGTATATAGTATATAATATACTCTGCAGTATATAGAATATACTATATAATACCATACCATATATAGTATATATAATACTATATTATACTATACTATTTCTGTATGTAGTATACTGTATATGGTATATACTGTATATAATATATACTATACTATTTCTATACTATACTATACATTATATAGTATATACCATACTATAATGAAATGGTTTCCAATATACTATAAATTGTTAACTTTCTCAGCTCATTAGGTCATTCTGCTGTAGCAACAGTATTATGGAACTACGATCACAATAGGCTATACCTGGAAGGGGCCTTAGGAACTAGTCCAATCTCACTTTATCCATGAGGAATCCAGATTGTAGACTGTAAGATGACTCATAGAAAATGAGGCATTCTCAAATATGTCCTGTACCCTGTGTTGAGATGTAGTCCACATTTCTTTGAACTGGATCGATTTTCTATAGCGATGTTGGAAACAGAAGGGTGCCCAGCACACTGAAACAGTGAAAAGGGTAAGATTCTGGATTTCAAGTTAGAAGCATCCCCTTCTGATGTTGCCTGTCGGCTTACGGGGCAACTTTGAGGAAATATCTTTGTCTCCATCTTTGTCAGCTAGATGACCCAAGTCAGGATGACCCAAGCTCAAATACAGTCACAGGCACTTGCTGACTGAGACCCTGGGCAAGTCACTTAACTTCTGTTTGCCTCAGTTTCCTCAAGTAAAAAATGAGGATAATAATAGCATCTGCTTTACAGGGTAGTTGTGAGGATCAAATGAGATAACTGAAAAACACTTAGCACAATACCTTCCTGGCACACAGTAAACACTAAATGATTACCCGACCCCTTCCTCTCTGGGTCCTCTTTCCTTGAAAATAAACAGTGTATAATCACTTTGTCTCCCTTACCTCTTCCCCATCTATGATACTTAGAGGAATCTAAAGTATGTATAACAATCATTTTATTAATCCAATACTTCCAGGGAAGTTCTAAGCACTGGCATGGAGATTTGTAGGTAATGGACCCTTAATAAAAAATTTTAAATGAGTGTATCTTTTTTTTGGCTTTTTGGAGGGGGGAAGGCAGGGCAATTGGGGTTAAGTGACTTGTAAAAGGTCACAAGGCTAGTAAGTGTTAAGTGTCTGAGGCTGGATTTGAATTCAAGTCCTCCTGACTCCAGGGTTGGTGCTTTATTCACTGAGCCACCTAGCTACTCCCAGGGAAGTATATCTTCTTTTAGGGCAGGGTAGTGCAGGGCAAAGGGCATTAGATTTTGAGTTGGGAGACCAAATATTAAAATCTGTATCTCCAAACCAAAATACTCCTTCCTGATGCATTTTCCCTTCAAGTCTTAGAGGGCAGGAGCCATCTTTGTTTTCTTGCATTTGTATACCCTGAAATTGGCAAACAATGCTTAATAAATGGTTGGGTTTTTTTTTCATTCATTCATCCATGCCACTTGCCATGAGACCTTCGGCAACCCACTTAACCCTTCTGAGATTCAGTTTCCTCATCTGCAAAATGAGTGGGATTGATTGAATTATTTCCAAGGTTCCTTCTAGCCTTACATCTATGCTTCATATTTTTAATTGCTCAGAATAAAGGCACAAAGGAGGCCTTAAGGACATAGTAACTTGGGTTCTAAATGAGTACAATTCATTGAGAGAATCTTGCATTTGCAAGTTTGACAGCCATTGATCAAGAAGTGATGATTCTGGATCATGACATTTCATGACCTGCCTTGTTGAGAAAGCATGATAGACCTAAAGTGTCTCTCAGCCAGACTTCCAGTTTTCTAAGTGGAAATAGCCCTGCTGACTTCACCCCTTAATGGAAAGCAAACATTAAGTAAAGCTAAATATTTACCAAGCAACATTCTGGGAAAATAATGGGGAGGGGGAGAATTTTGAGAGCATCATTTAAAATCCATGTCACCCATCACTGACAATTTATTGCTGCCACCACAGCTATGACTGCCATTTCATTAATCTATGGCCATTGTAGCGGCAGGTTTTTTTTCACATCACTAACTTGACGCCATTAGTTGCTCCTCTGGGATAAGAACACATTTAAACTGAAAATGAACATGCTGGGCATAATTTATAGCCATGCTATGTGAATACCAACACTGCTGCTTGGGAAGTTTAGGTTTCTTTGGGGGAGGGGAGGGCTAGGGTGTCATCTAGGAATGCTTCAGCAAAAATTAATGCCAGGGAAATATAAAATAGAGCATAGACCAGGGGTGGGGAAACTTGACCTCAAGGTGGCAGGTTCCCCACCACTGGCAGATTCAGCAGAGCAGCAGAGGATTTGCCCTAGGGCATTGAAATTTAAAGGGTATGGATAGCATTTATGCTCCTTTAGCTGGAAGAAACAAAACGGAGCTTAGCACCTGGTGGGTAAAACAAATTGGTCCTAGTAGCTGTTAGATCTACAGCTTGGCTCTGATCTGCTCTCTCCCTCTGTGGCATCCTCCCCAGGAAGGTTCTCCCAGTTACCTAAGATTTGGCTCCCCACCACAAGGTGGTATCCAGGGTTTTCCTCGTTGTCCATGAAGCTCTGAGTCCCAAGATCTAAGGTCTTTTCCTAAAATGACACCCCCCAATCCCAACGCCATCCCTATAGCCTAATTTGTCTTTGTTCTGGGTCCATTTTTTGGAGGTGCAGTGCTTGAATACAAGAATTGCTGCTTAGAGCTCTTTCATACAGGAAAAGAAGTTAGTACTTAGTCTCCCTCTACCCCCATCTCACCACGTGAGAGGCAACAGATTTTGTAAAAGAATCACTTGGTCAAGTTTCATCAGCAGCCCAGGTGTTCTGACTCCCAGACAGTGTTCTACTTACACCCCATGCTGGTTTCTCCTGGAAGATGGTATGAGAGCTGCTTAAGACAGCCAGAGAGGAACTTTGTAGGGGGGATGTTCAGGGAACAAAAATTCCCTAGAACAAGTTTAGGCAGATCAAGGAGAAACCATTCCACAAAGAAGATTCTCAATAATCATACTTTTTCCCAAGAGCAATTGCTATCAGCACAGGCCAGTAGTGATGCTGAAGTTCATTGGAAGGAAATGAAAATCCAAAAATTTCATTTTCCTGAAGTTCAGAGAATTGCCAGGTTATCAATCAGTTTGTTTAAAAGGTCCAGTAGAGTCAGACGGCAATTCACTGATGCATCCTATGTTTCTTTGATTCTATGATTCTTTAATTCAGTTGAATTTCTAATATTGATAACCTTCAAAGAAAGTTTTACCTTGTTTGTCTTTTATCTACCATACTAATGTGTGTGTTTTGCACAGATATGAAAGATGCCCATGTGGAATACACGTTTTCTATAATTTGGAATATATTCTCTAGTGTGCATATGTTGATACATCTCAAAGAAGGAGAAAGTGCCTTCTATAAGTCTATAATCTATCTTTCCATTTGCAAGACTTTCCTTTGGAATTTTATGTTGGGCCTTAAGAAAATTTTTTTTCATTTATAAAATTTGCAAAACATAATTTTAAAAATAGTAGCATTGAGATTACTATTCCCAGAGAAAAAAATGTGAAAAGGGATAATAAGAAGACAGCCAATGTGCAGAGAGCTAGATATGGTGAACTCTCGCCAATCAGGTGAGCACCCATACAGAATAAATACAAAGTGATTGAGGGGTGAGGGTGGGTAAGGGGGATGGTGGTAATTGCTAGCATTGAAAGCACTCATGAAAAAGGTTGTACTTGAGCTGAACCTTAAATGGAGGAAAGGGATGCTAAGAGGTGAAAGTAGGGAAATCATCACCATCCATTTTCATATCCTTGACAAGGAAGTAGGCTATAAATCTTGAACAGAGTCATGAAATACACTCGATTTTAAGACTAAAACTTAGATCTTCTGCTTCATGATGGCAGAAAAGTGTCTTATTTATCTTTCTTTCTTCCCCATGGCCTACCATTATGGACATTGCTCAGGAGAAAATGTTAAAGTAGAGTGTTGAATAAATGAGTGAAAAAACAAATGCATCATTCTAAAGCATTTAGCAGCCAGAGAGCACTTTTGAAGGACTTTTCATTTATAAACTCACCTCATGTCTCCTCATCTCAATAAACAGGTACTGAATGCTAATGATTCTTCAATCTCTCTGCAGTCCCAACTTCTTACCTAGACTCTAATTTCATTTCCAACTGCCTATAGGAGATTCCCACCATTATGTCCCCTTGTCAGCTGAACCTCAACCTGAAACTGAACTCATCTTCTCTCCTAATTTTTTTTTCCTGTATTCAAATTCTCATCCCATCCTTCAAGTTATAGATGTTTAAAACCTTCTCTGACTCTTCTCCTTCTCTCTCCTTCATTTAATGGTCATCACTCCCAGATGATGCTTCCTAAAATACTTTTTTTAAAATATCACCCTCTTCCTCTTTTGTTTGAATTTGAAGTTGAAGTTGAAGTTGAATTTGAAGTTCAAATTCCTTTGGCTGGTACTCAAAGATTCTCTATAACCAGACTTGTCCCTACCTATGCAATCTTGTCTTAGCTCCTACTACTCCCCAACTTCAACTTTCTACTCTGATCAGACAGATCTCACTGCTCAAAATCATGTCATAGTCATTCCTGGTTCTATGCCTATTTAATGCTGTTCTCCCTATCTGAAATGCTTTCCTATCCATAATCTAGTCATCCTGAAAAGTCTAATGCAAGAGCTGCCTTCTCAAAGGAACAAATCAACTTCCTTGACCACCCCAGTGATCTCTCCCATCTCTGAGCTCTAAAGCATTTAGTGTCTCTATCAACCATTTCAGCAATCATATGTTGTTATTCCTTAACTATTTCATGTCTGTGTATGTTTCTTAACTATACTATGAGTTCCTGAAGAGCAGAGGCCATGCTTTAAATTTCTCCTGCACCTCCCTGAGTTTTGGCCTCAGGATCCACATTAAAAAACAAAACAACCCCCCCCAAAAAAAAACAAAAACAAGTGGATGAAAAATGACTTGTCCAAATTCTGTCGTACAGTTGGATGAAGAGACCATTGAACCAATGCATCCATATCTTGGATGGATGCTATAGATGAACAATGAGCTGGGCTTAGAATTCAAGAGAGGAAGAAAGTAGACTGGATTGCATTTGGGAAGATGGGTAATATATTTCAAAAACTCTGAAACAAAAACCCGTATTCCTAAAATGAAATAAAACAAAAAAATCCTCAAAAATGTTTTTTTCTGTTGGTGCCATATGTTTTAAGTCATTGAAGATCACATTCTCTGAAAAATTGAAATAGCAGGTCATCCATAGGGTAACAGAGAGAGACATATGAAGATCATAGTAGGTTAACGCATGTTACCAATCGCCAAGTACATGCAAGAAATAATATAAAAGAGATGACCAAAGAAATGTATGAAGAGAAAAGGTCCTGTCCTGCAATAAGAACAAGTGCTAACAGATGGACAGCCTTCACTGGTATTTGATTACTTTCTTTTCTCCCCCAATTCTTTCCTCTAACACTCTCACTTCATTTATAATATCATATTTAACTCTTCAAAAATAAAATAAAATAACACTTATTTCATTCCTTCCAAGAATTCTGGTTGACCTTGCCTCTGTTATGAGAATGGGAATTTGAGATCTTCCCTGACCCTAAGCCCTTTGATAGGCTTAAGTGACTCTGAGAACCTTCCTAGATTTGAAAATATACTCTGCCCCCTAATAGGCTTAATAGGTCACCTGGAGTCTGTGGTGGGAGGCTTGTTTTTCAGGAATGCCCACACCTAGATACTTTGTGATTGGGCAGTGGATCAATAGGGTTGTGACATTCTCTGAGCCAGGAGAAAGCTATATATACCCTGATGTGAGATTTTGTTTGGGGGCTCACTTTGAGGATAGTTATGTGATTTGGCCAGACAAGACTCTGGGCAGCCATTGAGCCCCCATCTTTGAAAATCCAGATGTTGGTGCTTCCCTTTCTGGTAACTGATTAGGTATGGATGTAATGGTCAGACAGCTGGAAGCCTGTCTGCTGATCTGTTTCTCTGTCTACTTGTAACTTCTGCTTGTCATTTGTTTGTATTCTCTGAAGTTCGGGGTGCTGACCTTTTTCCCCTGAACTAGGTAAATGACATGTGTTTGATTAAAGTAATATTGTTAATCCATTTTAAGTTGCTTTCCTTTAGAAAAGCAGATCTAGGGGCGGCTAGGTGGCGCATTGAGTAGAGCGCCAGCCCTGGAGTCAGGAGGACCTGAGTTTGGATCCAGCCTCAGACACTTAATGCACACACAAACAAAAACCTAGCTGTGTGACCTTGGGCAAATTACTTAACCCCAATTACCCTTCAAAAAAAAAAAACAAAAAAAAAACAAAAGCAGATCTAAGAACCTGTGTTTGCAGCCATCCTGGGTATGCTAGGGTGCTTGCTGCTACTGTCTCCAAGTTATATTTTTCTTTAAGGCCTTGCTTGTAAATATTTTGAAATCATTTTCTTCTAGGTTTATCTCTAGGGCATCCCTATCTTCTAGTTCTTTAAGATGGGATTCTTTTTTAATTTTTTCTTTAGTTCTTGCAGGTTTGCTTCCTAAATAAATACTTTGTGTTATGGACAAGGAATGGGTGGGCTTTGTTTGATCCTGGTTTGTATTCTCTGGTGCTTTCTTAGAATACCAAGTGCAATGTTCTTCAAAGGTCTCCAGGGCAGCTCAGACTTAGGTACACTTCTACGTGTCCAAAGCTATCTTTCTAGGGTGTAGATTGAATGCTGCTGTTTTGGTCTGATCTTTGCAAGATTCTGACCTCGGTTTTCAGCTAGGTCATGCAACTACAGGCTTTTCCTTAGTTTGAGCTCCCTCCCCTGGTTACCCTGTGGGCTGGATTTGCAGCCCTCTTCCAAGGTCCACATCACATAGCTACCGTTTACTTCTTTTCTGACTCCTTGCCCAGTATACAGCCCCAGGCTCCCAGCTGCTTTCACCTATACTGAGGATGTAGGTCCCTTCTTCAATCCATATTGGATCTGTGCCCCAGCTCAGGATAGAGCCCACAAACCTACCATATGGTTGCTATTCTTGTTCTCTGCACCTCATCAGGTTGGATCCCTACTAGATCTGGGATTACTTTTTCGTGATTACTTTTTCGCCAAGTATAAAGCTTTTCCATCCCAGCTCTGTCTATGCTGATGTAGGCTAGAATCAGTACATGGTTTGTTCACTTTTTCTAGGTCTTTGTTGGAATAATTGTGGGGGAGATCTGAGATGTGCCACTCTGTCTTACTTCACCATCTGTGCCCATCTCTCTCTCTATCCTGGTACTCACATAGTATCAAGACACCCAGAGGAAAGTCTTCACTTTGTTGGTTAAAGCTAGCCCCTGTGTAGGATTTATGGAAACAAATGAACTAGAATTACTAAGGCATGGGTAGGGGTGATCTGTTTATTGGAGGCACTCCCTCCAATGAGATAACAAATCATAAGATCATAGGGTTATGGGTCTAGAAATAGAATGGACCTCAGTTGGGCCATCTAGATCAACCCTCTCATTTTACAGATAATGAAAGTGAGACCTAAGGAAGTTAAGTGGTCCCAAAGATAGTAAATGGTTGAGGTGGGGTTGGAATCTGTCTTTTGACTCCAAACTCATTATACTATGGAGCACTTCCTTTAATGTTTACCCGGCCCAGTGCTATGCCTGTACTCCTTATAAGAGCTTACATTTAAAATAGGGCTTTATGATCTCCAACTAGAATCAATAAATGGAGTTTATTCTAGAAGGTCTAATAGCCTGTGATTCTTTTAGGTGTCTCTGGATGGAACTGAAGAAACTCTGGGCAAGTAGAACATAGGGCAGGAAGGTTATGATCCATCAGACTTCTTTTTTTTAGCTTATAATAGATACAGAAGTGGAAGACAAAAGACTATAAGCTTTTATTAGGCACCTACTATGTGCCAGGCATCTGTGCTAAGCACTTTACAAGTATGACCTCATTTGATCCTCACAGCAACTCTGGGAGACAGGTTTTTTTAATAGCATTTACAGTTGAAAATACTGAGGCAGACAGAGGTGAAGTGACTTGGCCAGGATCACACAGCTAGTATATGTCTAAGGCTATATTTGAACTCAGGTCTGACTCTGGGTCAAGTGTTCCATCCACTATGTCTGCCTATGAAGGTAAGAGTCCAAGGGTACAGCCAAGATGGCAGAGTGAGAGCAGGGACTTGATGAGTTCTCCCCCAAACCCCTCTAAATACCTGTAAAAAATAATTCTAAACAAATTCTAGAGCAGCAGAACCCACAAAAAGACAGAGTGAAACCAATTTCCAGCCCAAGACAATCTGGAAATTCAAGAGGAAAAGTCTGTTGGACCAGGCTGAAAGAGGAGCACAGTCCATCACAGGCCACTCCAGCAAAGACCAGGTCCCACCAAACCTGGAAGAGGCCTTAGGGATCTGAATCACTGGCAGTTTCCAGATTTTTCAACCCACAAATGCCAAAGACAACTTAGAAGGTCAATAGGGAAGGTCTCTCAGACCTGGTAAGAGAGGCACACAGTTTAGCCCTGGTCCTAGCACAGCTCCTGGCAATGCCACCACATTGGTGGCAGCAGTAGCTATTCCAGAGCTGTCAGCAAACAAGGGGTTCAAACAACTGATCAGAATAAGATTATGGGGTCTCTTTGGGAGCACTGAGGCAGAACTCTGTTGCTTTGCCCATACTTGAATCTGGGTTACAGTCTGCAGGAAGAACACTGACAAAGCAAAGGTTATAGCAGCAGTAGAGAGGGAATCCTCCTCACAGTTCCAGGGCAGAAAAGGATGTTTGTGGTCAGTCATAGTCCAAAGCACAGGCAAGGAGAGGAGTAAACACTTCTTCTTAGATCATATCACCTTAGAAGAACTGAAAACTTACAGTCCCTAGAAGTATCTCTGAAAATAGCTGCATGAAACCCCTAAAGCTTGGGACAGTACACTTACACTAGAAGCAGAGCCCTAGCTTAACAAAGAGTTAAAAAGTTAAATAATTGACTGGGAAAATGAGCAAACATCTGGAAAAACTCAGACTACAGAAATTTACTTTGGTGGCAACAAGACTGCCACATACACACTCAGAAAAAGACCACAAAGTCAAAGCTCCTATATCCAAAGCTATCATTTTAAAAATCAAGTAAGAGAAATACAGGAAAAATTGGGAAGAGAAATGAGAGTGATACAAGAAAAACATGAAAAACGAGTCCATAGCTTGCTAAAGAAGATCTAAAAAACACACTGAAGAAAATAATACTTAAAAAAATAGAATAGAGGGGGTGGAGCCAAGATGGCAGAGTAGAAACAGCACTTCCACAGGGCTCCAGCCCACACCACTTCAAAATCATGTAGAAGGGGACTCTGAACAACCTCTGGAGCTCCAGCACCCACAGAACTACACAGAGAAGCTAACCTCCTGCTGAGGAGAGCCCAGCAGGGAGCGGCCAGCACAGCACTCTGGGAGCCTAGCCCAGGACTGCATGAGTCAGAGGTTTTAGCCCCAGGGCGGCCAGACCAGCAGCTGGCTGGAGGGACCCCAGAACACCAAATGCTGTGGTTTTTCCAGAATTTCCAACACAAAGTGAGAGGTTAGTGCCCTATGGATTTTGGGACCAGTATTTGGGAGCATGTCAGCTTCTTCCCCTGGGGGCTAGAAGCAGCTGAGGAGACATGGCAGAGCCGCCATTTTGCAGCTTCAGTTGCAGCTCCAGCTCCTGGCCTGCGAACTGTAGGGGGATCCGGCAATCAGTCTGGGGAGGTAATCGCTCCTGCTTTAACCTCCCTGGATCTGGTTTGTGGTCTTGGGGCAGGGGGGCTTGTGGTATGTGTCTAGAGTGTGTGGGGGCTTCAGAGAGGGCACCCAACTAATACCTCTGGCAGTTGAGAAGACCCCAACGTTTGAGACAGAAGCACCCCTGTCTGGTGGTAGAGTCCTACTGTGGCAACAAGCCCAAAAGTCACATGCCTAGGCAAAGCAAACGAAATAAACAGAAAAATGCAATATTAGACTCTATTTTGGGGGCAAAGAGGATAGAAGCTTGGAACAGGAGGAGGACTGGGAGGTCAGAACTCCTGTACCAAAAGCCCCAAATGAAAATCTGAGTGGGTTACAGGTCATAGAAGACCTTAAGAAGGATTTTAAAAACCAAATAAGAGAAGTGGAGGAAAAATTGGGAAGAGAAATGAGAAGGATGCAGGAGAAGTATGAAATGAAAGTCAACAGCCTGACTGAGGAAAATAACATCTTAAAAAACAGACTAACTCAAGTGGCAAAAGAGGCTCAAAAAGGCAATGAGGAGAAGAATGCCTTAAAAAGCCAACTTTGCCAGATGGAAAAAGAATCTCAAAAGTTCACTGAGGAGATTCATTCCTTCAGAGTTAGACTGGAGCAAATGGAAGCTAATGACTTTATGAGAAATCAAGATGCTGTTAAGCAGATCCAAGCAATTGAAAGAATAGAAGGCAATGTGAAATATCTCATGGGAAAAACCATTGACCTGGAAAATAGATCCAGGAAAGATACTCTAAAAATTATTGGACTACCTGAAAGCCATGATCCAAAGAAAGAACCTAGAAATCATCCTTCAAGAAATTCTCAAGGAAAATTGCCCTGATGTTTCAGACCCAGAGGGGGAAATAGAGGTTGAAAGAATCCACAGATCACCTCCTGAAAAAGATCCCAAAAAGAAAACTCCTAGGAATATTATAGCCAGGTTCCAGAATTCCCAGATCAAGGAGAAAATACTACAAGCAGCCAGGAAGAAACAATTTCAATATTGTGGAAACACAATCAGAATAGCACAAGACCTGGCAGTTTCTACACTGAGGGATCGAAGGGCATGGAATATGATATTTCACAGGGCAAAGGAGCTGGGATTAAAACCAAGAATAACCTACCCAGAAAAACTGAGTATCTTGTTTCAGGGGAAAATATGGTCATTCAGTGGAATAGAAGACTTTCAAGCATTCTTGAAGAAAAAAACCAGAGTTGAATAGAAAATTTGACATTCAGACACAAGAAGCAAGAGATGCCTGACAAGGTAAACAGGGAAAAGAAATCAAAAGGAACTTATCAAAGTTGAACTATTTACATTCCTACATGGAAAAATAATAACTGTAACTGATGAAACCTTTCTCAGTATGAAAATAGTAGAAGAAGGGTATATGGGCATATGAATACATATGTGAATATGTGTATATATGTTTACAGGTATACATGGATAGAAGGCACAGGTTGAATTTGGTGGGAAGGTATGATACTTAAAGGGTGGAGTTAAGAGCTGAGAGAGGAATGTGGTGAGTAGATGGGGAGAGATGGGGGAGGGGGTAAACTATCTCATGTAGAAGAGGCAAGGAGAAGTGGTTGCAGGGGAGGGGAAGAACAGGAAGGCAAAAAGGAAAAACCACATTCTCATTGAATTTGGCTCAGGGAGAGAATGACATACATACTAAATGGGATATCTCACCCTGCAGGAGAGTAGAGGGGAGGGGGATAAGTGGGGGGATGATGGAGGGGAGGGCATGCTGGGGGGAGGGGAGGTTGGAGGCACCCACTTTTGAAGAGGGACAGGATCAAAGTAGGGAATGGACCAGGTGGAGGGTGGTATGGGTGGGAGGGAAATATAGTCAGTCTTTAAAATATATCTACTATGGTAAAGTTTTGCATAGCTCTACATGTACAACATATACTGAATTGCTTATCTTCCCAATGAGAGTGGTTGACAAGGGAAGAAGGGAATGGATCTGGGAATCGAAGTCTTAAATTTAAATGTTTCAAATATATATAAATACCATTATTAATACTATTTTGCATGTAACTGGGAGATTAGATGTGCAGGCATTGGGGCACAGAGATTCACCTTGCCCTAAAGGAAAAGTTGAAGGAGGTATGGGAGAAGATATGGGAGAGAGCAGATTGGATGAGGGGATATCCTGTGGGAATGCTATTCTGGGGTGGTGGGTAGGGGAAAAATGGGGGGAAATTATAACTCAAAATTTGGCGGAAATGAATGATGTAAACCAGAAGTTAATAAAGCATTTGAAAAAAAAAATAGGATAGACCAATGACAAAAGAGGTCCAAAAAGCCAGTGAGAAGAAAGCCTTAAAAAGCAGAATTGGCCAAATGAAAAAGGAAGTACAAAAGTTCTCTGAAGAAAATAATTCCTTAAAAATTAGAATGGAGCAAATGGAAACTAATGACTCTATGAGAAATGAAGAAAATATGAAACAAAACCAAAAGAATGAAAAAATAGAAGACAATGTAAAATGTCTCATTGGAAAAACAACTGACCTGGAAAACAGAACCGGGAGGGATAATTTAAAAATTATTGGACTACCTGAAAGCCATAAGCAAAAAAAAAAGCGCCTAGACATCATCTTTCTAAAATTTTCAAGGAAAATTGCCCTGATATTCTAAAACCAAAGGGTAAAATAGAAATTAAAAGAATCTACCAATTAATCACCTCCCAAAAGATGAAAATACATGGGAATGTTATATCAAAATTGCAGAGTTCCCAGGTCAAGGAGAAAATATTGCAAGCAGCCATCAAGAAACAATTCAAGTATTGTGGAACCACAATCAGGATAACACAAGATTTAGCAGCTTCTACATTAAGGGATGTGAGGGTTTAGAATGATATTCTGGAGGTCAAAGGTCAACTACACAGGAAAACTGAGTGTAATTCATAAGGGAAAAAATTGATATTCAATGATGTAGAGGAATTTAATGCTTTCTTGAGGGGGGAAAAAACTAAACCTAAATAGAAAAACTGACTTTCAAATACAAGACACAAGAGAAGCATGAAACGGTAAACAGGAAAGAGAAATCATAAGGGCCTGATTAAAGTTAAGCTGTTTGCATTCCTACATGGAAAGAAGATATTTGCAACTCATGAGACCTTTCTTCTTATTAGGGTAGTTGGAGGGAATATATATAGACAGAAGGCCCATGCCGAGTTGAATATGAAGGGATGATGTCTAAAAAATAAAATTAAGGGGTGAGAAAGGAATGTACTTGGAGATGAAGAAAGAGAGAGGCAGAATGAGATAAATTATCTCACATAAAAGAGGCAAGAAAAAGCTTTTGCAGTGGAGGGGAAGAAGGGAGAGGTGAGAGGAAATGGGTGAACCTTACTCTCATTGGAATTAACTTAAGGAGGGAATAACATGCAAACTCACCTGGGTATGGAAATCTATCTTACTCTACAGGAAAGTAGGGGGGAAGGAGATAAGGGGTGGTGATAGAAAGAAGGGCAGATTGATGGAGGGTGTAATCAGAAGCAAACACTTTTGAGGAGCGACAGGCTGAAAGGAGAGAATAAATGGGGGAGTGGCATAGGATGGAGGGAAATATAGTTAGTGTTTCACAACACTACTATTATGGACATGTTTTGCATGACCACACATGTATAACCTATATCACATTGCTTGACTTCTCAATGCAGGTGGATGGGGAGGGAGGAAGGAAGAGAATTTGGAACTCAAAGTTTTAAAAAAGAATGTTAAAAATTATTTTTACATATAACTGGGAGATAAGATACATAAGCAATGTGATATAGAAATCTATCTTACCCTACAGGGAAATAAAAAGGGAAGGGGATAAGAGAAAAGACAGGGGGTGATAGAAGGGAGGGCATTTGGGAGGAAGGGTAATCAGAAGCAAAACACTTTTGAGCAGGGACAGGGGAAAAGGAGAGAGAAAATAGAATAAATGAGGGTAGGAAGAATAGGATGGAGGGAAATACAGGTAGCAATAGTAACTGTGGAAAAAAAATTAAAGCACGTTTCTCTGACAAAGACCTCATTTCTCTAACATATAGAGAACTGTCAAATTTATAAAAATAAAAGCCATTCCCCAATTGATAAATGATCAAAAGATATAATCAGTTTTCAGTTTTTATATATAAAATAAAATTAAAGCTATCTCTAGCCATATGAAAAAATATTCTAAGTCACTATTGATTAGAGAAACACAGATCAAAACAATTCTGAGATACTACCTTGTACCTATTAGATTGTCTAACGGGACAGAAAAGGTAAATGACAGATGCTGGAGGGAAAATGGGGAAAATGAGACATTAATGTACTGTTGACAGAGTTGTGAACGGATTAAACCATTCTGTGGAGCAATTTGGAACTATGCTCAAAGGGCTATAAAACTATGCATACATATCCTTTGACATAACAATACCACTAGTGGTTCTGTGTCCCAAAAGAGATAAAAACAAAAACAAAAAGTAAAAGGACCTATATGTATGAAAATATTTTTAGCAGATCTTTTCTGGGGGTAAAGAATTAGAAATTGAGGGGATGTACATTAATTGGGGAATGATTGAATAAATTGTGATATGTAATTATGATGGAATACTACTGTACTATAAGAAATGATGATTAAGATGCTATCAGAAAAACCTACAAAGACTTACATAGATTGATGCAAAATGAAATGTGGGTACAAAGCAGCAGCAATATTGTAAGATGATCAGTTGTGAATGACTTGGTTATTCTTTGCAATGCAATGATCCATAACAATTCTGAAGGACTTGGGATGAAAAAATTCTATCCATCCCCAGAAAAAGAACTGATGGCATCTGAATACAGATTGAAGCAACTTTTCCCCCACTTTATTTTTCTTAAATTTTTAAATATATGTTTTCTTTCACAATACAACTATTATGAATATGTTTTGCATAACTACATATATATAACCTAAAAAATGAGCAAATCACCTAATCTCTCATTGTGCTAGGCAGTTCTTAAAATTATAAATTACAGAGGAGATGCTGATCTGCAAGTTTACTCACTTGGGAGTTCCCATACTAATGAAACCACAGGTCCAATTGCTATCCTAATAAAAATTTTAATGAGAGAAAAAAAAAGAAAACCTGTGTTTGATGAAAGGTTCTACCTTTTACATTCTGTCTCTATGCCTCAGTTTACCCAACTGTAAAATTAATAGCCTCTGAGGTTCCCTTCAGCTCTAGTTCTAAGACCCTAAAACCCTTCCATCTCTAAATGTATGACCCTATGACCTCTGTTGACGAATGTAGCATATTCCAAGAAGCTGGGTGGATTGAAAATACAAATACTTCAGGAAGTACTTAGATAAGTTCATGGATAGATATATAATTGGTAAGTAAGCTAGTCTAGGAATATTTGGGGGCACATACCTAGTATTCTGAGGATGATGTTAAAGATGACAGCCATACTTTCCTACAAAGCATCCTTTGGTAGCACTATAAGAGATAAAATTCTGGGATGGATGGAGCATGGTCCTGTTCCAGCACAATATTGCCAATATTTTGTCAAGTTCCCAAAACTATTTGCTCAGTGTTTAATTTACCCTTAATTGCTTCTAAAAACTATTCCTTTCATTCTAATTGCAAAGTCCAATTCTGACTGCCACATTATCATTTCAAATGTGACTTTATAAACTAACTTAAGCATTTCAGCCACATGCTATCAGGATAAATGTATAAAGTGAGGGCATCTTTAGCCTAGATCTGATAAATTCTGTGTAATATACATAGAGTTTTTAAAAGTTCTTAATTCTAGGTTTTCTGAATTATCCCCACTCTTCCACCTGAAAAATAATTATCAATGTGACTCAAAATGACTCATTAGGTATGATTACCCAGGAAAGGAACTGGAGGAAGTATACACAGCTAGGTGGTATAGTGGATAGAGTGCTTGGTCCTAGAGTCAGAAGACCCGAATTCAAAGCTGCCCTTAGACACTTACTAGCTGTGTGACCCTGGGCAAGTCACTTAACCTGGTTTGCCTCAGTTTCCTCATCTGTGAAATGAACTGGAAAAGGAAATGGCAAATCACTCCAGTATCTTTGCCAAGAAAAAGTCCAAGAGGAGTCACAAAGAATTGGACATGACTGAAAATGACTAAACAACAATGAGGACAATTGGATTACACTCTTCCCAGTAGGTTTCTAACATTAGGTTTGATCCCCAATTGCTTTGAAGCCTCTGCTGATGCATCAGAGTGACTCTTGGATCACTAAAACAGGAAAGCACCAAGAAGTTCATCTCCTATGCTCTATCTCACCTTAAATGTGTGCTTGCCCCTCTTTGGCCTGACCCTTCTCTTCCCAGAAGTCCAGGGGGCCTCAATCAGACCTTTGCTCCTCCACTGAGGCCTTGTCTTGAATTTGAGTCCCAAAAGAGGTTTTCCATCCTGATCCTTTCACTAAAGCTTAATCTGCTTCCATCTCACTCCCCTCAGGTCTTGCTGAGGGAGTGGAACTAATCTGATAAACGCATTCATTCCTCAGTAATTCAATTTGATCACACTTTTATTACGAATGAGTGGCTCATAGCCTATGCAACATACATACAAAATAAAGGCAAAGTCATTCTGAGAGGGAGGAGAGAACAAAAACAGTTAGGAAAATTTAAAAATCTCATGCAGAAAGGGACTCTGGCAGAAAGGGCCTTGTAGGAAGCTAGGGATTGTGAGAGGCAGAAGGAATATCAAGTATAAAGATCAGTAGGTAGGCTAGTCTGGCTGGAATGAAGAGTGCATGAGAAAGGGTAATGTGAAATTAGTTTGGAAAAACAGTCTGGAGCAGAACAAAGTGAAACCTAGAAACAGACTTAGTCCTTCACTGAAGGCTTCACATGTAGTATCACTTGGGAGTGTCCTTCAGCTATAGAGAGGCCTGAACCAGTACTTTCACTACCAGAGTCTTAAGTTTGGAGGATTTTACGTTCCAACCTACTCTGGGAGAGGGAAAAATGGATGGACACTATACTAACTCAAGAAAGTGGCTGGTACTATTTTTGTTACTTTAGTATTGATTTCTGCCTGATAATTTATTTTTTACTATTTCAATGCTATTATTTCTTTGGGTGGAAAGGTAGCACAGTGGATAAAGACCTAGGCCTGAAGTCTAGAAGACTCATCATTCTGAGTTCAAATCTGGCCTCAGATACTTACTAGCTGTGTGACCCTGGGCAAGTCACTTAGCCCTATTTGCCTCAGTTTCCTCATCTGTAAAATGAGCTGGAGAAGGAAATGGCAAACAACTCCAGTATCTTTGCCAAGAAAACCCCAAATGGGGTCATGAAGAATTGGACATGACTAAAAATGACTGCACAACAAAATTTATTATTAGCCCCACCATCTATGGGCTACATATAAAATTCCATGACTCAGAGAAAAAGGATGTCACACTCACTCACACACACACACACACACACACACACACACACACATACACAAGCACAACTAGAATGAACACACTACAAGCCACATTTTGACTAAGCTTTGGATTTCCTTTTTTTGGGAGGACTTTCAAGGAATAAGCTTTCAAGGTGTGTTTTGTTTTATTATTAAGTAATAAGGACTTCTATTTTAATTGTCTCTATAGGTTTACCTAGTTATTTCCTCCTGAGTAGCATAATCATTTTTAATTTCGTTTTGATAAACAAGGAAAGAGAGGTTACAGTCTAAGAGATTTAGAATCTTAGTGGACCTCATTATACAGTTGAGGTAACTAAGATCCAAATAGACTAATGCATTTGCTGGACGTTACAAAGGTGGAGAAAGAGGCAGAGTAGCATTTGAATCAAAGATCTCTGGCTTCACATTCAACCCTCTTTCTACTGCACCCACAATGTCTCCCCTAATGTTGTTTGCCAACTAGGTCACACAGCTATTATATGTTAAAACCAGGATTTGTACCTGGGTCCCACAGCTCTTCTACCATCACACTCTGCAGTGCCGTCAGAGCTGCTCTGCTTCTTCCTAGCAGTGACCAGAGAATCCATAGAAATGGTGGCTTCTTTGTCCCCAGAGGTTGTTAATAATAGTATCACCAGGCAGTTCTTTTAATCACTGCTATTCTCTGTGAATACCCAGAGGTGCAGAAGACCACCTGAGTCCTGAATCTCGGCGGGGGGCTTCTCTTTAGGCCAAAGTCAGGGAGAAGGATGCAAACTGGGGAGATGCAGTGTTTCCAGAAACAAAGAAAACAGAAGGGACTCTGCACATTCCCACTGAGGAGTGAGGATCCCAGGGGCTTGATTTGGCTGGAGCTACCCCACCAATCCTGAGGGAGACCTCTCCAGAACTGCTAATACCCACTTTTTCTGATGTCTGAGTTTCTTGGGGGCAAGACTAGAATTTGAGTCAGTTGTTACCATATTCAGCTTTATAGCAGGGAAGGAGGGGAGGAAGATGCTTCCCCTCCCACACTTCTCACTAGCTCTGTCTCTGTCCTAGTTCCAGAACACCCCGAAGAATGGGTAGCTTTTAGGAAATTAAGATCATTATTCTTGCCTTTGGTCAACAACAAAACCAAACTCCCAGTAGCACATCTACCTGGATGGACTGCTTAGCTGGTTAGTGTGTAAGGCTTAAAAAGTACAGGATTGAGTCCCATAAAGGCAGAGATAGGATGTGAGTTTTTCAAGGAGAAAAACTCCACTCTACGGCTCCCTTAGCTTCAGCCTGCTGATTCAGAAGAATGAATTCCCAGGGTTGGAAAGGACTCCAGAGGCCGTCTGGGCCAATACCTACCTCAGCAGGAATCCCCTTTATAGCAAATGCTGGAAGTGGGCATCCAGGCCCCCTGAGCTTCCCTGCCTTAACCTTCCTTCCTTTCCTTCTGACCTCCACTCAGGGGTAGAAAGCTTGGGGGATGAAGGGAAGAGGGAAAGGGAAGATGTCTCATCATTGTCATAATTCATTCCCACCAGCAAAACAAATCCTGATTTTGGGGGGAATAATAGAACTCCATCTTTATTTCCACCTCTTAGAATCCTTAATTTCCTTGAAGGTTCAGCTCAAGCAGCACCTCATACAGGAGGCCTTTCCTGATTTTCAGGTAAGCATATAGATAGCCTTCAGGTTATCCTTAACTCTTCTCTCCCACACCACATATCCAATCAACACAAGTCTGGTCGATTCTGCCATCATAACACCTCTTCATCCTCTTCTCTCTGCTCACATCATCAATAAGCATTTATTAAGTCCTACTATGCACTGAGCTAAGCACTGAGGATTCAGAGAAAGGCAAAAGACAATCCCTGCTCACAAGGAACTCCAAGTCTAATAGGGAAGACAGCTTACAAACAATTACGCACAAATGAGATATATCCAGGATACATTAGAATTATCAAGAGAGGGAAGGCACTAGAATTATGGGGGATTGGAAAAGCCTTCTTGTAGAAAGTGGAATTTTGGTGGGAAGCCAGGGAGTTCAAGAGACAGAGCTGAGGAGGCTAGCATTCTAGTTCAGGCCCTCAACACCTTGACCCTTATAATGTGTATAGCCTGAACTATCATAAGAGATGGACAGCTAGGTTGCACAATGGGTAGAGCACTGGGCTTGGAATCAGGAAGACTCATCTTCCTGAGTTCAAATCTTGCCTCAGACACTTACTAGCTGTGTAATCCTGAGTAAGTCACTTCAACCTGTTTGCTTTCAGTTTCCTTATCTGTAAAATGAGCTGGAGAAGGAAATGACAAACCACTCCAGCATTTCTGCTGAGAAAACCTTCAAAAGGAGTCACAAAGAGCTGTACATGACTTAAAAACGATTGAACAACAACAAAGTATTATTATTATTTGGGGCTGTCTTGTTAAAGATACTGACATATAAATAATATGTTTATAATAAAGATACTAAATAAAAGCTTACTGATTGTTGATTTCAACCCCTCCTCTTGCACCAGCTGATAATGCCTTCCAAAGCACTCTGTATTTTTATATTCACTCACATAAGTTCCTGTAATTTCTCTGGAGAAAATGTAAGCACTTTGAGAGCAGGAATTGTTTGGGGTTTTTTGTCTTTGTCTCCCCAGAACTTATTAACAGAACATGGCACAAAGTAGGTGCTCAGAACTTATTGGGTATTTGATAATTATATTTATCTTCAGATATAAAGGCCTTTTACTCTTGGGGAAACTATCTGTGATTCATCCCAAAGGAGTGCTTTTGATTCCCTTAACTGTTTCCTTGGTGCCAAACAATCTCTGATTTCTAAGGTAACGGGTAGCAATTATATGGTAAATTGCTTCCCAAATTAGAGCTCTTTGAGGAGCGCTGGTTAATAGTGTACTGTTAGACCATCAGCATGGCCCCAGAACTGTGTCCTATCACAGTAGGACACATTTACTAAAGTGATGTTTCATTAAGACCAAAAGGAATGTATTATTAAGATACATATACTGATATTCCTTTATGTTGGGGGGCAGGGAAGAAGAGAGATAAGCAATATGAAAAATTGCCACGAACACCTATGGGATGATGGAATAATGAAGAATGGATTATTTTTGCATGAATTGGGATTTCCCTGTGGCAGAGTAAAGAAGCATGACCTTCTGAGAGAGAGTTGGAATTAATTTTTTTAAAGGATCAGCTATTCTAGTTGTTTTGCTCCCCCTCTAGGTATCTCCCTTTGAAGATAAATCAGTTCCTCTAGCCTAGGATACAGTAAAGGGAGTAGGAACGAGGGGTGGGGAGTGGGGAGTAGGGATGAGGAATTTTCAAAGTAGACTTGAGAAAGCAAAAAAAAAAAATTACTCACTTCTTTTCCTTCTTCCTGGGAGACTTTGGCATGAGTCAAACTATCCTTTTGTGTACATCTGATGCTATGTTAGGCTCTACAGAAAGCCAGTTGACTTTTGGATTCTGCTTACAATTCATGAAGTCCATTGATAATACTGTACCACATGGTCCTCAAAACAGGCTCATGGGGGAGCAGATTTTTTTTTTTTGGCTAACATTGGTGGTTGGATGGAGCTGTGGAATCCTTTCTATTTTCACCTTCCTTCTTGGAAAAGGCGAAACTAAATCCTTCCCAGGCCTCTTGGTTTAGCTCCTTTCTGGGAGCAGTTTAAGGTGTGATCTCTCGTTTGCCCACTATCGTCTCCAGCCAGGCCCCTCTTCTCTGGAAATTAAATCAGCTACACCTTGTTCCAACAGTTAGTTTGGAAGGGGAAGCAGAACAGCCTTCAGGTGGTTACTTGCTGTTATTTTGTGGAGTTTATATCAGATTAAAAGTTATTAATATGATTGTAATCACTGAGTCCCCCATTGAGAGAACTGAGATTCAGGCAGAGGTTTGGTTTATTGCTTTAATTTAAATTTCATGTATTTCCAGTGAACCCCTGATTTCTTTATACTTGAGGCAAAGTGAGGACATAGAAAATACTATATAGAACACTGTAGATATAGAAGAAGTGCTGTATATTCTAATGCCTGTAATGTGCCCAGAAATGAGAAGGAGAAATTAGGAAAGGATTAGACCTTCAGAAACTCCCTTCGGTCATTTAAGAGGTGATTACAACCAGTACTGTTCTGTTTCCAGATCCCTGCAGGGGCCTAAACTTTCCCCTATCTCTCCTTTCTCTTCCACAAATCAGGTACAATCAATTCTCCAGTTCCACTCATTAACTCCACCTCTGAGCAGGGGATACCATTTCCTCACGAGCTACTGTTGTTCATCTCTTATAGTACCTATTCAAGCCTCTCAGTCTACTGCCTTACTAGATTGTGTATTTTTTTTTAAAGTCCCAGCCTTGACTCATTCAGCTTTGGGCTCAAAAGGTCACAATAGTTCAAAATCACACATAGTAGGCACTTCATAAATGTTTATTGAATTAAGTTGAATCATCACCAAACTCTAGTAGGACAACTTCCCCTGAAGCATTTAACTCTATGAGATCCTGTCATTCCCCTGAACTCTTTGAAATTTGGTTTCTCAGAATCTAAGGTGGCCCAGGTTTCCTGATTTCTGCTTTTCACAATCAACATACATTGTACATCAGGGATCTGTTTCATTTTGAGTTAGATGTCACTGGGAAGCAAACCCCCAAGGTTCCTATCATTTCTACCCCAACAGTCTATTCCTCCCTGCTAGTGGGAATCAGATCCAGAATTTCTCCTTGTTGGGTACTCTACCTTTTGAAGGATGAAATTTTGTTCTGACCAAGAGCACTAATCTTTTGATGATAACTTTCTGCCTTTCTATTATTCCTGCCCCAGGGGAACTCATAAGCTTCCATAATAGAAATCTTCAAGTGTTCTTGGATTGAGATTCCCAAAGCATCAGTGTGACTTTTTTACTATTCTGGTCCAGTTCCTTTGTTTGACATTTAAAACCCTTTACAATTTGATTTTAACCCATCTTTCTAGTTTCACGTTACTCCCAACTCAAATCACTTTGCATTCATTTATTTATTTGTTTGTTTGGGGTTTTTTGCCTTTTTTAGGGCAATTGGGGTTAAGTGACTTGCCCAAGGTCACACAGCTAGGTTCGTGTGTGTGTGTGTGTGTGATGTGCGCGCGTGTGTGTAAGTGCCTCGTGCCTCAGGCCTCAGGCCGATTTGAACTCGGGTCCTCCTGACTCCAGGGCCAGTGCTCTATTCACTGTGCCACCTAGCCACTCCCACTTTGTATTTATTTATATACCTCCAGTATTTATTTATCTGTGGTAGTGTTGTACCTTCCTTGCCCCTGGAGAATCTAAACTCCTTAAGGGCAGAGAGCATATCAATTTTGTACTTAGGTCCCCAACACCAAAACCAGTGCCTGGTATCTGATTAAGAACTTAATAAATGTGTGTCCTTTTATAATCTAGAGATACTTGGCAACTGTGTATGTTAGATAGAATATTTACACTATGAGTGCCCAGGCCTGGAATCAGAAAGAACTGAGTTCAAATTTGACCTCAAACACTTACTAGCTGTGTGACTCTGAGAAAGTCACTTACCCCTGTTTGCCTCATTTCCTCATCAGTAAAATGAACTGGAGATGGAAATGGCAAGCCACTCCAGTATCTTTGCCAAGAAAATCCCAAAGGGGGTCATGAAGGGTCAGATGGTACTAAAAAACAACTAAACAAAAATAAAAAATGTAACAGCTAATGTCAGTAACAGGGAAAAATAATGAACAAATGATATAAAATGGATAAAATATGGGATTCCAAACACATTTTCACTTATTTGTGGCCATTAATCTTACTTTAAACAAACAAGAGATTGGCTTTCATAATGTGTAAATGAAACTAATTTCTAAATCTGCTAATGTCTTTTATCAGTGATATCTACTTCCCATTTATAGAAACAATCTTCCACAATGTGAAAAGTAGTCTTTGTTGATTAATTAATTAATTCAATATCCATTTAAAAGAGTTTACTAGATATAAGACTACTGGCTTTGTCCTTTCTCATTCCTCTAGGCCAGTGGTATCAAGCTCAAATAGGAACAGATTCCTGACATGCATTTTGACTTAGAAAACCACAAATTAACATCATCTATGTTGTATTGTATTTTTATTTATTTAATTAAACATTCTCCAATTACATTTTAATCTGGTTCCACCCTTGGGAGTTTTGGCCTGCATGAGTTTGACACTTCTGCCCTAGACAATTTTCTAAAGGCTATAAATTGCAAAGAAGGTACAGATGTGTATTGGTAAAGAGATTTTCCTTATCTGGGAGTTCCCTATACCACTGAAATCCCAACTCCAGCTGGATTGGGATCTTATCCCATAGCCAAAGTACTATACTCAACATTAGGAGAGGTACAGAGATAACTAGGACACAGGTCCCAGTCTTGATGGAGCTTACAATTCATCTGGCAGAGATAAGACATTTTACAAGGAAAACTTTGGCAATGCAAATATTGTCATCTTTGATTTATATAAGCAGATTATTATAAAATCACTCAAGCACTACAAAGTATAGAAGAGACCTTCAGGCTTTGGCTTCAAAGACTCAGAAAAACACATAAAGGTGTATGCATTTATTCTGCCTCTATCTCAAGCAGTCCAAATTAAACCCTAGGTCAGTGGATTTGAGCAGCTTTCAATAGCTCCTAGCATTGTAGAAGCTATTTTCTTGGTTTGACCAGTAGACAAAATCTAGAATTTAGGCTGAGCATGACTTCCAGAAAGGGATAAATAATGCATTTAAATTAAATATCTAATTAGCTGTGTTTAACTGACTCCTCTCTGACATCTCTGACCTGATTCATCCTTCAAAAGAAGGGAGAAAGAAGTTGATAGAACTAGGGGCTATGGCTAAGGGACATGAGGAATATAACAGAAGAAGATGGAATCTGATAGGAGCCCAACTTTAGAGGTACCAGACAAGGTTCTGTTAGCTGAGGACATTTGGAAATTTTTAGTGTGGGAGTGCCTAGTGTCTGGACCTGGTTTGATTCAATTTGAGGTGATGAAGAAGCATAGTTGTGGTGAGTCATGTCTGAGACTTGGGAACTGAAGAAAGTGAAATGGTAGAAAGTGGTATGGTCAATCACCCATGAACAATGGAGGCCCATTGGAGGCCATATCCCCGACAAGTCTTTCTGGGAAAAGTGTCAAGATAAAGTTAAAGCAGAAATACCCTGAGAAATGCCAAGTGTGTACAAAGATAATCATATCTCAATAACCTACTAATTGGCCTCTCTCCTTACAGTTTCTCCCCTCTCTAATCCATCCATTCACAGAGCTGCTAAAGAGTTATTCCTAAATATTAGACCTGACCATACCAATCCCCAGCTCAAGGGCTTACTGTTATCCACTCTAAGGAATTCTTATTACCTCTAGGAACAAATAAAAACTCCTCTGTTGGTCATCTGAAGCTCTTCACAACCTGGTTCCAACTTACCTTCTAGATTTATTACACATCACTCTAGTACTATGGGGCAGCCAGGTGGTTCAATGGACAAAGTGGTGGACCTGGAGTCAGGAAGGCTCATCTTCCTGAGTTCAAATCTGGCCTCAAATACTTACTAGCTGTATGACCCTGGGTAAGTCATGTAACCCTGTCTGCCTCAGTTCCTTCATCCATCAAATGAGCTGGAGAAGGAAATGGCAAACCACTTCATTATCTTTGCCAAGAAAACCCTAGATGGAGTCACAAAGAGTCAGACAGGACTGAAAATGACTGAACAACAACATTCTAGGGTCAAGTCAAAACAGGTTTTCTTGCTTTTCATCACACACATTATCCCATCTCCCATCTTGTTTTAATTCCTAACTAAAATCCCGCCTTCCCATCCCTCACTTCCAATGCCTTTCCTCTTTCACTTCCTAAATACCCCATATATAGCTTGATTTGTATATGCCTGTTTCCATGTTGTCTCCCCCATTAGATTGCAAGCTCCTTAGGGCAGGCACCATCTTTTTTTCCTCTTTTCATATGCCCAGTGCTTATCACAACTAACACATAGTAGGCATTAATGTTTATCGGTTGATTGGTTCTTCTCCCCTTCATTTATTGAATGCTTTCCTTCCTCATCCCAACCTCTTAGAATCCTTGGTTTTCTTCAAGACATAGCAACTATACATCTCCCACATGAGGCCTTTCTTGATCCCCGTATCTGCTACCACCTCCCCTACCTCAATAATTTTATGCATTTTGTTATTTTATATGTATTTTGATTGTATTTATATATGTACATGCTGTTTTCTAGAATAGAAATTCCTTGAGGGTAGAGACTGTTTAATCCTTGTCCTTAGTGCTATGCATAGTTCCTGGTACCATAGTGGGTGCTTAATAAGAGCTCATTAATTGATTCCTTCACTGTTAAACATTTAAATATCTTGCTGTGGGTTTCAAAAGGGGTTTTCACATAAATGATAAATGGTCTTTACTACATGGGCTATTATTGGGTTTTGGGGGGGGGACAAAATATAATGCCCCATCCATGTAAAAAAAATTAAAAATCCTTGATGTCGACTTTTCTCTGTAGGATATGACTTTTCTATCCTGCCTATAAGGTGTTTGATTTTATCTCTTGTTCTCTGCTGCTACTGTAATTCCCTTTGAGAAAATTCCTATCCTCTGGTTATGCTGTTAATCCCTTCAGACAGAATGAAAGTGTGCAAATAACCTCAAACCCCATCTCTTGGGGACTCCAAAGTCTTGATAGGACTTCAAGATCCCCCAGGTAAGGATGCAGCTTGGGGCTGGGAACAGGGCAAAGTGAGTAGATGGAGGTTAGCTTTCCTTTGAGTGAAATGTTGAGATTTTGTTTTTTTTTTAAATGATGTGTGTGATGACCGCATTATTTCTGCCTGCCCCAAAAGGGATGGAGTGAGTAGGTCAGATGAGAATGATGATGGAGAAGAGAAGAAGATGAGGGCTACTAGGCACTCAGGTGGTCAATTTTGCTTCCTTTACACAAATGGCTTTGAAATAAAACAGAAGCTGTACAATTAAATTGAGATGTGGGATGATATTAGATCCTAGACCCAGACAGACAGGTTCACATCCACCATGGACACATTCTGATTGGGTAACCCTGAGAAAATCACTGACTCTGTAAGTTCTCTAAGTAATTTTTTCAGGCCATAAGTTGCAGAAAAGGTGATGCCTTGCCTTGATCCAGGGATTCTGACACCTCCCCCCAATTCCTTATACTAATGAAATCATAGCCCCAGTCTCCATCCCTGTATCTAAGCTGTCCTATTTCTACTTCCACCTCCTCATCTACCCCACCATCGTTAAACATAGTTCAAATTATTGCTGAGCAGTTTTTGTGAAAATACAGCACAAAACAAAATTACAGTAAAAGAAGCTTTGGACCCCCCCTCCCTCTAGGAGTTATGATGAAAACATACTAGGATTTTAGTACGTCAAATAAAAATACTGAATGGGCTAGAGAATTTGTTCATATGCAAACCCAAGAGAAAGTCGTCTAATAGTATTTCCTAGAAATTTAAAATGCAGACATAATCTGGTAATGTTTGAAAGCTACAGTTGAATCAAAGTAGACTATTTTCTATTTTGTGGGACACCATTTTATCCCTTGGCAACTGATGACACAGTAGAGTGCTGGGCCTGGAGTCAGGAAGGCCTGAGTTCCAATCCTGTCCCAGACACTTACTAGCTGTGTTATCTTATGTCAGTGTCTTACCTACATCAGGTTTTTTAACTGTACAATGGGGATAATGATAGCACCTACCTCTCAGTGTTTCACACAGAGCTTGGCACATAGAAGGGGCTATATAAATGCTTATTCCCTTTCCCTCTACAATGAAGTTTGCTGCTGCTGATAACCACAGGGGTAAGGCCATGAGATGCCCACAAAAAAAAAAAGTCTCTCGCCTCCCACTGCTTCTGCCACTATAATTGGATTAAGGCATGCTGCTATCTGGGGGTAGTAACTCATCAGCAGGGAGTAAATGTGGGATGAGGGAGATATAATTAGAAGTTTGTCTGGGAAAAGATGGAGGGGGTGTGGATTATAATTTTTTTTTGGTCCATCTAGCCTCCCACAAAGGATAGTACTTAACTTTTTTCATTTAATTTTATTTTTTAATGAACAATCCTCCCCCCCATCCCATTTCCCATCCCTCCCTCTCCCATTTAAAAACACAAAACACAAAACAAAACAAAACCCTTGTGACATATATGCATATTCAAGCAAGACAAATTCCCACATTGGTTGTGCCTAAAAATGTTATGTCTCATCCTATTGTAAGCTCATTGTCAGCCAACACTGTGAGGAGGCAGTCAACAAAAGTCAATGTCATCTTGGGCTAAATTAAGAGACCTATCTTTCAAGAAGAGGGAGGTGCTCTGGTCAGACCACATATCTGGAGTATTGTGTGCAGTTCTGGGCACCACAGTCTGAGTATGTCACTGAAAAAAGATGGAAAAGGTCTGGAGAAAGGCAACCAGGATGCTGAAGGGTCTGGCGTCACACGAGACTGGTTAAAAGAACTAGAGATATTTATTTAGCCTAGAGAAGAACCAGAACAGAAGAACATGATAGCGGTGTTCAATTCTTTGAAAGGCTGTCTTGTAGAAGAGAGATTAGATTGGTCCTTTTTGTCCTCGGAGTGCAAAACCAGGACTAATGGGTATAAATTACAAAGAAGCAAATTTAGATTTGATATTGGGAAAAACTTACTCACTATTTAGAGCTGTCCAGATATTAAGTGACAAAATGAGGCACTCACAAGTCACCAAACATTTAACAAAGGAAAAAGTTGACTTTTCCCTAGCACAGCAAGGATAAACAACAAAGATAGAGTCTCACTTAGCTTCTCCGGATGTGGCCCACTGCATCTCCACCTGGAAATGTGTCTAGTCAGGCAGCCATCAGAATATAGAGATTCTGAGTTGCCCCAAGCCTTTTGGGCTTTTGATTGGCCCTAGACTAGCAAGCTGCATTAGAGAAATTGGAGCCAATCAAGTTTTGTGTTTTGTTTTGTTTTGGAGGTGGGTGGGAATGGTTGAAGACTCACCCAGAAACCTGCTGGTGAAACTGGGGTCAAAGGAAGTTGTGTGTAGGGTTGTCTTTGGGGAGGTGGTTGTGTGAGAGTAAGGAAAGCTGCATCAGAAAGCTGCTGTCCTATCACACCATAAACAGAACCAGTTGCTTCTGGGCTTGGATGACCACTTACCTGGCATATTGTAATAATTATTCCTTTTAGAATATTTGTAATAATTGGAATAATTATTCCAGTTGGATGAGATGGCTGTAGTCCCTTCTAAGGCTTGTGATCATGTGATTCTATAATTTTTCTAATTAACCCTTTATCATAAAATGATTGGACCAGGATTTGGAAGAATGCTGGGTTTTACATTAAATTCCCATCAAAACACCAATGACAAACTATCAACTTCTTTGAGCAAGAAGATGATGTTTAATGAGGAAGAACACCCTAAAAAGAGATTCTTATAGCCCATGGCCTGAGTCACTTATCTTGCAGGTAAGTGTTTACTGGATGATCTGCTGAAACATTCACCTACTAAGGTTAAAACCTTCCTTCAAATTGGGCCTAACTCATCCCAGGTGGGTCCTCTCCTCCCTACTGCACCCCCACCAGATTTCCATATGTCTTTCTTTCTCTCTATTTTCCATCTTGGTCCAAGGTTGTAGGGAATGTAGTGGGGTTTCCCCTCCTTAAGAATACTGTCTTCAATGGAGCAGAAAGACCAGCTGTGCTTGGTCTGCCCAGGTGGGGTTAGGATACCCTTAGGATCTGTTTACTCCCCCTGTCAGCTGAAAGAGTCTGATTCACATACCACCATTCTTTAGAAAATTTGTAGGTTTTAATAAGGACCTTAGAGATTACCTTCCTGAACAAAATAAATAGATAAATAAAAAGTCAGGTCTGGTAATTAGGCCTCATGCAGTTACTGTTCACATAGAAGGTCCTAATGAGATTTTTTCCTCCTTTCATTCCCAAAGGGAGATCTCATTAAAGAAAAGAAAATAGAGGTACAATCATTTGTGAAGAGGTACAAGTATCCTTTTTGAAGGCTCCAGGAAGCTCACAGCCCATTCTGGCCAATATTGGAAACGGGAGGGAAGCTGCTTGACTCTCAAAAGGTCATAGAATCATTTATAGCCAAAGATTACTGGCTTCATGACCTCCCCAGGATCAGAGACTTTGGAGGACTTTCCCAGTTGGACAGAGAATCCTAGGGTTAAACTTACATTGTAAACTCCAATTTTATTTTATGGATCCAATTTTTGTTGTTCTTTTTTGAGAAAGATATTTTTACCTAAGTTTTGGGGCAACAGATGTGGAAGGAGGAGACAAAGACAATATACAAGTCAGTGGGTGCATAGACCGGATTATGAGAATGAGAGGTGAGAAGGAAGACAAGTGTCTGGCAGGAGTGGACTTGAGATCAGGCTGAATGATAGTTATGGCAACTGGTGAGAGTGAAGTACAGTCAACATCTCCTTTCTTCACTTGTAGCCTTCTCTAGTTTATCTAAATGTTTATTTTTTAAAAATATTATTTGGTACCACTCATAAATTCCATGACCATTAATAGTAATTTTGTCTGAGATAATAGGTTCAGAATTTGAAATAGAGAGTGAAGTTAATCCATAGGAGAAGAAATTTCCCTATGTTTACTGAGTGGGGTAAGGAGAGGAAGGGGAGGCTGAGCCAATTATAGAGAATTTTTTCAGTTTTGGTCCTTTCTGAGAATATTTCAGAGCATTCCAACTAGACTGCCTTTGAACTTGAACAGATAAAGAATTACTAAGGATATGAGCCAGTAGCAGAGACAGGCAAGGGTTGGTGTGGTTATCACCAAATACATTTGAGACAACCTGCCTCACACACTGACACCAACAAGTTCTATACAAAGAATCTCAGAGTTCACCTTATTTAATCCATGCCCAACCAAGATTTCCCTGTAAAATATATGTAACAAGCAGTCCATTCAGTCTTTGCTTGAACTCCAATGAGGATTGACCTCCAAATACGACCTATTCTCTATTGGAATATCTCTAACTGTTAGAAAGTTTTCACCTATGTTTTTGTCATTATGACTTTCAACCATTGCTCCTCATTCTTCCCTCAGATGCCAATCAGAACACATCTACTCTCTCTCCCACTGGAAAACTTAATTTTTTTTAAAAATATAGCTAGCATGTCTTCATAAGTCTTCTTTTATTCAGGCTAAAAAATTGTCAATTCATAATTATTATAGTCTCCAGTCCCTCACCATCCCAGACACCTTTCTTTGCATTTGCCATGTTTATCAAATTTCCTTCTTAACTAGCAAAAGAAACCCAAAACTGAACACAATAGTCCAAATATTATCTGGACAGTGTAGAGTACAGTGGGACTGTCACTGCCCATCCTCTGGATACCATGACTCTCAATATAGCATTATTATTATTTTTTGGTTGTCATACTGTTGAATTGTTTTGAATTTATAATCCATTAAAACCTCCAGCAGGTAGGTGGTGTAGTGGACAGAGTTCCAGACCTGAAGTCAGGAAGACTCATCTTCCTGAGTTTAGATGTGACCTCAGACACTAACTAGTTGTGTGACCTCGGGCAAATCACTCAACCCTGTTTGTCTCAGTTTCCTCATCTGTAAAATGATCTGGAGAAGGAAATAGTAAACAACTCCAGTGTCTTTGCCAACAAAACCCCAACTGGGGTCACAAAGAGTTAGACACAACTGGAAAATGCTGGAACTGAAAACCTCCATAACCCTTTAAAAATATTATTGTCTAGACATGCTTCCTCTATTTCAAACTTGCAAAATTGATTATTTGAACCCAAATGTAAAATTTTTGCATTTACTCATAACAAATTTCATCTTACTAGAATTGGTCTACAATTTTAACCTGTCAAAATCTACAACCCTGGGAGAAAGGTGCTATTATTTTATAGATGACTGAGGCAGTCAAGGGTTAAGTGGCTTTCTCAAAATGACAGTGAGTGTCTGAGACTGGATTTGAACTCAAGTTTTCCTGATTCTGGGTCTAGTACTCTATCCACTACACTATTTAACTGCCTCATAAGTTTTTTTTTTAATAAATATTTAAAATTCTGTAATAAATATTAAAATTAGATATAGTACATCTATAGGATACTATTACTCTACCAGCCTAGTTAACTTCTCAAAGAAATGAAAGTCTGACAGACATGTCTGACAGACATGTTCTTTAAGAATTTATGCTGGCTTTTAGTGATGCCCAATTCTCTTTGTCACTCACACATCATCCCTTTAATAATATATGGTTTTAACTATGTGACTGGCAATTTGAGGAAGTAGTTGTTTTCTATAAAACTCTGACAATAAAAAAACTCAGAAGAAAAGGAATTTTGTGCCAAATATAGAGTAAATTGAAGCTGAACCCAGAAGAAAAGAAGACAGAAACACCACACAAGCTAAAATCCTATGAAATAATATTGAAGAAAAATATTCAAGCTCCCACTCAGAGTTACTAGGTATAGGTGGTACAAACAACTTTGTAGACTAATGTTTTAGGGGGGCTGTGGGGATTTCTGCCTGGTTCCCATATAGCAGTGATTCAGCCTGAGCCTAAAAGAAAAGGGGAGCAATTTGGTGATGGGAAGACACTAAATTATGCAGAAATAGTAGACACAGCCAGTAGGTGAATAGCTTCTGGTGAGAGAGGGAAGGGGGACTAGATAACCCTAGGTGAGTCAGTCTTCTTTTATTTTATACCTGGACCCAGCTTGGGTCAGGCCCACACATATCCCCAGCATAAGGAAGATGAAATTACTCAGTCTTGGGGGAATCTGTAAAGCCCTGGGTGGGGTACAGAACCAAAAAGTGAGGAGGGAAGCCAGATACCAAAGCCCTAGAATTGTGTTCTTAGACATTGGACTCTAGTGTCCCTCTTTCTTTCATATAAAAATGTTTGTATTCCCTCCTTTTTTTAAAAAAAAATATACCCTTTCTTTTGCATAATAAAGATTGAAAGACTAAAATCCAGAGCACCAGGCTTGAAGAAAATCCTAGCTCACAAACTGGTAAACCAGTAAAGAAGCTTGCAAATACAGAAAGAAAAAAAATGAGTAAAAATGGCAAGAGAGGCCAAAATACAATGAACCAAAATTATACTGTGAAGGAAAAATAAATGAAAATTCCTGACAAAAAAGAGAACACTGTGGATTCCTTAGAGATCATGTAATCACATCAATTAAAGAAATTCCAGAATAGTTCAAAAGAGAAATTAAAGAAAAATTTAAATGAAGACTTTAGGGATAAAATTAGGTTGGAAACCAAAGCTTTTGATACTCAATTCTGTTCTCCTTCCCTGCCCCTGCCACTACCATTACCAGTACCGTTAACTAAGAGAAAAAAGAAAGAAAGAACCACCCCCCAAAGCAAATAAGCATTGTCAAACAAAAAAAAATCTATATAGTTACCATGTCCCAAACTGTATATCTCTGCACTTTGTGTCTATTACCCTATGTCAGGAAGTGAGTATTGTGCTTCATAATAGATCATCTGGAGACATGGCTGGTTATAGATTTGATCAAAGATCTTTCTAAGTTGTTTTTCTTTTCAATGTTATTATTCTTGTAAAAATTCTTCTCTTGATTTTACTCACTTTATTCTGCATCAGTTTATATTACCCAGGATTCTCTGAAACCATCCCTTTCATCGATTGTTTCTTGTGGCACAATAGTATCTGTTAACAGGATTTATAATTCCCTTCATATATTTTATTACATTTTTATGTTCCAATTTATTCAACTGTTCACCAAATGTCTAAGACATAATCTAAAGTACGTGTTTAAATCCTATCTCTTTTTTTTCTCCCCTCCCTTTTAATCTTCACTTCAGAATTGGGGAAATTCTTTGATTAGTTTACCTGTTGAGTTTGATGTATTTCTACACAAAACTGCATGTGTTTGTATATGTGTTCAACCCTCTTTTGTCTGTTTCATATGAGAGTGAAGCTTATCTTATGCCCCCTCTACACATACCCCATCCTCTATGCTTGCATATTTGTCTTCTTACCCTGACTTAGAGAAATAACATCTGCCACTCTCTGCTTCTCCCTTTAAACACTACTGAATTCCTACTTTTATCTGCCCTTCTTTTTCCCCTCCTAAAACTTTCAGAACAGAAATAACCCACCCGCAGGACTTTTGTTTTTCTTATTTAACTCCCTCAATACCCTTTGAAGACATCAAGGTTCTGAAGAGATATTGGTGTCTTCTTTCTCTCTTAAAATGTCAGCACTATATTGTCATACAGCCCTTTCCAAGTGTTTAAGTAAATTTACTTTTCTAGGTTTCTCTGGACTCTTGTGTTTGCATTGAAAAATTCCTACTCACCTCTGGTCTTTTCATCAGAAATGCTTAAAAGCCTTCTATTCCATTAAAGACCTTTTTTTTTCACCTGAAGAATTATACTCAGCTTTGCAGGGAAGGTTATTCTTGGTTTTAAGCCAACCTTTGCTTATGGAATAGTTATCCTTTGCTTTATGGAATATTATGTTCCAAGATCTCCTCATTTTGAGTAAAAGTTGATTCTGACTATATATAGTTCCTCAACACATGAACATCTTTTTTACTGGATGTTTGCAGTAAAAAAAAAATCCTGAGAACTTTTCCTTTAGGGATTTCTTTCAGCAGATTACCAAGAAATTCTTTCTATCTTTGCCATCTTGTTCTATTAGAACCAGGCAGTTTTCACTTGTGATTTCTCAAAACTTTGTGTCCAGGCTTTTTTTTTTTTAAATAATAGTTGGTAGTGCAGTGAATAGAGCACTGTCCATGGAGTCAGGAGGACCTGAGTTCAAATCTAACCTCAGACACTTAACACTTACTAGTTGTGTGGCCTTGGGCAAGTCACTTAACACCAATTGCCCTGCCTTTCCCCCTCCAGAAAGATAAATAAATAAATCACAGTTTTCAGGGAATCTAATATTCTTAAATTCTCTCTCCTTGTTTTTTTTCCAGATCAGTCAATTTTTAAAAACATACCTGATCTTATGTTTTCTATTTTTTAAAGTCTTTTGCTTTTAATTCTAATATTTCTTGCTCTCTCATGGTATTAAGAAAATCTTTCCCCCTACATCTTCAGTCTCTGTTCCTGCTGAAGTGACAGGGGATTTACTGCCTATAGGAGTTACCAGTTCTCATCTCCATGGGGGTCACTTCCTGGATGACAGTGTCAGGGGCCAGGCTGGAAGAAGTACCATTGATCTGGAAGAGACTGGCATTTCCAGCTTTTGGACTGAAATTCCCATTGGTGGTAGATGGTGAGTGGTTAGTGTTTGCAGTAATGAGGAAAATTACCCCTCCTCCAAACTTCTCCCCCCAGTGTTGGAAGGCAGACTGGAAGTAGGGTCTGCAGAGATGCTGCTGTTCATGCCCAGAGCTCTTAGGTTCATGGTCCTGGGCTCTCTCCATTGCAGTCTGAAGGAAGGTGGGGGTTGTGATTTAACTCCACTGGCACATCCTGTCTCTCCCTCAGGGAGAGGATGATGAGGATGATTGTTCATTTCTGATATTTTAATATAGGCATTAGTAACCTGCAGTAGTGATTTTTGGCAGCTTGCCATCTACCATCAGGGGGTCTGGGTAAAAATTGCCTGTAACAAATTCCCTGCTTCCTTTCTATATGCTGATTCCTCATACTACCCTGATTGTTCCAAGTCTCCCAGACCATGTGGGCCTCCTCAAGAGCAACCCCCAGGGAACGTTCTAATTTGTCCTTGAGAGATGCCCAGACATGGAAAGGTCAAATAAAACTCTGGCCTGAGCTCATTCTGTTTCTGGATCCTAGAGCAGAGGCCAGGGCCCCAAAACCTACCTTTCACTGGAACAGTTACTGCCTAGTATAGTGTATATATGTGGTACAAGCTGAATGGTAGCTATCCATGGGGAGAGAAGGCAACATCTGTGCACTTTGTGGAGCTGGGCCAAAGAGCTTCCTCAGGGAAGGGGAGTGGGGAGGGTATAGATGTGCACTGTGTCACCTGAGGCTGTCAGGGAATAATCAGTGGGAGCACAGCTCTTACTCATAAGATCTGCGGTGATAAGATGACTTAATAAAAACCACTTACCTTGAGAATGAAAGATGGACAGTGGCTCCAGCTGGTTTCATTATCCTGTCAACAGGCTACATGTAATCAATTCAGCCTTAGCAGGGAGGGAGGGAGGGAGAAACGGAGGGAGGAAAGAACCAATCCCTCTGGAGGCAGCCACATGCCATCATGTGTCTCGGTGTGGCAGGTCTCTTCACCATTTGTAGTTCACCGGGAGAGACACTTTGTCAGCACTGACTTGGCATAAGATCAGTGAAAGCCACTGCTTATGAAGACATCCACCAAAGGGACACCATGGTCAGTGTCTTCTCCACAATCCCATAGGACAAATGGCCCCAGGCAGAGACTGCTGCTGTTTCCGAGACATCTAAGGAATCACTGAGAGGGACTCCATGGTCATGCCGTCCAGTGCAGAAAGGCTTAAGACAAAGGAGAAAGCGGTTGTGAAATGTGTTTAAGATTAATTGAAACCCATGAAAAGCCTCTTTTCAAACAGTCATCAACAAGTATTTAATGTGTTGTTGATATTAGTACAAGGAATAGATCAGTCTCTACTACTTGTACATATAAATACACACACATGTATATATACACACATGCATATACACACATATACACATGTGTATATACCTACACATATGTATGTGCAGGTATATATACACATACATGTATATAGACAGCTGTGTATATGCATATTATGTGCATGGTACATTTGTGTATATATATATTTATATAAAGAAAATAAATATAAACAACTATAAAATAGTTTTTAAAAGGCAGCTAGGTAGTCAAGTGGATAAAGTGTTAGACTTAAGAGTCAGAAAGATTTGAATTCAAATCCAGGCTCAGACACTTTCTAGATATGTGATCCTGGGCCAATTATTTACCCTCTGCCTGCCTTAGTTTCCCTATCTGTAAAATGAAGGTAATCTTAGCATCTACATTGCCTCCCAGGGTTGTTGTGAGATGCTTTCCAAACCTATATTAATACTGCCTATTCTTATCAAGTCTAAATAGGCCTCTTTGAAGTTTCTACCCACGGGTCCTGATTTTGTCCTCTGACGTCACATAGAACAAATCTAACCCCTCTTCCACTCAACAGCCCTTCAGATGCTTAAAGATAGATATCAGGTCCCTCCCACCCTCACAACACTCACTTCTCCTAGATGCTGTCAGCAGATCCTCTAATGGCCCTTCAGTGACCTGGCTGCCTTGTCTGGTCAGCTGTGGTGCCCTCATGTTTTTAGTGTGAGCTGGCAAACCCCTTGGGGACAGGGCTCACCTTTCTCCACTTGTTCAAGTATTTATTGAATGTTTTTTAATGTGTTTGAGACTGCTCCATGCACTAGGAAGGCAGTTGGAAGGGATTCAGAGAATAGCATAAAATATACATGAATGAATGAATGAATGAAAACATATTTATTGAGAACTTGCTATATGTCAAGCACCATGCTAAATGCTAGAGATACAAATTCAGAAGTCCTTGCCTTGAGGAGCCTACATTTAAATAGGAGAAAACAAGGCATATAAGGGAATGGTGGCCAGGGAAGGGTAGTTTGGTTTGAAAATTACAGGGATGGTGGGCAAAAACAGGGTTGATTTGATCGTGATTCAAGAACTGGAAATGGGGGTAGGGGGGCACAGCCAGGTGGCACAGTGAATAGAACACTAGCCCTGGAGTCTGGAGGACCTGAGTTCAAATCCAGACTCAGACACTCAACACTTATTAGCCGTGTGACCTTGGGCAAGTCACTTAACCCCAATTGCCCTGCTCTCTCCTCTCCAAAAAAAAAAAAAAAAAGAACTGGAAATGGGAGTGGGGATTGGGCAGGAAGTGGGAGGAAGATTTGTAGCAAGTCTTCCAGCAAAAAGGGGAAGGGCACTGAGTTAATCACCTGTTCAGGAAGCAGGTCCCCAGTGTGGAGAGTTTCCAGTAGTGAAAGGTAAAAAGGTAACGCTTTTTAACCATACATTTCAAGGGTATGGTAAATAACAAAATAGTATTGGTTTAAGAATAAATAACCTCTGGGTTCTAGTCATGGTTAGATAGTTGTGTAACCTCAGGGAATTCACTGCATATCTCTGGGCCTCAGTTTTTTTCTTCCATAAAATGGTGGTGATCACAAGATCCCAACATTCTATTTGGGAAGCTATGTTGTTGAGTCATTTTAGTTATATCCAATTCCTCCATGACCCCTTTTGGACTTTTCTTAGCAAAGATATTGGAGTGATTTGCCACTTCCTTCTCCAGCTCATTTTATAGATAAGAAACTAAGGCAAACCCGGTTAAGTGACTTGCCCAGGGTCACATAGCTGGTAAGTGTCAGAGGCCAGATTTGAACTCAGGAGAGACTCAGGAGACTAAAATCACTGTGCCACATAGCTGCCCAGCTGGGAAGACATACACCCACAAATTTGTTGAATTTAAATGGGGGAGGGTACAGGAAGCCCCCAGCTTTCAGATGAGTTGGTGTTCCAAAAGAAGGTTTCTAAATCAGTTTATCTGGGTTTTGAAATGCATTTTGTTTACAAAGCTGGTTGTTAGGTTGTCAGGGAAGCCCACAAAAGCTTATTCAACACATAATGTGTTTGAAGTACAGTAATAATGGTTCTACTTCAAGAATACCTAACCACTATTTATAAAATTATTTTGATGGGAAAACAGAGTCTGAGTTATAACTATTAATGCTGGGGACAAATCCTGCCCCCTTAGCCACAGTGAAGGGAGGAGAGATGGAATTTCAGGAAATTGTTGTTAAGACATTTCTGTCGTGTCCAACTCTTCATGACCCCATTTGGGTTTTACTCAGCAAATATACTATAATGGTTTGCCATTTCCCTCTCCAACTCACTTTATAGGTGAGGAAACTGAGGCAAACAAGGTTAAGTGACTTGCCCAGGGTCACACAACTTTTAAAGTGTCTGAGACCAGATTTGAACTCAAATCTTCCTGACTCCAGGTCTGGCTCTCTATCCATTGTACCACCAAAAGGATTAAGGGTGGGGCAGGGAGAGAGAGATGTATATGTACATACATATATGCATATCTGTATAAATGTGCATCTAATTCTGATTATTTAGTCTATCATCCCTCTGTTGAGAAGTAGACAATATTCTTTATTATCGATCTTTGGAATCAGCGATCGTTACATTTATCAGAATCCTTAAATATTTCAAGTTGTCCTTTTTTATAACCATGTTTTTGTTATATAAAGTGTTCTCCTGTTCCACTCATTTTCCTCTCTATCGATTCATACTAAGATTCTCTGAAACCATATTTCATAGTTTCTTAGAGCACAATAGTATTCCATTTCATTCCATTCATATATATGTTCTATCATTCCCCAATTGACAGTTACCCCTTTTTTCCTAGGGATTTTCCACAAAAAAGGCCACTATAAATATTATATATATATGTGTGTGTGTGTGTGTGTGTGTGTGTGTGTGTGTGTGTGTGTGTAGTATCTTTCCATCTTTCTTTGATTCTCTGATATACTCTTCATATCACTTCAAGAATAATCTTTCTTATGTACAATTCTGGTCATATTGTTTCAGTCCTTAGAAATATTCTATGGTTCTTTATGTCTTGCCAAGCAAAATTCAGACAAAATTCAAGCAAAATTTGCTTGACTTCAAGGCATATCAAAATCTGGCACTCTCTTACTTTTCCAGCCTCATTTCATATTACTTCCCTCTAAGAAAACCTCACTGCAGTCCAACTGGACTACTCTGCTACAACCCACCCAGCCCCTTCCCTGCCCAGAGCATGCTCCACATTCTCCCCACCTCCAGGGCTTTTGTATAGATCATGCCTAGAACGTTCTCTATCCCTTTCTTCATTTCGATTTCTTAACACATCTTTTAAAATACAACTAGACTCCACCCCTTTTGATAACTTATGTTCTCCCTGACCTGCCTTTCCTCAGCTCCCCTCAACTTCTTTCCTTAGATCTCTCGCAAAATACTTTGCATCTCTCAAATGCATATATCATATAATATTCTGCTTTATGATTATGTGTCTTTGTGTATTATCCCTCTGCTACTGGCTGTAGCATAGCTCTGTGAAATTAGTGCATCTTGTCAAGCTTATCTCTACTCTAGTACGTCCCTCAGTGCCCTTCATACAGTAGGTCCTTAATAACAAACAGCTAGGTGATGTAGTGGGAAGCATGAGGGCCTTGGAGTAAGCAAGATTGGGTTCAGATCCTGCCGTAGACACTTACTAGCTGTGACCCTGTACAAGCCTTTGAAACTCTATTGCCCTCATTTTCCTCAATTGCAAAATGGGGATAATCAGAGTACCTACCTCCCAGGTAGGGGAGAATCAGATAAGATATTTGTAAAGTGTTTAGCACATAGTTGTTACTGTTGAGTCATTGCTGTCATGTCAGACTCTCTGTGACCCCATTTGGGCTTTTCTTGGCAAAGATACTAGAATGGTTTGCCATTTCCCTTTCCAGCTCATTTTATAGGATGAGAAAACGGAGGCAAACACGGATAGGTGACTTGCCCAGGGTCACACAGTTAGTACCCATCTGAAGCAGGATTTGAAGTCATAAACATGGGTCTTTCTGATGCCAAGTTTAGTGCTCTCCCCACTGTACCACCTCGCTACCTTGACATATAGAAGGTGCTAGATAAATGTTCCCTTATTTCCCAGTGTCAGTTTTCTCATCTAATACATACCTGTGATGTTATTGTCAGGATAAAAAATGTAAAGCACTTTGTAAGCAGCATATAAGTGCTAACTACTATCATTATAAAGATTTGTCAAAATACATATAGTAATAATGTATCCAAAGACAACAATGGAATGAACAAAGATAAAAAGTAATCTGAGAGTTACAGTATTCACACTTAGCCTTTGTTGACATTGGGAATTGTGGGAGTAGAGTACAGGATATGCTGGCCAACTTAGAGGATTTATTGGTTAGCTTTATGGTGCTTCTCTCTCTCTCGTCTGTCTCTCCTCTCTTCTCTCTCTCCTCTCTTCATCTCCTCTGTCTGTCTCTCTGTGTCTCTATCTCCATGTCATTCTCTCTTCTTCTTCTTCTTCTTCTTCTTCTTCTTCTTCTTCTTCTTCTTCTTCTTCTTCTTCTTCTTCTTCTTCTTCTTCTTCTTCTTCTTCCTCTTCCTCTTCATCATCATCATCTTCTTCTTCCTCTTCTTCTTCTTTTTTGTCTTCTTCTTCGTCTTCTTCTTCTTCTTCTTCGTTCCATAACCCTCCTCTCCCTTCCTTCCTTTTCCTTTCTCCCTCAAGCCTTACATGATACTATCCTCTGGCTGTGTCCTCCATCCTCACCCCCTTCCCAGGAAGGGCTCTAAGCTCTAGAATTATCCTTGGTCCCTAGACTCCACCCCTATTGTATTCCATGCCTTCTTCTCTTCAGGGGAATGGATAAGCTGCCCAATTGCTAGGATTTTTATAGCTGAGAGTATGTTCATGAGTCACCCCTTCAAGGTATTGCCCCAAGTGAAAGAAAATGGAGTGAGTGGAATTTTAGGCATTGTGGAAGACTGGTGGGAATATTATAAAGGAGGTTAGGGTCTTCAGTGTCTCTCAAGTCACACTACATAGGAACTGCCTACTTTACTTATGTGTTGAGATGACTACTCATAATTGTAGGGAGTGGCTTCTTAATACTGACCCATGTATATCACAATACACTTTGCATGGTGGGCACTTTATAAACATTGTTGACAGTCTGATATGTTCAAGTTCACAAAGGAGACTAGAATTCAAATTCCATCTCTGACACCACCTGTGTGACCTTAGGTAAATCATTTCACCTCTATGGGTCTCAGTTTCTAGCTAAGAGACTATAGGTAAACCATTCAACTTGTGTGAGCCTCTGCTTTAAAATGGGGTCAGTGATACCCATGGTACCTACCTCACAGAGTTATTGTGAAATGCAAATTGAACAATGTATGTAAAGTGCTCTTCAGTCTTTAGAGCTTAAGTTAGTTCCTATTGTTGTCATAACATGGTTGATTCACTTAACATCTCAGCCATTCTCACTCTCTACCCATGCTCCATAAGAACCTACTTCTAACTCCTCAATGAAGCTTAGTTGAGTATTAGGACAGAAGGAACAAAGGCAGATCTGTCCATGGTCCCGGGACCTGGGTAAGTTCTTTTTAATTTGTTCTGCTTCCTGGTCTTCATGGTGGAGACAATAAGGGTAATGTTATAGCAAACATGATTAAAGTAAGGGTTCTATAGCCCACAGTTAATGGATTTATGTATAGCCCTGCTGGTGTCAGTGGTGGTTAGAAAAAATGGCTATGAAGGCTCTAAGAGTCACAAAATGCAACTGCACAGATAACTAACATTGCACTGATGTCAAGATATAGGGATGGAGGATCTCAGACCTGGAAGGGGTTTTCAAGGCAATCCAGTTCACCCAGTCATTGGTGAGTGAGGAAATCCAATTGCCACCAGTGACTTCTGGGTTGTTTGGTGAATGTGAGAGCCCATTGAGGCTCCCTAAGAGCAGTTAAGTAACTTGACCAATACTGCACAGCTAGTGAGTTTCAGAGGTGGGATCTAAACCCAAGTCCTTCAATTTTAGAGCCAGTGTTCTTTCCACTGAATCTGTTTGCCTCTCCTGACCTTGACCATGAAGTTTCTTGATGAAGTTCCACCTCAGCAGCGTGATTATAGGACTACATGAGTCTCTCCCCCTGTAAATTTCCTGAGTTACCAGGAACCAAGTCAGTTGTGACTTGATGCCAAATCTCCCCCCCTCCACACCTATCAGGGTTTTCGCCTCACTTCCTTCCTAAAGGATGAACAAAGCTGGGAGGAATTCACAACTATGAGCAGAATAAAAGTGAACATTTAATGCCACCAGATTCTTTTGGACAACGATTCACACCTCATATGCCACAAAAAGTCAGAGATCTTTTCCAGTAAACAATAAACTTTTTTTTACACTAGAAACGGCACAAATTTTATTGATTTGTGCTGCCAATTGGTGACTAGCAGCAGCTTTCTGAATGATGTCCATCATGGAGACTGCGGCTGCTGCTGCCTCATTACAATCACACCAACAGCTAGCTTTTATATATCTATGATAAGACCTATACACAGTAACAGGCCCATTTACAAACTGGCAGATGAGTTTGAGCTAAAGAAAGAGAAAAGTTGGATTCAGGGTTAAAAAAATGACACTTATGAAAACAAAATAAAACAAAACAAATCTTTCTAGCTAACAATTAAAGAAAAAACCCTTTATTAACAGTGAGTTTAAAAACAATGGCTAATTAAAAACACTTTCATCAAGATTTTTTTAAAATGAGGCTTTAATTAATTTGTTTGTGAATTCACTGTTTTTAAACTCAGTAAATGAACTTATTTTTAAAATGAGCTTTAATAGCTTTTTCCAAATTAGAATCAAGCTCTTATTTGCACTTAGGCTGCTCTTGCCTGCCTATTTGTAAATGGGACCATTTCTGCAGCTGAACATATTCAAATATTTACATAACATTTGTCTAATAGGGAGAGAGTAAGATTGAGAGTCAGGAAACTTGATCTTCAATTCTGGTTCTGTTGCTGACTTGTTCTGTGACCTTAGGCAAGTCATTAAAGAACTCTGCCTCAGTTTCTCCACCTGTAAAGTAATACCTAGCATTCTTATAGAGTGTATATCTTCAAAGCACTTTCCACCTGTAATCTCATTTTACTCTCAGACCATCCCAGTGAGAAAGATACTATTTCTCATTTTGCAGCTGAGGAAACTTAGGCCCAGTAAAATTAAGTGACTTACCCAAGGTCACACAGCAAGTTACACGATAAGCCAGACCTAGAACCCCATCATCTTTACTCCTATCCTAAACCTTAGACCTGGCTACCTCCCAATGGGACTGATGCCTCCAGATCCTTTTCTTCTTTCAGGTAAGTGAGGAGGCTTCTGACATAGGTATTAAGAAATACTAAAGTGCTTTGAAGTCTTTCGAAAACAGGTGCCAGATAAGTCCAAGAAGAGAAACTCCAGCTACCTTCATAATATACCTTCTAGGAGTATGCAAGGCCTCAGAAAGTCTAGAGAACCTATTATTTGAAACATTCTTCTTAGGACTTTAAAGATAAATCAGCCTCTAAAAGGTTTGGAGTCTTTTCTCAGACCAGTGGAAACTGCATTTCCAAATTCACTTTTATCACCAAATTCACCAAAAGTACATTTTCCCACCTTTAGAATTCTTTAGAATGGGACCCCAAAGGTTCCAAACTAAGTCCTGGATTTGGCAGATTGGACTCTTGTTCCTGTTTTCCCCTAGTTTATCTACCTCTCCTCCCTACAAGCTCACCTTTCCACCAGAAGACTCTGCTAGGGGGGAAATCACATAGCTACAAAGAGGATGGAAGGACCCAGCAGAAGGACACAACAATGCAGAGCACTTTGATCAGCATTTCCAACCATGGCCAAGGGCAAATAAATTATCAAATACAAGCAACTCTTAAAACACGAACATCCTGAGTTTACAAATAAATTATATCCTCTTCATACACCAAACACCATTGGGTGGGATAGGAGTTATTAGCAGTCTCAGTTATGGAGAAGGAAGGGAAAGAAGGATTATCTTGGGGAGGAAAGTTAGTTTCTAAGTATACATAAAATATATGTGTGTGTGTGTCAATCAGTTAGTGTTTAACATTTATTAAGCACTTACTGTATGCCAGGCACTGTACTCAATGCTACACACACACACACACACACACACACACACACACACACACACACACACACACACATATATATAAACATACACACAGGGCAGTACATCCTTATCTAGACCATATTGATTACACAAGCTGAAACTTCCTCAAGAACCACTTTTAACTCCATTATATTAAGAATTCCTCAGTCTCAGAGTAGGGCCACTCAAAGGCAGAATGTGTTTCTTTCAGGAGGGTTAAAAAGTGAGTTTTAGGGAATTTTCTATGGTCTCCCGCAAATACAGGCTTCGTGTCCAACCCCTTTTCCCCTGGCTTGAAAGTCGTCCTTTTCACCTGCCATGAGTGAATGTCTAGTTTGCAATTTGGCAAGCAAAGTTCTTTGGGACAAATTGCAGTTGGGCAGATTGCTAAGTGTGGGTTGAGAAAGCAAAAGTTTCCAGCCTCCCCCGCCCACCCCCCATGTTACTTGGATTTTTGCTGGAGGAGGAGGAGAAAGATTATTTTAATACATAGAAGGGCAATAATTTTAAAGTTCTACAACATTTCTTATCTTTAGCCTATATACATGTTCTTCATTTGGTTCAGTGAAAGACGGATCATTATGGACTTGCAACATGTGAGAGAATAGCACTTATTTTTTCCTTAATGTAATAGTTTCAGGAGTGTTAGTTACATGATTAGAGGAGCCAAGAGGAAGTATCAGTGAGACCCTTGGGATAATAGGTACTGGACATTGGAGTATCACTGGATCAGTGCCAACTCCCAACTCAATCACTAGCAAAAAGAAATATCCTACAATTTGGGCCAATGTCCAAATGGTCATGTTGACCAACATTAGTTGGCAGCATTAGTTTCTATTTATATGATTTCACTAAGAAAGAAAGCAATTATTGAGGTTAGTACTGGGATTCTAAAATCCATCATCCAGTCAGTTTTGCTATGTTAGGGTATGGATTCAAATTGTTGACTAATATCCCAGCAAGAAAGAATAATGGGCAAACTGTCCTTCTGTTTCAATTAGAAAACCAGCTATTGTTTGTGTTTTTCTTTGTGCTAAAGGACTGCACTTAGATTAGAAACCCTTTGTGGTCACTGAGAAATAAAATTGTTTTCATTTCCTGACTACCAGTGAATCTCAGGTGTTGCTCCTCATCCCCAAGAATCTAGGGGTTAAAGCAGAATTTCCCAGTCTGATGCTAACAATGAGCTTTAGCAACTGATGTGCAAACAAAATGAAATTCAAGAATTTACTACTAGTTCCAGGACTTACCATACCCTCACACAAGCTTTCATTTTCCTTTCTGCTGAACATTTGAGTAGAGATTCAGGAACCAAGGAGAGAACGTATGCATGCCTATAGGGTTTTTAATTGGAAGATGGACCTTAGGAAAACCTAAAATAGGATACAAGGGTAGCATGTGGGGCTGCAACAAAATCCCTACAACCTCCCAGCAAGCAGAATATATGAGTTAGAAGTGTTAATTTACAGCAAATTGGCCAGATTCCTGTTCTGTCTAATCATTGCTCATTTGCCTTTCCCACTTTCAAGGGGAGGAAAACTCCTTGCAGGCCTTGCTGGCTGGGCCTAGCATGGTTCTCAGTTTTCTGCATGAAAATGGACAGAGCTCTGTATTTGTACCTCAAGCCCTCCTTATTCAGAATAGCAACCAGTAGATGAAATAACAGGTCTTGTGTTTCCTATCTCTCATTTGGGAAAGATGAAAGTTAGACATGGCTGTCCTGTGATGCAGAAGGCAATTCAAGGACTAAAAGATCAAAGGTTGTAGACATCAGGTGATGAAGGAAAGCCTGGGATAAAGAAAACCATTTCTCCTTCGCAGCATGAAACATCTTACCAGCCAGGCATCATGAAATGCAATACGGATTTAGTCCCAGGGAGACAGGACTGAGATTACCAGGATACCTTTTTTATCTGAAGTATATTTCCCCTCTGGTTGCTAAAAAAAAAAAAAAAAAAAAAAAAAAAAACCATCAATTCCAAAGACATTCCCCTCTATCTAAATGCTTATTTCAAATATCCATGTCTTTGGTCCTTTTAATTGGTGAAAAGGTCCGTGGCATTTGACATTCTGTCTTCATCCCCTTTTCCTTCTTGGTTCTTCACAGAAGCAGAAATAATGCCTGGCATGCTTTTAACCATTTAACTGCCTGGTCACTGTGCAAAGACTACTGAAATACAGAATTATCTCTAGCATGACAGAACACCCTTGCTCTTCCCTGGAAGACCATGATCCACATAGGTGGCAGACTGGGATAGGCACAAGATGGTACAAGATTCCATTTCTTGCATGTGGTTTTGTTAAATTAAGGCAGTTCTTATAGAAAATCGGGCCAAAGAGAATGGAAGTTATCTGCAAGCTATGGATGCCAGCCCAGGGCCTGGTGGAATGCCATAATCTTGTTCAAAGAAGTGGTCTGGCACTATTTTGGAGTTAAGATGGTAGTTTATTTGGCAAATTCACTCTTGGTTTAATACTACTCTATTGGTTTCTTAGACTGTTGGCAGAAAAATACAAAAGGAGAAATACTGTTGGAAGCAAGATGAAAAGAATTCCCAAGGAAGAATCCTATCAATTCAGATGTTGAATCCCTGGAGATTTCTCCACTGTTTCCCTACTAGAAAGGCACCAAAGTTCAGAAGATGGCCTGCTAAAGGCAACATGGTGATGACCTATATGTGGCCATTAACTTCAGGTTAGCAATAAGATTGCTGATCAACTGATTTTGTTGTAACAGAAGTCCCAGAGGCCTTTCATGGAAAACACCAGATAATTTTCTAGATTATTGACCTTTTGTGCAATGGAAATCAGCCATGAAGAGGAATGCCAACTACCAGACCTCAAGGACAGCTTAGCATAGAACAAATAATGTAAGGTTTTTGCCTCTGGATGCATTCGAGTGGTCCAGTTACTGCTGACTATTCACAGACACAAGGAGGTTAAGAGCATAAGCTATTAGCAAAGTCATGAGAGTAACCTGTCAAAGGAAGTCACGAGTGAGGAGCTAGGGGCACCCATGCTTGGCTTTGGTGTCCAAATGACAGTTACAGGTGATGAAAAGAAGAATAGTTACACTATAAAATCTCTTCCAGATCAGTCTTTCTCTGTAACTCAGTCCTTTCTTTCCATGGGATTATATGAAATATTCAAGTCTAGAATTGTAATTCACTGGGGGTAGTGAACCAGTAAATGGTTCAATAATGCAGACTTCATTGTATTCTGATTCATAAGGTTCCAAAGATGGTGCTTTGAAGTCCAAATATTTTCCCCACCAGCAAAGAAACCCATCAGCCTTCAAAAAGATAGTATTTTATTGCAGGGGAGGAGGATGAGATTCCAATGTCTTGCCAGCCACAATGACTGAGACTGCGTGTGTGTGTGTGTGTGTGTGTGTGTGTGTGTGTGTGTGTGTGTGTGTGTGTGTGTGAAGAGGGGCAGGAGGAAGGAAGTGTTTCAATGGACTAGCTTGCAAATGAATGACACCTCGGTATGTTGGTAGAAGATGCCTCAGATGCCTCAGATGGTCTGGTTTGATGTACAGAAAGGCTAATGAAAAACAACACTGCATTTCATTGCTGCTTATGTCTGGAGGGAGTGCTGGGATAGAAGGTAAGACTCATACTCCATGCCTGTTTCTGCTACTAATTCCTTGTAGTTACATTGTAAAATTGTAACATCCTTCTGCTAAGTAAGGATAATAGACAAAAATAATGTTGTTGAGATACACATCCTAACTTGGCATATAAAAGCCAAAACCTTTTGGAAACTGGGAACCATATATGATAAAACCTGATACTTATGTAGTACTTTAAAATTTGCAAAGTATTTTGAAGCACTTATCTCATGTGAGTCCCACAATTGCTCTGTGGAGTTAGAGACAATGACATTGAGGTGCAGAAGGTAAAAATAACCTGCTTATGGTCACACCTAGCTAGTTAAATACCAAAGATGGGATTTCAACCCATCTCTTTAACTTTTATCGTAGTACTCAACTGTCCCATGCCTCCTTTTATTCCATCACACTATACATTCTTACTGGCACCAGTCCTTTTATCTTAGAGGGGCACAGGTAATGTGCTAGCTTGGGAGGACATAGGAAGGAATGAGGAAGAGGAAATGTCTCCCTGTTCCCCTGTGCTCTACGGTTGAGGCAAGAGAAGAGTGGGGAAGGCCAAAGCATTCCTCTGCATTTTCATGGTAACTAAGGATCCTGGCAGAATGAACTTCCTTCTTCTTTTGTTTTCTGATAGTATTTTAGAGAGCAGAAGGCATTTCTCTTGTGTGGCACTAAGGTGCCTTCATTTAAGCCCAACCTGCATGCCAAGTTGTAAGCACCAAAAAAGTACTTCAGACAGGTCCTAGAATGGAAGAGGCCCCCAAAAGCAAATTCACAAAACTAAAGTATGAGACTTCTGTGTTTGTTCAAACTTTCTATTTCAAAGGGTTCTGGGAAATAAAAATTAAATTGAGAAACTTCAGTTCATGGGGTTGCTTTTTAAGAGACAAATAAATGGTGGATGTGTGGTGACAGGAATCCAAATGTCTGCCAGGACTCCCTGGTGGGACCATACATGAAGCCCACTGATGCCAATGTCAGCTGGTAGGGTGCTGGGGAGGAGGGTGGAAGTAGAAAGAGATCCCAAATGATGCCTCTAATATTGGGTGATATTCAGCTTTCTCCTCATCCATTCCCCAAAACCCAAAGTGATCCTCAAACATAATCATCCCAAGCCAAGCCCAGTGTCCGTGAGGATGGTGACAAACGGTGTCTGAGATCACCTGGCACCCCAAAGTCTTGCTGGAAACCCATTGGCTATCGACAGGAAGTGTCCACGTTCTGTTTGAGTGGCCTTACTGGAGATAAACCATAAAAGACAGTTAACATTTATTCATATGTGGTACTGATTAGGAAATATCTCTACAAACACAAGTTACTTAGAAACAGCAAGTCAGAAACAGGAGAAAACACCAGGAGAAAACGAGTTGTAAATACATTAATACATTTCCAAAATGTGTTTGATTTTCCTTTTTTGTTTGTTTTGTAATTTTCTTGACTAGCACCATCTGTACACGAGAAAGTATGAACATAAATGTTTGGATAATAAAGATTTGCAAGGCACTTAAACAGTCTTTCGGGGTATTTGTTGTTTGTTGTTTTGTTTAGCTCTCGGCAGCAGCTGTCCACCTTCCACCCTTGCTCTTCCTCGGCCAAAGCCAGGAAAGAATAAGGTTGCCTTTGCTTGCAGTTTGTATGTACAAACGTGTCCTTGAAAGTTCCTCAAAGTGCTCTTTTCAGTCTCTCGGGGGCTTGGATATCCCTCGTCCTTCCCAACATTTTGCTCCTTCGCTGCGGGTTTGGTGTTGGCACCCTTCCTAGAGAAACAAAAGGAAAAGAAAAAATCTGCTGCTCAACGCTCGCTCCAGACTTGCCGCCGACCTTCATCCTCATTCCATGGTCTTTGGGGTGCTGTCTTTGCAGAGGGCCTGGGTGAGAGTGACTGTTTCTGGGGAGTCCTGGGCTGTGGGTGAGCGGGATGGAGGTGGAAGATGGGGTGGAGGCGAGGGAAAGGTAGGGGAAGAGTTGACTCTCTCTTTATCGACGCCTGGAAGTGATGTCAAAGCAGGTGATCATCATGAGGTGGGCCTTGCAAAAGTTGACCCTGTTCTCTAGGCGCTCAGTCACACACTCGAGGGCTTCCAGATACTCCAAGGAATCCAGTTCCAAGATCTGCTCCAAGTCAACTGCAAGAGAAAAGCGAGATGGTAGGGATACATTGTAAAGGGAGTAGACAGACTGATCAAGCAGAAAGCTCTATTGCTTTGGTGTTTTTCTTCTTTTATCTTCTGTTTTTATACTGCCAAAATTTCTTCCAAGTATCCCTTCCCTTCCCTCTCCCAGAGAACCATACCGTATTAGCATATGTATATATTTTTAATTTAATATTTTATTTTTCTCCCACTTATATGTAAAAACAATTTTTAGCATTTGTTTTAAATTTTTTTTTGAGTTCCAAATTCTCTTCTTCCCTCCCTTATTGAGAAGACAAGCAATTTGGTATAGGTTCCATATGTATAGTCATGCAAAACATATTTCCATGGTAGTCATGTTGTGAAAGAAAACATGGATAAAAAACCTGAGAAAAATAAAGTAAAGAAAAAGCATGTTTCAATCTGCATTTAGATTCTATCAGTTCTTTCTCATCATAAGTCTTTCAGAGTTGTCTTGTATCACTGTATTGCTGAGAACAGCAAATTATTCAGAGTTGATCACCATACAATGTTGAGGCTGCTGTGTACGCTGTTCTCCTGGTTCTGTTCATATCACTTTGCATCAGTTCAGTAAGTCTTTCCAGGTTTAAGGAGAGCATCTGGCTAGTCATTTCTTATAGCACAATCATATTCCATAATAATCAGATACAACATTGTTCAGACATTCTCCAATTGGTGGATAGCTCCTCAGTTCCCAGTTCTTTGCCACCACTAAAAGAGCTGCTTTCCATATATATAGATCCTTTTCCTTTCTGTTTTTATCTCTTTGGGATACAGACCTAGCAGTGGTATTGCTTGGGCAAAGGGTATGCATGGTTTTACACTCCTTTGGGGCATAGTTCCAAATTGCTCTCCAGAATGACTGAATCAGTATGCTACTTTCAATAGTGCATTAGTATCTCAATTTTCCCACATAGCCTCCAACATTTGTCATTTTCCTTTTCTGTCATATTAGCCAATCTGATAGGTATGGAGTGGTAGTTCAAGAGCTATTTTCATTTGCATTTCTCTAAACAATAGTGATTTAGAACATATTTCAACAAATATTTTGAAATAAAAGAAAAAATAAGAAAAACTGATCAATAGATTTAAAAAGTCAGAAAATATAAGCAATATTCCATATCTGTGCATTTCCCTACCTGTGCAAAGGAGGAGGTGTCTTTTCTTTGCAGTCCCCTAATTTCAATATTTAGATCCCCCTCCTAAAGAAGCAGCTACACTTTATCTTATATACTACTAAGCTTGCCCACTTGCTAATATTAATTATAACAATTACTTGTACAAGTATTATACATATAATATCTGACATTATGTAATTATCAACATAATTATACAACTAATAATTGATTCAATAGTAACAAGTGAAACGTACAGAGAGCTTTAAGGTTTTCCAGCACATTATTTCATTTGATCCTCCCACTGGAACTGAAAGCTAAAGGCACAAATGATGAGACCTAGTCTCAGAAAGATAATGTCACTTGGCCAGGGCTAAATACCTAATAGGCTTTGGAGTTGAAATTCAAACTTCAGGTCTGCCCCTTGGTTTCTCAGTTAAAATGCACCTCTGATTGCTTCCTTAATCATTTATTCCACAAATATGTATTGAATATTTATATTTCTAGAGTGTTTGGAATACTTATTGAGTAACATATTTATATAGTGTTTATCAAGTCAACCTGATAAAATGGGTCGTTTTTGCTATTCTTTATATACAATGCTCCATCTCCTCTGAGTCTTAGTACAGGCTGTTCTTCAGGGCTGGAATGCACTAACTCCCCATCTCCATCTCTTCCAATCTTTAATTTTCTTGAAAAATCAGCTTAGCACCTGAGGTTTTTTCCTGATTCCCCCATAGCTCCCCCCTACCCCATTCCAACTGCTAATTACTTCCCCAAATTACATTGTATTTATTTTGTATATATTAGGATATAAGCTCCTTATAGGAATGGATCATTTCATTTCTGTCTTTGTACCTTCATCTTCTAGCACAGCCTCTGACGCATAGGAGGCACTCAATGGATCCTTGTTGATTGACGGATTAACTACTTTCACATTTACAGAGAACTTTCCCTACAACAACCCAGTGGTGTAGAGAGTGTAAATATTACTATTCCCATTTCAGAGGTGACAGAAACTGATGCTTAGAGATATGATGTGACTTGCTTAGATTCACAGAGCCACTCAGCATCAGTGATTATTTTAGAACTGGATCTCCTTGTTCCATGTCCATACCCAGGATGAGGCTGTAGCCCTAGGAACTAGCATTAAAGGTGAAGCATGTAAAATGGAGTTGGGATTCTGGGAGTGCCCTCCCCACAAAAAATACCCCATAATTTCAGAAAGATCCTATTTATCCTTTGTTAACTAAAAGAAATAGATTTCCACAGAGGAAAGATCTCTCTTTTTTTATGGGACTCCATAAAATGAATGGTGGCTGCTTATGCTCCAAGGTGTGCCTGCTGACAGATGATCCTTTGCTGGGACCACATGTCTTGTCCTAAGCTGCTCTAGGCAGTGACTCTGTCCCTCTCTGAATCTTAGCATGGCATGACTCACACAGTGGCTGTTCAAGAAGTATCATAGGACCATGGAGTTAGAGCTGGAAGGGACCTCAGACACCATGTTGGACTTGTCTCAGGTCACACAGGTGGTAACTGACCTTCTTGGGACTAGAAGCTAGGTCCCCTGATTCCAAACCTGCCGTTCTTTCTACTGCCTCTCAATATTGGGGAAGCTGAGTTACATTTATCCCATGTTTTGGGAGTTACTAAGGTACCATTTAGGACTTCAGATCTCTCTCTTTCATACAGTCCGGGGGTGGTGATTGGTGGGCTGAAGAAGAGTGAAGCAACATATGGGGCCACAACTAAATGGGGAAGGTGGGGAGGGAGGAAAGGAGAGCATGGCCTTTCCAACACTGTGATTGCTTTGTGGTAAGAATAACAAATTGAGTCCTGGGAGCACTTAACCTAACCTAGACACAGAGTGACTGGGAATGAAACCACAAAGAAAAGCTGATACAGCCCTGCTGTACTAGCCCTGGTCTGAGAGTCTGAAGTTCAGGTTCAGGTCTTAGCCTTTGTTACCTTGCTTTGTTACCTTGTCTTAGTATCTTGCACTCCTTAGACCTTATTTTTCTCATCTGTAAAATTAGGGGCTCAGGCTGGAGAGGCTAAATCCCCTCTAGGACCACAATTCTCTAACATGACATTTTAGGACTGTATGTAGAATGTCTTAGTTGATAGGGTAAATGAGAAAAATCATCTTAAGATGTTTTCTCTTAATAAAACTTTCTGCCACTATTCACTATATCAAACTCAGTAAGAAGAATTTTAGAGGCTGAGGAATCCAACCCTTTCACTTTAAAATCTGAGTCCCAGGGAAGTAATATGACTTGCCCAAAGTAAAACATCCTTCTCCTCTTTTTCCTCCCCCTTAGAATTCATATAGCACCTATTATGTGCCAGGCACTGTACTAAGCATTTTTTTTTGTTTTTCTTTGTTTTTGCTTTTTTTAGTGGGGAGGGCAGGGCAATTGGGGCTAAGTGACTTGCCCAAGGACACAAGGCTAGTAAGTGTTGTGTCTGAGACCATATTTGAACTCAGGTCCTCCTAACTCCAGGGCCAGTGCTCTATTCACTGCACCACCTAGCTGACCCAGTGCTAAGCATTTTTTAAACAAATATTATCTCAGTTGATCCTCACAACAACTGTTCAAAGTAGCTGCAATTATCATCTCCATTTTACAGATGAGGAAACTGAGGCAAATGGGTGTTGGGTGCCTCATTCAAAATCATACAACAAGTAAATCCATCACTCTATCCATTGCACAGCCATTTAGTTCATTTTACTATGAGTTCTTAACAAAGCTCCAAAATATTCTGAATCTGAATGGCTAAGATGACTTGGCCCTTCCCCAGACTGCCTGTGCTTTAACATGGAAGGGAAGAGGAAAAGCTTCTTTATTTCCTCGTGGGGGGCTCTGTATTTAGAGAGGTTCTGTATCCCAAAGGTGGGAAATCAGAGAGCTTCAGAGAGAAGGTTAGGAAGGGGACCAAACATTCAGCAAAGAGTGAGTGGGCAGTAGGTACCCAATCTACAAGCCTTCCTACGAACCCTAGCCAGGCTCTTTGCCTTTTTTGGATAGTTGCCTCCTCCTGGAAATGGTCATTTCCCAAATGAGAATGGAATGTTGATTAAAACTGGGAGGGACCTTAGAGGTCAACCTCATTTTCAAGTGATGAAACTGAGACCCAGGGTCACATAAGCAGCATTGGAAAGAGCCTTAGATTTGGTGTACAAGCTCAGGGCCAAGCACTCTCCAGAAGAGTAACCTTGGAGAGTTATTTAATATATACTTCGTTAAACAAAATGGATAGAGCGTAGGGGCTGGAGTCAGGAGGACCTGAGTTCAAATCTGGCCTCAAATACTTACTAGCTGTATGACCTTGGGAAAGTCACTTAATCCTGTTTGCCTCAGTTTCCTCAACTATAAAATGAGCTGAAGAAGGAAATTGCAAACCACTCCAGTATCTCTGCCAAGAAAACCCCAAATGGGGTCATGAAGAGTCAAACATAACTGAAAAATGACTGAACACACACAAAAATACCCCAAAACCCTAAAGAAAAGGATTAGGGAACAGACCTGTGATTTCACTGGTATAAAGAGCTAGGAAACCCCTCTATAAATGTGGATCAATAACTCTTCTGCAATACAATCTTAAAGAATTTCTGAGAGTACCAAGAGATCAAGTGATCTGCCTAGGGCCACAAAGAGCGAGCATGTATGAGAGGTGGGGCTTCACCCCAAGTCCTTCTTGCTTCAAGGCCAATCTGCCTTCATATAAAATGATACACTGGATACATAGACATGGTGCTAGCAGACTATTTTTCCCCCAGTAAACGAGGTGTTCGGCGCTGATCCTACATCAAAGTTAAGATCAAAGACTAACTTTAGATTTGTTGTTGTTTTGTCATTTCAGTCATATACAATTCTTTGTGATGTCACTTTGTGTTTTCTTGGCAGAGTTACTGGACTTGTTTGCCATTTGTGTATTTTATAGATGAGGAAACTGAGGTAAACAGGGTAAATTGAGGTAAGTGACTAGCCTAGGTTCATACAGCTACTAAGTGTCTGAGGTCACATTTGAACTCAGGTCTTCCTGACTCCAGGCTTGGTGCTCTATCTAGGATGCCACCTAGCGGCCCAACTTTAGATTTGGCATTTGATAAATAAAATGGTTGGTAATAAATAAAGCAGCAATTCTATCTCTTTCAAAAACCACTGTAAGAATCATCATGAATTGGGTTTACATGGTGACCAAGATCTTGAGTTTTCTATTAAATCAAAATCACACTTCAGGGCTTCCTTCCTACCCCTTATGCTGGTATTTTTCCCCCTTTTTTCTAAGATTGCAAATTCTATCTTATTAAGAGCTTTATAAATGCTTTTCAATTTCAGGCTAGAAATGTAGTGTGATTATGAGGTGTGGGAACGGATTTATAATACAGCCTTTATGTCTGGGTGATCTTCTGCCACATGTAGAAAAGAAAAAAAAATCTCATTTTCAGGTGCTCTGGACTGAGACACATAAGAAGTAATCTATTAGGAGCAATATTTACCACTCTTTCCTGCATCTCCTCTCCCAACGACCCTCCCCCCCTCCATCCAATCCTTTACTTCTTGGTTCTTGGTGAGTAGGATTACTTATTCATTTCAAATATCTCTATTCATTGCTGTTAAGTAGGAGGTTTATCTTTGCCTAGCAAAGAAGGAGTGAATGATGGATAGCATTCACTTGGAGTGAGAACACCTAAGGGAAGGAAGGGTGCCCTTGAATGGTTCTGTGGGCACCGTCTACATTTTGGCAGCCTGGCACAAAGTCCCAGTCACCCATCCTTAGTTGTAGTTCTGTCTCCCTTTGGTAACTATTCTATATGCTCATTTCTAGAGTCTCTCTAACTTAGCCCCAAGGTTACAGGTCAGACTGTTCAGCTAGAAAGCACTTGTGGTCACGACAGAAACAAACCCAGCGCACTTACATTCGCTGAGCCATTTGTTGGGATCCAGCATCAGATACTGCTTGGTCATCTCCAGTTCCTTCATTAACCACTCATACTTGGCCCGCACCTCTGCAATCCTCTGCTGGCGATGCTCCAGGATTTTCAGCTTTGCATTGAAGCATATCACCTCCTAGTACACAGACAATGAGGAAAATTGGGGAGGGTGGAGGGGAAGGAAAGAAAGATTTTGAGGTCAAACATAGCCAGTCTAATCACTAAATATTGAATAAACAAGGGACAAGTTGTCTGTAAGCTTGGAAAGGGCCCAAGGAATCTTAGCTGAGTCTCTGCTTAGAGAAATGTGATGAAGATACACTGTACTGCCTGGGGCTGGCTCTGTTCAGACTTAGGATCTGCCCAGGAGCAAGAGCTTCATGGCCTTCCCAGGAAGAAAGCATAAGGTATTCTATATTAACAGGACACATACTTACTTGGACCTGTGGAGTCAATGATACAGAATGAAACCTCAGAAGTCAGGGGATGCATCTCTCTGCCTTTAGGCAAGGTTGCATTTTAGGCACACCAAATAGAGTGAACTTTAAAATCTTTGATAGGGATACCACCCACAATACCACCTTCCTGTGGCTCACAATCCTGTTGTTTGAGTCAAAATCTTTCCACTTATGGTTTGGACCCCCTTGTTAGGTTTTTTATGGAAAGAGAGAACCACAGTTTGCTACCACCCATTCAATGTCCCTTTATATGAAAAAGTAAGTCCCTTCATCTGTCCTGACATCCTCTTTGCAGGCCCCAAATATTTCGAGGTAGCTCTCACCTTGCTGTCAATGCCTCGACGCCGCTGAAGCCTCTCCACATCATCAATTTCATAGACTTTTATCTCAAAGGGTTCCCCTAGACTCCTCTGGGTGCTCCTCATTGGGCCATCCACCCAGCGGACACCAGCACTGTTTGAAGGTTTCCTCACTGGTGAGGTGGTATCAAGTGATAGGGCTGGAATGAGCCTCCGTCTCTGAGAACCTGGATAGGAATCAATGCACAAGTTAATCTTTCTTCACTCTTGATTTCTTTTGGTCCATGGGATATGCACATGGGTCAGGGTCATATGTGTGCAAAACCCTTAGGCTGTGTGGCGAGGATGTACATCTGAGGCCTCCCATCCTCCCTCCAGTCACCTCAGCTAACTTCCTTCTTTGGGCTGCCCTGCTGACTCAATTCCCCAGGACTTTCTATCATTCCAGAGAAACCTCTGCCACTCCTGGACAACTTCTCACATTAGAAGTATTCTCTGCCCCTAAGGCCTCACCTTCCTATTAGCTATTTCCTCCAAGAACTTGTAATTTAAAGAGGAAGACTAGGCCAAAAATATATTGAGCTTTCTCCAGGCTGCACTGCTGACTCATTGCTACAGGATGTTCTCTACCATGCCCTTCTTCCAGGTACTTTCTCCCCTTCCCACCCCTCTTTCCAGTTCCCTTTTCTTCCTGTATTAGAATATAAGATTCTTGAAGACAGGGACTTCCTTCATCTCTTTCCTTCTCTCTCTGTGTTTCTCTCTGTCTGTCTCTGTCTGCCTCTCTGTCTCTCTGTCTCTCTGTCTCTGTCTCTCTCTCTCTCTCTCTCTCTCTCTCCCTCCCTCCCTCCCTCCCTCTTTCTCTCTCATTTATATACCACTTACTATGGACCAGGCATGTAGTCTTTACTCCTGAAGTTCAATTAAGGCATGCACTTTTAAGAATTCTCTCATCAGATCACTGTACTTATTCTATGTCATGGGCAATATTAGCTATATAGACTGGATGACCCTAAAGTGCCACAATGGCCATCAGAGAATTATTCATGTTGCTTGGAGGAAAACACATAGACTAACAACTAATACTGGAACCTTAGGTGCCTCTAAAACATACTTTATTAGCTTTCACTGAGGTTTTCAGACAGCAAGCTCTTCCTCTAATGAAGTTAGTCATTCACTGAGTCCCTAGTGAAGGCAAAGAACTATACTTGGTCCTGCGGGTCAGTGGGAGGGAGAAGGATAAGACATACTTCCTAATCTCAAGGAGCTTACACTTGAAATGGGAAGATAGAAAAATGCCTAGGACACAACTTGAAAAGAATGCTAAAGAATGATAATGTGCCATCCTTTTTAATGAAAGGACAATGTTACTAAGCAACCATCTGGAAAGCACATGCTTTGAGCTGTTTGGTCTGCACTGGGAGCTGTCCAAACTGTCTTACCCACATCCCCTTGTGACCAGGGACACGCATCTGCAGGACCATCTGGCTGAGGTTAGGGGATAGCCTATGGCTAAAGCTCACCACAACCTTGGCTTCATGAGCACAGGCCTCTGAGATGGAACTGATCCGAGGAGAGTCAACAAGTATGAAACCATACCGTAGAAACCAAAAGAAAGCATCTGGAGCTTAAGATGGAGGTCCTTTACCATTACTAAGGAAAATGGAGAGAGTGCTTCAGTAAGAGCCCTAACTAAACTCCTTTGTGTATCATTGATTCCATAGGTTGTGTGGACGAGTAAGAACCAAAACCAACCAGCCAACCAGAGACTGAAAATAAACGAATGCACAGTCCAGGTACATAAAGGGAATGAGCAAAGAGGCTTGAGGAAAACAACTACAAACCAAGACTTAACTGATTATTTCCTAGTTGATACCTATTCCAGGATAGGCTCCAGGAAATTGGGCCTGAATTAGCTAGTCAATTTCTGTCTTTACACATGAAGCTTCGGTAATAAATACTTACTTACTTCAGGAGTAAATACTATTGACCTGGAACATAGTAAGTGCTACATAAATGAGAAAGAAAGAGGGAGAGAAAAAAAAAGAGAAAGAGAGAAGGAAGGAAGGAAGGGACATGGAGGAAGGGAAGGAGGGAGGAAGAAAAGAAGGAAGGAAGGGAAGGAGGGGGGAAGGAAAGAAAGAAGGAAGACTGTAACTCATGGTGATTACAGAATTTTATGGCTTGATGAGACTTTAGGGAGCATCTATTTAATTCTCCTCCCTCATTAAAGCATTTTTCTTCACAACTTTGTGAAGATGATCACACAAAGATTACCGTCTCTAATTCATAGATGATACAGTTAAGGCTCAGGGGAGTTTAAGTGATTTGATCAAGGTCACTCAGCTAGTTCAATAAGTCATACTGTGCCTGAAAGGAAGGAACATCAATTCAGGAATGACTGAACAATCATAAAACAAAACACTACCACTACCATGTTTTTGGGTGGGCAAATCTCAAGGAATATTCTCAGATTTATCATTAATCATGAGTGTATCCATTATGTGAATGATGCTAGATTGGGAGGGAGTTAAAAAGAGGGATGAGGCGATGAAGGTCCATGGCTAGGTACAATCAACAGAACTTAATGAGGCCCTACAGAGGTCTGTCCTAAGCACTATTAAACAGGATACCTTCCTTCTATCTTTCCCCCTCAAAAGTTGATTATCTGACTATCTTTGCACTGACTGTCCCCCATTCCCCTCTTGGTTTTCCTGTCTTTCTTCAAGACTCAGTTCAAACCCCACCTTCTGCAGGGGGCCTCTCCCTGTCCTCTCACCTGCTAAGGCCTTCTCCTCTCAGATTACCTCCCATCTAGTCTGTTTATATTTCGTGGCTTATATATTTACAAGGTATATGTGGCATATTAACATGTTGTCTCCCTTGTTAGAATGTAAAATGCTTGTCTTTATTTGTATCCCCAGCCTTTAATAGAGTGCCTGGAACATACTAAGTGCCTAAAAAATGCTAATGACTGAGTAGATGGGAAGTTTTTGTATGAAGTGACTGAACCAGATCATAAATTATTGTCCACAGTAGCCACAATGACCGTAACAATGGGAGGCCAACAAAAAAGGGCAAAAACCTAGTCAATATTAATGGTTATGTTAAAAAGAAACATTCCCCCTTTGTGTCAATAGGATTCTAGGACATAGAGCTAGAAAGAACCACAAAGGCCATCTAACTTTGCTACCTCATTGTACAAATGAGGAAACTGAGGGTGAGGAGGGTTTATTGACTTGACAAAAATAGCAGGTAATAGGCATTGAGGCAGGATTTTAACCTGAGTCCTTTGACTTTGAAGCCAGTGCTCTTTCCCCTGTGCCAAGCTCCCTTTTTTCAGAGTAATGTACTTGGCAAAGGAGTTTGGGTGTATGATGTATCAGAATACAATATATCAATAAATTTCAAAAGATAAAGTATTGTCATAAAAACTACAACTGTAGATTCCAAATTCTTGAGAAAGACCAATGCCTGTAATAAAGATGGTTAAGCCAAACTGGTTCAATAAAAACAAAAACAAAAGGCCTATATTTTCATCTAGAATGGGAGGTAATATTTGTTTTTTTGTCCTGGGAAGTCATAAAGTTCTTGTTTTACTTGTTTTGACAGAAATAAAACTTTAGCCCTGCAATTCTCCAACATATGGCCCCTGAGACAGAAACATGAGTGCTGAAAACGACTAAATCCTCAAATCAGAGAGGTGCCTGCTGGGAAAGGGCAGTTGATATAATAATGTATAAAGAGTCTTATGTAACAGGAATCTTAGTCATTCAAGGCTAATAAGCTAGCTTTTCCCGGTGATCTCAAAGGAAACTTAAAACATTTCCCAGTGATTTTAAAATATTATGATATATTTTCACCAGAACTATATATAGAAGAAAGAGAATGTTGTATGCTGGAAAAGGTGGTAGAGGAACCTTGGTTCCAATCCCAACTTCATTATACCTATTTTTTGAAGTTGGTTATATCATTTCACTTGTCAGAGTTTAGATTCTTCATATGTAAAATTAGCTAGATAATTACCAAGATTTCTTCTAGCTCTAGATCCTAAGGGAATCTCTTTCTTTGGTCCATTAAATATTAATTCCAATAGCATCTCAACCTAGCAGGAAATATGGAGTAAAAGTCAGGAACTTTAGGCTCTTTTACCTTCCCTGTCACTAACTCTCTGTGTTATCTTAGGCAAATCCCACATCTTTTCTGTCAGTTTTCTCATTTGTTAAGTTGGTTCAACATAATCTGTCCTATTTCTTTCTTTTTTTTTTCTTTTTGGAGGGGGGAGAGAAGGGCAATTGGGGTTATGTGACTTGCCCAAGGTCACACAGCTAGTAAGTGTTAAGTGTCTGAGGCCATATTTGAACTCAGGTCGACCTGACTCCAGGGCCAGTGCTCTATTCACTGCACCACCTAGCCACCCTTGTCCTATTTCTTTCAAAGGGCTTGTTATGAAGTTCAAACAGAAGTGAAAGTATCTGAAAGCAGATAAAGAGACCAAGTTATGACTTGTTGGGAAATATGAGACAAAGGTCAACAGTTTCTTTTAGGATTCTCTAGTCAGCACAACAATTACTATTTTGTGTAAAAGAAAGGGACTTGTAGAAAGAGGTTAAAACCATTTCTTTATCATCATATCTCTCTAATCCTTTTCTGTTTGAGAAAATAGAGTTCTCAGGAACTTCAGCTGGGTGTATGATAAGACCTAAAAACTAAATTGAGTTTCTTACCAAAGGTTAAATGACAATGGAGCTTATATACCCAAAGAGCCAGCAGAGGCTAAAGCAGTTGAAAGAAGTTTAAAGAAGAGTTCTGAAGAAGTGTTATTAATAGAAGGGTTCTAAGAAGAGGTCAAAGGGTAGACCTAATCTCAGGTGAGAACTTGGTACCTGTTGGTACAGCTTGATTGAAAGGAATATTTTCTAAGACACTGACTGAAAGAGCTTACTGGGAAAGGTAGCAGAGATTCTGAATCAGAGAACTAAATTGGAAAGCTGCAGAGAGTTTCACAACTATTGGCCAAGACTGCCAACTGAAAATAGAGCCTTTTCTTAAGGGAAAATGCTGGCTAAATGTAGAACCTCCAGTAGATTGAGGACCTATGTTAATGGGTAACCCTGAGGGTAGTTCCTCCATTGAAAACTATAGTTGAGGTATAGAAAGAGGCTGAAGAAATGCTGACTGAAAGCACTATAATTTCTCTTCTATAAGAGAGAGGCTTATTAACCATAGCACTGCCCAGAGGATTGTATAAGGGATTAAAAGATCTAGTGAAAAAGCTTTAGCCACAGTATTATCAGTGCATTGATACATATTAAGTGACCCAGAAAATAGTTGGTTAAGTCACTTTGCTAGAGTCACACAACCAATATGTGCCAGGGCAAGACCTGAATTCATATTTTATTGGCTTTGAGGACAACTCTCAGTCTACTGTGTCAACCCAGTAACTTATATCTATATAATGCTACTTTGTATTTTACAAGGGGCTTTCAGGTACATTGTCATATTTGATCTCCACAACAATCTAGCAAAATAATATGAACAAATATTACAAAAAAGGCAGCACAGTATAAAAGAAATAGCACTGAACTTAGAGCCTAGACACCTTGATTCATGTTCCAGTTCAAACATTTAATAGATAAGTGACCCTAGGTAAATAACAATCTTTCATAGATTCAATTTCTTTATATGCAAAATAGGGACAATAATACTTTTATTTGCCTCATAGGGCTAAGGAAAGAATATATATATATATATATATATATATATATATATATATATATATATCTTAAATCACTATATAAATTCAACTCAGCAACCTTTTTTTTTTTGCTGTTCATAGTCATTATTTTATTTAGTCATTTAAAATGGGTTCCAGGTTTACTAACATGTTCTTGTTCCTTTCCCCCTCCAATATAAGCATACAGTAATTTAATGAAGGTTTTCTGCAAATAATTTCCCCATGCTTGTCTTGTTCATTAGTTTGGGGCTCTTTTTCCAATTTTTAAAACATTTTTATTTACAGTTCTGAGTTCCAAATTCTATCCTTCCCACATGCCTTGTCTTCTCCCCTTCTTGAGACTATAAGCAATCAAATATAGGCTCTACATGTGCAGTTATATAAAATATTTCCATGTTAGTCATTTTGTATAATACTGAAATCGAAGAAAAAAGGGAAAAAAATTAAAATGGCACGCTTCAGTCTGTATTCAATCAATATCAGTTCTTTCTCCAGAGGTGGATAGTATTCTTCACTGTTATCCTTTGGGATTATCTTGCATAATTGTATTGCTGAGAATAGCTAAATCATTCACAGTTTGAACAATGTTGTTATTATTATGTACAATGTTCTCCTGGTTCCATTCACTTCACTATGTATCAGTTCTTGGAAGTATTTTCAGGTTTTTCTGAAATCATCCCGTTTGTCATTTCTTATAGCACAATAATATTCCATTACAATTATATACCCCAGCTTGTTTAGCTATTCCCCAACTAATGGGTATCCCTTTGATTTCTAATTATTAGCCACCAGAAAAAGAGCTGTTATAAACATTTTTTTATACAAATGGGTTCTTTTCCCTTTTTTATGTCTTTGGGGTATAGACCTAGCAATAGTATTGCTGGGTCAAAGGGTGTGTACAGTTTTATAACCCTTTGGGCACAGTTCCAAATTGCTCTCCAGAATGATTGAATCAGTTCAAAATTCCACCAACAGTTCAGCAAACATTTATTGAATGAGGTAGGGAAACAAAGACAAGAGTAAAGCAATCTCTGCCCTCAAGAAGCTTACAGTTTTAATTTACATAGATAAGTATAAACAAAATACCACACACACACACACATATTTATATATATATATATATCCATATATCTAGATATATGTATATGTGCATACAGAGTAAATATAAAGTATTCATTTGGGAGTGGGGTGGGGAGTAGGAGAGAGTCCTGACGGTTGAAGGGATTAGGAAAAGTCTTCCTTGGAAAAGGGCACTTAATGATTTGGAGGAGAGATTCTATGAGGGAGATTTAAGGAGGTAGAGTGTCCCAGGCATGGGGGACAGCCTGGGAAAATGGGAGACATAATGTTGTGTAAGAAGAAGAGAGGTTGGGGCGGCTAGGTAGCGCAGTGAATAGAGCGCCCGCCCTGGAGTCAGAAGGACCTGAGTTCAGAGCCGGCCTCTGACACTTAATCCACACAAACAAAAACCTAGCCGTGTAACCTTGGGCAAGTTACTTAACCCCAATTGCCCTAAAGGGGCGGCTAGGTGGCGCAGTGAGTAAGAGCGCCGGCCTCGGAGTTGGGATGACCCGAGATCAAATCCGACCTCAGAAAATGAGCACCCACACATAAATAATGACTAGCCGTGTAACCTTGAGCAAGTTACTTAACCCCAATTGCTTTAAAAAAAAAAAAAAGAAGAAGAAGAAGAAGAAGAAGAAGAGAGGTAGGCCAATCTGGCCAGAACATGAGTGGGGAGTAATATGCTATCTATCTGACAAAATAGTCTGGAGTCAGGTTATGAAGGGCTCTCAATGACAGAGAGGGGCATTTATGTTTTATCTTAGCAGCAACAAGGAACCACTGAAAAACCTTAGAAGGGATGTCATCAGGTGTGTGATTCAGGACAATCACTTTGAGAGTTGGCTTGAGTAGAAAAGGAAGAGAAGAAAGATGCTGAAGGCCAGTTGGGTCATGACACCATGTTGGGAAGAAGAGAATAACACATTAGTTAACAGTCAAGTTCCAAAAAGACCTTGACAACTTTAATGTGACATAAATCTACTCTACCTTGGACAGGTCTAATGGGTATGTGGAATCCCCACCCTAGGAAGGCAGAGAACCCTGTGACTCTGTCTCCCTGCTGAGGTTGTCATCTTTGGGTGGAAAAGGGGAAGACAACTGGCTCTTATGCACACAAGACAGTCTGCCCAGCAGCCTGGATAGGAATAGGTTCCAGAAAGACTCAGGAAGTTACTTTGCTGATGTAATACATTTGTTGTCCTTATGAAAGTAGAAACAAGTAGACAAGAAAAGACAGTATAGTCTCCCCAGGTTTCCAACTCTGGAAACCATATCTCTGTCATTAAACAGTTAAATGAGCACATGCTCGAGTGCTAACACACACACACACACACACACACACACACACACACACACACACACACACACACCCCATTTTCTGTTTGGTCCCAAAGTGTAGAACCACAAAGAGGAAAATTTAGGTTTAAGATACAGGGTAAAAAACACTCAATACTAAAAAATCTCCCAAACATCCTAAAAGTAGAAGACGCTGCCTCCAAAAGTAATGGGCTTCATTTCATTCTTTCAATCCCTATTTACTTGACCTTGGCCACATCACTTAATCTCTTGGACTCTCAGTTTGCTCCTCTGTAAAATGAAGGGACAGGACTCTAAACTCAGTCCTTTCCTGCTCTCAATCCTACCACACATGACTGAACCCACATTCTTTCCACCACATAGTGTTGCTATAATCACCTGACACCTATATTTGTGACCCTGGGGTTTTCTGCTCATTTCTGATGCTGAGGGGGCAGTGATGCTGCTTTCCCTTGGGAAGAAGGATGGATTTAAAAACACTGAGAGCATCCTAACATATCTGCCCTAAAGCTGAATGGAACCTAATCTAATTTAACCATGCATTGATTAATGGTCTTCTCATTAATTTGAACAAAGAAAGTGGGTTTGCCTGTACAGGATTTCAGTAGTTTTTGCTCCCATCACTTAAGGCGTCAGGTTATCTGACTGTGCATTAAATGGGATGGAGAGGAAGTTCCATCCAGAAGAGGATTTTACTGTGAATCAAGTTGGAAGGCTTGCTTTTCTACAATACGAGACAGTCCTGAGGATTTTTTTGTTTTGTTTCAGCAACATGGACATTTTTTTTCTTTGCTTCAAAAGCACTCAGTGGATGGTTTATATTTCTTACTGTGATTTTTGAGGCTGGAGGCTCTAATCCTTATGATGTCACTGATAGAGCACTGGGGTAGGAAGACATACTGCTGCCTACTGTGGGTGTTAAGCAAGGTAATTTCCTTAGGAGCAGACATAGAAGTTGGAAGGATGCCCTCCCTCTCTCTTCATGGTATCCTCCCTTCCCCATCAATTCCTTTTTCCCAGACAGAGTGGGTCCTACCCACTGAGCAATGAGGGTCTAAGAATCATCTATTCAGGATTCCTGATTCTCCAGCCAAAGAAAAGGATTGCGTGCCTTTCCCATTTCAACAGGTCTATAGATTGATAAAGAAATCTAAAATATGGAAAATGTTACTGTTCAATAAAAAGGAGCTAGATATATATGTTAGATAGGCAAAGGGAGAAAAACCCCAACATCCCCATTTTATTATATATCTAGATTTTAAGATTTTAGATTATTAGCGCTAGAAAGGGTCTTAAAATAATCTAATCCGGGGGTTCTTAACCTGGGGGTTAAGATTTTAGGAGGTCTGTGAACTTACGTGGGAAAAAATATACATATATATATATTTTTTTTAATTTTCATTAAACTCTAAATAAAATTTAACATTTCCTTCAATCATTTAAAAATATTCTGAGGAGTCCATAGGCTTCACCAAACTATTAAAGAGGTTCATGAACCTTTCAAAAGGTTAAAAACTCCTGATCTAATGCAATTCCCTAATTTTATTATTGTTTAGTCATTCCAGTTGTGTCTGATTCTTTGTGACCCCATTTGGGGTTTTCTGGGTCAAGATACTAGGGTGATTTGCCATTTCCTTCTTCAACTCATTTTCCAGATGAGGAAACTGAGGCAAACAGGGTCAAGTGACTTGCCCAGGGTTATTATTATTATATCATAATATTATTATCTTAACATAATTCCAAATTGCTTATTCGGATGTTTACAAATTCACAGCTCCACCAGCAGTCTATTAATGTACAAATCTTTCTACAACTTAGAAGTTATTACTATTGTCAATGTATCAGACTTGAAGAGAACTGTTATTATCATCATGGCACATTTATACAGAGCTTACTGTATTCGAGGTACCGTGCTAAGCTCTATGCGATTATCACCTCACTTGATCTTCACAACAACTTTGGGAGACAATAACAACAATATTGATTATGATGTTATATTTATGTAGTACTTACCTTACCATGCTCCAAGCTCTGTGCTAAGTGCTTTATAATCATTATCTCATTCGATCCTTATAATGTCTCTGAAAGGTATGTGACATTATTATCCCCATCTTACAGATGAGGAAACTGAAACAGGATCAGTGATTTGCCCTGGGTTCACATCTACTAAATATCTACAGTGAGATTAGAACTCAGGTCTTCTGACCCCAAGCCCAGTGCTCTTAAATTGTTCAATAAAAAACCTTTTGATCCAGGGATTCCACTACTGAGTATATACTCCCAAGAAGGCCAATGGTGAAAACAAAAGAGAAAAGAGAAGAAAGGAGGAAAGATTTTATATACTTTGAGATATTCACAGCAGCATGTTTTACATAGCAAAGAATTGGAAATGAAGTAGATGTCCATTGATTGGGGAATGGTCGGACCACTTGTCACTGAATGTAATGTGATGGCTCACATCAATACGGCATATTACTTTATAAGCCAATATCAGAAATAATGCTTTAGAGGTAAACCACTCAATGTAGGATTTACAGATGAGAAAATGGAAGCTTAGAGAGGAATGCAAATAGTAAGTGGAAGAACAAAGACATAGATGGCCGATCTTGTGGTCCTACCTTATATAGGCTGTTCCTTCTGCCTGGAATGCACTCACTCCTATCCCACCCCACCCCTCAAATTCCAAGAATCCTCAGGTTCTCAGCTCATATACTGCCATTTCTGGGAAAACTTCCTTGATCTCTTGTTGTTGGTGTTGGGATTCTCTTCTTTCTAAAATGAATGTGTACTCTCTTAACTGGGGAAATGTTGATCATCTTCAGTAGGAATGTAAGCTCCTTGAAGACAGAGGCTATTTTCTGTTTTGTTTACATCTTCAGTGCCTAGTACAGTCCTTTAGACACAGCAGGCACAGAAGAAGTGTTGGATTTCGACTAGTGCTTATTCATGGAGATTTACAGACTTACAGTGGGGCTATCCAGGGCAACTAGGTGGTGCGGTGCATAGAGCAACTGGCCTGGAGTCAGGAAGACTGGAGTTAAAATCCAGTCTCAGACACTTATTAGCTGTGTGATTCTGAGCAAGTCATTTAACCCCATTTGTCTCAGTTTCCTCATTTGTAAAATGAGCTGGAACAGCAAATGGCAAAGCATTCCAGTATCTTTGCCAAGAAAACCCCAAAGAGGGTCATGAAGATTTGTACACAACTGAAATAACTGAACAACAAAAACAACAGTAGGACTGTCCAAGGACAAGATTAGCAAATGTCACCCTTTGAAACTGAAGCTTATGAGCATGTAGAGATCCTCCCAGAAGGTAAAACTAGAATTGCTTCCCCTAAAGCATGAAGGGGCAGTGGATGTCTCTGGAATCTTATCAGAAAGCAATCTAAATGTTAACTTATATGAAATCAAAATTTGCAAACAGTGCACTTTCTTAGATATGAAGCAAATGATATTGTAATGTTTAAATACTCTGGAGATTGGGGGGGGGGGCGGAATTACAAAAGGGAATTCAGATAGAAAAAAAAATCACCAGTGTTTCTCCAGGGCTGCCTAGGCCAGAGGATGCCCTGATTTTTGATAACTAATTCCAATACTCTAAACAAAAATATCCCCACTGTATAAAAAGGCGATTTTATCAAACTACCGTGGTTTGAGAGAATGTATCCCTTAAGACAAGCTAATACACTGGGCTTGAATTCTATTAAAAAAAAAAACAGTTCAGTGGCACAGAGAAGGGGAGAGCTGAAAGCAAGTGACTGGAGAGGATAGGCAAGAAAGGCAAAAAGTTGCTGGAAGGCTTTTTTTTTTCTTCAGAAAAGTTCCTAATCACAACAGATGAAGAAATAAAGGATATTATTATAAACTATTTGCCCAGCCATATGCCAAATAAAACCAACAACTTAAACAAAGTGGATGAATATTTATAGAAATAATTGTAAATATTATCAGAAGAGCTTCTTACTGATAACAGTTGGGTCTAGTTACTGTCTTCATCAGGGTATTGGCAAGAATCTTTAATTGCAGATTACCTGAACACATTGGCTAGACAAGGGAAAAAAGGTTTATAAAAAGCCCATTACAAAGAGCCTCCTATAGTATCTACATCTACAGCTCTTGTACCACAAACAAGACGTTAGTAATGAGAGTCAGTAGGAAGAACCACAAAGAATTGAGATATTTCATCAGGTATAAAGGGGCTGGGGCAATGTAACAGTGACTTGAGGAGATGATACTTGAAGAGATGTTTGTGTTTATTTCAGAATCAATTAACAACTAGTTATTTGCAGGTAGGGGTGGCTAGGTGGTATGGTGGACAGAGTGCTAGACCTGGAGTCAGAAAGACCTGAGTTCAAATCCAGCTTCAGACACTTACTACCTGTGTGACCCTCAGCAAGTCAGTTAACCCTGTTTGCCTCAGTTTCCTCATCTGGAAAATGAACTGGAAGAGGAAATACCAAATCACTTCAGTATCTTTGCCAAGAAAACTCCAAAAGGGATTACAAAGAGTTGTACACAACTGAAAAATTAAACAATAATGACAACATGCAGGTAAACTACTGTGGGACTGCTAGCTATCTGGGATAACAGACAGAACTCAAGATTTAGAGTCATGGAGACCTGAGATCAACCCTGACCTCAGACACGTACTAGTTGTGTAAGTCACTTACCCTGCCTCAAGCTTAGTTTCCTCCACATCTGTAAAATGGGGATGAAAATAAGCATTTAAACTCCAAGGTTGTCATAAGGATAAAATCAGGCAATATCTGCCAAGCACTTTACAAATCTCAAAACACTATGTAACAGTTGTTACCATCCTGCCAGAGGAGAAAGTGAGAAAGAAAGAAGGAAAGCCTTCCTATTCACTAGTTCACAAGAATTGTATCAAGTGTTCTTTCAAAGCACAGAACTGTTTCAAGAGTTAAACAAAGAAGAGAGACCAAGAAGACAAAGGGGAAATGATCATACAATTCTTTTGCCAACCCCAAAATGTACATGGGGAGGGAAGGCTTACAGATCATCTAGCCCAGTCTTTATCCAAATCGTTAATCCTAACTACACTATCACAAACAAGGAAATGATGTGATGGCAAACTCAGTACTCCCTTAGCCAGCTCCTTCTCCTTTTGGACAGCTACAATTATTAGGAAGCTTTTTCTTAGGCTCTGTTGAAATTTGCCCAACTTCCAACCATGGTTGGTGACACACATAGCCACACACACACACACACACACACACACACACACACACACACACTCCTTCAAATAACTAAAGACGGCTATCACTTCCTTGCCTAATTCTTCCCTTAGTTAAAAATATCCCCAGTTTCTCCAACTTATTCTATAAAGCATGATTTCAAATTCCCTCATCATATGGATACCCATCCTGCCTTGGACATGTTCTATCTTGGTATTTACATCTCTTGACATCATGCCTTTCCACAAGTGGTCCCTCCTGTCTACATTGTACTCCCTCCTCACCTCCTCCTTTGATGGAAGCATCCCCAGATTCCATCAAAGTCCACCTCGGATGCTATCTCCTACATGGACCCTTTCCTGATCCCCCAGTTATTAGTGGTTTCTCTATCTTGTAATAACTTTGCTTTACTTTGTATATACTTTAGTCTCCTGCTACCAATAGGAAGTAAGCTCCTTGAGATCAGAGACTTATTTTTGTCTGTGATTCTCTAGTGCCCAGATCAGCCCTTGGCAATTAAACATATAAAAATGTTTATTGAAAGCAACAAGTCAACCTGCATTTATTAAGTGCCTGCAGCGTGCCAGGCATGGTTGCTAAGCACACAAGATAGAAGTACACAAAAAAAGAAAGACAATCCTTCCTTTGGGGAGTTTACATTTTCATAGGTGAAGATAACACTCGAAAGGAAGCTAAAAAGTAGGGGAAGAGGAAGAGAGATTAAAGTACTCATATGGGTGCACAGCATTTTCAAAATATGCATTGGATTAAATTAACATTTGGTCTAGTGGTATCTGACTAAATCATGCATACTGAATATAGTGCCTTCTACGTAATTGTCAGTTACTGGTTCTCTTCCCACAGTATGAACCCAGGGCTCAGTCAGACCATGAGGAAGTCAAATGCATTTTTTTAAAATGCTTACTCAGGCACCTTTCAGCACAAGATATGCTACATGAAATGACCTCGCCTTGGCCTGGGAAAATCAATGCTGTTATTTCAATGAACCTCATCACAAAGTCCCCATCCCCCCAACATATACACACATATACCCACATCCCCACCCACATATTCAGTGTCTGAGCTATTTTCTCTCTCCCTGTCATATATTAAAAGGGGTCACTGACACACCATAGTGTACCTTACATTCTTAGCTGATGCATCAATGGCTCCAGCTGAGATCAGCTCTAGTCTATGTAGGATCACTTTTAGCAGGGTTGTTCCCAAGGAGAAACCAGGTGCCAGTCCTATAGATACCCTTCCATTCAGATGCCCAAGACACATTCCAGAATTTTGAACCTCGGGGCTTCAGAAGGTTCATTGAAAAATGAACTCTCATGCAGTCTTGTCTATTGCCTCCCTCAAATCCTCTGCATCAATGCTTCCTTTCCTGATTTCAATCCTGATCCCAAACACCAAACAGAAAAACTAAAAAGTCACAGGCTCACAGAATGTTTGATACACAGACCACAGGATACAGAGTCAGATGACCTGACACTAAATCTCAGTTTTGTCATCTGCTTTCCATATGTCCATGGGCAAGTCCTTTCACTTTTGCAAGCCTCAGTTTCTTCATCTGTAAAATTAGGGGGAGTAAAGGAGGTGGAGTAGATGACTTCTGAAGTCTTTTCCAGCTCTAAATCTATAATTCTATGCAGAAGAACTTAGAAACCAGTAAATCGCAGAGAGACTGGGACTTGCCCAAGGTCACAGAACCATAGAATCTTATGATGGTAGGGCTGGGAGGGAAGGTAAGAATTCATCTAAGTCAAGCTCAGGTTCTTCATTTTATGGACAAAATGAGAAAGATGAAATGATTTGATCAAAAGGACACAGCTGGTTGATGAAGCTGATGATGCTGGTTAGTGGCTGGGCTCAGACTAGAACTAGACTAGAACTTCTACTCCCCAATCAAGGGGCTCTCTCCCTGCAGGGTCCTTCCATTCTTCCCTTTCCTTTTTTTGTGTCTTCTGGATACTCTCTTCTATAGGTAACAAATTATCCTTCTTGTTACATTCAGGTATGTGCACATGTTATCTCCCTCAATAGAGTATAAGCTTCTTGAAGGCAGGGGTGATTTCATTTTTGTCTATATCCCCCAAACCTACCACTTTACCTGGCAAATGGTAGGAGCTCAAAAAATGCTTTTGAAAATCCTAATGTACATACAGAACAAGCTGATAGAAGACTGGTATAAAGGATGAGGAGATCAATACCTTGGTTAAAATGGTAGACTGACTGATTTCATCAGCAGAGGAACTCCCAGGCTTCTGAGATCTGACTCCAGGCCCAGCACTCTATCCACTGAACCATGTAGCTGTGGGTACGTGTGTGTGTGTGTGTGTGTGTGTGTGTGTGTGTGTGTGTGTGTGTGTGTAGGTACATATTTTGTGATTGAGTCATTTCAGTCATATCCAACTCTTAGTGACACAATTTGGGGTTTTCTTGGTAAAGATATGGAGTGGTTTGCCATTTCCTTTTCCAGTTCATTTTACAGATGAGGAAACTGAGGCAAACAGGGTAAAGTAACTTGCCCAGAGTCATACAACTATTAGGGGTCTGAGGCTAGATTTTAACTCAGGACTTCCTAATTCTAGGACTGAAGCTCTATTCATAGCACTATCTCATTGCCTATATACGCACACACATATATGCATTACATTATATGTCATATGTAGACTGCGTTCATATGGAAATATATGTGCAATATGTACTTACACATGTGTCTATGACATAAAATATGTTGTACACGTGTGTACATTATACATGTAGGTGCATGTGTATATATACCTATTCATGTGTATATGTGTGCATATGTGTTTGCACACATGTTTAAGTTCTGAATGGAATTTTTAAAAGCCCCCCTGAATGGTAACAGGAAAAAGAACTGATTTGTCAGTCCCATATACTCCTCTTTCCTGGCAATTCCTTGATTCTTTCTCTCTCCATCGGCCCCAGTATAAGCTTACACCTGTGATGAAGGCAGCATCTCCTTCTCCCTCTGCCAGTGCATTTTGTAACAAGACAGATTTGGACTTGGGAGAGGCTTAATGGACCATCTTGTCCAATCCAGTCATTTTATAGATGAGAAAACTCAGCCCTAGAAAGGTCAAGTGACTTGTCTATGGTCACACAGCTGACAACAAGGATTTAGATCAAGCTCCTCTAATTGTACATCCAATTTCTTTCTATGACCTGAGATGGCCCTTTGTATTTTTACTGTCTCCTTATCTCTCTTGCTTCTGGGATGATATTCCCTGAAAAACATGTCAGCATGCGGCTTTCTTTCCTCCTGGCACAGTTATGACAATGACTCCGATTCTCTTCTTTCTCTAAGATGGCAGAAGACTGAAAAGATGAACCAAATACTAGGATGCTGGCAGACAAGACAGCTCTGAGCCACTGCTGGTAGAGACTGACTGCCAATATTGACTCTGAGGTCTATTAGCTAACCCATGGATTCAGACTTCTTTACACAGGATTTAGAGTTTGGTCATTACTAACTGAAAGTTAGACCGCAAAACTAGGGTCTCTATTTTCTTGATGAAACTGATCTTTATTAAATTTCAATTTTACCAGAACCCCTTGCCTTCCAACCCTCTAGTTTACTTCCTTTCCTTTTTTAAAAAAAAGTGCATTTTCTACAAATAGGGCTGGCCTTTTGAATAAACAGTAGAGAAGACAGACATTTCCATGGTTTCTGGAGGAACATCGGAAAGCCCTTCTTTCCTTCCAAAATAATTTCCCAACACTTTTGTTAGGGTGTTTGAAATTCTATTACCAGACAATTTCTTTAGCTCTTAGAGACTCAATGGTCTTTAAGAATTCTCTTTTCAATTGCAAATACCCCTGGAAAGGTACTGATGTTGGTAACTACATGGTCCATAGTGCACAAAGCTCTGGACCTAGTCAGGAAGACTCTAGTTTAGGGGATGCCCATCAATTGAGGAATGGCTGAACAAGTTGTGGTATATGGTTATGATGGAGTACTATTGTGCTATAAGGAATGACAAGCAGGATGGTTTCAGAAAAACTTGGGAAGATATATATGAACTGATGTAAAGTGAAATAAGCAGAATAAGGATACCATTTTACACAATAACAACAATACTGTACAATGATCAATTGTGAATGACATAGCTACTCTAGTCAATACAATGATCCAAGACCATTCTAAAGATCTCATGATAAAAAATGCTATGAAAAATCCTCTCCAGAGAGGAAAAGGATGAACTCCAAGGCCCAACTGAAGCATACTTTTTCATTTTTATTTTTCTTGCTTTTTTTTGCAATGTGGCTAATATGTAAATATATTTTTCATGATTTCACATGTATAATTGATGCCATACTGCTTAAATTCTCAATAAGTAGGAGAGGGTATGGAGGAAGGGAGAGAATTTGTACCCCCAAATCTTTTAAAATAAATGTTAAAAATAAATAGAAATCATTTTTTTAAAAATTCTACCTCAGACACTAGTTATGTGACCTTGGGCAAGTCACTTAACTTCTATCTGACTTTTTTTCCTCAATTGTGAAATGGTGGGTAATAATACTAATACTGATATCCCAGGGTTGTTGTAAGGATCAAATGAGATAATTTTCATAAAGTGCTTAGCTAAGTGCCTGGGACATAATAGTTGCTTAATAAATGCTGGTTTTCTTCCTTTATTGAGTAATTAGCTAAGGGCTTAGTTGACTCTGAGAAGGACAATCAATGACCTCCAATGAAATGCCTCCAGGACCAGGATGGAACTTAATCTCTCTTGAAACAATTTCAACTAATTTTTTTTTGTCATTCTTCCTTCTGGGGCCATCTTTATTATCCCAAAGTAACTTGTCCAAGATGAGTATGTACAGAGTGAAGAAGCATAGTCCACATATTTAGGTCTCTGCACTTTCTGGGAATAAAGCCAGCCATTTTTTTCTTTTTTCTTTTGTTTTTAGAGAAAGAATCAGTGAATGTTTTGTACTTATTTATAAGGCTACCTCAAATCTTTGAACACAATGAGATCATTCATTAGCCTTTTCATCTTTGGACTCCACTATTTCATGCCTTCTTTAATTTTTCTTCCTGGATTTTAAAGAGTGATAGAGTGCTGTGCTAGGATTCAGGAAGAACAGTTCCAGCTGGCCTCAGACAAGTATTAGCTTTGTGACCCTGGGCAAGTCACTTAATTTCATTTGCCTCAGTTTCCTCATCTGTAAAATGAACTAGGGAAGGAAATAGCAAATCATTCCAGTATCTCTGCTAAGGAAATCCCAAATGGGGTCATGAAGAGATAGACATGACTGAAAACGACTCAACAACAGGACAGGGACTATATTTCACACTTTTCTTTCAGCTCCCACAGTAGTACAGTGTTGAGTACACAGTATTCAATTTTTAAAAAATTATTAATTGAAAACATGTATCTTATTGATGGTGATAGTATAGTATCTTCATATCCATCCATTCAACATTTTATCAGTGGTTACATAAGCAATAGATGGCGTGCTTCTTAATTTGGAGATTATATGGATCTGGGAAAGAAGCTAATTCACTAGATGACAAAATAAAAATCCCAAAAGATCTTAGGCTAGAATGACGATCCCATCATCTAATGAGATGAAACACAAACATAAAGTCTCATGTTCAAGAAATTAACTGCACAAGCACAAAAGGAGAGCTATATATGGTGACATATCCATTCATATGAAAAATATCTGAGGATTTTAGTGAATTCCAAGCCCTGTTTGGGTAAAAAATGCAATCTAGCCCAATGGTTAATATAATAGTATCTTGTGTAGAAGGAAGGAAGTGATACTCCTTTTGTATTCTGTCTTGGGCAGACCACATTTGGAGCATTCCATTCAATTTTGGATGCCACACACAATAAGCTGGAGAGTCCCCAGAGCAAGGTGGCAGGATGGGAAAGGACCTTAAGATCATGCCATATGAGGAATGGCAGAAGTATTCTGCAATGTTCCTCCCAGAGAAGCAAATATTTATGGGGAAGTGGGAAACATGATAGCTATTTTCAAGTACTGGAGTGGTTGAGGGATTAGACTCACTCTGCTAGGACCCAGAGGGTAGAATTAGAAACAGTGGGTAGAAAGTGCAAAGAGATAGATGTGAACTTGATATAGGGGGGGGGGGGGAATTCTAACTAATAATTAGAACTATCCAAAGACGGAATGGGATGCCTTGGGAAACAGTGCGTTCCCCCTCAAGCAAAGGCTAGATGATTACATTAGCTGGTAGAGAGTATGTTATAAACCAGAACATCTGGTCTATGTTAAGGCCCATAACAAAGGCTCAATAATCAAGTATATGGTAGAGAGCATTCTTATGCAAGTTTGGGTTGAACTAGGTGGTCTCTGAGGTCCTTTCTGACTCTGAGATTCTGTGATGCTTAATTAATGCATTCAGTTAAAAAATAGGATTCTGAGAACGGAAACAAGCACATACATTTCAATGCCAGAAAGAGCAATGTAACATTTAATGAAGTTGATAACGCCATTTTTGTTACATTGTAATAAATGTATTGCACCTATAACTCACATCATGACACGAAGGGCCTGGGTGTGCTTTGGGCAACTTCTCATTTATCTGGTTCATTGTCTCTACACAGAAAATCTGCCGAATTTCAATAATCTGGCCACAGAGGTCCTTTCCAACTCTAAATCCTATAAAGCTGGGATTTTGAGGAAGATAACCAGCTATGGTTAGTTTTATAATTGTTTCGTTACTTTGGCTGCTGTCAGAACAATAATAATTTCACCCTTAAGCAAGGGCTGCATTCTCTCTCCACTGGTACTATTCAATCCCTCTATATCCAAATCCTCTTGAAACAACAACCAAAAATGCTAAGATCATACAAATTCTTAACAAAAATAACCTCAAATAAGGGCAGTGCTTGTGTGTTTCTTTGTTGTTTCTATTCCCTACTCCTTCAACAAGTAAATGTGAAATCTCACCATGAAGCCAGGAATTCCCTTTCAAGAGTTTTATGGCATCTCTTAAAGAAGCCATTGCTGATTTATGCTGATCACACATGACAGCTAACAATTCTGTTAATAATAATCATAAATAAGCTGGACAAGGTCATCTAACCTGAAATGAGCACATCTCCACTGCCATATCCATTATATAGTGCACTGGATCTATGGCAGATGATCAGGAAAGGTCTAATGCTTCTGACACTGTATAGTAAAATAATATCCTACCTCTAGGACTGGCTCTGGCTTCTTCGAAGTATCCACATAAGTGTGTACATGTCTTTATACACACCCACATGCACGCACAACCTAATTTATACTTCTCTAACACCAAAATATTTATAGTAGGTCTTTTTTCTGTGGCAAAGAAATGGAAACAAAGTAGATGCCCTTTGAGCTGAGTAATGGCTAAATAAATTATGACACAGGAATGGAATGACCCAGAAAACACTGGACAGGAAGAATATAGAAGCATGAATAAGATATATGAAGTGAAATAAACAGAAGCAAGAAAACAATATAGATGATGGCTATAACAATGTAAATGGAAGAAACAACAACAAAGAACTCTGAATGCAAAGTATTTGTGACAAACCTAAGTATAGACTAAGTTTAGAACAAGAGCCTTCATATCACAATAAGCTGTAAATGGATAGAGGGTAGATGTAAAAGGTCATGTCATAAACAAATCAGAAGAGCAGGAAAGGAAGTACTTTTCACAAATATGGGCAGAGGAAGAGTTCTTGACTGAACAAGGGGCAGAAGAGATCACAGGAGATAAAATAAACAATTTTGATTACATAAAATTGAGATTTTGCAAAAAACAAAAAAGACCAATACAGTTAGAATGAGGAGGGCAACAGTTAACTTAAAAAAAAAAAACCTTTTGCAGTAAATTTTTTATAATGATCTGATATTCAACTGATAGAAATATATAAAAACAAGAACCATTTAGGTAAAGGATATAAACAGGCAGTTCTCAAGGAAAGAAATCCAAGCTATCAATGGCCATGGCAGGGGGAGGAGGGGAAATGCTCCATATCATATAAGGAAATGAAACAAAAACTCTGAGGTTCTGCCTCACACCCATCAAATGTGTAAAGATGACAAGAATGGGAAATGACAATTGTTGGAGGAGCTGTGAAAAGACACACTATTATCACATTGTTGGTGGAAATATGTCTATTTTGGATAGTAATTTAGAACTAAACCCCCAAAGTCACTATACATTGTATATCTTTGACCCAGTAATATTGAATACTGGACACATATTCCAAAAAGATCAAAACCAGATGGAAAGGTACCTTATGTACAACAATATTCAGAGAATATTTGGTTGCTACAAAGAATTGGAAACTAGGGGAACAGCTATTAATTGGAGAATGGCTGAAGAAATTGTTACATGAATGTAATCTTTGCATCTGCATCTGCATTTCTACAGAGCATCTCTGCTGTGCACTCCACAGAGCAAGTTGCCAATGCCCCTTCTGAGACATGCTCATCACTTCTAATCTCATCACTATGCTGCTAACTCAAGCTGAGACACCATCACCCTTAGCCTCCTCTTCTCTCTGACTGGAAGGCCAGAAGGTAAAGTACCAAACTCCTTACCGAAGGCAGAAATTGGACCTGCAGCTCACTCTATTTTGCATCTGCAGCTCTGGGCTTCAACTCCAGGAAACAAGAAGACCTCTGGTATCTCCTTAACCTTCCTAGCCTCTGTTTTTTGTGTGTCTTCCAGTCCTTAAGAATAGCTATTGTCTTTTTTCCCTTATTTGTATCCCTAGTACTTAGCACAGTGCCTGGCTCACAGTAAGTGCTTAATAAATATTTACTGAACTGAATTATGTTGTAAGAAATGATGAATTAGGAAACATGGGAAGATTTGCATTAACTCATACAAAGTGAGCAGATCCTGGAAAATAAATTATGCTATGAATACGACAAATACAAAACTGAATTCTAGGTAAGAAACTTGGCCCTGGAGAAGAGGGGAGAAAATGTACTTCTTAAGAAAGGACTGTGAGTATGAGATATCACATAAAATGTTGACTCTGATGTGGTGGTTAGTTCTGTTTCACTGATTTTTTTTTCCTTTTCCCTTTTAGAAAATCTTTAAACAGAAATAAAGATGATGTAAAAACAAATTCTGTCAATAAAAATGGAGGAGGAGGAGGAGGAGGAGGAGGAGGAGGAGGAGGAGGAGGAGGAGGAGGAGGAGGAGGAGGAGGAGGAGGAGGAGGAGGAGGAGGAGGAGAGGAAGAAGAAGAAGAAGAAGAAGAAGAAGAAGAAGAAGAAGAAGAAGAAGAAACTTCCCTGTGTTTCTTTTAGTTAAACTTCTCTTTCTTTCTCCAGAGAATGTCTACACAGAATATCCAGAGCCCCAGAGGTCACCAAGCTTTGCCACTGCCTAGCCCTGAGGCAGGGTTCAGGATGGAAGACCAGCATCCCCGCTCTTTAGGCACAAAGCTTCCAGCCTACCTGAATTGGAGCGTTTCTTTGGGGTTTTGAGACTTCGGCACCTTCCGCTGACTGAGCTGCTGTTCTCACTCATGGAGTCCTGCGCGGACGAAGCACTGCCTGTGGCCTCACTGTCTCTCATCATGCTCTCGTAGCCGCTGCTGCCCCCACTATGATAGAACAAGGCTGTTTTCCCCATGGCTGGGGGGAGCTCCCCACTCAGCACACTGCTGTTGTCACTGCCGTGACCGCTGCTGCACCGATGGGGCTTGCGCGGAGGGGTGATTTTGCTGTATGGGGAGGGCAGCATGTGAACCGCTGGCTTCTCCTCTCCGGGAAGGCCTCCGCGCTCCTCTGCCTCGGAGCTCCCACGGAGCTGCAAAGCTCGGGTGCTTGTATTCCCCTGAAGCAGTTCGGAGATCCGGCCATTGACTGCACGTAGGGGAAGTTTGGAAGTGAGTCCAGACCCCCGACTCCGGCTCAGGGACTGGGTGGACCACGACATGTGCTTTCCACTGGGGGGTAGGCTGGAACTCTGCCCAACTGACTGTGGCAGAGACTTGGTGGAGAAGCTGAGGGTTTTGGTGGTGGAGGTGGAGAGGCTCCGAGCTTTGGGGCTGGCCAGGAGGAGCTTGCTAACAGCAGAGATCTTGGACTGGCCAGCCTTGGGCGAGGCCCCAGCAGACTGTGAGGTGCAGGAATTGGTAGGTGAGGACATGGCAGAACGATTCAGGGTCCTCCCGGTCCTTGGCATGGTGCTGTCTTTGCCAGAGTGCATCCTGGAGCTGACAGAGGACAGGCTCTCAGCCCTCTCCAGGGACAGGCACTCATAGTGACTCACTGTGGACCGGCCAAGGGAGTTGGTCCTACTGGCGAGTTGCTCAAGCTTGGCGCTGAACAACTTGCTGCTACTGGTGTCTTTCGTCTTGCTGCTGGGCTCATCAGAAAAGCCGGAAAGAAAAGGAGCTGGCTGGTTCAGGGGGCTGCTAGTGCTGCTACTGGGGGCGCTATGCTGGGGGCTAGCCCGATTCTTCTGGTCCAGGCTTGACTTTCGGATGGGAGGGAGAGGAGGTGTTCCTTTGGGTCTAGACAGAACACAGTGCTTCGGAGAAGCCATCCTCCTCTCTAGGCTGGTCTTGGAGGACTGAGATCCAGATGAGCAGATACCATTGCTTTCGGCAGAGCAGTGGTAGAAGACGTCCAGGTCGTCCAGCCTGCTGGCTTTCTGAAATGCCCGAGGGAGACTGCTAGCTTTCAGGCTCTTGTTGGGATGCACTGGGGTTTGGGTGGCCAAACTGGACAAGGTCATCTCGCACCCATCCACAATCCTCTTGAAATTGTCAGACACGGGGGAGTTAGATGTTTCTCCACTGCTGCTGCTGCTACTGAACCTGTCTACCGAGTTTGGCTTTTTACCTTGTTCTTGTTCCTGTCTAGGCTCAGGCTTTGTGGAACCCATTTCAGTTTCAAAGCTAGTCGTGTTACTAGGATAAGTACTCTCTTTTTTCACCTCCTCTTCCCGTTTCAGCCAAGGGTCCTCAAATTTGATCTCTCTCTTGGTGTTGGCTTCTTTGCTCTCCTGAGGCTGGGCTGCTTTGGAAGGTGAATTGACTGTGGTTATGCCCTCATCTGTTTCTTGGATGTTAAGGGGGCTCACAGAGATACAGGGATAAACAGTAATATTCGTCTTCATGGGGATGTAGCCTTCACAGCCCCCCAAGTTTGCTGCATTGGAAATCGTCACCATGGCTTTGCCAAGAGCTGATAATTTACACCCTTTGATAGGTGAGCCCTTGTTGAAAGTCTCTTCTCCCATTTCAGATAGGATGAGTAAATTTTCTGGGGCTGCCTTTGGCTTTTCTCCACACATCATTCTACTGTTGTGGATGGTGTTTGCAAAGTCTGGGAGTGGAGGGTCCGCCAGTGCTTCCCCATGCCCGTAGCATGTCTGGGCTATGAAGCTGTGGCATGACTGCTCACCATCGCTCCCTGTGCTCATCTCGCTCAGCCAAGAGCTGATGGAGGATCGTCTACTCCCGGTATCCCGGACCTTTTCATCCAGGTTTAACTTGGGGAGGGGCAAGAACTGGGTGATGCTGACCTCTGAGACTGGAGCTGTGTTGGAATAACACTCTAGGTCCTCGCTGATACTGCTGATGATACTGACCGGACGGGAGCCTGAAGCCAAGGCTTGCACAGAACAGTCACTGTTGAAGCTGATGATGCTGGTAGGACGCCCATTTTCAAGGACCCCACTGATGGTCAGCTCCTCTACCAAAGTGAACACCAGTTCATCCTCACCATTCAACTCCAGAGGTTGCTGGACAGTGACCATGGTTGTGCTCAGGACTCCTTTCTTGGACCCTGGAGAAGTGGCTGATTGTTCCTCATCAATGATAGTCTCTGAAAATCCCCCACTCCCAGAGGACACAGATTTCTTCAGGACCTGAGGGCTCATTCCTACTGGAGGTGTACGGATCTCAGGCTGCAGTAAGGATTCACTAGACACCATCCCAGAATCCTTGGTCAAAGGTGGTGGTGGAGGTGGGGGAGCTGGAGAGGGGAGCACTCCTTTCTGAGTGTAGACTTTGCACCTCTGAGAGGGTGAACTTGGTGGCTTGTACTCAGATGTCTTGGAAAGGCTGGCGATGCCGAGGCGGGGAGACCCCATGGGCCGGGGCTTGCCCTCCACAAAGCCACAGGAGTTGAGGCTTTCACGGCTGCTCTGAAGGCTGGGGCTGTGGGCCAGCTGGGAAGAGCTAGTTTGGCCACTGGAGCTGCCAGGGATGCTTCTGGGTGAGGAAGGTGTGGGAGTATTGGTGAAGGCTGCAGAAGGGACCGGAGAGTGATTCCTTGGCAGCTTGGTGACCGGGGCACTGGCACTCTCCTGCCCTTCCTTATCCAACAGATGACTGTCAGAACCATTCTCTTCCTTATCAGACTCTGAGAGCTGGCTCAGCTCAGCCACTTGGCTGGCTAGGGTGGGGCACTTGTTCATCTGGTCAGCCCCAAACTGGATGGGCAACTCCTCAAAAGGAAACTTGTTGGTCTCCTCACTGCCATCTATGCAGTCCAGCCTCTCCTGGAGCTCAGCAAAGGTGTTGCACTTGAGGCAGTCCCTCTCCGACTTGCTGGAGGCACTGTCCCCAGAATCCTCCAGCCTGCTATTGTTCTTGGTCTTCTGCAGGGCAGGGACTATGGGGACGAAGTCTGGGGGACCCTCGTTGTCTGTGAGCTCCTTATCTGAAAGGGCTGTGCCATTGGGGCCAACATAGATCACAGTGTCACAGGACTGCTCACTGCTGGAGGAGTAGTCAGGGTCACTGGACAAGTGAAGGATGGGGAAGTCTGGGTCAACGGCATTGCGGGGATGGAAGGGTCTCAGTTGGGTTGGCCGGCGCATTCTGCCTTCCTCACAAGAGCTTTCCCCTCCAGAAGAGCTTGAGGTGTACTGGAAGGGAGAGAAAAGTGAGTTAGCATGGAAGGGCTACTGGGTAATTGAAATAGACATGAGGGCAGTCCTGAAGGCAGCCAGATGAAGTCAGTGGCTCAGAGAGGCCAGGACACTAATGAAGGCCCTATACAATCAGAGCTAGAAAGGGGGTAGGGAACCACAGAAATTATAGCCCTAGGATGGGTATTTCTGGGGTCTGAAATTATGATGACATCAGTGTAGGCAGTACCCAGTGAAGAATCTATTTCTTCTAAAAATATGAAACAGTTACTCTTCTGCAGTTTATAATCAAAGAGTGTTGCCTCATCTTAGGTGAAGTGACTTGTCCAGGGTCACACAGCTAGAATGTACCTCAAGACCATGAACCCAGACTCTTGAGTGTGTACTTTACATCTCTGGGGGGGGGGGGTGAACTTGGTGGCTTGTGCTCAGAAGTCTTGGAAAGGCTGGTGATGCCAAAGTGGTACCACCCTTATGGCACAATGGCTTTTACAATAAACCTGACTCCAATATTGGGAGTGGCTTAACTGCCTTTACTATTCTAGACATGGCACTAGACCTGGCCTTAGAGGCCACTGGACCCAACACCTCCACTTTAAAGATGAGGAAATTGAAGCCCAGAGAAGTTAAGAGACTTTTCTAAGGTTACACAGGTATGAAGTAGCAAGGGCCAAGATTTTAATTCAGGCCCTATGACTACAAGATAGCTAGGTGACACAGTGGGATGGAGCACTAGGCTTGGAATCAGGAAGATATATCTTCATGAGTTCAAATCTGGCCTCAGACCCTGGGCAAATCATTTAACCCAGCTTGCCTCAGTTCCTCATCTATAAAATGAGTTGGAGAAGGAAATGGCAAACCACTCCAATATCTCTGCCAAGAAAATTCTAAGTGGGGTTACAAAGAGTCAGACACGACTGAAAAACAACTTAACAACAGCGTGTGACACCACCCACATTCCACTGTGCTACACTGCCAGGACGAGCGCCATGGCTTTGGGGGACTTTCCTCATTAAGTCAGAGACCATCAGAGCTGAGTTTTGAAAACCCATCATGATGAAGATGCTGCCAAGGGACAGAGAAAGGAATCAGGACAACATTAGTGTCATTCTCTTCAGAATCTCAAGACCAAAAGTTCTCTGGGAACCTCAGTTTCATCCTGCCAAAACTGCAGGATGGCAAGGAAAAACTCATACACATTTCCATTCACCAAAGTCTGCATTTAATATCAAGTAAGAACCAAATATAAGATGTCTATAATGGATGCAAAAGCCAGAAAACACCCACAAAAAGCACACTCCTAGTCCGAGGCCTAGCTTAATTTTGCCTATTGCAATGTTCCAGCCCTGTGGAAGAAGGAATAAAATATCCCCCCATATCATCTAGAAACTCTTCCTTCTTTGGATTCTAAATCCTTCGTTGGCAGTCATAGATTAGAGATCCCTCCTTATCACTCAGGGATTGTGAATATTGACTTTCCCCCCCACTTGTCCTTAGGTCTCTGTGGCAGGGCTCTGGAAGGCCCCTCCTTTCCCATCCCTGCACTCTCACATCCCCTTACCTTAGTTTTCTTCTTCTTCATTCTCAGGACTCTGGATGCAATCTGAATGGTAGATAGGGTTTCTGCATAGTTCCCGGCGGCTGCTGAGATGTGAGCAATCATGGTGGTGCGGCAGTTCATGTTCCCCAGGGACTCCCGCAGCAACATGGTGAGCTTGCTGTCTCTGCAAAATAAAATGAATTAAGGCTGCATTAGTGGGTCATGCTTCACTCTGGCTGTCACTGGCGGGGGGGTCCTTTGGTTCGGATCTATGTGGCTTTTTTCTTACATTTCCTTTTTAATGGCGTACTCGTTAGTATCACTCTCCAGGTTTGGACAATTTGGTGTTGGCAGCTGAGCCAAACTGGGCTATGACCTTGAGTCCCAAAGCCAACATGTCTGCCCCATGTCTGTACATCTGTACACATCACACCTCATTCCTAGAAAGTATTTCCTTGGTATAGTAGAAAGAAAACTCACAACTGCTTCTGGAACTTACTAGCTCCATGACCGTGAGAAAATCATTTAACCTTCCTGAAGCTCAGTTTCCTCATTTGTAAGGTAGGGATCATAGTACCCTGTATTGTCTACCTCACATGGCTCTTGTGAGGATCAAAGGAGAAACCACTTATAGATCTTCAATGTCAGCTATTGTCACTGTTGTTCTGTGAGAAGCCACTTACAGGAGACTTCTTAAAGCATCACGTAGACGTCATTTATTGTTGTTGTTAAGACCATAGATTCAGAGTTGGAAGGGATGTCAGAGGCCTTTTAGTCCAATGCCTTCATTTCACAAATGAAGAAACTGAGTCCTAGGGACCCAAAGTGACATGGGACAGGATGTAAATCCCCTTAAGAGCTAGTGTCCTTTCTGCTGTACCACACCATTAAGTCCCAGCCAAACCAGTCTAATTTCTGCTCTCCAAACTCACGGCATGCCACCTTCCTTCTCAATGTTTTCACAAAACTTGTCCTTCTTGCCTGGAATGCATTCCCTTTTTAATTGTGTCTCTTAAAATCTTTATCTTCATATTCCATCTCCCATGGGAAGCTATTCCTGATTCTCCCAGGAATAATTAATACTTGTGCTCTCTCTCTCCCTCTTTCTCTCTCTCTCCCCCTCCCCTTCCCTCCTTCCTCCTCCAATAATGAATAATGACAGTAGCATCATGAGTCTGAAGGGTAAGTATGCTACTTATACAGGCCTCTCTGAGGCACTTACTACCTGGGAAATTCACTTAATCTCTCCAGGGCTGAGATTCCTCATTTGTAAAATGAAGGGGTTGGACTCAATGGCATCTAAGGGCCCTTCAAGTTCTGAATCTACAATTCCTAGCCTACAGTAGTTAGGAAATGTTAAATAAAAATGTCTGTTGTTGTTTGGTCATTCAGTCCTGTCCTACTCTTCATGACCACCAGGCCCTTCTATTCTCCACTATCTCCTTAAATCTGCCCAAGCTCATGTCCCTTGCTTCCTTAACACTATCTCATCCTCTGCCAGCCTTTGGCCTTCAATCTTTCCCCAAAGCAGGGTCTTTTCCAATGAGTCCTGTCTTCTCAATGTGTGGCCAAAATATTTAAGCTTGAGCTTCTGTATTTAACCTTCCAATGAGTAGTCTGGGAAAAAAAAAAGGCCTAGACTAACTCAATAATGCATGATGAAGTTGGAGTGGAACCCAAGCCTTCTGACTTGAAGCTTAGTACATGCATCCTTGGAGAATACAGCCTAACCAAAATCTATGAAATTTATTTTCCTTGTAGGTAGAGTTTCAACATTCATCTTCTCTTCCTTTAATATATTTGCGAGCGTTATGTCTCAGAGGGGCAGGCTGTCATCTGAGCTGTGCTTTTATTTCCATTGGATTAGACAGTTCTTTCTGTTAAATTCTTGGTAAATGCATACCATCCTGTGTACTGGTTAATAGGGATGGTGAGTGATTCCTACTACTGCTTAATTCATACAGGCATTACAGAAAACCTGTGGAGACCCATTTGGGCAACTGGGGTATCCTTTAACCAGTGGTTTGAGAGAACTAGTTAAAGCTGAACTCCTTCAGAATTATTAAGATTGGAAGTCTATAGTAGCTATTTCAGTCATGGCTACCAGGTGATATTGTGCAGAAGCATCAAACAAAAGGCCTACCATGGGTCTACACCAGATCAAAGTATAATTGGGAAATAATTAGCAAGTAAAGAAAAATATAAATACATTTTCCAAGCTAAGTCTCTGTGCAGTCTGCAGGGATCCTTATATAGGGATTAGAAATACCATTTGTATTTGAGTTTCACACCACTGGTGTAGGACATAGTATGTTGGGATTTAAACTCAGGAACCCCTAAATTCAAATCCTATCTCAGACACTTAGTAGCTTTGGGCAAGTCACATGAATTCTTTCATGCTCAATTTTCTCGCCTATAAAATTGGGATTACAATAGCAACTACCCTACAGGGTTGTTGTGAGATGGTATCAGATAAAATAATATTAAATAAAATCAAATAATATATGTAAAGTGCTTTGTAAATTTTAAAGTTATTATTATTGTTGATCATAGGCTAAGAACGGACCTAGAAGATAGGGGACCTCATAACCTTATATCAGGACTAGAAAGGAAAGGCTATCATAGGCAGAATAGCAGGTTTCCTTTTCACAGAGAACAATTAGCTGGGGAGAGGGGACACAAGGAGCCAGAACATTAAGGCTAAATCCCATGCTAATTGTGGCTTCTATCAAAGCAGGGTTGGCATTGATGGAAGTTTTGTTGTTCAGTCATTTGCAATCACGTCCCACTCTTTGTGCTACCCATTTGGGGGTTGTCTTGGCATAGATTCTAGAGTGATTTACCATTTCTGTCTTCATTTCATTTTACAGAAGGGGAAATTGAGGCAAAGAGGGTTAAGTGACCTGCTCAGGGTCACACAGCTAGTGAGTGTCTGACACCACTTTTGAACTCCAGGTCTGGCACTATCCACTGGACAACCTAGTTTCCCCAGAGATGGAAGTAGAGGTGGAGAAAGGAGTCAGTGGAGGTTGCAAAGGTTTAGCTCTGTTCAGAGCATTTTCTTCTTATTGCCAATGGTAATTGCCTGACCACCTCCACATCTGAGCATTAAAAAGAATAAATAAAGTACAGGTCCTTTGGCAGCTGCCTTAAGTGATACTAAAGAAAATGGCTTCTTCCTGGATGGATTTCTCTTTTTGATAACTAGAAACTGAGGATGGATTCCATTAGGGCAAGTCCAAATGGGAGGCTGTACCATACTATGATACGTGGTTTTTAATGGCATGTTGTGCTGGATCAATTTCATCTGGATTAGGACTTGCTTTATTTATGTCTCCATGTAATCCTCTGCCATTCTCAAGGGTAGAGCCTTGCCAGAGCAAACTGCTTGTCCTATTTATGACTTTGTATTTCCCCATTCATGATTCAGTCATCATAGGCATGGTGATATGCAAGAATCTGATGGGTTTGTTTGTTTGTTTTTTTAATGCTGTTATGGGGAGCACAAGACGGATATGTTGCTTAGTAACGGGCACTTTCATTTTCCTTATCTGAGATGGTAACATTGCTAGCAGCCCCCTCTTCACATGGGCTTGACTAGGTTCTAAAAGACATACATATAGGAGTTAAATATTTTAAAAGGCTGAGATAATGCCCCGTCCTCTTTCAACCTTTACTGCAAGTAAAGAAACAAGGAAAAAAGGTGAAGAGACAAGTTAGTAAAAGTTCAGAATGACAGACCTTCTTTACTCATAGTATCTTTGGCAAAGGAATACTGTTAAACAGTGGTGGGTCAGATTTTGACTGTGACACCTACTAACTAGCTTTGGAATCCTGGGTTTTTCTGTGATTCAGTTTTGCTACCTGTAAAATAGGGATAACAACACTGGAACCATTCTCCTCCTCCACTGAACATGGTCTCAGTTTAGCTTCTTCCAAGCCTATGGGCAGTGGGGTTTATGCTCCAGCAGACACTATTAAGTATGGCCCCAGTAACAGATTTTATGTCTTTTACTGTACATAGAGCCTAGCTGAATTCAGAGGGGGTTGGCCTAGGGGTAATCAATTTTTTGATCATAGTGACTCATGAACATTGGAGAGGGAGAACATACATAAATAAAAATATGGAACTTTTGAATAACCTGAGAAAAATCCCTGTAGTTCAAAGTGACTGAAAGAGCTTTATAACCTGAAAGAACTATATCACTGTTAAATATTTAATAGCTAGCATTTATGTGGGTTGCACAGTGGATAGATCACCCTGCCTGGAAGTAGGAAGTTATTGTTGAATTGTTTCAGTTGTATCTGACTCTGTGACCCCATTTTGGGGTTTTCTTGGCAAAGACACTGGAGTGGTTTGCCATTTCCTTCTCCAGCTCATTTTACAGATGAGGAAACTGAGGCAAATAGGGTTAAGTGACTTGTCTAGGGTTACACAGCTAGTAATTGTCTGAGGCTGGATTTGAACTCAGGAATAAGTCTTCTTGGTTCCAAGCCCAGTGCACCATCCACCATGCCCCCTCAGTTGAAATCTGACCTAACACAGAAAGCTACAGATTCAGCAATGTCTAGGATGAGGGGGTCCTCCAGACCTGGTATCTGACATTGAGGAGGGGAGCAGTGAGCAGAGAATAGGTGCCATCATGAGATCATGAAGGGACAGAGGAGGGGCAGGTGGTGGAAAGTAGTTTATGAGGTCGGGAAAGAATTATATAACTTCTTCAAGAAACCGTGTTTACACAATAATATTTTCCCAGAACATCACATGATTCTATCTCTGCCTTTGCTTATAGGAGACTAGGAAGAGAACATTAAAAGAACAGAAATACTTAATAGGTTTTAATTAATCAGACTTGAAAGAACATAATAATACTTTGTAATGATGTGATGTCTTTCTAGGCGCAAAGCCAAAGGATCATTCACAAGAGAAGTAAGGTGTGTCCCTTGTTACTTACCATGTTTTTTCATTTGTTATTTTCTGTCTTGATACTCCTCCCCCCACTTCCTTTCTGTGTGTGAAGCTCAGAGTATGTCAGTATCCCAGATCTCCATCAAAGAAGGACAAATACCGAATTCTCTTAATTGTCCAGAAGAACCACAGGCCCAAGGCAGAGCCACAGTTTCAGAGAGAATTGGACAGTACCAATGTCATGGCAGGAATGGAGCCTGAGGTTTCGCTGGTTAGACTCAATAGTGATAGAGATGACTATCAACATTAAGTCACTGTAACATGGGCAAGGAAAGAACTCTGAGGCCTGAAGGAATTTCACCTCTTCTGTCCTATTTATTGCCTCTGGAAGAAGAGTATCTAACCCCCCATTCATTTGTAGCCCAACTCTTTCCCTTTACTGAGTAGTTCTCTACTATGCAAAGACTCCACGGAATAAAGGGGGAAAAAAGAGCTGTGTTTGCTCTAGTTTTCAAAAAACCTGTAATTCTGGGCAGCTTAGTACCTTCTCCACAAGAATACAGGATTTGGGATGTTTTATGCATTTCAAAAATCTATTCATGAAAGAAAACCTCAGCTTCCCCAACATCAGAGACTACTGGCTAGTGCTATCACCTCTGGCCGAAATCGGAATTCATTCTGATCCTGAAATTCTAAAGGCAACATCAACTACTATTAAGGGAAACCTACCTATAGCCATCAAGGTGACTCTCCCTTCATATTCCCGATCTGGATACTTAGGATGAAATGATATCCAAGTTCACTTAAATCATGTGTAAGGGGGTTGGGATATAAAATGTATTAAAGATGGTCCAGCAGAATGGAATAAAAGTAGGCTGCACCTCTACATATGGAAAGTCCTCATAAAAATACTGATGAAAGAGGAGTTCTGTTAACTCAGAGGGCTCATTAGACCAAAAAACAATATGTTAGAAAAAAAATCTTCTGGCAGCAAAAGCTGAAGAGAGTAGATAAAAAGATACCCACACAGGGTTTCTCTCTTAGGTAAAGGGAAGGAAATGGGGTTTGTTTTACATGTTATAACCCCACCCCAACACATTCTAGGATGGAACCCCAATAAGCATCTTCCCACATGAATTCAATTTGCAACTTAATCAGACAATTGGCTGATCAACAAACATTGATTAAGGTCTATTAAGTGCCAGGCAAGGAGCACTAAGCACTGAGGTTCCAAAGAAAGGCAGAACCAATCCCTTCCCTCAAGGAGTTTATATTCTAATTGAAGAAACAACAAAGAAATAACTAAATTAGGGGAGGGAGCTGAGGGGATTTAAGCTGAGTCTTAAACTAAGAGGTCTGAGCCTTCCAGGAAAAAGGGATGCGAAAATAAAGGCAGATCAGAGTGCCATGTTCAGAGAACAACAAGAAGGCCTGTATAATTGGAGAGGGGTAAGGGATTAGTGGGCAGCTAGGTGGTGCAGCGGATAGAGTGCCCAACTTGGAGTCAAGGAGACTCATCCTGGTGAGTTCAAATCCAGCCTCAGACAATTACTATCTGTGTGACTCTGCAAGTCATTTAACCCTGTTTGCCTCAGTTTCCTCATCTGTGAAATGAGCTGGAGAAGGAAATGGCAAAACACTAGAGTTATCTCTGCCAATAAAACCTCAAATGGATCACAAGAGTCAGACACCACTAAAAAAGACTGAACAACAGCAAAAAGGGATTGAAAGGCTGGACAGGTAGAAGGAGCCAGGAGAAGTGCTTTAAATGACAGAGGGCTTTACATTGTATCCTCAGGGGACATGAAGTCATTGGAGCATAATGAACAGGTGATACAGTCAGACCTATAATTTAGGATAAATGACTCAACAGTTCAGTGGGGAGAAATTTAAGACATGGAGAACAGTCAGAAGGAGATTGCAATAGTCCAGGCAAGAAGGGATGAGGCCCTCCTCGACAGGGTGTGTGACTGAATGGGTGGAGAGATGGGGCCCAAAGACAAGAGATGCTAAAAGATGGAGATGTGGAGTATGTGTGTATGTGTTAATGAGAAGTCCAGGATGACACTGAGATTGAGGGCCGGGGAAATTGGCAGAATGCTATTGCTCTCCACGGTAACAGGAAAGATACAGGCCAGCAAAAAGGGGCAGTTTGGAGAAAGATGGATTCTATTTTGAACATGCGGAGGATGAAATGACTACAAGGCAATCCATTTTGAGAATGTCCAAAGTCAGTAAGTAGTCAGTAAAACATTCTTCCCTACAGTACGAAGAGTTACAATTCACATGTGCCTCAAGTGGAACATCGGGGTGATTTTTTTCTTGAGTGAAATTAACATCAAATGTTCATGATTGTTTCATGAATATTCATGACTTTTTCTTGAAGATCTCATAATTACTTCACTCCAGTTAGATTCATTTGATCTATAGTAGCAAACCCTTCTCGTTTACATTCCCCTATCAAGATGCCAGTAATATTATGGCATGACCTTCCCAATTTCCGGCACTGGAGAACAGCCCTAGTTATCCTAATTGCAATTCCAAACGGAGTGGTACCTGAAATTAAATTGACTGCTGTTCAGTTCCAGATATTAGCCCATTTGGAATTGCAAATGACATAAGCAGATCTCCTCAGCAGGAGGTTAGGAAGGTCACTGCTCCATATTGGCAGCTCTGATGGGGAAGACTTGGCATTCAGGGACCCCCTAGCGTGGGCGACCCACTGTTGTATAATGAAGTATTAGAAGAAACAATAGCTACTTGTGTTCATTTTGCATGTCAGAGTCTCCCCTGTTCACAAGGAGCGAGGGCAAACACTGATTCATAGCCCTGTGTTCTTAATGGAGCCTTGGACAGAGGAAGCAACTTGAGTTTAGAAGCATCCCATTGCCAAGGTGTATAACCACTCAGTCTCCAGCATAGTACAGCTCCAGAAAGCCCCACAAACCTTTCCTTCATTAATATGCCACGTGCCATTAAAATAGGTTTTCTTGAAGACAAGGCTTCTTGTTACCTATAAATTGTCAACTCTTTTTGATCTCGGGCCAAGACAAAGATAGGGATGGCATGCTTGTCAAATATGTGGAGGGCATAAATCTGAGAGGGAAACTGGATCAGTTCTAACAAAGTAAAATGGGACAAATATAAATGCCTGCACTTGGGTAAAAAATCAAGTGTCCAAAGTACAGGTTGGGAGTGATATGGCTAAGTAGCAGTTCATGAGCTCTGTTTGGCATTCAAAGCCCTTTGTAACCTAGCCCCCCTCCTACCTTTCCAGTTTTCTTACACTTTACTCTCTGGCACATTCTCTTCCTCGAGGAACACTGGCCCCCTGTCTGTTCCAAGAACTCTATCCCTCACCTCTGGGCATTTTCTCAGGCTTTTGCCCATGACTGGAATGCTCTCCCTCCTCTGCTCAGAAGCCTGACCTCCCTGGCTTCCTTTAAGTCTTCACTAAAATCTCATTTTCTACTGGAAGACTTCCCCAACCCCTCTTAATTCTAATGCCTTCCTTTGTTAATAACTTATTTATTCCATAGACAGCTTGCTTTGTACACATCTGTTTACATGTTGTTTTCCCCATTAGATTGTAAGCACCTTAAGGGTAGAGAATGTCTTTTGCTGCTTTTTTATTCTCAGTACTTAACACAGCGCTTGGCACATAGTAGGCACCTAATAAATGTTTATTGATTGATAGATAAGAGGTAGCCAGCTATGTAGTGAGAGGAAGGAAAAGCAAATGGGCCACCTAGATATTGCACTGAAATGAATACCAGAGAAATATTTCACAAATCATAGGAAAGTCTTGAGTGTATTAAGTAGGCCCTCCAAGGAGAATTTACCAATGACATATGGGGAACTGATTGAACAGGATGAGTTGCAATTAATGGGTTCCAATTGGCACTATCAGACAGATTATCTGTTCTCATGGGATCATGGATCTATCAAAGTACTAACTAAATTCCTTACAAGAAGTTCTCTAGTAGATTCAATATAGCATCAATAAAATAGAACTAAAAGGAGTCTCAGCAGTCATCTAGAATGGCATAGTGGGTAAGACATTGGATTTGGAGACTGCAACTTGCCCCAGATCAAGACAGTATCAAATGTCAGAGGCTGAATCTATATGAGCACAGGTTCTCTGCTTTCACAATCAATTTTCCTTCCACTTTACAATCTTGTTTGTACCAGAGATTGCTTACCAAACTCTGCCTTCAAGTGCAAGGGCAGAAAAACAAAATACAAACCAAAGAAAATTTTAGCTTACTGTATCCTAGTTCCATGGGCCACAAATTCAGAATGAAGTCTGATTTACCAAGCACTCCTCTACATGTTCTGTTTGCTTATGGAAAATGAACTAAATTTTAAAGAAGTAGTACTAAAAGGGAGACTCTGAAATGTAAAAGACTCAATTGACCACTTCAGAAACATGGAAAAAGCCTTCTGACTTGACAGTTAATGCTGTTGGTATTGCCAACATCAAAAAGGTCCAGCCAACTCCCTACAATGTGTCTCAAGCTAGAACTTTAGGAAGGTATCATTAGAAATATTTTAATTTAGGGGATGCTAAAAGGAAGAGGAAAATTTTAGGAAAGATTCGAGACTCCAATGAATGGCAACCAAGATTTTGAAGAACACTAATGCTTTTCTCTACTATCAATGAATGGACTTTAAAGTTATTCTTATCACTTTAAATAATGCCTAACTGCATGATAGGATAAATCATAATAGGAACACTTGTAAGTTATGGGCCTTTCGTGGATTATGTTGGTTCATACCTACCTTTTTGGGCTTGTCTTTTAGACTATTATTAGATTATTAATCACCTCCCCTTATTGTGGAGGGAATAAAGTCAAGGCTCTTACCACTGCAGAATCCTGGAATGCCCCAACATTCCAACATGTGAGTCGAGAGTCAAGCACTTAATAAGGGCCTACTATGTACCAGGGCCTGTGCTAAGTTCCAGAGATAGGAAGAAAGGCAAAAAACAATCCCTGGTCACAAGGAGCCCAAAGTCTAATGGGGGAGACATGTACTATCCTGACCATTCTTGGCTAGACCCTTCTGAATCATAGTGTCTACTCTGGAGTGTGACCCCAAGGTGGATTAATTAATCAGTCAATAAATAAGCATTCATTGAGCTCTTACCATATGCCAGGCAGGCACTGTGGTATTCACTGGGAATACAAAGATTGTCAAAGAGTTGACATTCTACTGAGGGAGAGAATAATTACACAAAACATACGCAAAATATACAAATAAATAGAAATGAACAGAATAGATCCTCATCTATCAGTCCTGGTTCTGGGTATAATTCTTGGACTTTCACCAGTACAGTATCCTCATTCTTGTCATCATTTCATATTTATGCCTTTGACAGAGGGGAGATATCACCTCCTGCCTCCTACTTCCAAGGTCTCAATACCAAATTTTATTTTCTATTCCTAATATTGGGCTCTAAGTCTTATCTGGGACTCATATCTCTGATTTATTCTGTCAATTTATGAGCTTGTTTTCAGGTCGTTTCCACCACCTGACTGATCTCCTTGAGAGCACAGACTGTCTTTTGCCTTTTTTTTTTTTATCACCAATGCTTAATCACCAATGCCAGTGCCTGGAATATAGTTGGCACTTATGAATTGCCTAATACAATCTTCTACCTTTTTTCTATATAGCTTCCCAAACCAATATTCTATTTCAGCCAGAATTGCACAAAGCATCAGGCATCTCAATGACCTAAAGAATAATCTGCAATTGACTCCCTGATTGTTAACCCCTTGGGAAACCACAAACTCCAGTACTGCAGGGGTTATGTTGACAGCCCTGTCATTTCACAAAGAAACATGTAGTTCTCTCATTTGTGTGATGAGAGGCTTTCTTAAAGAAACTATCCATCCTTGTCTCATAAGTCTTTAACTGCCTTATGGTCACTATATAGTACTATACTGCAAAATAGCATCACTCAAGTTATGAACTTATGGTTTGCCTCTCAGAATCTGGAGAGGCAATGTGGCTTAAGGGATAAGAGAGTTGTCCTTGGAGTTAGGAAGTCTTGTGTTCAAATGCTGTCAATGACACAGATTGGCTGTGTGACCTTGGAAGAGTCAATTTACCTCTTAGTGCTCTAGGTAATTCTATATAAGCTGTAAAAGAATTCTACATGTGCAGGTTTTCTCACCAGGAATTCTTTATGCCACTGAACTAAGCAATTTGATCCAAAAAAAAAGAAAAACCCAAAACAAAACAATAAAAACAACAAAACAAAGGCACAGAAACAAAGAATTTCAGAATTGGTAGGGACCTCAGAGGTCAAGTAATTAAAACTGTACTTAAAGAATCCCATCTAATATTCATCCAAATGGTCATGTCTTCTTTTACCTGAAGACCAACAGTAAGAAGAAGTCACTACCTCCCAAGGCAACCTATTCCACTTGATATAACTTTCCTTCCTCACAGGTAGGTGGCACAGTGGATAAAACCTGGAGTCAGCAAGACCTGAATTCAAATAGGTGGCACAGTAGACATCTGGAATCAGAAAGATTCATCTTTATGAGTTCAAATCCTTACTAGCTATGTGACCCTGGGCAAGTCACTTAACCCTATTAGCCTCAGTTTCTTCATCTGTAAAATCAACTGGAGAAGGAAATGGCTGTCTGAGGCCAGATTTGAACTCAGGTCTTCTGACTCCAAATCAAGCATTTTATCCCCACTCTGCCACCTAGTTGTCCATATTATATTTATTAAGTTGATATTCTGAACCTAGGCATGACTTTATATTTATCCCAATCAAATTTCATCTTTATTTTGTTCCTTATTCTATTATAGTTAGAGGATCTTTTGATCTTTGGGAAGACCAAGGGGAATTTCACCTAATTTCCCATAATTCCAAACCTGAACTCTCTGCTCTTATCAAGTTAGTCTACTCACTGTTTTCCAGCAAGCATTCCCTGTGTTCCCATCCCTTTCCCTCATCTCCTTCCCCCCTCCCAAATTGTCCTCTTCCTTTTCTTTCTCCTTTGCTTCCTACTCCTCCTTCTTTTCTTCTTCCTCCTCTGCCTTTTCCTCTTCTTCCTCTTCTCTTCTTCTTCCTTTTCCTCCTCCTCCTTTTCCTCCTCCTCCTCCTTCTCTTAGTCTGCCCTATTCTTCCTACTTCTTTCCACCTCCACCTTTTATGAAAAACCAGCTCAAGTCCCACCTTTTCCATCAAATCGTCTTCAACCATCCTAGTGCACACTGTTTGCTTCCTCTTCTTGTCTTTTTTATTATATGATTTGGCAATTATTATCTCATGGCAGCTAGCCAATGCAGTGCATAGAGCACTGGACATGGAGTTAGAGTGACCGGAGTTTGAATCCTGCCTCAGATACTTATTAACTGTGTGACCTTCGGTGAGTCGTGTAAGCTCAGTTTTCTCATTTGTAAAATAGTGACATGAGTTAACCTATGTAAAGTGCTTTGTAAACATTAAAGCACTATATAAATGCTAGCTATTGCTATTATTAGCACCTACCTCACAGGGCTGTTATAATGCTCAAATGAGACAACTATGTAAAGTACTTTGCTTTTACTTAAAAGCACATTACAAGCTAGCTTTTATCTATTGCTTTATATCATTCTCTATAGTGTGGTGGGAATATCTTATCTCCTCACTTAGTCAGCAAGTTCCTTGAGGGCAGAAGCCTATCATATCATCTCATATTTCCTTCATATCCCACTTAGCCTTTAGCTCTGAGCTCAGTAAATAACAAATGCTCAAAATATCTATTCAGCTGAAAAATACTGTGGTCTATAGGTAGATGGGTTTTTCAGCATCCATTATTAATTGGGTTAAAGACCCTGCTTTTCTCCTTTTCTGAGTATGATTTCACCCAGAGCCAGAACATCAGGCTGATAATACCTTAAGTAACTTGGCAGTCAGACAGAAATTAACAGGTGCTGAGATCTACCCTGAATCAATAGACTCCCAATAATTGTCTATGCTAATGAAGTTTAATGATGGCATAAGGGGCCCTTTATGGTTCAATTATAAGTCATTCCAAACTTTCTCAGGATAATATCCTCTGATATAATGGTTATATATGTCTCTCTATCTCCATATATATGTATGTATATATAAAACCATTAAACATACACGTGTGCACACACACTAGCCATTTAATCCACTGGCAGTACCAGAGAAGGCAGTTGTAATTATGTTTATCTATATCTTTATAGCAATTTAGAATATTGATGTTTCTTTATACATTTTTCATGTTATCTGAAGTTTCTCCTCTTTCAATATCTATTTGGCCCACTCCATTATTGTTAATTATCTGTCTCTTGCAATTAACATTTCTATGGCTCTGTCACTTTTAATAGAATCCTAGTAATGGTGTATGACAGCTTGCCTTGGGAGAGAGGAAAGTCTCCCAGGCATCTTAGACTAGGGCCACTATGCATCTTCTGAGTGGAAATGAGTTTCCTGGCATTATTTTGGGAGCTTTTCTGTCCGTATGCACAGCATTTCAACAGTATCTTTGAAACAGCCTGGGTTCTGTGTGATAGATTAATCCCAATATTAAAGATCTCTGTGGCAAACCAGAAAGGATACTTAGGGATAGGGTCATGAGAGAGATTTAGGAGTGATGCTGTCATAAAGAAACCCATAGATCCATGCTATCATTCTGAATAAAACCTTATAAAAACTCCCCCTCCCCAAAGAAGGAAGATTATTGTCACATGAGATATTCTATCCCAAGCAAACTAGTTTTTAATATCATTAAAGGGTAACACATCCTAGCAGAACCCTCTTCTTACTCATACCTGGATAATGCTATAGTTGAAAGGGATCATGGACAACATCTAGTCCTCATTTGATAGATTAGCAGATTAATGACTGTCAACTGCTTGTGCCTCCACAGCAATGCTTAAACCCTTTTAAAACTGTCCCTAAACCTTCTCATTCATCTCTATGAGTGTTTTTTGCCAAATAAGCTTGATAGAGCACTTGCTGCAGGCCTTTTACACAATTCCTCATCAAAGCTGAGAGTGGAGATACAAAGTACTTGGTAGTAGAAAGATTATAAATACAATAGTCTACAATACTCCACACTTCTATACCACTTTAAGGTTTATAAAGCACTAAGTGGCACAGTGGATAGAGCACTGGATCTGGGATCAGGAAGACATTTTCATGAGCTCAAATCTGGCCTCCAACACTTACTAACTATATGACCCTGGGCAAGTCACTTAACTCTGTTCGCCTCAGTTTCCTCACCTATAAGATGAGCTAGAGAAGGAAATGGCAAATCACTCTAGTATCTTTGCCAGGAAAACCCCAAATGGGGTCATGGTGAATTAGACACAACTGAAAGGAGTGAATAACACAGAAAACACAAAAAGGGGTCACTGAGAATTGGACACACCTGAAACAACTCAATAGCACATGACAACAAATCACGTCCACTATTTAATTTGATTCTCGAAACAATTCTATAAGATACTTGCTTGGTGATAATTATATCACCTCCAATTTACAGATGAAGGAACTGAGGCCCAGACAGTCTAGGTGACTTGACCAGGTCGTCACACAGCCAGTAAGCATTTGAGGAAGAATTTGAATGCAGATCTTCTTGACCCCAAGTCCAGCGATGCTCTGTTCCTGAGACCAGCCTGTCTTCTCAGAGTAACATGTTTTTACCAACAGAGATATCTCTCAAAGGTTTTAGAGACCTATCCTCTCACAGACAGTCTGGAATGACCCTAAAGGGCCTCAGATGATGCTGGGGAGCGAATGAATTAGGGGGTATTCATTTCCTAGTGCTGAATGCCAACCAGGTGGTGCCTCAGACTGCTCGATCATGGCTCCTCCAGGAGGGCCGAAAGCATGTAAAACAGGATTAGGCAAGGGTCCTGTGGCTGATGATTATACTGGGTTACAATTATGACTGTTTCCTGTCTCTGGGGTTCTATTTTACCAACCCTGTGCTTTCCCTCTATCAAAATAAAATACATGGAGAAAATGCAAATATGAAGCCCAGAGTAATTCTTTCATTTGCATTCACTTGGCTCTGGTCTGACCTTGTGCACACACAAGTCAGGAAGGTCTAATTTTTTTAGCTCAATCAGACACAAGTATCTAGGGATACTTCTCATGTTGTAGGATAATCTTCCATGCGAGAAGATAAAGGCTTGACCCAATTAGGTTCCCTTTCTATTAGGCTCATTTGTTATTGTGCTGTTGTGATCGACTCTCCATGACCCCATGGATAAAACTGTCTATGGGGTTTTCTTGGGAAAGATAGCTAAGTGGTTTGCCATTTCCTTCTCCAGTGGATTGAGGTAAACAGAGGTTAAATGATTTGCCCAGAGTCACACAGCTAGTAAGTGCCTGAGACCAGATCAGAACACAGGTCTTCCTGACTCCAGACAAGCCAGCGCTCTAGCCACTGAACCACCTAACTGCTAATAGTAAGTATTATAGGCTTATAGAATTGAGTGGAAAGTCCTTGAAGATCACCCAGTCCAACCTTCCCATGATACTTATGAGGAAACTGAAGCCCATTGGATTGAACTGGATGGAAGATTCTGACATAAAAATTACCTTAGAAGTTACTTAGTTCAACCCCTTCATTTTGCAGATAAGGAAATCGAGGCCAGAAAGTGACTTAATTAATGTCACATAGGTAAGAAGAGGAATGGTTGAATTTTAGATAATGCTTTAAGATTTACAAGGTGCTCTCTCTTTCCATATATGTAAAAATATATAATATACGTCTATATGTAACTTGTCTGGTCATCACAACTTGTGTGCTCTCTCTCCATATATATGTGTGTGTATATATATACATATACCCTAATATATATGTATCTTATGTATTCTTCACAACAACTCTTAGAGGTAGATATTAGAGGTTTTATTATGCCCATTTTATACAGGAGAAAGTAAAGGTGACTTGGCCATGGTCATACAGAATCAAAAATGCAAGTTAACCCCAAGAGACTCCAGACATTGTGTCTGGCAATCTTCTGCTATACCACACTCTTTCCTTCTGAGTTCCTGGGTTGGCTCATTGAATGTCCAGGTGGATGCTTTGCTTTCTTTCTATATACAAATTAATCAGGATAATTCTAAAGTAGGTGAGTGAGAAATCCATAAAATGTAAAAAAAAAAAATCCTTTTATGAAGCAAATAATCCCTCCTAATTCATCTATTTTATAACTCACATGTTAGGAGAACAGAGAGAGCTCTCTCTATGGATAATTCCCCAGACTGTGATGTTCATGCTACTTTTGTCCAGTGAAAATGAGGATAGACCATATCATTAGGATTTCTTTAAGTAAGCACAACTGATGACAAGCCACTACTATCTGACTAATAACATTTTTGAATATTACAAAATATCACAAGTAGTTTCATTATCTTATTTCCTTCATGACTGCCAACCTCAGATGTGTTCTGGTAAAAGCTAAAACCCTGTGTTGCACAATAACCCCCAAACTCCTCCATTGATTACAAAAAAAGAGATGACCTTATCACTGCTCTGGCCAGCCTAGTGTTGACTTGATCATGATCAAGGTCAATTAATGGCAAATAGGATTATTTTGAGCTGGAGTGAGAACTGGGCTGAACTGTGAAGATCCTGTCCTGGTAGGAAGCTTTGTGTCAGGGAACTGGTCTGAGTAAGAGTGGCTCAATAGCCTTTGCCCTTTCTAGCTTGGCTCTAAGGTGGAACTCATACCACTCACACAACTACTCCTTTCAAGACAGTAGATCTTGAACAACGCCTATCTCCTTTTGGGGTCTCAGTCTCATCAATTCTAAAATGATATGGTTAGACTAGAGGACCTCTGTGATCTCTCCCAGCTCTCACTCTTAGGGGTCCTTCGATCTACTTGGAGGCATAAGCCAAGGTCCAAATAAGGATGGATAAGCGGACTTGATAGTTTCCATTTTAAAAGTACTACCACAGACTGTGATACCCGATACATTGTGCATTTTGTTAAAAATGCATCCACTCTCCCAGAACCACCTCCTTACCCCCACCAAGATTTATAAGTGCAACAAAGAGTCCAAAAATGGATTTTTGTTTGGAGTAGACAATAGCTCTTGGAATGATCTCAGCAGGATTGATATAGTGCATTAATAAATGACAGAAGAATTTAGCTCTCAAGCAACATAAACCACTTATGTTTCAGGAAAATGATTGGGGACAGTTCACGGAATTGCAAAGTCCTAGAGGTATATGACCTTGGAAAATACCCTTCTACCTTATACTTCCGTAGGTAAAATATTGCTGGTCTTAAGACCAAAGCTTTCAGCTATTTTTGTCTGAAAGTCCTTCAGTCTTCAGTCTCTCTTTGCTGAGACTGCCAATCAAGGGTGACCAAAGATGGCTTGTGCAGTCCAACGAGGAGGAGGGAGGACACTTATCCAATATGGTCCTTGTTATGTTTAGGCCACTAACCAGTCACCAGATGGGAAAGCTAAATGACTATTGTTAAACACATGTGTTATAGGACTGCCCGGGGATAAACTTCTTTTGAAATCATGTATAACTAACTTTAAGGAGGGGGATGAGGGCAACTATGTCAAAATGCCTTTTGAGTATTGTGCATGATTTTAAAGAAACCTGATCCCACAGGCTTTACAAAATGTACCAACTGGATTGTCTCTTGGCACAAAGGAGAGTACTTAGTAATTGGAAAGAATTAAAAAGAAATTAAGTTTAAGAATGGTTTCCATTACTAGTGCAAATCAGGGATTCTGAGAAAAGGACATGTTGAAGAGGCCACGATTCATGCATTTAATGACTTATAGGAGATCCCATGAAATTTTAATGGGAAACACAATGAAGGAAGTCTGTATTTCTTGGAAAAGAATTAAAAAGCATTAAGACTTTTTCTATTGATACTTGTTGTCTGAAAACAAAGATAAAACATAGACAAACTACTTTCATACCTGCTCTATTGCTAAATTGCTAAATTGATTAAATAGAATGTATAGTCACTCATTAACTCGAGTGAGTACTATAGTTTTCATTAGGAATAGAACCACTGCTATCTTCTTAGCTGAGCAAATTACTTGAAGATAGGGCAATGATTTGATGTTTCTAAATCAGAGAAGGATGTGCTCTTGTTTAGGCAGACACCTTTCCTCATTTCATTTTTTTTAATGATATTTATTCTGTAAAGTCTCAGTGTAGCTCCCAAGTGTTTTAATAGACTATCTAGAGAAGTGTGTGGAGGTAGGTGGCAGGCCCAAACACCTCTAATGAATACCTAGGTCTAATGGGTGTCTGTTCCATCAAAAGAGCCCTACTGGGTAGCTTCCAAAGTATTTGATTGCTTACATTAAGCTGCTGGGAGAATAAAATAAACACAGATGCCATTTTTTTTTAAGGAAAAAAGAAAGCTTCCATAGAAGGTCAGATTCTCTCTTGTGTGTATAAAAGTCAGAATGTCTCATGATCTCAAATAATTATAAATGACAAGGTGCGTCTCCTTGGTCTCTGCAGGCCAAGAGTAACTCGCCAAGAGTAACAATGGAGAAGAGGCATCTCTTTTTGTTTTTTTCTTCCTCCAGAATTGTAATTTCACTAATACTGGGAACTTCCCAATGTGGAAAGTCCTCTCACCAATGCAGGCTGGCAAATGGTTGGGAACCGATAGTCTTAGAGATTTCTGGGGTACTGAGATGCTAAGTAATCTGCCCCGCATCACAGCTAATGGAATCAGAATCTGAACCTTGGTCTTTCCAAATCACAAGATGACTCTCCAGCCCCTGTACTATGCTACTCCTTTCTTGTTTCAGACTTGACATATACAACATTTCTCCCCAAACAGGATGATTTGGAGAGGAATTAACATGGCTTCAAAATGTTGTGTGTCTGGTCATGCCAAGACATCAGGAAGATGAATTTAGGTTACAAGGTTCCATTTGTGTGTCAACATGGTTGTGGGCACTCTGGTTTCAACAGCAAAAGAGGAAAAAAAATGGCTTGACCCAGCAAGATGTTTGGGTTGAGTGAGCTGGTGTGTTCAGTTATAGTTAAATACCTTTGAAAAGGAGGGAGTTTGTTTAAGGTGTAACCACTGTAACCAGGCAATTTCTGAAGCTGTGTCCATGTGATGAAAACTTTCCATGAGCAAGGCTTGGTTTCTGATTACTATGGTGTTTCATTCTCCTGTGACTTGCAAGACAGAGGGAGAAGAAAAGCAATGCGAAAGCAAAAGGTTGCTCCAGGAGCTAAACCTGAATGTATCTAGGAGAGGGCAAAAAGTAAAAGGCCCTGGTTGTAGAGTAGGGTGAAGAAAGAATAGGGTTGGGAGTCAGGAGACAGCTCAAGTTCAAGTCAGCTCTGTTTCTGTGTGACCTAGGGCAACCTGGCTCTCTGCATTTCTGCTTCCTCGACTGTAAAATATGTGTGCTATGCACTTCCCAAAAGTCACTGTGAAGAAAGCCCTGGGTCACACCAAGTCAGCTAGCATTGGGTCATAGCACCGCGGCTCGGGGTCCCTGAGGATCTGCTTTTTTTCTGACTACATTTCATAGGACTTTATTGAAATGTGAAGGGAAAGGGAGGGAAGGAAATAACACTTACTATAAGCCAGGCACTGTGCTAAGCATTTTTAATAGATATTATCTCATTATTTTTATATTATTATTATTATCTCATCATTTTTACAGATATTATCTCATCAAAGCAACCCTGGGACATAGGTGTTATTATAATCTCCATTTTACAATTGAGGAAACTGAGGCAAATACAGGTTATGTGACTTGCCCAAAGTCACACAGTTAATAAGTATCTGGGGGTAGATTTGAACTCAGGTCTTAACTCCAGGCCCAGAGCTCATTCTTTTGTGCCACCAGCTGCCTCAGTTGGTTAATAAATGTTCCTTGAACTTTTTGCTATTTCTGTTCCACTCTGGAAAGCCCAAACATTGGCAGTTAATCTGAGATTAAAAAGCTCTTAACTGAAATTGTAGTGAGGAGGTGGGCACCTTTGCTCATGGTTAGACACAGACAAACAGGGATGCAATGAGATTTTTGCAGGGAACTGAAAGGCATCCTGCCTAGTCTCAGAAGCTAAGCCAGGCCAGCTCCTTAGTGCTTGGATAGGAGACCACCTATGAAGACCAGGTGCTGTAGCCTTTGGGAGAGTGTGGCATAGTGGAGAGAATGCTGGCTTGGAATTGGAGATCATGATTTGAACACAACTCTGCCTCTTACTAACTATGTGACCCTGGGCAAGTCTCTTACCCTCTAGGCTTCAGTTTCTATATTCATAAAAGGAAGGGGCTGGACTAAGTGGCCTAAGGTCTCTTTCCAATCTAAATCAATAGTTACATGATAATCAGTTCCTCAGAATGGTTAACCAAGACAACAATGGGAATGCAAAACAGGATAGATAAGTTTTGATATTAGGAGGGAGGCAGCAGGAGAAGGGCCCAGCAATGACACACCTCTCAAACCCTAAGGCAGATAACCTGAGGTGAAGTTTAGGGAGGAAAGAAACCTCCTACCCAACAATGGGAAAAAGCTCCCTTGATTGTGATTTGTTGTTGACTCATTTCAGTCATGTCTGACTCTGGGTAGCCCCAATTAGGTTTTCTTGGCAAAGATACTGGGGTGATTTGCCATTTCCTTCTCCAACTCATTTTACAGATGAGGAAACTGAGGCAAGCAGGGTTAAGTGACTTGCCCAGGGTCACACAGGTACTAAGTGTCTGAGGCTGGATTTGAACTCACCAGGATGAGTCTCCCTGACTTCAGGCTGGGCACTCTATCCACTGAACCATCTAGCTGCCCTTTGATTGTGATAGTTTGTGTGTAATAGTGGAGCCTCTCAATCATTCTGACACTGGTGTTTTAAGCAGCAGGAGGTATCAGAAAAGTCATTACAGGGATAAGTGAGATCATTTGAGATAAGAAGGCTATATCAGAGTAAGCCTTAGCAGGTGTGGACAATAATAAAGTTGGGGGTTTAAGTCTTGCCTCTACCTGTGTGACCTTGGGCAAGAGACTAAACCTTTCTGGGCCTTATCTCCTCATCTGTAAAATGACTGGGTTGAATGAAATGATTCCCAGCTCTCAAGCTATGAGGGGAAAAAAATCACCAATTCTGTGGCTGACCTAGATAAAGAATCTGGTCTATGAGGTTACTTGCCTCTGTCTTCTCTCAAGTTGGAGAGAGAGTTTATGGTGAATAAATCAGTTAAGCTTATTTCAGGGATTCATATCCTGACCATAGCTTTTGGCTACTTTCTCATGTCAGAAATCTCTGGGTCGAGTTTGGCACCCAAAAGCCACAGTGGGTGTGAAAACTGGGCACCAAAACAGAGAGGTCATGGTTTGGTAACCAAGCCTCATTTGACTGCCAGGCACCTGAAACAACACAAAAACCTAGTACTCAACTGACTGCATGCACCTGGTGCTTAGGAAACAGGACTTGATAACAGACACCTGACTGAGGGAGCCTCGGGAGGCATCAGCCTGGTGAGGCTGAGACCCACAGAGAGATGGCCCTGGACGCAGAGGAAGCTTTTTAGATAAGGTTGGCTAGAGACAGGAGGTACATTGGATCAGCTAGTATGCATTTATTAAATACCTACTGTGTGCCAAACACTGTGCTAAGCACTGAGGATACAGAGAAAGGCAAAAACCACCAAAAACCAAGTTGCTCTCAAAGGACCTTCATTCTAAAGGGGGAGATATCATTTAAGTAACTAGGATCATAATGTTTTGAACTAAGAGGGATCTTCCAGGATTGGAAGAAAGAGAGGAGACCTGAACTTATTTAGTTAAGCCTCACAGAATCATAGATTTAAAGTTGGAAGGAACCTTATAGATTATGTGGTCCAACACCCTCATCCCAGAGAAATCCCACATCATGCAAATAACAGAGCTGGGCTTTGAACCTAGTTCCAAACATGCGATCAAATACTGTTGTTTTCCTTCCTTCCTTCCTTCCTTCCTTCCTTCCTTCCTTCCTTCCTTCCTTCCTTCCTCCCTTCCTTCCTTCCTCCCTGTCTCCTCACTGCCCTAGGCTGCCATCTTTCCCTCTCCATCAATGACATAAACGACAATATGGAGTTGTCATTCACTCATTTCTTTGACAAAGATTTATGTTGTACCCACTGAATATAATATTTTGTGCATGGTGTTAAGTAAGTTTTAAGTCTTTTACTGAAGAAGCCTGCAATATAGTAGAGGTAGCAAAGCAAGTACACATATAGCCTCAATACAAATTATAAACAGTTCAATGGGATTAAGAGGATTGCCATGTGATCAGACATGAGACACCCTTTATAGGACTGGATCATGTATTTTTTGCTGAATGAGCCCTTGCAAAATATCGAATTCAACCAACATATTTTACAAACAAGGAAACTGAGGCCCAGAAAAATGACTTATTCAGGATCACAGGGGTAGCAAGTAGCAGAATGGGGATTCAAACCCAGGTCTTCTGACTAAATCCCATGCTCTTTCCACTGAACCAAACCACATTTTAAAATTCCATTTAATTAATTGATTTAATTAATTTAATTGATTTAATTAATTTAATTAATTATCACCTGCTAGTGGAAACAACATTGGTCTGAAAGTCATCATAATCTAATCATAATCTCTAGCATTTATATAGAGCTTTAAGGATTATAAAGCACTATTGAGGGGTAGATTTGAACTCAGGTCTTAACTCCAGGCCCAGAGCTCATTCTGTTGTGCCACCAGCTGCCTCAGTTGGTTAATAAATGTTCCCTGAACTTTTCACTGTTTCTGTTCCACTCTGGAAAGCCCAAACATTGGCAGTTAATCCGGGGTTTAAAAGCTCTTAACTGAAATTGCAGTGAGGAGGCGGGCTCCTTGCTCGTGGTTGGACACAGACACTCACAAGAACAGTGGGATTAGGTACTATTATCTTCACTTTACAGATGAGGAAGCTAAGGCAGACAGAGCTAGTAAGGCCGCAGGTGAACTCGGGTCTTCAGGACTCCAAACTGCAACATCCCAGCTAGTGCACCAGGTAGCTACTGCCCCATGAGACTTGGATTCTTGTCATGAGACCCTCGAGCCAGCTGTGGGCCTCTTACCTTCTCTGCCATCTATAAAATGAGGGGCATGGATTATGTCAGGAGGAACATGATTTAGCTCAAATCTGTGTAGAAATGAACAATGTTATAATGGTTTTTCCACCAGTTTTAAAAATAAAAATTATCCGGTAATGAAAAGAATCTATTAAAAATGGAATCAAACACCTGGGAAATGCCTTCCTCATCATTAGAAACACCAGGATTTAATATATGGATAATACCACTGCCGGTGGTTGTGTTTTTTATGTATGAAGAAAAATCTATATTTTACCCAAAATGGCTCCTGTACCCATTGGCAGTGGGGAATGCTGATAAGTCTCCTCCTTGCTTCCCTCTATATTTCTGTCACATTTTTATAATTATGAAGCACATTCTACATATTAACTCATTCCATCCTCAAAACCACCCTAGGTTGTTCAAGCATCCTTAATCCAGAAATTGTTAGGAATAGTAGGCAGTTTTTTTTTCTGTATATACTTTCTTTGTACATAATTGTTTGCATGTTGTCTCCCCCATTAAACTGTGAGTACTTTCAGAGTAGGTGCTTTTTGATTTGACCTTTCTTTGTATCCTAGTGCTTAGCATAGCACTAAGTGCTGGTTTAACAAAATGTTGGGGAAAAAATGCTGACCTTGGGGTCAGGAAGACACAAGTTCAAATACTGCCTCAGAAACCAGCTGTGTGACCCTGGGCAAATCATTTAACCTCTCTGTGTCCCATCTTCCTTAGCTTTAAAGTAGTGGGTTTGGACTTGGTGGCCTCTTTCATTTATGATCCTACAATGGTCCAGTTTGCACTTTCTGACCCAATTACCTTTCCTGGAACATAGTATACATATTTCTGGAAGTCAGGGGGCATAGACTATGGACAAACTGTTGGAGCCATGTTAACTTTTGAAAGTCCTGGCAATAACATTTGAGGAAAGCAGCTGCTTCAATGTCTTTTTCTGCTTAGGATCTACGCAATGAGATCCCATTATAGGTCAGTGTGATTATGAGATCTCCCTGGTTTTTCTAGATTCCACCTTTTGGGATAGAATCCTAGAGAGACCTCACTAATACACATGCATATATATCCCAAATATGCCTCACATATACACATTTTCATCTCTGACAACAATAGACATGCATAACATCTAGAGGGTTCTATCTAGCTTTCCTTCTTTCCACTGCCTTTAAGAAATATTCACAATTCTCAGACTATGAAATTGTTTGCTGAGTGAGTTCTGAATAGATGCCTGCATACCTGGTCACCTTTCAGAAAGACAGCTCAATGCCACCAGTGAGTGACAAATCCTGATTTTGTCCACAAGGCTTTCACAGTAACAGTCTCTGGGTTCTTTTTGGTTTAAAATTACAGGCTCCAATGAATGCTTGGGGCAAGGAAAAACATTTCCCCTTGGCCTTTGGAAAGGTCAAACTGTTTGACTTTTAAAGATGGCTATTCTCCCCTTCCAAAGGAAATTGTCGAACAGCAGGGAAGAAGTAGTGCATTATTCACTTCCTGCAAGAAGGCAAGCAGGGGAGTTGGCTGTTTTAGAGAATGATTGGCAAGCTAGCCGCAGGAGGGATGGCTTTGTGCTGTGGATTTATCCATTTCTCTAGGGCAGGCAAAGGCTGAATTAGAAATAAGTGGAAAAAGGGCCCCAGAGAGTCCCTGGTCAGACTTTTCATCTCCCTTGAGATCTTCCTTCAGGTCAGAACTTTACTCACTTGGACCAATGGCCAATTTCTTCTACAAAAGAATAATAATCATTCCAACAATCAAAGAAGACTATCCATCAGTTGTAGCCTAACCAACCCATTCTTCCTTAGAATTGGGGGGTCTTTTAGATAAATTTTAAATATTTTATGATTTTGAAATGAAGGGCTACCCTCGTCCTATCCCTGGAGCCCTGTCCACTTCTGAAAATCCTGGCAATACCTATTTAGCAAACCAGCAGCTTAAAGCCATTTTCTGCTTAGGGTTCATACTATGCGATAACATTTTAGGTCAATATAAAAATGAGGTCTCCCTGTTTTTTCTAGGAGTTGAACCCCCTTGAGATGAAATCTTAGACCAACTTTACTTATACTAAATTCTAAGCAGGAGTAAGAGGTGGGGTGGTGGAGATCATGCTAAAGCAAGGCTGTAAGTTTATTTTTCTGGCATAGAAATCAGCCACTCCTATGGCTTTTACAGGATTCCTACATTTCACAGATCACTTATGCAATCACTTTGTTTACAGTTTTGTATATAGTTTCCCAAGATCTTTCTTGTAACAACATTCACTCTGGGGGTATTGCTGGAGGGACCATCAAGATGGAGAGTAGGCAGTCTGGTCACAGTCTTGACTGAGTGTATACTTGCAATTCTGCAGGAGAGGCAGTGGGTTTCAACTGCTTTTCTAGTGTCTGATTTTGGTCAGACTTGGTTCTTTTTCTCATCCTCTCCATATCTTTGACTGTCTCTCTGGACCCTTTGACTCAGCTTTAGCACTTTTGACATTCATCCCCTTGATCTCGAATGAGGACCATATACTTGGTTTCTGGCTATCTTCCTCCCACATTCCTGAATCACTATCAGTTCTCCCTGGGCCCTCACCTCCTGAAGCAATACATGGTCACTGTTAATTGTATTAAGAAGATGGAAACTTGGATCCATTCCCTGATAAACCATCTGGCCTTGGTGGAAGTCACTGAATCTCTGAGTCTCAGTTTCCTCTTCTATAAAATGGGTATATCTGCCCTGCTTATCTGACAGAATTGCCATGAGAATAAAACATCCCATAAAAAGTACTCTAAAAACCAAATAGTATGATACAAATATAATATATTCTATGTATGGGAGGATGCCAATCAGAATGCTAGATGGGCAGGAAGGAACCTAATACTAGGATTTGACCAAAGTAGATCAGCAACCCATCTATAACTTTATATATTCTTAGGTTCCTAGGGGTACTGATAAAAATTAGCACAACGTCTGATAAAAATGGGAGTATATGGAGGACCCAACCATCAAAAGAGTATCCCTACTCCATTTGAAGACTACATACTTTCCCTAGGATATTGTCCATGACTATCATAAGCATCTTCCTGTTTTATGCATGATTCAATGTAAGCGTGGTTATATTTGTCAACGAATCTTATATGTGCACAAATGTACACAAGAGACTCCTTGTCAGATGAAAGAGGATCTTTAAAGGACCTTTTGCTCTGCTAAGTCATGCTTTTTTTTTAAAGCACCATGAAATAAAATAGAAGCATACATATGTTAAACATTTTTGCTTAGGGCACCTGGGTCACTTGGGTGACTGAATCTGGATGAAGCCGGCTCCTGGAGAAGGCTGATGATCAATACTTTGAAGAAAAGTAGGGACTTACTCTGCTGGAAGAGAGGAGGAAGAGCAGGGGGGGGTCTATGCATATTCTTGAGAAAGAGTGAGAGAGGTTACTGAGGTCAGAAACAAGAATTCTCATTGGTATCCTCCCCAAGAAGCTGAGGATACTTCCCATGGAGTATCTAACCTAGTTGGAGTGCTTTGGACTAATTGATTTAAAAAACAAAAAACAACTAAGTTTTTAAATGGTGGAGGATGGAGGATAGAGGATGGAGGGCTAAAGAGAAACAGAACAATGAGAAAATAGAAATGATGGTCTCTGCTCTCACAGATTAAATTTCCTATTCTTTCTTGACCTAACTCAAAGCCATGTTTCTCTTGATCACCTGCTGAAGTCTCTATTCTTTACATACAAAGGAATCAAGCTGCATTAATGGATTTTAGTGTCTTTCCATTCTTAATGAAACTGCTGCAGTTACTGTCATCAAAAATAAATTTAACTAAGCTTTAGTTAAAAATTACTGTGTACATTAGACAATTTGGTTCAACTTAACAGCATCCAACTGCTCCATGAACACAACTATTTGAAAATTGTTCAATTACACATGAAATGAATTATCACCTCATTTGCATGGACAAAAAAATCTATTAATGCTCAATTGAGCCTGAACCAGTTGTGAAACAGGTGAGAATTTATGGTTGGATACTCTGATTGAAGCTCTATTAAATGCTCAAGACAGTTTTCTAATGAATTAAGCCCCAGCTCATTTGTATGCAAAATCCCTACAAATGCCTAATTGAACCCCAATCAAGTTCTAGTCGAGCAATCACAGGGCACTGTGTGCTCACAGGGGCATCTCTGGCTATATGTGCACTGGCCCCAGACCAACCCTGGGCCCTCCTGCTAGTGCTGCTTTCTTCTGGTGCAAGCACTTCTTTTTCAGGTACAATGATTAGTTATCATTAAGGATGACACTAAGCTACGGGCTCTGAGTCTTACCCTCAGCTTAGCAGTTTATCATGATTTGCATCCAGTGAGGTCTGCACAATTGTGGTGTTTGATGGAGCTGCCTTAGAGAGTTTGGAAAGGATAACACAGTGGAACTAGAGCGTGAGCAAGATAGGGAAAAAAGCAGAACTGAGTCTGGCAACCGCCATCTCCTCAAACCCGGATTTCAAGACCCAGTTCAAAAGCCACTTAGACTAGGAAATCTTCCTTGAACTTTAAATTAATTCTGCCTTGGCCCCTTAGTACTAGCAAATACAAGTATTATTGTGTACTTACTCCTATTTTGTTCTCAAGACTTACACATCTGTATATATGTTTGGTTGGTTGTTGTCCTTTGTTGGTTGTTGAAGAGGACCCAAATGATATCACTATGTTGGGGTCAAGGTACCATGTGTCTACCTGTGATGGGTCAGATCTATATAAGCTCAGAAGGCTGCCACAGGTCAGACACAAACAGTCCATATGACCATTTTCAGTGGAAATATCTCTAAATTTGTGCATCTTACATTTCTTTTGGATGTGTCTTGTATGGGCCTTAAGAATGATGTCTTTATCTTCTATTTCTTTGGGTCCGGTCCTGCTACCTCACTCTATCCAGTACAGTGCTTTGCACATGTCAGATACTCAGATCCTTGCTGAATACATGAGTGCAGGAGTGATGTTAATGGCTTAAGAACTCATTATTTTAGTTCATTTGGAAAAAAGCATGCAATTTTATGTTAGGCAGAGAGGTAGTCATAGTAGATTCACCTGACCTAAGACTAAAAATCAACAATTATGCTATAACCAGATTATAATGGGTTTAATACACCAAGGAATGGTACAGTGGAAAGGACATTGACTTAGGAGTCAGAAGACCTGAAGTCAGAGCCAGAGATGCCTCTGTGAGCCCACAGTGTTCTGTGATCACTCAACTATAACATGATTGAGGTTCAGTTGGGCATTAGTAGGGATTTTACATATAAATGAATTGGGGCTTAAAATCCTATCTCTGAAATCAAGTAACTGGGTGACTATGGGCAAGGCAGTCAATCTCTTTGACTTCTATTTCCTCATCTGCAAAATTCGGCAGAGGGTTGAACAAGAAGACCTGTGAGAATTCTTCCTGCTCTAGATCTAGTGCTAAGGCCTTCCCTCTATGATACTCTCCAATTTATCCTGTATACATTTTTTCATACACACTTGTCTCCTCCATTAGATTGTTCCTATTTTGTTCTCAAGACTTACTCATGATTTGATTGAGCTCCTCAATAACAGGGGTCATTTTTTACCTTTCTTTAAGTATCCCCAATGCCTAGCACAATGCTTGGCACAAAGTAGGTACTGAATAAATAATAGGCAATAAACATTTATTAATTGCCTATTAAGTGGTAAAGATACAAAGTAAGGCAAAAGATAGTCCTGCCCTCAAGGGGTTCACATTCTAATGAAATAAGAAATTCTGATGACTTGACTTAGATTCATGAGGCTAAGATCTCATTAACCTTTTTTAAAGGGGGAAAATGATCCCTTGACCTTTCTTCAAATGGGGACCAGTATTATTATTGTCTTTTAATTTCTAGGGAATCTGAGGCATAATAGGCAGATTAAATGAAGTTCTCATAGAGTTAATCAATGGAAGAACAGATGTTAGCTCTCGATCCAGGTTCTCTGCATTCGATAACCGGCAGGTCTTTCTTTCTCTTAGAAACCAGAGGTATACATCTGCATACCCCTCTTTGGGATCCCAGTCTGAAGAAACTCTCCATAAATTTCAGCTGATAGATTTACTACCTTAACCTGCCAACAGTGGAAAATCCCCAAAGCTTCTATTATTAGCCAGATGTTCATGGAAGCTCATTATCTCAAGCCCTGACAGCTCAGTAGTTGTCTTCACCTCTTGCCTCCCGCCACATATACCTCTCCTGCTCTTGGTAAAAATTTCAAGAGACAGACTCCGTGAGCACCTCTTCGATTCTGACAGAAATCTATTCACTTCTAATCGCCTCCATGCACCTAAGAGAAATTACCATAATGAGCAGAATGATCTAAACTCCGTCTCAACAGCTGAATTTCACAAATGCTCTGAATCTGGAGTATTTTTATCAGTCACGTGCCCAGTCCTCATCTCTGTCTCTCTCCATGGTACTAGAATCTTACTGCACTTTTTATACATGGGACAAGCCAAGTCAAACAGCAAGACCGTATGTGAGTGTCCGCAGTAAGAATCTGTTTCACAGGATTCTACAAATCCTCCTTTTGATAAAACATGCAAACCCATTCCAAGGACTTATCAGAGTTCTTATGCAGGAAATATTATGCATTTTTTTTTCTTTTGCAAGTTTCACAGAATGGAGAGTTTGAAATTTTGGCCACTTCATAAAATAGGCAGGTTGGTGGCTAGATCACAATGACACAGATTCTAAGACCGATGTGACAAAAACAAGTATTAAACAAGGCAAAATGTGATGGGGCAAAAGAGAGGTACAGATAGAGTACTAGAAGAAAAATGAGGAGGGAGAGAGCATTTTTAGCTAGGCCAGTGGAGGAAGGCTTCCAGAGGAGGTGGCATCTGGGCTGGGCCTTGAAGAGATGTAGGAATGAAAGAAATGGGAATGAGAGAGGGCAGAGAAAGAGTAGAGGGCATAGTAGAACACATCCTGGTTTCTATGTAACAAAGTACATGAAGAACTGCAAGAGACCATAAAATTTAGAGCTGGAAGGATCCTTAGAGATTAATTAATCTAACCCTTAACAGGTAAGGAAATTGAGGCAAAAATGTTCAAACCACACTCCTTAATACTTGATTACTTGAGTATCTGGACCTATGTCCTCTTATTTCCAAACTAGTGTTTTTGCTACTACTATAACAGAGGTACGAGCATATGATAACAGATGTCTATTATGATGTCCCTGAGACATTAAGAAAGGGTTATGAGGGGCGGCTAGGTGGCGCAATGAATAGAACACCAGCCCTGGAATCAGGAGTACCTGAGTTCAAATCTGGCCTTAGACACTTAACACAAAACTAGCCTTGTGACCTTGGACAAGTAACAACCTCAATTGCTCTCCAAAAAGCAAAAAAAAAAAAAAAAAAAATAGAAAGAAAGAAAGAAAGAAAGGGTTATGCTATGTTCACTATATTCTGATTAAAAAGACAGGGAAATATTCTTCTTCTCTCTGTCTTTTCTCTGTGGGGCCGTGACCCTGATCAAATCACCTCACTTGTCAATTGCGTCACTTTTCTTATCTATAAAATAGAAACTATAATGGCACCTACCTCACAGGGTTGTCCTAGGATCAAATGAGATAAAGTATGTGAAGCATTCTGCAAACCGTAAGGTGTTGTGGAGATGTAATAATGATTAGTATAAGAATTATAACTACACTGAATCTGTCCAGGCATATTCCCTTTTGTAATATCTTAATATCTCAACTGTCTTCACAATATTCAGAGTCAGATAGAAAGTGGGTATTGACAAACAAGGAATGCTAGTGCTATTTAAATCCCTGGATTTATATAACCCGAGGTGAATAAACTTGGTTTTAAAAAATATTTGGGGGGGGAGGGGTGGCTAGGTAGTGCAGTGAATAGGGCACCAGCCCTGGAGTCAGGAGGACCTGAGTTCAATCCAGCCTCAGACACTTAACACAAAAACTAGCCGTGTGACCTTGGGCAAGACATTTAACCCCAATTGCCCTACCTTCCCCTCTCCAAAAAGGCAAAACAAACAAACAAAAAAACATTTTTAAATATAAAAAAATATTTGGATAACAATTTTAATATAGTTGGTTTCCTTTGTAACCCTATGGATTTTTACTTTTTTCATTTTAACAACACTATTCTGTGAAAGGGTCCACTTCACTAGACTTTCAATGAGTTCTATGACAAACCCCAATCTCCCCTTCCCCCCCAAAATAAAAACAACTCCAAAAACCATTATCTAGTCCCCACAAGGAAACTATCACCAGATTAGTTAGGGGTAGAACTGAGATTGCAACTGAAGTCTCTTGACCATCAATGTAGTATTTTTGTCACCACCATTCTGCCCAGGATAGGGGGAGAGTCATTCTGGGCTCATTCACCTAGAAGGCTTATCACTTCCTTTATTTTGGATACACACCTGGCATCATCTTAACCTCTTTGGCTGCCATGCCATATTTTGACTCATACTGAGCTAGCACATCACTCAAACCTTAAGCTTTTTTAAAAAAATTATGAACAATTGTCTTGCCACAACTCTCCTTATATATTTTCAATACAGTTTTTTTTCTAAACCTAAGTATAGGATTTGATACAGATTGGAGGATCTCAGAGTTGGAAGGGCCCATAGAGGTCACCTAATACAACTTACATCTGAACAGGAACCTATTCTCCATTATCCCTGAAAAGGGGTCACCCACACTCCATTTGAAAACCTCCAGTAACAGGGAAACCACTTCCTTCCAAAACAGCCCCTTTCACTTTTGGCCAGCACTAACTGTTACTAAGTTTTCTCTTACATTAAACTGAAATCTAGTCTTCTTCATCTTCATCTTCCACATCTTCTTCTTCATCTTGCTTCTAGTCTTCCTTTGGGGGCCAAAGAGAACACAACTAATCCCTCTTCCATATAACTTGAATACACGTCTACCATATCCCCTTAAGTCTTCTCTTTTTCAGGCTAAGCATTTTGCAGGTCCATTAACAATCCATAGATAACAGGAATGGAAGATTCTTCACTAGTCTGGGAGGCCTGCAACTTGTCAATGTGCTTCCTAAAATGTTGCACCCAGGAATGAAGACAATATTGCAGAGGCTGTTTGGCCAGGCCAAAGTACACTGAGACTATCAGTTCCCTCATCCTAGATATTATTGAGCTTTTTTATGTAGTCCAAAATTGAGTTAGAATTTTTTTGGCTACCATGTCTATGTTTACTATTACTTTCATCTCCACTCAATTTCATCATCTAAGAGTTAGCCCCTCATTCTATCCTTATCATCCAGAAGCTTCTTAAATTCATTAGCTGTCTATTGTTCTCAATCCAATTTCCTTCCTTCTTTCTTTCCTTCCTTCCTTCCTTCCTTCTTTCCTTCCTTCTTCTCTTCTTTCCACCCATCTTCCCCTCCCTCCCTCCCTGCTTCCTTCTTTCTCTTTCTTTCCTTCCTCTTTCTTCACTCTTCCCTTTTCGCCTCAACAAAATGTTGTCAAATTCCTCCTGGTTTTTCTGGATGCAGTGCAAGGCACTGACAAGTAACAGAGTCCCTGACATCAGTTTACAGTTTAATACCATAAATAAAGGTAGGTCCACAAATAACTTCAATATAAGGATACATAATAGAATGTACAATTAACATTAAAAGAGACAGACAAGATGCTATGAGAGGTCAAAGGGAGTGATTACTTCTGATACTGAGGTCACAATAAGCTTAAACTTCATGGAGGAGATGATGATACTTGAATTGGTCCATGAAGAACAGATGGGATTTCAATGTGCAGAAATTGGGGAATGGTGGTGGAAGGCTGAGGATATTTCAAGGGTAACAAAAATGCACAGATGTGGGGAAGAGGGGACACTACTCTAATAAGTCTATAATGGTTCCCTCTTGCTTGTCAGATCAAGATTAAATACCTACACTCACATTAGAGATCTTCCATAACCTGGTCTACCTTAGGCTCCCAAAACTTATCTGTTGCTCTTTCCCAACAGGACTCTTCCAATTCTAACCAGTTCACAAACAATTCTCAAGATCCCCTGGCTTTGTTCATTGTTCTTCCCATCCTCTTGGTGAATCCACATTATGCCCATCTTTCAAGACCTAATTCAGACCACCTTCTCTATGAAATCTTTCTCTGGTCACACTGGTCTGCCTCTTGTAACATTTAAACCCAAGTGTTTATCTCTCAGTTGGATTTATTAGGAATTAACAATTTAACTAAGTACAAAGATGGGGCATAATGGGGGACTTTCCATGTGAAGATTCTGAAACATTCTACACATAAGTGATTCTAAAAGGGAAATGTGGAAACCCCAGACAGTTCCTGGGCTAGTCTAAAATTCAAGTTCACTTAATATGTGTATGTTTCCAATATTTATCACTAAGATTTGAATCTATAGTAAATACTGCAGTGATCATGTTAACCATGCAGTCATGTTAATACACAGACAAGAAGAATTATGGTGCAGTAGAAAGAGTAGGGCATCTGGGTTTGAATCTCTAATCTGCAATTTAACCTGGGGCAAGTCACTTAATCTCTTTGGGCCCTAGGTGTCCCATCTTGAAAAAAAGGAAGCTAAACTAGAGGAACTCTAAGATTGCTTCCAGGTGTAAATCTGTAGTCACTAGAGAGTGGACCTATGGTTTCACTAGTATAGTGAGCATTAAAATGAGGAAACCCCCTCTATTAAAGCAACTTTCTATTCCCATTTTACAAATGAGGAAACTGAGGCTAAGGGAGTTTCAATGACTTGCTCAGGGTCACACAACTAGTGTCCAACGCAGGATTCAAACTCAGATTTTCCTGATTCTAAGTATTACACTCTAAACAGTCCACCTAGCTTCCTATCACAGGATCAATCAAAAAAGCAAGATTACCACTTATACTTGCAATACATAGTACCTTAAAGTTTGTAAAGCTTTTGATGGATTAAGAAAAGTCATTGGGTTAGAGGAAGATCAGTATATCTTGGGTCACAGAGCTGGATTTGAATCTAGATTCTCCTTCTTAGTGGTTGTGTGACTGTGGGCAAACCACTTACATTATCAGGGCCTTTGTTTTCTCATTTGTAATATTAGGTATTTTGACTAGATGATCTCTAAGGGACTTGCCATCTTAATGTCTGGGTCATGGGCATAGAAAATGGAGGCAAGGATGTCTGGAAAGTCTGCATTAAGGTACTGGATGCCCCAGGAAGAAAAGGATTATAAGGGAAAATGGGCAAATGACAGATATATTATGCTCTCCTCATGTTTTGTTGTTTTGTTTTTCACCTAGGGCTGGCTGGTCCCCTTCTTCAAGTAGCTTCCTAATTTTGAGTTGGAAGACAAGCCAGCAGGGACTGGGAAGAGAGCAGGAATCAGTTCCCTTGAGGACAGCTGGAACGATACATTCAGATTCATCCAAGAAGTTAGTCACAGAACAACTACTGTAACCCTGGGCTCTGGGGTCCTGCCATTATGACTAGGACACAGCCCCACTTCCAGCTGAGCTGCTTGTCTGGTGACACACTTTACACAGGTAACTAACCATTTGCTATTTCCTAAAGTTTTAAAAATGAGGAGCTGGGGAGCTCCATGATTTAATGTGAGGATGCCCCTGGTAGCATGAATGGAGACAGAATTCCTGTAGCACAAGCATGAGGGCAGCCTGGGAGGAAAAAAGGGAAGAAAAGACAGAATCTAAAAAAAAAAAAAAGAAAGAAAGAAAGAAAAAAAGAAAGAAAGGGGGTGGCGTTTGGTCTCTCCTGTAGTTTTCCAAACAGTTTTTTGACATTCTCATAGTCATTAAAATGTATAAAAATGATTATTTCTAAAACAGTATTACCATGAATTATCACCGCTGTGGTTGCCTAGCAACCTGAGATTCTCTCTCCCCTCCTTCCCCTCTCCCTCTCCCCCTCCCTACCTCCCTCCTTCTCTCTCTCTCTCTCTCTCTCTCTCTCTCTCTTTTTTTTTTTTTTCCTGTCAAACTAGTGCCTGGAATTTGTGTAAATGGGACTAAATTGATGTTCTTCCTGTAAATCAAGAAGAGATAATGCAGTAGCAATGTGCCTTTGAATGATTTTAAATATATGTGAATATCTTTCACACTTACACTTATACACACACCCCTACACACACACACACACACACACACACACACACACACACAGAATTAGGACCTCTTTCCACTGCATACTCTCCTAACTAAATCTGGCTGAAGTTGACCAAGATTTTGTTTCTTGTGCATTTTCCCTGACCAATTCCCAAATCATTGCATTTTTGTAAAAATGAAAACCATATGCATTCAAGTCTAGAGAAAATATTTTCTCATCTTCTGAGGGACTTTTCCTACCTTCCTGAGAGACCTTTTAATGCTGAAGTCAGTGCAGTGCTATGGAAAGAGCAGCAGTCATGTCATCACAGAACCTGAGTCTGATCCAAGGCTCTGCCACTCACTATTGGATGACGTGCCCGAGCAAGTCTTTTTCATGTTTCTGGGCTTTAATTTCATCTATGAAATGAGTGTGTTGGATTAGATGATCTCTAATGGTTCCTTTCAGTTCTGGATCTATGATCCCACGAAGGAACACAGATTTAGTTATTATCAGTATAGTTGGGTTTTGAGGCTCTTTTCCCTGGCATTTCTAGACCTTACCCTCTCATGACAGGAAGGCAACCCTAGTGCTTCCTTCCTGGAGGTGCAAGGAAAGAATATTTTTTCGGCAACCATGGGTATGATTTTCACACGTCAGGTATAGCACATTCAAGAGTCTTGAAAAATATGGAACCTGCTGCTGTAACTGATGCTGAAAGCTTCTTAAACGACACACATCCTGCCTCTTACTTGATGGTGATGCATGTTAATGTCATCTAAATCTACAGATCTCTTGTTCGGAAGGGAACTTAAGGGTTGTCTAATCCAACCTGTATCTAACCGGGAATTTTCTCTCCAATCTTTCAGACGAGTTGGTATCTGGTGTTCACCTGGAGACCTCCAGACTCCTCAGTGTGGTAATTCCTTTTTTAGCTCTTCAGAGAATATAATAAGTTCCATGACTCATAGTCAGCAATAATAAGAGAAGAGACTCTCTAATAATGAAATATACAGAAGCAGAATTGGCTACTGAGAAGAAGATGGGTGCCCCATCACATTGGAGTCAATGTGAAAGCATACTGAGCTGGCTACAACTCATAACAAATAAAGAAGCATGAAGAGGGCACATGTTAAGCCCAAGGGAGAATAAGAATAAGAATAATTAGCATATATACAGGGCTTTAAGGTTTGTGAAGCACTATACATGTTAATTCATTCGAACTTCACAACAACCCAGGGAGGTATTAGTCTTATCCCCATTTTATAGATGACAAAAGTGAAGTGAACTGCTCAGGATCACACGGGAAAGTACTATTATTAACCCCATTTTATAGATGAGGAGACTGAGGCAGACAGAGGTTAAGTGACTCTCCTACAGCCATAAAGTTAGTGTCTGAGGCTGGGTTTAAACTTAGGTCTTCCTGCTTCCAGGTTCAGCAATCTATCATGTCACCTGGTTTCCTCTAATAACTGATGGACAATCTATCTGCCCCACTGGTACCTTCACAATATATCAAGAGAAAGTAATGAAGTCCTGTTAGAACATGGCACTGATTCCCCTTTGGTGAACTTATGGGCAGACATGGGCAAGAGTGGCATAAGATGGACAGGCATGGCTGGGTTAGAACTTATATAAAACTGCCATCAAGAATGGGTCTAACCAAAATGATATATAGTGGGAACATCACATTTACTTTAACCTGAACATTCAGCTTATCCTGAACAGTTAAGCCACTAACATAGCTTAAATTCATGTTGTATTTTTTGTCTTTCATGTTAATATTGTTAACTCATATCAGCTTGCATGAAACTAAAGATCTCAAGTCTTTCTCATATGAACTATTATTCTCTAGTCAAATATTGCTCCATTGATTTTTTAACCCAAGTACAGGACTTTACTTTTATCCCTATAAAATTTCATTTGAATAGATGCAACCCGTTAAGGTATTTCCAGACCCTGATTCTGCTGTCCAATGTAGCAGCTATTTATTAAATATTATAAATTCACAAATAATTCAGCTGGATTTGAATTTTCAGTGTCACCCACCAACCTTACTCGTCATCGATCATGTCAGGAGCTATGAATGTATGCTAAATTCTTTAAACACTCTGAAGGGCTTTCCTCATTATTTCTTAAACTGTAAATTCCACTGAACTGGAAGCCATATGTGATGTAGTTGGTCCCTGGACAGAGTCATGTGATGTTTCTTAGTCTGATATTCACTATGATAAAGAGCTTCTGAACCAAAATTTATCCCTGACTTCAAATCCAGCCTCAGACGCTTACTAGCTTTGTGATCCTTATGCAAGTTACTTAAGCTCTGTCTGCCTTAGTTTCCTCATCTATAAAATGAGGGTGATAATAAGAGCATCTACCTTCCAAGGTTGTAAAAATCAAATGATTTGTAAGCATTTATAAAATGCTTATCACAGAATCTGGTACGTAGTGGGCACTATATAAATGCCAGCTATAAAGATAATTATTATTATGGCAATTGATATGTCCAATGTCAGTTAGAACTAGACTTAGAACTCCACATATCCTGGTCCTAAGGAGTCTAATAGTGCACACTCCTCTCAGCATGAGGCACAGACCTTGTCAGCTTGTCCACATGGAGTTGCCCAGGATTATCCCTTCACTCCCTGCCCATCTGCCTTTATGGAAGTTGTCATCTCTTAGGACTGACTTGTGGGATTTTAGAAGGGACAGTGAGCCTATAAGGACATGATGGCTGATGATGGGAAGCTGTCCTCCCTGTTGCTGCCTATACATCTGCTTGCTGTCCACCAAAGCTGTATCATCAGCAAAGTCAGAATCATTTAGGGCATGTCTACAGCGCCTGGGGGAGTGCCTGGGATGGATAATGAATCCAAACTCACTTCCTAACTCACTCACATGACAAATGGTCTGGGACCATGATGAAGAGAAATGAGGAAAGGACATATCCCCTCTGCACACATTTTGGTTAATTTCCCAGAAGCAAGCCATAATAATGCAGGTTGCAAGCAGAGTGTTGCCGAATGTGACAAATCAAGCGTCTGGGGGATGTGGGAAATTAGAAGGGGGAGAGGGGAGGCAGTAGTAGTCTGTATTCTTTCATTTTTTAAGTAAACAGGAACAAGATTTTTAAAATTGCAAAAAAGGGACTTTTCTCTAGGACACATATAAGTAGCGAGAATAAGGTTTGGCACTAGGCAGGACATTTTAGCATGCTCATACAAAGCTGCATAATGTAGCTTTAGAGTTCTGGCTGAATTTAGAAAAGAAACTGGGGCCATCCTGCTGTGTTAAATCCCTCCTGCTGTGCTGGGGAAAGGCAGCTCATATTTTATAAAGTTTGATGAGAAAGGGGAAGTGGATTGGCTCAGAGGGATCAGAAAGATGCCAAAATCTCCAAAGCTGTGATATAGGATCCCACTTTTGCTCTTGGTACTAAGTAGCTGGGTAACTGGGCAAATCCATGCCTTGGCTTTCTTATCATCAAAGAAGGGGTAAGCAACTCAGTTGGTCCCAGATTTCAATACCCTTGAAGTCAAACTTGGAATTTGGTACCTTGGTAGCTGCTTATATGGAGAGAGGTTGTACAAGATGCCTTAGGGGAAACCTCAAGCTCCATGATGGGTGTTGAAGATTGAGGAACCATGGAATTGTCTTCTTCTACTGAGTCCTGACAAGATGGCAAACAAGCATTCTAGGATGGAAGGCACTGGAGGAGATTCAAGGCCATTGGGCATTATGTATACCTGGCACTAAACATTCCCTCATCCCAGCTAGACCAACATGTGGTGTGTTGGACAGTGGTCTGGCAGCAGATGGAGTTCTTGGATGCCCGTGGCTTTGCTGGGCTAGTGTCAATGTGGTGAGGAATGGTCTCTAGACTCTAGGTGGTATAAACAGAGACTCTGTAAGTCTATGTCTACAGAAGGAAGGGGGGAAATTCACTTTTACCCCATGAAGGAGGGAGTAAAAAGGAGGAATATTGGAACTAAAGGAAAACTTTTCCCAGACTGACTCTGGAAAATAATGTTTTGCAGGTAATGGATTCCAGTTCTGGGTCCTGGCTGGTTAATGAAACTGAGGCTTTCCTCTGCCTCTGTGTTTCCATACCTTACCCTCACTCTGGACCACCTTTGGGCTCACAAAGTCAAGCTCTACTGTCCGACTTAAAGTGTATGAAGCTCACCCAGACAGGTTTCCGATGGAGAGAGTCACTTACTTGTAAGGGATGTGTTTACTGCCATTGACCAGAGCAAGGATGACATTTCCCAAGGCTGATAGTGACAGGCACAGGCCCGAACCACCCTCTCGATTTTTGCTGAGAGCTTTGACACAGCTGCCTAGGTCAATCAGATGCAAGCGGCTTCGGCCTCCAGACACTGCCACAAGGAGAGAAAGAGAAAAAAAAACAAGACAGGAGGGGACAGTGATTAATTTTGGGCTGATGCTGAATGATTTTTGATAGAGCTTCTTGGAAAAATTCCCTACAAACACACACATGTTTGAGCCCAGCACAAGACCTTGTCTATCACAACCTACTAAGAAACCCCACTGAAGCCATGTCTGGGAGTAATAAACAGTGGAGGTCCTGTTAACATCACTCCCTATTGCTTCTCATTGCTGATCTCCTTAAAAATTGTTCTTGCTATCACAATGCTTGGCATCTAAGGCTGAGCTCAGTAGGAGCCCAGAGAAAGTAAACTTGTAATCTGGGAAAACACCATGGTACCTTACTGCTGTTTGGATTAAGCAAGTCCTGGTAGATTTTGATCACAATTCTCAATATGGTTAATTCTCAATTATCTACTTTCTTATTGCTCATCTGAAACAATCTTGAGTCAAATACATTTTCACTGCTCAGGGAACAATCTATTTATCCAATATTCAATAAATTAAGTGCCTACTATGTTCCAGGCACTGTGCCAAATGCTGGGAATACAATCAATTAAAAAAAAAACAATCTCTGCCCTCAAGGAGTTTACAATCTAATGTCAACAGTAGTACAGAACTAGTCAAAGAAGTATGGGGGGAGATTCAAGAGAGGTGAATGTTGGTCAGAATGTCTGAATGTGACTCTGAAATACGCCAAGGGCTGATTCTGCACACATGATCTCTGTCACTTGATATGTGGTGAAATGGATAGTTTGTTAGTATTGGAATGAAGAAGACTTGAGCTCAAATTGTGCCTTGGATATGTACTAGCTGTGTATGGGCAAGTCTCAGCCTCAGTTTCCACATCTATAAAATGGAGTAAACCCTACATCAAGGAACTATTATGAGGCTCAAATGAGATAATACATGCAAAGTTCATTATAAACTTTAAAGCGCTATACCAATGTGAGCTAGTGTTAACAAGACAAATTACTCAGTTTAAAGAGGGGGAAAAAATCTTCTACCTACTTACATAGTTACTGTTGCTGCTACTAGTGCTCAGTTTAGAGAAAGAGAAACAAACTTGCAGCCTAATTACAAAGTTAATACTACTGTTGTTATTGTTACTGCTATTGTTATTGTTGCTGCTGCAACCTAATTACAGTTACTATTGCTGATGTCGCCAACAGCCGCTACCACCACTACTGCTTCTACAACTATTATTACTACTACCACCACTCAGTTTTGAGAGAGGGAAAAAAAGCCTGCTACCTAATTACATAGTTACTACTATTGCTACTGTGGTTGCTGCTACTACTACTACTTTGACTTCATCTGTCCTCTGTTATTGTGGATCATGGAAGAAATGGCTTTGATTAATTCCCACGGGCACATAGGCAGGATTTGATCTCAGATTCTCTGGCTCTAGACCCAGTGCTCTCTCTACCAGACCACAAGCTTCCTGTGATAACCTGAATAGGTTGTGAGATGAAAACATTTTCAAATGACTTTCTTAGGCCTAATTGTTTCTACCCTACCCTACGTCCCATTGTCTGTTCCAGATCTAGAAAGGCAACTTTGAGTCCTATAGTTAATAAGATTTTATGCTTAATAAAAGTATATTTTATCCCTATTTTCCTAACTAGGCTAATATTACCTCCTTCCCAACATTTCTCTATCTCACAAGGTTTGCTATGGCAAATAAGGAAATAATTACTTTTAGGACAATGAATTACTCAGTTTAGAGAGAGAGAAAAAACACTGCAATCTAATTACACAGACAGGATATTGGTATGCATCACAGATTGAAGGAGAGAGAGAGGGCCCACTGTGCCCCTGTTGACCCTAAGAGTTCAGCTGATTTAAGTGAATCAAAAAACCTCCGATACATCCTGATAAGGATGCATGGAACAAATGAGCTCATTTACACCATGCTATAAAGTATTCATAATTATACACAAGTGACTCAGGATGAGTGAGTGTACATTTGGATAATGGCAAATGAGCTTAGGGCTATACCAGAGCCTGCCTAATATCCAGGCAAACTGGAATTGGAGCCTTCACAGAATTTGGAATTTCACATGTTTTGCTTAATCTGTTTGGGCAGGGACTAGCTAAATGAACTCAGATCATTTGCCCATTAGCAGGAAACCATATCACCCCAGGGGACATTAGAGAAATTTTTTTTAAATGAATGATCAAGAGAGACAGATAGATGGACTGACAGAGAGAGAGAGGGGGGGGGGGGAGGGTATGCAAAGAAGAAGATTGACCTGGAAGACAGAGGAACAGATTTCTAGTTTTGGGCTCTCCCCTTGACTAGGTCTGTGATATCAGACAACTTATTTAAGGCTTATCTAAAGGCTTTTATTTCCTCATTCACAAAAAGAAAACAGTGTTGAACTAGCTGGATCTTTAAGGTTATTTCCAGCTTGAAAATGCTACCATTCTGGATACTGGGACCTCTTAAGATCTTCTTGATCATGCTTTGGAAGAGAAGGAGTTAAGAATCTAAGAAGAAGAAAAAATTTAAAATTGGGAAAATGATCCTATCGGCCTTGAAGACAAGTACAAGAAATGGCCCATGGAGTGTCTTTTAAGAACTCAGGCACCCCCCTATAAACTGCAGAGGGAGTAATACTTGAAAATAAGTTATCGAGCATAAATCTGTACCAGCCCTAGGCAAGCCTTGAAATCCTACTGGAACCTTGTTCATCTGATCGCCCATTTTTATCATTTATCATTTTTATCATTTATCATTCACACTCTTCTACCACCTGTACCCCCAGTAATGTTTCACCTCTTCAGACTCAACTGGTATTCCTTTTTTCCCCACATTATGTTCCAAATAAAAGTGTTTAGTCTCTGTTCCTAAAATTCACCTTATGTGTTCTACTTCTGTGCCCTTGCTGACTCTTCCCTAAGACTGTAACACCTTTCCCTGCCTTTACTTATTGAATTTCTGTTCCTTTTTAAAATTAAACTCAAATGTCCCCTCCTTCATGACTTTGCTTCTTAGACTTCATAAAGCATGTTAAAGAACTTCTCTAATGCACTTAGAATGTGTATTAGTGGTATCTAAATTTATTCATTATTCCTTTAAGGGATTATAAGCTCCATGCAAACCATGACTTGAGAGTTACTGAATTCTGTGTATCTTATAGCCTGGCCTCTCTCATAGCACTCTGAAACAGGAGGCACCTGATAATTACTGGATTGGTGAATGAATGAATGAATGAATGAATACCACTGTGACTTCTACTACCAGTTAATGCCAGGAGTATGTTTACATAGATACAATAGACAGAACACTGGGTCTAGAATCAGGAAGACATGAGTTTAAATCCTGCCTCAGAAATTTACAGGCTATGTGACCTTGGGCAAGTCACTCTTTTTTGGCCTCAGTTTCCTCACTTGTAAAAAGGGGATAACAATAGTGTCTACCTCTGAGGATCATATGAGATAATATTTGCAAAGCACCATGGTACCTGGCATATATTAAGTGCTTAAATTCATTCCTCTTTCTACCTTTTCTTTCTTCCTTTTCTTCCTTCTTTCTCTTCCTTCCCCTTTCTCCCTTCTTTACTCTCTACCTTCCTTCCCTTTCTCTTTCCTTTCTTCTTCCCTCTTTTCCTTCCTTCTCTTTTCTCCCTTCTTCTTTTCCTCTTTCTCCTTCCTCCCTTTCTTTATTTTTATTTCCTTCTTCCACAGATTGAGGAACTCTTTCCTAGAACTTAGAATTGTCTAGGGATATCTAACTTGGTTTCCTACTCAAAAGGAGAGCCAATGTAAGAAGCACTGGAATAGGGAAGTTGGTTTAGAATATACCCAAATCCTGTAAGAAAATGTATCTCTTACAACCAAAAACAACAACAACAACAAAACAGCCTTTCCTTACTGAGATCTGGAAAAGAATGATGTTTCTCTAGAGATTTTGTTTGCTTTCAGCTAAGTCTGGAAATAGGAAAATCTTAAATGTGTGTATGTGTATGCATATGTGTAAGCACACATGCACACATGTGAGTGTTCAGCAGCTGTATGACTGATACATCAAATCAGCCATCTTTACTCAGAACGGCCGGTTAACAGAAGCATGCTCTATCTTCCTCTTCGCTGCAGGGTGGCTAATTAATAAACCTTCCCTTAATTGAGTTCTGGCTGCTAGGTCCAGGGGGATTATTACTTAAATATAAGTAAACAAAATTTCCATTTTAAACAACACACTAAATCATCTCATTACATCTTAAACAGATGTAAATTCACTGAACTCAAACATGTACAGAGAATGGTAGGCAAGTCTATTGCTCAGGCACTGCAGGCACAGGCTTCCTGGTTCTTCTCATATAGCTCTCCATCCATGCCCTTCTGGTAGACAGGTATCTATCAATTAATTTCATCACTACACCGTCTCTTTTTCTTCCTTTTCTCTCCATTTCTGATACACTAAAATGTTTCCAGAAAAGCATTTGAAAGCTAATTGTGATGACAATCCCTTCAGTGTTTTTCTAAAGTTAGAGTTTTTTTAGAAAATGAAAGCCAATCTTTCATATATTGTAGATGGAAAGGTGATAGTTTTGATGTTTAATATTTTGTGAATATTAAGAGCATGTAAAGGATTAACAATTAAGTTTTTTTGAATAATTAACCCCAAACAAAATTAAGTCCTCGAGTAAATAGTCCATTAACACCTTTTTTAAAATTTATTTTTATTTTTTATTTTGCCCCAATTTATTTATTTTTAGTTTTCAACATTCATTTCCGCAAGATTTTGAGTTACCATTTTTTCTTTCCATTTTCCCCTATCCCCCTGCCCCCAAATACTGAGCCTACTGAATACTCCTTCCCCTAATCTGTTCTCTCTTATATCCTCCCCCTTCCCCCCAAATTTCTAGTAGGGCAAGATGTATTTCTCTACCCCACTGCCTGTATATCTTATTTACCTTATATCCTTATTTATTATATCTTACGTAAAAAAAAAAAAATTATTTGTTGTTTTTTGGTTTTTTGGGGTTTTGGGTTTTTTTTTTTTTTTTTTGCTTTTTGGAGGGCAATTGGGGTTAAGTAACTTGCCCAAGGTCACAGGGCTAGGTTTTTGTTTGTGTGTGCATTAAGTGTCTGAGGCCGGATCTGAACTCAGGTCCTGCTGACTCCAGGGCCGATGCTCTACTCACCGCGCCACCTAGCCGCCCCAAAAAACCAATTTTTAAAAGCATTTGTTTTTAAAACTTTTGAGTTCCAGATTTTTTCCCTTCTTCCTTCCTCACCCACCCTCACTGGGAAAATAAGCAATTCAATATAGGTTGTACATGGTTAGTTACACAAAACATTTCCATAGTAGTTATATTGTGAAAGACTAACTATAATTCCCTCCATTCTATCCTGCCCCCCACTTATTCTATTTTCTCCTTTCACCCTGTCCCTTTTCAAAAGTATTTGCTTCTAACTACCCTCTCCCCCTATCTGACCTCCTTTCTATCCCTCCTCTTTTCCCCTTCCCCCCTACTTTCCTATAGGGTAAGTTATCCGTTTGCGTATGTATGTTATTCCCTACTTAAGCCAAATCCAATGAGTGTAAGGTTGACCTATTCTCTTTCATCTTCCTGCTCTTCCCCTCCATTGTAACAGTTTTCTCTTGCCTCTTTTATATGAGATAATTTACCCTATCCTATCTCTCCCTTTCTCCTCCCAATATATTCCTCTCTTACACCGTAATTTTATTTTTTAGATATCATCCTTTCATATTCAACTCATCCTGTGCCCTCTGTCTATGTATACATGTACATACATATGCACACACTCACATATATACTTATACTCACATATACCCTACTATACATATACATTATGTATACATATATATACATATATATTATGTATACATATATATATATACACACATATATATTCCCTTTGACTATCCTCATACTAAGAAAAGACTTATGAGTTATAATTATCATTTTTCCATGTAAGAAGGTAAATAGTTCAACTTTAATAAATTCCTTATGATTTCTTTTTTGTGTTTACCTTCTCATGCTTCTCTTGCTTCTTGTATTTGAAAGTCAAATTTTCTGTTCAGCTTTGGTTTTTTCATCAAAAATACATGAAAATCCTCTATTTCATTGAATGACCATATTCTTTCCTGAAGCATCATACTCAGTTTTGCTGGGTAGGTGATTCTTGGTTTTAGTCCAAGATCCTTTGGCCTCTGGAATATCATACTCCAAGCCCTTTGATCCCTTAATGTAGAAGCTGGTAGGTCTTGTGTTATCCTGATTATGTTTCTACAATACTCAAATTGTTTTTTCCTGATTGTTTACAGTATTTTCTCCTTGGCCTGGGAATTCTGTAATTTGACTATAATATCCCTAGGAGTTTTCTTTTGGGGATCTTTTTCAAGAGGTGAGAGGTGAATCCTTTCAAGTTCTATTTTTTCCCTCTGGTTCTAGAATATTGGGGAAATTTTGCTTGATAATTTCTTGAAAGTTGGTGTCTAGGCTTTTGATTTGATCATGGCTTTCAGGTAATCCAATAATTTTTAAATTATCTCTCCTGGATTGATTTTCCAGGTCAGTGGTTTTTCCAATGAGATATTTCACATTGCCTTCTATTTTTTTCATTTGTTTGGATCTGTTTTATAGTATCTTGATTTCTCATAAAGTCACTACCTTCCATTTATGCCAATTTAATTTTGAAGGAATGATTCTCTTCAGTGAGTTTTTGAAATTCCTTTTCCATCTGGACAATTAGTCTTTTTAAGGTATTCTCCTCATTGGATTTTTGAGCCTCTTTTGCCATTTGAGTTCGTCTATTTTAAAGATATTTTCTTTAGTCAGACTGTTGACTCTCTCTTCTTGATTTTCTTGCATCAATCTCATTTCTCTTCCCAATTTTTCCTCCACTTCTCTTACTTGATTTTCAAAATCCTTCTTGAGCTATTTCATGGCCTGTAACCAGTTCAGATTTGGGGGGGGGGGGGCTTTTGATGCAGGAGTTCTGATTTCATCATCTTCCTTCCATTCCATGCTTTGATCCTTTTTGTCCCCCAAAAAGGAATCTATGGTAGGATTGCATTTCTTCTGCTTGCTCATATTGCCTGTCAATTACTTGACTTTTGATCTCTTTGCCATGGTAGAACTCTGCTTTCAGAATGGAGAGAACTTTGTCTCAAATTGCTGAGGTTTTTGCAGCTGCCAGAGCTATTAGGAAGGTGCCCTCTCTGCAGGCCCCACAAGCTCTGGCACACTAGCCACACACCCTAGGACCACCACCTAAGACCATGATCCAGATGCAAGTAGGTCAAAGCAAGAGCAATTACCCTCTGAATGGTTGCTTGGTCCCCCTATAATCTGTAATCCAGGAGCTCCAGAAGCAGCCATGTGGCAGTAGACATAGCTGCCAGGCCTCTGCCATTTTTTGCCCCCGGGCAGGGACCAGACCAGGGACCAGACTTTTCCGACCCCCTCTTCCAACACAGTTCCCCACTGACCTTTTACTTTGTCTTTGGTGTTTATGGGTTGAGAAGTCTGGGAACCACCACAGCTGCTGGTGATTTACCCTCCTGAAATGTGCTCTGTCTGCCACTATTTAGGGCTGCAATCACAGCTCAAGGGGGATTGTACTTGGCTCCCAGGCTGGTACAAAAGACCCTTCCTGCCAGCCTGCCAGACTTACATCAGCAGAAGATTTGTTTCTCTCTGTCACTTTGTGGGTTCTGTAGTTCTAACATTTGTTTAGAGTAATTTTTTTACATGTATTGGAGGTGGTGGGAGCCAGAGCCATGCAGAGGTCCTGTTTCTACTCCACCAGCTTGGCTCCCTCCCCCCATCTCATAACATCTTTAAAGGAAAGGATTGACACTTCCTTCCTATTCCACATTTCCATACACTTTTATAACCAAGTTTGAAAGCAGAACGACAACATTCCCTCCTTCTGATGTTATGAGAATACTACAAAAGCAGGAAAAACATAGTTTTTATTGCAATGCTTTTTGCTTTGTCCAAATTAGGGAAGGATGAAAAATTACCTAAGAAAGTTTACTCTCCTGGGATTATTTTTCCAGTGTGGTTGAGAAGCCTATTTGCTCAAGAAGTGCATCTTGTGAGACCTATTCATTGCTAAAAGTGCAGCTAGAAGGCACAGTGGGAACTGATGATCAATTCTCAACTGCTACAAATGCAGCATAAGAACAAGCATCAAAGCAGCACCATGAGAACCCCATAGAATGGAAACACCAATTTTTAATAGTGCTCAGTGCAGGGCCTGGCAAATAGTAGGCGCTTCATAAATGACTGACTGGTTAACTAATGAGCTCTTTTCTCAGATTAGGTTCTTAGCCCTGTGGTTAGAGCTGGGCCAATATTTTCAAGCAGAGTGGGGAAAAACTGGTAAGAATTCACTATGGCTTCTTCTAACAAGAGAGAAAATGTTGGTCTTCAAAGGTGAGCCTACTTTTCTTAAAAGTACTGAGCAAAGAAGCATCCTTTGCTCTCTACTGCCAGCAAGAACATAGCCAGAGTGCTTTGAACTAAGCTGCAGCCTAAAACTGGGAGCTAATCATGCTGGGAATCACAGCATGGCTTCGAGGCCAACATAGGAGAGTGGGGTGCTCTCTGTAGGATGGTAGATATAAGAGCCATGTAGGAAGAAACTACATTAGATTCACTGATCATAGATACATTCTGAAACCATCCATCAGTCTGGCTTCTAACAGGTATTAAGTTTTGATAGCCAGAAAATTGATTTGTATCCTTATCCTTAGATGATGCAGTGGTTGGTCATATCAGATTCATTTTCAAAAGAAAGAAGCAAAGAACAGGAACAGGTCTAAATGTATTTTATGTAGCCATTAATTCATTTGTTTGTTCTGGGAATTGGTTTGGCACACACCCCATAGAACATGCATAGGAATGAGTCCTTAGGAGGTGATCTCATGAAAAAAGTACTCGACTTCTGTGGCCACTTTCATAGGAATTTTATATTTAATCTTTTTCTTCTTAACAGTGAAAGGCACTGTGTTAATCACTGGGCATGCAAACAGAAAAAGAGACAGCCTCTGCTCTCAAATAGCTCAAATTCTAATAGGAGGAGAATTAGTTTTCAGCTACGTCAGATGGAAAGGATCAGTGGTCCTTTGAATGCAGAGGAAAAGCAAATGGTATTAAAGCACTTAGTTCTGAAGGACTGGAACTTTGAGATGATGAAGTATTCCTCTTATTGATCCCCATGTGCCTACTTCAATTCTATGACAGAGTACTGAATTGGTCACAAAACCAGAAGAGCAGCCCAGGGCAACTAGGTCAATCAGTGGATGAATGCAAGGCTTGGAGTCAGGAAGACTCATTTCCCTGACTTCCAATCTGGCCTTAGATACTTACTAGTTTTGTGACCCTGGGCAAGTCACTTAACCCTAGTTGCCTCAGTTTCCTCATCTGTAAAATGGTCTGGAGAAGGAAATGGCAAACTATTCCAGTATCTTTTCCAAGAAAAGCCCAAATGGGGTCATGAAGAGTCAAACACAAATGAAAACCGAATAATGTATGCTTTTAAAAAGTATTTTGTATGGAAGCATTTATTTTGCATGGAGGAAATAAACAGCTCATAGACATACAGTTGAAAAGGGCCTGAAAGGCCAATTTTACAGAAGAAACTGATTTTTTGAGGACTACACAGTTAATAAGAACCAGAGGTAGGATTTGAACTCAGGTCTTCCTGACTTCAGTTCTAGCATTCGGTCCTATGCCTGATCGATATGATACATTAACTACTTTTCTAATCTCTTTTGTGGAGACCCTAAACTTGAACCAAACCCAAACTTTAAATGCTTTATCCCTGGGCCTCTGAAGTGGGGCCACACAAAGTTCAAGTTGAGAAAAAAAGAGCCTGACACTTCTTTTTAGAGGCCCAGGTATCCCTAGGGCTCAGCCAAGAGCAGAGGGAGTAAAGGTAAAAGCAGTAAAAGGTACCTGCAGCCCCTTTGGCCAGCCCCAAATGCCACCACTGTCATTGTATACCATTTCACTGAATAAATACTGACTAAGCAAATACTATTTGCCAAGTGCTGTGCTAGGTTAGAAGAGGAAAGGCATTTCAATGTGACATGGTCACTGTCCTCACAGAGTTTATTGTCCAATAAGATACAATCATTGATAACTGTAGCACCCAATGCTTCATGATATACTCTAAAATGATGGGCAATGTGAGGTTTGAAGGGGGCGGTTATGACTAAGCGGGGGATCAGGGAAAGACTTCATAGAGAAGCTGGCATTCGCATTGTGCTTTAAAGATGGTAAGGGATTCAAAAGATGGAAAAAACAGAGGGAGGATATTCTAGGCACAGGAAAAAAGCCTTCTTCCCAAGGTATGAAACAAGGCAAGATTAGATTGTGCTCAGTAATACAGTTAATTCAGTTTACTGGGGTGTAGAGTTCACAGAGGGGAACAATATGAGCTCAGGCTGTTAAACTAAGATAGAAAGATATTTTTAGGGGATTCTGAATCTCAGGAAAAAGGGTTGGAACATACTTTGGCAATACAAAATGGAACTAGTGGATGTTTTTAAGCAGTGGAGACCCATGCATAAAGAAGATTACTGACAGAGATGGGATAAGACTCTCAAAGTGCATGATAAAATATTCTATAGTTTTTTGTGGACATTCTCTCATTGTAATAGTTTATGGGGTTTTTTTTAGGAGTTTATATAAGTCCTGTGTTATATGCCAGTGGCTAGATTGAAAACTTCTACCTAGCCAGATAAACAGGAGAACTAGTGTGGGGTAATGGCAAGGGTACTTAACTCAGATTCAGAAGACCCTGATTAGAAGCCTAGCCCTTCTCCCATTCTCTTAGTCCTTTAAACAAACTATGCCTGTTTCCTTATAAAATAGGCAGACTAGGGGGTGGAGCCAAGATGGCAGAGGAGAAACAATACTTCCACTATGCTCCAGCCCATATGACTTCAAAATCATGTAAAAGGGGACTCTGAACAACTTCTGGAGCTCTAGAACCCAGAACAACACAGAGAAGCTAACCTCCTGCTGAGGACAGCCCAGCAGCCTAGCAGGGAGTGGCCAGCACAGCGCTCTAGGAGCAGTCAGCCCAGTGCTCTGGGAGCTGAGCCCAGGACCTCATGAGTCAGAGGTTTTAGCCCCAGGGCGGCCAGACCAGCAGCCCACTGGAGGGACCCCAGAGCACCAGCAGCTGTGGTGATTCCACAATTATCAACACAGATATGCCTAGGACAAAGTGAGAGGTTAGTGCCCTATGGACTTTGGGACAAGCATTTGGCAGCTTGTCAGCTTTTCCCCTGGGGGCTAGAAGTGGCTGAGGAGACACAGCACAGATGCCATTTTGCAGCTTCAATTGCAGCTTCAGCTCCTGGCCTGCTAACTGTAGGGGGATCCGGTGATCAATCTGGGGGGTAACTGCTCTTGCTTTAACCTCCCTGGGGCTGGATTGTGGTCTGGGGTGGAGGTCTCAGGGTGTGTGTCCAGCTTGCCAGAGTGTGTGGGGGCTTCAGGGAAGGCACCCAACTAATACCTCTGGCAGTTGAGAAGACTCCAATGTTTGGGACAGAAGCTCCCCTGTCTGGTGGCAGAGTCCTACTGTGGCAACAAGCCCAAAAGTCAAGTAATTAAATGGCAACATGCCTAGGCAAAGGAAACAAAATAAACAGAAAAATGCAACATTAGACTCCTATTTGGGGGGCAAAGAGTCTCAAGGCATGGAACAGGAGGAGGACTGTAAGGTCAGAAATCCTGCACCAAAAGCCCCAAATGAAAATATGAGTGGATTACAGGCCATAGAGGACCTTAAGAAGGATTTTGAAAGCCAAATAAGAGAAGTGGAGGAAAAATTGGGAAGAGAAATGAGAAGGATGCAGGAAAAGTATGAAATGAGAGTCAACAGCCTGAATGAGGAAAATAACACCTTAAAAAATAGACTAACTCAAATGGCAAAGGAGGCTCAAAAGGGCAATGAGGAGAAGAATGCCTTAAAAAGCCAACTTTTCCAGATGGAAAAAGAATCTCAAAAGCTCACTGAGGAGATTCATTCCTTCAGAATTAGACTGGAGCAAATGGAAGCTAGTGACTTTATGAGAAATCGAGATGCTATTAAACAGATCCAAGCAACTGAAAGAATAGAAGGCAATGTGAAATATCTCATGGGAAAAAACCATTGACCTGGGAAATAGATCCAGGAGAGATAATTTAAAAATTATTGGACTACCTGAAAGCCATGATCAAAGAAGGAACCTAGAAATCACCCTTCAAGAAATTCTCAAGGAAAATTGCCCTGATGTTTTAGACCCAAAGGGTGAAATAGAGGTTGAAAGAATCCACAGATCACCTCCTGAAAAAGATCCCAAAAAGAAAACTCCCAGGAATATTATACCCAGGTTCCAGAATTCCCAGATCAAGGAGAAAATACTACAAGCAGTCAGGAAGAAACAATTTCAATATTGTGGAAACACAATCAGAATAGCACAGGACCTGGCAGCTTCTACACTGAGGGATCAAAGGGCATGGTATATGATGTTCCACAGGGCAAAGGACCTGGGATTAAAACCAAGAATCACCTACCCAGCAAAACTGAGTATTTTGTTTCAGGGGAAAATATGATCATTCAGTGGAATAGAGGACTTTCAAGCATTCTTGAGGAAAAAACCAGAGTTGAAAAGAAAATTTGACATTCAGACACAAGAAGCAAGAGATGCTGGAGAAGGTAAATAGGGAAAAGAAATCAAAAGGAACTTATCAAAGTTGAACTATTTACATTCCTACATGGAAAAACAGTAACTGTGACTGATGAAACCTTTCTCAGTATGAAAATAATTTAAGAAGGGTATATGAATTCATATGTGAATGTGTGTATATATATTTATAGGTATATATGGATAGAGGGCACAGGTTGAATTTGGTGGGAAGGGATGCTACTTAAGGGGTGAAGTTAAGAGGTGAGAAAGGAATGTGGCAAGAGGAGATGGGGAGAGACAGGGTAGGGTAAACTATCTCATGTAGAAGAGGCAAGGGGAAGTGGTTGCAGGGGAGGGGAAGAACAGGAAAGCAAAAAGGCAAAACCATATTCTCATTGAATTTGGCTCAGGGAGAGAATGACATACATATATATATATTAAATGGGATATCTCACCCTGCAAGAGAGTAGGGGGAAGGGGGATGAGGGGGGATGATGGAGGGGAGAGCATGCTGGGGGGAGGGGAGGTTGGAGGCACCCACTTTTGAAGAGGGTCAGGATCAAAGTAGGGAATGGACCAGGTGGGGGGTGGGATGGGTGGGAGGGAAATATAATCAGTCTTTTACAATATATCTACTATGGTAATGTTTTGCATAGCTATACATGTACAACATATACTGAATTGCTTATCTTCCCAGAGGGAGTGGGTGACAAGCGAAGAAGGGAATGGATCTGGAATTTGAAGTTTTAAAATTAAATGTTTCAAATATATATTTAAAAAAATAGGCAGACCACTCATCCTAACAACCTTCCAGTGTTGTTATGAAGATTAACTATGATAATCCCTGTTCTGCTAGATATTAGGGAAGAGCAGGATGGTACAGTAGATAGGGTGTTGGACTTGAAGTCAAATCCTGATTCAGATACCAACGAACTGCTTTATCACAAGCAAGTTACTAACCTTTCTTCTCCCTCGTGTATGGACTCACTCTCTGGACTTGCCTTTGCTTGCTGTCTTGGAGAAACTTCTCCTGATAGATGACTTCTTCCTCCAGATCCCTATTTTAGGAAAGATCTCCAGACTCTGTGGGTAGGGACTCTTACATTTTAACTTTGTCTTCTCAATACCTCATAGAGTGTGCATGGCACCCAGTAGGCATTTAACTTTCTTTAAACCGAAATGAATTTTCTTTTTTGATTTGAAAACTGCCAAGAAGGAAGGAGAGAGAACCAGCTAACTTACTTCCACCTTTTCCACTCTTTTCCATTCGGTACTGGTAGATATGCAGAGTGAATAACATATGTGAGTTCCTATGGTCATCTTCATCACAATCTTGCTGGTTACTCCGCCTGGAGGCAATGGCAGCATCAAGGAAGAAGGCTGCCTTCTCAGCTGTGGGAGCTCGAAGTTCACTCTGGTTCTGGAGCTGTAAGATAGAATTCAAGAGATGAAGGAAAAATGCAAAAGGGAAACAGGAGATGCCCAAGGTGGTCAGCTTTATCCTGGGGTAGGGGAAGGGGAAGACAATTTCCTTCCCTTTCATGTACTGGTTTAAATGTTATTAGTCTATTTTTCTGGATCTCATGTGTATTTCTTCATGCCTCTCACAGTCTGTAATCTCTTACAAGGTCTGAACTCTAGGCTTATGAAATTACATATCTTCATAGAGTACTTTGTCTCACCCATATTACCCTTAGCTATCAATGCCTTTTTAACTCTTTGCAATCTGTTTTCTGACCTTACCACCTAACAGATTGTTCCAAAGCTATCAATGACCTTTTAATTATAAAATCTTAATACCCATTTTTTTCTCAATATCCATTTTTCTTGACCTCTCTGCAGCTAGGCTGAAGATACATAGGCTAGCCAGAGGACCAGACTCAGAGTCAGGAAGATCAGAGTGTGAGACCCTGGGCAAGTCCCTTAACCTCTAGTTTTCTCATCTGTAATATGGGGGTAATAATAGTACTTATCTCCTAGGATTGCTGTGAGGATCAAATGAGATAATACATGTAAGGCACTTTTTGAACTTCACAGGTCTGTAAGACAGTTATTACTATAATGACGACAACTACTATTACTGTTACTAATTTACTCCTCCTGGATATTCTTTTCTCTGTGCTACGATATTGCTCTTCTGATTGTCTTCCAACCTGTCTGACTATTCTTTCTCAGTCTCCTTTACTACATCATTATCCATAGTTGTTGTTCAGTCATGTCTGAGTCTGTGACCTTGGCAAAGATACTATAGTAGTTTGCCATTTCCTTCTCTAGCTCATTTTACAGATGAGAAACTAAGGCAAACAAGGTTAAGGGACTTGCCCAGGGTCATATTGCTACTACGTGTCTAAAGCTGGATTTGAACTCATTTTACAGATGAGAAACTGAGGCAAACAAGGTTAAGGGACTTGCCCAGGGTCATACAGCTAGTAAGTGTCTAAGGCTGGATTTGAACTCAGGAAGATTAATCTTCCTGACTTCAGGCAGGGTACTCTATCCACTAAGTCATCTAGCTTGCACCACCCCCATCTGAGATGTGTTCCAAGGTTATAGCCTGGGTCTTCTTTTTATTTCTCTTTACAGTCTCTATAAGCTCATCAGCTGCCATTGATTAAACTGTCTTTTGACCCACATGACTGCCAAATCTATATAAACAGAGCCAGTCTCTCTCCTGACCTCTCTACACTTCTATTGCAACAGTTTATTGGATATTTCAAGTTGGATGTCCTGAAGGCATTCAGACTTAACATTCTGAAAACAGAACTCACTCTCTTTCCCCCAAAACCCACTTCCAAACTTCCTTACATCTCTCTGGATCTTGTCACACAGGTTTGTAACCTCTTCGTCAGCTTCAATTCCTCACCCTTGCTATTTTAGGAAATGGGGGTTTTGTTGGATAATCTTGGTTGGCTCTTGTTCACCCTGACATATCTTTTAAATGAAGCAGGTATTTATACCTTTTAGTCTGAAATCTCTTAGCCAAACCACCTGTGGTATAACAGGTGTGAAAAGCAAAGGGTTCAGTGAGAAAAGCCAGCCTGTCTTATCTCTTCAGAGGACTAATAAATCACCCTGTGCTGGCTGAGGGAGGAGGTGGTGATGTTACCCATGATAACACTTGGGATGTGGCTATATCTTCCTTCAAAGATTCCATTGTTCCCAGAAGGGACTGTAGGCTGTTAGCCACCCTGATTTCAGAGTTGACAGTGCTGGTGTCCCCAAGATCGAATGCCTGGCAAGTTTGGACCAGAAAGTCTAAAGCTTTTGACTCTGTGACTTCTCCTGTATTACTTTGTTCAAGCCAACTTGAAACCTCCTTATTAAACCTAATAAGCAAAAATAAACTGGGGTAGAAGGTTAATGTAACTGTTTAAGAGAGTTGAAATGTGTTATTCAAATCATTTTAAGTTTAAGCTTTTTTAGTTGTTTATAGGATTCTCAAATCATTCTTGGGAAATACTCATGAAATGACAAGCTGGAATACAACACCCAGTTTATCCCCATCTCTGGACTTACCAAGAAAAGTTAAATCCTGATTAGCCAGAACCCTCAGGAAATGATTATTTTTCCTCTACTCTTCTTTAAATAGAAAAGAAAGCTAATATCACAAAACAAAACAATTCCCAGGATGTGTCCAGGAACTGCTATAAATTCTGTCTAATCTCCACTTTCTGATGCTATAGTGATATTATCCTTAAAAAAGAATCCGTAATCATATGACCCTGAAGCAATCTCGGTTATCTAGGAAAGATTCATTTATGTGAACTATATTGTAATTAATTACTAAGACAGGTAAGTAGACATACATTTTAGAAAATAATTTTCTATAACTGTTGAAACCAAGAAGGTTTATTAACCTTCAGTTAACCAGAAAATTCAATTAAACCAAGTACTGAGTTTGTCACTGATTTTACTATACTTGAAAGCTCAAAAAGGCTCTGAACAAGAATTACTGCTAAAATGGTACAGATTCTATCATACATACAAAAAAACTACTTTCTTCTGAATTTTCCTCCTCCTAAATTTACTATTTTTCCTTATATCCCCATATACAATCAATTGCCAAGTCCTACCAAGGTCATTAAGAACCTATCATTTACAGTTCTCCTTTCTTCTGTCTTCCTATGGCACCAATCATAGCCCATGTTCCCATCACCTCTTACCTGGACCATTGAATAACCTCCCAACTGGTGGTCATCCTAATTTCATTTTCCCCTTCACCAATTCATTCTATAAAAGCCTTTCAAAGTAATTTTCCCAATACTTGGATCTCAGATCATTCCATTGCTCAAAAACTGTTGGTGGCTACCTAGTGCCCAAAGAAAATATGAGCTCCTGAGCAGCATTCAAAATCCTTCACATCTTCACCCCAACTTTTATTTCCTGTATTATTTCATGGCACTCCTCTTACTATACTCTTTAGTCAAATCACACTACTAAATTAAGAAAAAAACAAATTGAACAAGTTTTAAAAAAAAAAAAACAAAACAAACTGTACCACTCACTGTTTTCTAGTCCTGTCCTATTCTATCCTGCTTCCTTATCCTTGTTAACCTATCCCTTAGGTGAGTGGGATGGGTCCTCACCATCACTTTCTCTGTCTTCCATACCTGATGCTTTGGACAAAGTTGATACCAGAGTCTTTTTTTTTTTAAAGAAATGCATGCATATGTCAACCTGATTACTTCGTTAAAGAGAGGGGGTTCTCCAGTTGACAAATTGGGTATGGTCACAAGGTTTCTATCAGTTTGTTGGAAATACACCAGGGAGCTCCAGGGACTTGCCTTTGCTACACTGTTAGGGTGGTCAGAGAGAAATGTGAGCCCTTTGGGGTTTCATCTTGAAGAGAACTTGAGCTATTCCTGGATTCCTCAGGTCTGGCAATTATGTCTTGGCTCTAATTATAAAGTGGTTATTAGTTCTTCCTATAGCAATACTAATCGTGCTCTAGGCTTGTGCCAGGAACATAGTTTATGAAGCTATAAACGGCCACAGCATTGGCTAAAGCTATTTGTGCCATGCTGTAAATATTTCAGTTTGTTGTTAAACAAAAGAAGAATCATATTTTTTAGAAAAGTGTGTGTGGGGGTGGGGGGGGGGTGGGGAGAGAAGGTGAATTAAACTTGCCTCCAGTGTTCTAACAATTGTAGTCCCTGCTCATTGTCAGTTAGATTTAAGGTACAAATATTTAGGTTAGCGGAGCAGATGGCCCCACAGCTGCAGGCTATAAAGTTCCAGGCCACTTTAAAGTAAATACTTCTAACCCTATCCAGTTTACATTTTGAGTAATTCATGGGTTAGAGTGGCCGAGTTCCCAAGGTGGAGAGCAGCCTCCCACCCTGGACAGGGAAAAGTTCCAGGGTTAGTCACCTGCATGCCACAGATGGGATCTTCACAAAGATACACGCCAGGGGACTGGCCATCCTGCAGACTGCCCGTGGCCACCTCGGACAGCAGGTCCCGCAGGTTCTCTTCCTTTCCCCACACTTCAACAGCAGAGATCCGGACGGAGAAACGGGCTCCTGTCTTCTCTTTGCGTTCATTAATCAGCTTGAAGAGCCAGGAGATGGCACAGGGGATGATGCCAAGGTTCTGCATAGAATCATCCTTCCCAATCATGGTATAGGATTTTCCTGTGCAGGCGAGAGAGAGAGAGAGAGAGAGAGAGAGAGAGAGAGAGAGAGAGAGAGAGAGAGAGAGAGAGAGAGGAGATCAACTTGAGACTTTAAGGAAGGCCACCATACCTCTACTCTTCTCTAAAGAAAAGCTTCATTTTAAGTGGTCTAGGAAATGTAGTGAAGTATCTACTGCAGGAGGGAAGAAAAGGTGACTTGGTCAGGAGGAAGGTGAAGAAGGAAGCCAAAACAATGAGGGGAATGAAAACAAGAGAGGAGAAAAAAGTGAAGGGTTTTATGTCTCTGGCTTGAAAATGACACATTTGGAGTGGCTGACAAAAGAAAAAATTCCCAGCTCCATTTACAAAATGGCTTCCATAAGGAACACAAGAGCACAGACAAGTAATAAAATTTAGCCCCAAGTTCCTAAACTATTATATATGATGTGACAGTTTCTGTATTGCTTCACATAGAGCAGAGAGGCAGGACTCCCAAGCTGGCCATCACCATTACAGCTCTTTATAGTCACCCCAAAGATTAAACATACCTATTTATACTTAAAAATCAGGATCTCTTCTTTGGTGAGAGAGCAAGGAGAAAAAAAGGGAGGGCAGATGTAGCCCAGAGATGAAGGGGGTTTTTCATCTATGGCTGGAATTCATGCCTGCCTAAGCCCTCCCAGATCCTCACGGCCTGTGTGGAAGGGGTCCTGGATACATGTCTTGGGACTCCTAACAACACTCCAGTGAGCATCTGTCCACTCCCCAGATCACCACCCAACTGAGCACAGCCAGTACGGCCTGGTGAACAGATGGTAGCACGTCATGATGAATCAGGCATTGCCAAGAAAAACTGTCTCATGTGCCAGTGTCCAAGATTTAAGTAAGGTAGGGGTCTGCAGGGCTTCTGTTTTAGTGTCTTATTGTTTCCTTCAGATCTGATAACTGTTGTGAAAAAAGGGATTTGTACCCTCGAATGGTATAGGAGGGTAGGAGAACATTTGGTACCTCAGGTCAAGGGACAAGTGCCAGGAACTATGCTAAATGCTGGGAACAAAAATACATGCAAAAAGAAAGACAATCTTTGCCCTCAGGAAGTTTACATTCTAATGATGGTAAGGGAAAGAGAAAGTAGAGAGAGAGTTAGGAACAGAACCCACAGAGGAATGAAGGAGTGAACATGGCTAGCCTAGGCACCTTCCTTTAAATGGAGGTTACTGCAAGAGACGCTCTTACTTTTGAACCTTTGTGCCCTCTCAACGTCCACGGGACACTCCTGCTAGGAAATACTTAAACCTGGACATTCGGCATGGTCTAGTTGCTCTGTCATCAGAGAATGTCAAAAGGGCTAGATTGTGCTGGTATATTCCAGGAGCTTGTAGACAAAGGAAAGGGATAAATAAATTGGGGTGGGTAGAAATGGGGATGTTCCTCCAGAACTTTCATGTCCACCTATTGTCTACATAAAGAGTAAAAGATTTTATTTGCTTTCCTGGTAACTCTCCGCCTCAGAAAATGTGCAATGTTTTATTTCCTGGGCTGATCTTTAATTTAGTATATAGGGGATAACTGAGTTCAGAGTTATGCCTGGATTCCAGTAAATCATTTTATGAAATCTCTCATAGCAGGCCTGCTGATAAGATGAGGAGCCCATAGTCTACAGGTAGTTTGATAGATTCCAAACTGGCTAAATAATCAGACCCAAAGAGAAATGACTAGTGGATCAATGCCAACTTGGAAAGAGATCCATAATGGGAGGTCCCAGGATTCTGTGCTTGGTCCTAAGCTGCTCTCCATTTTTATTAATGACATGGGTGAATGAGTAGAGATTGCACAGTTATCAAATTTGCAGAATACATAAAGCTGGGAATGACAGTTAACACACTGGGTGACAAGGATCCTAAAAAAGACCCAACACAATAGAGCAATGAGTCGAATCTCTTAAGATGAAATTTAAGGAATAAGTGTAAAATCTTTCACTTGAGTTTAAAAAAAAAACTCATTAAGTACAGGAAATGGAAGAAGAGAAAGTCAAGAATAACCATTCCTGGCTTGCTTTTGTTTTTGTTTGTTTTTTTTCCACCTCTCTTACTATTTTAACATTGGCCACTTTTCAAATGTTTAGAGCAGATTCCTGTTATGACAAGTGTTGGCTTCTAAGGTGACTTCCAGCTCCAAGATTTTGTGATTATTACAATGGAAGTCCTTTCCTTGATTAGGGGATTGGTAACCTATGATGAACTACAATATTTAAAATCAGATAGTCGATCAATGCAAAACCTTAATAAGAAGCCAGTGAAAGACATTTCTAGGCTCTCTCCCATTATGGTTTCCGAGTGATCAATTTCTATTCTAGTGCTAGAATGATGATGATGATAGGAAGATTCCAATAGGCAATACTGACCAAGGAAGTGAATACTGACCGAGCTTGGCATGACCAAAACAGAACACACAGCCATCGGCTCCATTGACCACGGACTGGATCACCTCTGCCACAGTTCCAGCACATACTTCAGCCTGTAATAAGCACAGTAGGAAAAGTGAGGGCACAACGCAGTGATACTGGCCATGCCACCATTTACAGTGAACACACAAAATGATGAGACAAACTGTGGTATATGAGTATAATGGAGTAGCACTTGCACATAAGAAATGGTGAACATGATGACTATGGAGAATCAAGGGAAGATGTGAATTGATGCAAAGCTACCCCCCATCTTTGGAACATTCTCCCTACTCTATTCTGGCTTTCTTTAAATACCAACTAAAATCCCATGTTCTACAGGAAGCCTTTCCCAACTTCTGTTAACCCCAGAGCCTTCCCACTATTATTTCCTTTTCATCCTGTACATAGTTTGCTTTGTATACAATTTGCATGTTGTCTCACAAATTAGACTATAAGCTCCTTGAGGGCAGGAACTGTCTTTTGCCTCTTTGTATCCCCAGCACTTAGCAAAGTGCCTGGCATAGAGCAGGTACTTAATAAATATTTATTGATTGATGACTGAAATAAGCAGAACCAGGAAAACAAAACATACAACGACTTAAGTGTTCGGTTGTATAATCTTGTCCCCAGCGATCATGCTTGGAATGGTGGTTTTACTATTTCCCTTTCCAGTGGATTAGGGCAGAGGTTAAATGACTTGCCCAGAGTCACACAACTAGTCTGTGTCTAAGGCTGAAAGTGACAAAGATGACAGACTCTGTCAAAGAGTCCAAAATCTCCTTTCTAGAACCATCACCCATTCTCAGTCTCCCAGAAGTGCCAGGCATTGTGCCAACCAAGGATTTCACAAATTATCTCATTTGATGTTCACAACAACCCTGGGAAGTAGGTGCCCCATTTTAAAGGTGAGGAAACTGAGGTAAATAGAAGCAAAGTGAATTGCCCAACATCAGACACCTAATAAGTGTCCAAGGTCATATTTGAACTCAAGTCTTCTTGAGTTCAGGGACAGTGCTCTTTCCACTGTGCCACCTCACTGCCCATTTTATAGATGAAGACACTGAGGTCAAACAAGTGAAGTGACTTGCCCAGGTGCACACTGATAGTAAGTACTTGAGGCTGAATTTGAACTTGGGACCTACTGACTCTGGGTCCATGATGCTATCTAATAGATTAGATAAGACATTTAATATTTCACTTGACTCAGCTACAGTGTGGAGATGGTCATACTTTGTTGCAGATTAATGCAGTGATATTTCTGAAGTAGTACAGACTTACATTCTAATAAAAGAAACAAATTCTGAAAATTAATCTGGTTTTGGTAAAAGCAGGAGATTCATGGCATCTGCATAACAATGACAGTAACAGTTAACATGTATCTAACAACTTTCAGGTTGGTAAAGGTACTTTACATATCTTAACTAACTTGACCCTCACAACACCTCTGGGAGGTAAGTTTTACATTTTACAGTTGAGAGAACTGAGCCAGACAGGTTAGGTGACTTCCTCAGGGTTAAACAGCTAGCTGAAGCAGGATGTGAACTCATCTTCCAGATCTTCCCTCCCCACAACTGCAAAACTGACATGCCTGCATGACAAGTGACTGAGTCCTTTCCCTTTGCCAATCCCCATCTCTCATTTTTCTCCAAAATGGAGCCCTCTCTTTGTTGTACATGCTCTCAACGCTGAGAGACGTGATCCAGACACTATTAATTGGGGCTTGTTTGCATATTCCATGATAAGTGTTCTTCAGTCATTCATGCATGTGTGCTAACTAGGTGATAAATGTCTTCATTAAGGAACTAAGCCTTCCATGTTTCTGCATGGCCTCCCCATCTTCCCCTCCCTCCTTCCCCCGCCAGGCCAACCTCTACCTCCTAATACAGTTCTGGGCAAACAACAGGTACTAAGGATTGATATTGACTGTTTTGGAAACTCAGAGAAATCTCTCCAGACAGTGTCTGGTTCATTACCAATAGTAGGAGGATGGCATGATTCACCAGATCCCATAGCTCTTGTTTCTCTACTTCAAGACTAGATTCTGAGCGTCACTGAAGCATTCTTTGCCTGTACAAATATCCCTCACTGACTTACTATAATCAAAGCAATGTGTCTCCCAGTGGGAACCTGAAAAACTAACAGCCTTGGCGATGAATAAAGTTATTCAGCTCAAGGATCTTGGCAGCACAATGATTCTAAGTATTCCAAAATCCAAATTTCCCCCAAACTGAAAGGGGAGGTGGAAAACGGATACACAAATATTTCTGACAACTTCCAATTGTGTTTGTGGTCCTAGGAGGGGCTCCTCTCCTGCAGACAGGGCTGTAAAACAAGATGTTCTCTCCCCCACCTCCTCAAGATCTTACTCCCACCTAGAGTGACTGGCTTCTCTGAAATTGGGGTGTGGTTCCTTGTCAGTGCCAAGAAGTGAGCTTCAAGCCCTTTGTTCATTAAAGCTGCTAGGATTTGTGTTGGGAAGGAGGGAAGAATCACTAGACAGAGAAGGGACCTCCCAGGTCATCTAATCCAGCCCCTCATTTTACAAGTGAGGAAATTGGGATCCAGAGGAAAAAAAGGACTTGCCCAGGGTTACAAGGAAAAGAGCAGAGCTGAGGTTTAAACTCAAGTCTCCTGACTCCAGCCTTTCACATCTTTTCTGAGGGCTTCTAACTCTGAAAAGGGTAGAAGCAGCCCTTAGATGGTGCAGCTGATAGAAGGTTGTGCCTGTATTCAGTATTACCTGAGTTCAAATCCAACCTCAGACACTTAAGAGCTGGTGATCCTGGGCAAGTCACTTAACCTCTCTGTTTCCTCATCTGTATAATGGTGACAAGGATAGCACTTTTTAGAGTTGTGAGGATCAAATGAGAGAATATTGTAAAGCATCTGTAAGCCTTTAAGCATTATATTAATGATATTATGATTATTATTATTCCATGTCACAGAAGAAAGCAGTCATAGACAGCTGCCTGATTATAGTTTATAGGTACAAATGCCATGGGCAGAGCTGGACCTTAGTTGCAGGATGACAAGATGATACATTTAGTCCTAAAAGAGACATCAGACATCACTTAGTCACTTAGGAAACTGAGGCCAAGAGAAGTTAAGTGACTTGGTCAATGTTGCATCACTTGGCTATCGTCTTTATCTCCCTAGCACTGGAACTTTGGACTTTGTCTCTGGGATGCCAGGTTCTGCTAGGTGCGCATTCACCTTTTTGGATCCCATTTTATGCACTGTCTTCCCTCACTGGAATGTAAGCTCCTTGAGGGTAGGAATTGCCCTTGTATATGAATCGTCAGTACTTAGCATAGTACGTGGCTCATAGTAAACATAGTGATCTATCTATCTATCTATCTATCTATCTATCTATCTATCTATCTATCCTTCCAGCCACAAAGTAGTTGACCTCACCACACAACCTGACAATTCCTTAGAATGGTAACATGAATATCAAATAAAAAAAAAACAACACCTAGATACCAAGGGAACATTCTCCTGAGAATGACCTGTTCCTTCCCACCTTTGGGTCGTTGCTCATGTTGTCTCCTCTACACAGAATGCCCTTATTCATAATTCATAACATATGTCGAAATCCTATCTATCCTTCAAAGCCCACATAAGTATGACCCATCTCATGAAGCCTTCCTTGATCCTCTCAGTCAGGAGGAATCCTTTCTATGGTCCCATGTCAATTTTTCTAGAGTACTCAGAACTTATCTCTTTCTGCCTTGCATCACAGTTATTTATGTACACTTCTTATCTTCCTTACTAGATTACAATTCAATTTCACAAATGTTTATTAAGTTCCTGCTACATATAAAAGCAGAGAAGCAGTTCGGCCTCATGGATAGAAAACTGGCCTCAGAGCCAAGAAGACCTATTTTCCAAGACTTGTTTCTTACATATATTAACCATGAGTCAGACCCCGCAGGTGAGCTACTTAATTCTCAGAACCTCACGTATCTAAGACTCTGATTACAGAAAAGGTATTGACCTGTATCGGTAAAGGTGAATTTCACCAACCAGGAACTCATATTCATCAGTGAAATCCCAGGTGCAGTCCCTATACCTAGTCTTATCTATAAGAGACCATGCTAAGGAATGAGGCTAGGAAGATAGGAAAAGATAAGCCTCAGATGCAGGATATTAACTCAGGTCTTCCTGATTCCGGGTCCAATGTAAACAAAAACAGAAAGGGCAAAGTTTTAGCCAAAACAACTGCTAGAAAGGACTATGAATTTGACCTTCTCTCTGTTCCTAAGTTACAGACTCCTCAAAAAGATTCAAATTCACTTACTTAACTTCTACTCAGTATTAAGTGCCAGGAATACAAAAAGGAAGAAGAAATGATAGAAAATCTTTCATGATGTATCAGAAAGATGATCCAAAAATGGCATCAACTCCAATCTGAAAGATTTTTCTATGTACTTGATGAGTGGTAGTGGGGAATGTAACATGTACAAAGGCAAGTATAATGTAAGGTGTCATGTGATGGGACAAAGGCAAGCTTTGAGAAGGGAGTTTCCTTTCAGCTGGTAGCAGGAGGGAGGACTGAAGGGAGGAGGTGGACATCTGAGTTAAGACTTAAAGGAACAGAACTATTTCAGTGGATGGAGGTAACAAAAGAGTATATTACAGGCATGAGGAAATGTCTTGTGCAAATGCACAAAGATGATGGGAAGAGATTGGAGGATGCCTAGTAGTCTAATCTGGCTAGGATTTAGAGTCTAGGAAGAGAAGGAATGAGGTGCATTCCAGTGGAAACCTAGGTAGATAGGCAAATATGACCCCTTCACACCAGGACCAGCTCTTATTCATTTTTGTACTGCTAGCACATAACACTAAGTAGAAGCTGAATTTGAATCATATTTGAGTTGAATCTCTTTGAGAAGTCTGAAACACTTAAGTGAGAAAAGGCAAAATTCACAATTCTTTCTAGCAGTTGTTTTGGCTAAAGCTTTCCCATTCATGCTTTTGCTTGACCCTGTGCTAAAAGTATTGGGGCATCCAGGTGGAACAGTGTAACAGAATATTGGACCTGGAGTCAGGAAGACCTGAATTAAAATCCTGCTGCAGACACTTACTAGCTGTGAGGCCCTGGGCAAGTCACTTGATAGAACTGCAATATATGAAATGTGAAAATATGTTTAATGTGAATGTATATGTAGAGCCTATATCAGATTGCACTCTGTCCTAGGGGAGGGTGGACAGGGAGGGGAAGAAAATTTAGGACTCAAAATCTTGTGGAAGAGAATGTTGAAAACTAAAAATAAAATTTTAAAATAATTACAATAGTAGTTATCTCATACAGGGTCCTTGTTAGGATCAACTGAGATAATATGTAAAGGTCACTTTGCAAACCTTAAAGCACAATATAAATTACAGCTATTGTTATTATCTTCCTTCCTTCTTTCCTTCCTTGTGATCAGATTTATATATACGATCCAATACACTATAAGTATTCAAAAAGATCTTGACAGTTTAGAACTTTGGACTGAATCAAATAAGGTGAAATTTTATATGGATAAATGTACAAGATGTTAGATATCAGTGCTTCCGAAAAAAATCTGGGGGTTTTAGTGGACTGCCCAACTCCATACACATCAAAGGCAAGAAAGCAAATATTATCTCAAGCTCCATAGAAACATAGAGCTTGTAGGTATAACATAGGATTGTCCCACTGTTCTCTGCCCAGGTCTAGGCTGTGCTCATTTCTGGGCACCCTAGTTCAGGAATGACATGGGTAAGCTGGAGCATGTAGAGAAGACGAAGCAAGATGGTGAAGGACCTTCAAACCATCCCCTATGAGGGGGAATCTTTTGGAGGAATTGTGGAAAGTAGCCTGGAGAAGAGAAAACTTGGGCTTAGAGAGGCAGGAAGCATGGGACTGAGATGCTAGTTATCATTGAATGTTTAAAAGGCTATCATATAAGGAGGAAGAAGGAATTGGTTTGTTCTTCTTGGCCCCAGAGGACAGAAGAGGGGAAAATGGGCAGAAGCTACAAAAAAGAAAATTCAGGCTTTGATGTAGGGAAAAACTTCCTAACAATTAGAGCTGCACAACAGTGTGTTAAGTTTTGTTTGGGGAGTTAGTGAGTTCCACATCACTAAAGGCATTTAATGATAGAGTTATTAAAGTTGGATGACTGCCCTTCAGGTGTGTTATAAAGGAGATTCTCATCCTTTTGAGAGCTGGATGAGGTGACTTCTGAGGTCCCTTTCAACCCTGAAATTCTGTAAGTTAGGGTTTCACACGTGAATAAGAGAATAAACATTTACATATAATATATATATATAAAAATAAAAGAACACATAGAGTATATATGTAAAATAAAAGGATAAATATAATATAGAGTATATATAATATATAAAAGGTAATAGTATATATAAGAATATATAGAGAGGTATATAAATATGGATCATAAGAGATTAACCTATATAGTATATATATATATATATATATATATATGGGAATAAACTATGTATAATGCATATATATGTATGAATGAACATATACATACACTATGAGTATATATGTATATATACATGTATTATATGCATGTATATGTGTATTTATGTGGAGACAGAGATAGATAGATAGACAGACAGACAGATAGTTAGTACTAACATTAACACATATCCCTATTTGGTTTTGCCATTTCCTGTCAATACAAGTAGGTTTGAATACATAGTTCAGAGAAGTCACTGGTAGTCAGTAGTAATATACATTCAGCTCATGTCTTATAGCTCCCATTCCTGTACATACTCACAGCTGAGCCAGGATGGAAAGAAGCGTGACAGCCCTATGAGTAGTATCAGCATTACCATTCCCATTTTACATAGGAGAAAATTGAGACCCAAAGACATCAGACAATTTATCCAACACACAGCAGGCTAATGGCACAGCTAGCACTCCAACCCAAGCCTACTCATTTAAAAACAAAACAAAGTCTTTTTTTTTTTGGATCAGCCAAGCCCCCATAAAATATGTGCTGTTGGAGGTATAAACAAAGATAAGCAGTAAAAATGGCTCTTTTTCCTTGAAGAACTCCAAAACTTATTAACAGCCACTGTTTAATTTAAGCTTCACTCCAGAGTTCTTTTAACTTATGGAAATTTGTCTCTTGAAAAGTTTTAGCGGTGCTAATTAAATTGTTCATTAGTCTTTTATTAGACTCCACGTCAGGTATAGATTTCTGAGACCACAGGGTGGTACCACACACACACACACACACACACACACACACACACACACACACACTGGAGAAGGAAATCTTGGGATATATTCATACAGTTAGTACAGCATCTTCTCAGGAAGAACTCTTCAGGGAAATCACAAGTGAGGAATGCTCAGCTTCTTAATTAATGGAGCCTGTAAGACAGGGCTGCCTACCGAAGCCCTCCTGAACCACACCAAAGAAGGCATGATCAGGAGTCTCTGACTGGAAATGAAAGCCATTGCTGGCCATGACTCCCATGCAGTACTGGAAATTCAAGGGAAGACCAAACCATGTGATAATAATGTCAATACCACTGCTTCATATCTGTATGGCACCTAACAGCTTATAAAATGCTTCTACTTTTATGTACATTATCTCGCCTGATTCTTACAGCAATCTTATGGGGCAGATAGAACACGGTTTATTATCTATACTTTGCAGATGAGAAAACTGAGTCTTGCAGAGGTATGGTGACTTTACCAAGGTCACAAAGGTAGTCAGTGGCATGGACAGGACACAAACTTAGAGGCAAGTAGGTGGTGCAGTGGTTAGAGACCTTCAGTGGACCTGAAGTCAAAAAGACCTGAAGTCAAATCCAGTCTCAGACACCCAAGTTATTCAACCTCTATCTGTCTCTGTTTCCTCAAATATAAAATGGGGGCGATAATGCTTGTTGTGAGGATCAAATGAGACTGATTTGTAAAGCACTCAACATAGTGCCATGCACACAATAGGTGCTTAATAATTTAAAAAACCCAACAACATCAAACACTAACTATGTCACTTTGCTATTTCATTCTTGTCACTGATCCCAAAAAAGTAAGCCACGCTCCTCCTCCCCCTGGCTTCAGATAGCAGTACTGCTCAGTAGAGTGCATAGTCCCTTCCAGTTTCTGTGCTTCAATCAATCAACAAGCCTTTATTAAGCACCTTCTAGGTGCCAGATCCCAGCCTCAGCACCAGGGGGAAGGGAACATTTATTAAGTGCCTACTATGTGCCAGGCACTTTACAAATACTATCTCATTCGATCCAGGCATGAAAAGAAAAAAGCAAAAAGAGCTCCTGACCTCAAGGAGTTTACATTCTCTAAGGGAGACATGTATACAAATATCTGACTATGAAATATATCCAAAATCAATACATGGCAATATTTTGGAGGGGAAGGCCTTTGATAAAACAAATGAACAAAACAAACCCACCTGTGGAATGGCCACAGTCTCCATCACAGCCTTCCTAGCATGAGAAGGAAAGGACCACCTACCTGAGATGCATCCTGGGGAAAAACAGCATCAAAGGCAAACATCTTGGGTGGAACCTGGTTGCCTCTCTTTTGGAAGGCATTCTGCCCTCCACAAGTCAAGGGGTCATAGAGGGTGATTTGCTTCTTCCTTGGATCCACCTTCAAAAAGGAGCTGGATTCTGAGGTGTCCCTGGCAAGGGTGGAGCAGATGCGAACCATGACCTTCACCTAAGAAGAAACACACAGAAAAGAAACTTGGATTAAGGTAGCCAGATAGTTAATGGTAGAAGAACCCCCATACGCTATAGCCCTGAGGGTTCCTGATGCCCTTGGACTTTCCAATGATAAATTATAATGAACTTCATCATGCATTAGGAATATAATCCTCAATGGGCCATGGGACAAAAAAAAGAGCATATTTATAATTACCAGGTAGCACATGTTGATGTCTCTATTACTTTCATACAGAGGTGGTGCATCACTTTCTTTGTCTTGCTATTAATATAAATTGAAAATTAATTGTACCCTGGTGGCCCAATTAAGTAGATGAAAAGGTAATCTGGGCTGCCACACTCTCAGGGCCAGTGTGGCTCCCATGAAACTTGAAGATCAATAAACCCAGCACATAAAAGTTACCTCTGTAATTTACTCCTGGCTTGCTCATATCACAACTCTTACAGATGAAATCCACAGTTATTAGTGTCATCATTAACGGGTTGTGAAATGGCCTGGTTTTAATGGTCAGCATTTGAAATGTGCTCAGAGGACCAGCAATGATAAAGAATTTGTTTGAAATATGGTATTTTAGGATCCATTAGATAAATGTGTAATGAGTGGTTACTTTCAGAACCAGGCACATCTCTGCTGGAAATGGGAGATGGAATTTGACTTTAACCCAACTTCAGTAGTTTAGCTGGAAAGGACTTTAAAGGTCAACTAGTTCAGCTTCTTCATTTTACAGATGAGAAACAAGAGATTCCAGGGGTTAAGGTTATGTGTCTAGTCAGTAACAGAACCTAGAACCAGATTGCCAAATCTCAGCCCTATTTCTGCCAGATTACAATGCTTTCCCCAAAAGCAGGAGGACCTCATAGTGTTGGCTAGGAATGACAACTGTCTCTCATAGAATGATAGAACCTAAGTCTGGAAACTGACTTTAAAAGGCCATCTAGGGGACGGAGCCAAGATGGCGGAGTAGAAACAGTGCGTCCAAGCCACTCTCCCCCCAGGCTACCTCCAAACTATGTAAAAGGGGACTCTGAACAACTTCTGGAGCCTCAGCACCCACAGAATGACACAGAGAAGCTAACCTCCTGCAGAGGACAACCCAGTAGCCCTGCAGGAAGGACCAGCGCAGCACCGGCAGTGCGCAGGGAGCCAAGCACAGGACCACCTGAGTCGCAGTTTTAGCCCCAGGGCGGCCGGGCCAGCAGCCGGCTGGAGGAACCCCAGAACACCAGCAGCTGTGGTGATTCCAGAATTATCAACATAGACATGCCTAGGACAAAGTGAGAGGTTAGTACCCTATGGACTTTGGGACCAGTATTTGGGGAATGCATCAGCTTCCTCCCCTGGGGGCTAGAAGCCACTGAGGAGACACACCATTTTGTAGTTTTCAGAGGCAGCTCCAGCTCCTGGCCTGCGAACTGTAGGGAGACCCAGAGATCAGTCTTGGGGGGTAATTGCTCTTGCTTTAACCTCCGTGGATCTGGACTGTGATCTGGGGTGGAGGTCGTGGGTGGGTTTCCAGCTTGCCAGAAACCGAAGTTGGCCCACCACACACACATTTGGGATGAAAGTTCCCGTCTGGCGCCAGGACATACTGTGGCAACAAGCCCAAAAGTCAAGTAATTAAGTGGCAATATGCCAAGGCAAAGGAAACAAATTAAACAGAAAAATGCAACCTTAGACTCCTACTTTGGGGGCAAAGAGGATCGAAGCACAGAGCGGGAAGAGGACTGTGAGGTCAGAAGTCCTGCTCCAAAAGCCCCAGGGGAAAACATGAGCGGGTTGCAGGCCATAGAGGACCTTAAGAAGGACTTTAAAAATCAAATAAGAGAAGTGGAGGAAAAACTGGAAAGAGAAATGAGAAGGATGCAGGAAAAGTATGAAATGAGGGTCAACAGCCTGACTGAGGAAAACAACTCCTTAAAAATAGACTAACTCAAATGGCAAAGGAGGCCCAAAAGGGCAATGAGGAGAAGAATGCCTTAAAAAGTCAAATTTGCCAGATGGAAAAAGAATCTCAAAAGTTCACTGAGGAAATTCATTCCTTCAGAGTTAGACTGGAGCAAATGGAAGCTAATGACTTTATGAGAAATCAAGATACTGTTAAGCAGATCCAAACAAATGAAAGATTAGAAGGCAATGTGCAATATCTCATGGAAAAACCATTGACCTGGAAAATAGATCCAGGAGAGACAATTTAAAAATTATTGGACTACCTGAAAGCCATGATCAAAGAAAGAACCTAGAAATCACCCTTCAAGAAATTCTCAAGGAAAGTTGCCCTGATGTTTTAGACCCAGAGGGCAAAATAGAGGTTGAAAGAATCCAGAGATCACCTCCTGAAGAAGATCCCAAAAAGAAAACTCCCAGGAATATTATAGCCAGGTTCCAGAATCCCCAGATCAAGGAGAAAATACTATAAGCAGCCAGGAAGAAACAATTTCAATATTGTGGAAACACAATCAGAATAGCCCAGGACCTGGCAGCTTCTACACTGAGGGATTGAAGGGCATGGAATATGATATTCCAGAGGGCAAAAGAACTGGGAATGAACCCAAGGGTCACCTACCCAGCAAAACTGAGTATTTTGTTTCAGGGAAAATATGGTCATTCAGTGGAATAGAGGACTTTCAAGCATTCTTGAGGAAAAAACCAGAATTGAATAGAAAATTTGACATCCAGACACAAGAAGCAAGAGATGCCTGAGAAGGTAATCAGGAAAAGAAATCAAAAGGAACTTATCAAAGTTGAACTATTTACATTCCTATATGGAAAAACAATAACTGTGACTGATGAAATCTTTCTCACTATGAAAATAATGGAAGAAGGGTTTATGGTCATATGAATACATATGTGAATGTGTGTATATATGTTTACAGTGATATATGGATAGAGGGCATAGGTTGAATTTGTTGGGAAGGGAGGATACTTAAGGGGTGGAATTCTGAGGTGAGAGAGGAAAGTGGCAAGAGGAGATGGGGAGAGACAGGGTAGGGTAAACTATCTCATGTAGAAGAAGCAAGTGGAAATGGTTGCAAGGGAGGGGAAGAATAGGAAGGCAAAAAGGCAAAACCACATTCTCATTGAATTTGGTTCTGGGAGAGAATGACATACATACTAAATGGGATATCTCAACCTGCAGCAGAATAGGGGGAAGGGGGATGAGAGGAGGGATGATGGATGGGAGGGCATCCTTGGGGGGGAGGGGAGGTTGGAAGTACTCACTGTAGAAGAGGGACAGGATCAAGTAGGGAATGGACCAGGTGGGGGGTGGGATGAGTGGGTGGGAATTATAAGCAGCCTTGTACAATATATCTACTATGGTAATGTTTTGCATAGCTAGACATGTACAACACATACTGAATTACGTATCTTCCCAGAGGGAATGGGTGACAACAGAGGAAGGAAATGGATCTGAAATTCGAGGTCTTAACATTAAATGTTTCAAATATATATAAATACTATTATTAATACTCTTTTGCTTATAATTGGGAGATAAGAGGTACAGGCATTGGGACACAAAGATTCACCTTCCTCTAATGGAAAAGTCGAAGGGGGTATGGGAGAAGATATGGGAGAGAGCAGACTGGAGGAACTGATATCTTGTGGGACTGCTATTCTGGGAGGGTGGGTAGGGGAAAAACAGGGGGGGGAAATAATTTTAACTCAAAATCTGGCGGAAATGAATGCTGTAAAACAGAAGTTAATAAAGCATTTAAAAAAAAAGGCCATCTAGTTTGACCCCTAACTTATCAGGTCTCCCTTCTTCAATGTCCCTTAAAATTGGTTATCTATCCTGAAAGACCTCCAATGATGGAGAAGCCACTGCCTTCTCAGGCAGCCCACCCTGCTTTCAGATAGTTCTAATTGTTAGTGAGTTTTTCCATATAGGCAACTAAAATTTGCCTCTGGGTTCCCTCTCTTCACTGAATGCTGGCTAGCTAAAAGAAACTGACAATAGGCTAGTAAACACACAGATTTAATACTTAAAAAGTCATCTACAAATGGCTTCCAGGGCTCTCAACCATCACATTTATCCTAATGGAAAGCAAGATAGAGACAAAGACAGATAGAGTTTGGGTCCTATCTAGGCTATTATCTTGCTGTGCTAACATAACTCCCATCTCAAAAGAGTTGTAGAGGGGGGCACTGGAAAGAATGCTAGAGGCCTTGGCTTCGGGGCCAAATTAAAATTACCTTTCCAGTGACTGCCAGCACATTTGCTAAAGCCTTCCATTCCCCTCCCTTTGGTTACAGAAAGATTTGTGTTGGTAGGGTTTATGAAGAAGGAATGAAGGAAGGAAGGAAGGAAGGAAGGAAGGAAGGAAGGAAGGAAGGAAGGAAGGAAGGAAGGAAGGAAGGAAGGAAGGAAAGGAGGGAGGGAGGGAGGAAGAAAAATGAAGAGACAGGAAAAGGAAAAGAGAGAGAGGAGAAAGGAAGAAGAGAAACAAACAAATAAGGTTTGCCTTCTGTCCTTATTTTTTGTTTCAATGTTCTTTTTATGCTCTAATTAAATGAAACAAAAAGACTCATTTTGCATAGCAGTATTTCCTGCCACCCTATTTCTGGAATGGAAAGGACCAAATGACAATTCTCTCTAATTTAGTGTTTTTGGTGGGAACAGATAAAGAACGGAGGTAATAGTCAAAAGAGAGAGAAGGGAATTATGATGGCAATCCCTCATTGGAAAAATAAAAGATCTTCAAAAGCAGAACAAATTCAAAGGCAATGTTGTTTTCCCGCTGCTTCTATGTTCTCTCTAAAGTAGAAGTTAATTTTGTTCATATCATGGACTCCACTAACAATTTGATGAAGCCTTTGAGCAGGGGTCCCTGCTTAGAATAAATTTTTTTAAAAACTTCATAATAGCGGCAGCTAGGTGGCGCAGTGAATAGAGCACCAGCCCTGGAGTCAGGAGGACCTGAGTTCAAATCCAGCCTCAGACACTTAACACTTACTAGCCATGTGAACTTGGGCAAGTCACTTGACCCTAACTGCCCTCCAAAAATAAAAGGCAAAAAAATGTTGAAAATTGTTTTAACATGTAATTGGGGGAAAATAAAATTAAAAAAAAAAAAAAGAACCTCAGCCCTAAAGAGCTCTGCCAATAGGTATAGATGCCAGGACCTAAAGAATGAGTTGTTAGCTCTAAAGTTCAATGTTATTCATATTTTCCCTCTCTTTCCCCTCTCTTTTTTCTACCCTATCCCCATAAACAGGCATAATCTACATGACATTACTAAAAGAGCAAATACAGTTGAACTGGATATCACCCTTTCCTAGAAACCTGAGTTTAGAACATAGCAAAAAGAGGAGATAGACCCAGCCGGATGAAAGATTCTTGATTCTAGAAATGATATAATTGTTCATGGCAAAGAAGCTCCCTTATCCTCTCCAGCTACAATGAAACCTTAACATTAACCTTAAAGTGACTTTGCCTCTATCCATTCAATGTACTAATGTCCTGAAAGAGTGGAAAAGACTTCCATTCAGTCTGGGGAGAGTTCAGATACCAAGAGACCCTGACTCAATAAATACTATAAAAATTATCGCTCAGAAGAAAAGACTCTTTCCTAAGGACAAACCCCTTAATCTTTTCAAGCAGACCATTTTGAATCCAACTTCTCAATGCAGGTACTGAGAACACTGGAGTTGGAGAGAGAGAGAGAGAGAGAGAGAGAGAGAGAGAGAGAGAGAGAGAAAGAGAGAGAGAGAGAACCATGAGAACCATTTTCCCCTTGAGAAAGAAGAAATTGGGAGACAGAGAAAGAAGTTGGTAATGAATGGTGCTGAAAATCCCAGAAGGCATCATGAGGATGACCTTTACTTCTGGGTCCTAGCATCCAAGGCAAACACAAACCATGGGATTAATGCTTGGGTGAAGCCACCCTGCTGGGTCTTATAGCTACTGCTGCCAGGAGCAAGGTGAAATGGATTGTGCTGAACAGTCCTTTAAACAGTTGGCTTTTGTCTATTAAACTATACCCTAGATGTGTTGTTTCTGTGCCCTAAGAATAGTACTTTAACTATTCAAGTCCAAATTGAGATCATATATGTCTCCCATATATAACATTCCATCTCCCCCCAAATTTGTGCTTGTGCACAGTTGGTCCCCTACGTCTAGAATGCCTCCATCATCCCCACCACTTAGAACCCTCATTTTCCTTCTAACTAGAACTCAGGAGCTGCCTATTACCCATGACCTTGTGTTCATCCTCTCCACGGTTCAGCCTTCTCACTCTACCTCACCCATAACACCTAGTCCAATTACTGGCACATTATGTAGACTCTCCTTTCTCTCTCTCTCTCTCTCTCTCTCTCTCTCTCTCTCTTGCTCTCTCTCTCTCTCTCCCCTCTCTCTCTTTATCCAGTTGTTCACCCTTTGTCCTTCTTGAGATGACCTTGTATAATTTTTATAGGTTGTGAATTTATTTACCTACATCAGAGTTGTGTCCTGCCCCCCCCCAGAATGTAAATTTCTTGAGAACAGGGGCTCTCATTTTTTTTCTTTGTATGCCTATACTTTAGGCACTTTTAATAAAAGTCTGTTGATTTAGATTGAATTGAACTAAATCTTTCTACTGCCACTCTCACTGTCAGGTTTCTATGGCATGACTAGAGGAATAGGCCTTCCTATTAATGGAACTTGGGCCATAGGAATGTGGGCTAGGATAGGGACACTACAGTAGAATGGTTAGGGAGCTGCTACTCCACAGGTTGAGACATAGAGCTGAATGAGACTTCAGAGGACATGTAGGCCAACCCCCTCATTTTATAGATGAGAAAATCAACCTAGAAAGGTTAAGTGACTAGCTCAAAAGTCACAAAGATAAACCTCAGAGGTGGAATTGGATCTTTGGTCTTCTGACCCTAGTACTCATGCTATTGTACCACAATGCCTGAACTTGACAAGGGTCCTGTTAGTAAAATACTGTCCAACACACTTAGTCAGTTCCTAGCACAATGAATCAAGATTCTGTTTACCTTCCATTCTGGGGATTTTTCTTCTTGTCTCAGAGTATCTACAGTCCTATTATCAAAAGCCTATTAGTTTCTCCAGGTTTACCCTGGCAACAGAAGCTTGTACACTGGTGGCCGCCTTCAGTGTGTAGTCTCTGAGCCTAGAGGCTCATGTAAGCAGATTCTCCAGCCCTGATTATGAAGGCTGGAAATGGAGATGCTGCTGCAACCCCAGGCAGAACTGATGGGAGCACATGGCCCAACGCACTGTGATTTTCACAATTTCACATGTAATTTCTGGGTAACTAGAGGTGCTGAATTTAAAGTCTGGGCTGAGCTGTGCAGAGGCACAATAGGAAGGAGGCAGGAAGGAGTCTGAATTAGTGATTCACTCAGTTCACAGCCAAGCTCCTGCATTTTAATGAAGTACCTAGGTCGACAGTTGCTGGTCTGGCTAGGGAAGATACACAGCTCCTTTAAAACCAACTGAACCCCAGGCTGGGAAAAATGTCATACTTCGTTCTTTTCTTTGCAACTCATTTAAATAAATGGAGATTTTTTTTCTTCCTCTTTAAGGAAAGGAAATTGAGTTTTTCTGCCTCACTTCCTTTCTGCCATTATGCCTTTAGTCCAACACTCCACTTCCTGACTAATCCCCTGTAATTAAAGGGCTTAGTAGATACCACTTGTGATCAAGAAGGCCACTTGCACCTTCTGCCAGAAGTTCGTACTTAAGTGACAATAACTGCTCAGGTTCTTGGCAGTATCTCTTTTAACCCTTCTTTTCACAGCTCCTGGAAGAGGAGATGACAAAAAAGGACCGATCTAAGATGTCCATGAAACATATTTAAAGTTTAGGAGCATCAGAGTCAGGAAGAGGGCCCTAACTGATACTTCCTTGTATCTTTGACTTGGAGATACCCAATAGGACTGGAAGATGGGAGGGCAGTGCGAAAAAGCTACATCCCCATCAAAGATAGTGGAAGAGAAATAAGTGCCTCGAGGCCCTGTTCCAAGAGGAAACAGATGGGCATCTCCTCCACCTAGACCTCTGTTGGTGAGATCCCGCTCTGGGCCTTCTTTATCTAATTATTCAGTGGACAAGGCCAGACAGCTGTTGCTTTGGGCAGTGTGGATCTCTTTCTCCTCGGCTCATTCATCATCCCTGGCACCGCCTTCTGGACTGCATTACAGCACTGAGAGAGGAAAGTATCCTGGTACACCCACAGCACAAAAGGCAATGGTCACGCCATGGAAGCTGTATTAGCACTCTATCAAAGTAACAGCAGCTCCAGAGTGCAGGGACAGCCTTATTGTAGGTTAATGAAGGGTGGTAACCTCTTACTGTTACTGCTGTAAATAAGGGGAGGGTGGGGGTGGGGGTGGTAGAGAGATGTCTGTCCCTACTAAGGCATGAGCCACCATGCCCTCATGTAAACCTGAATTTGTTTTCTCCTAATTCCACCCAGCAGGTACTATTCTGAAGGAACTCTAAGCAGTTCAGAAGGGTTTCTGGTCAATTTGATCTCGGAAAAATGGCAAGCCTCAGGCGGGAAGATTGGGTTCAAATCCTGCTTTTGACAAGATACTAACTTTGTGGTCATGGGTTAATCACTTCATCTCACAGGGCTTCAGGCAACTCTCTACGACTATAAGTTATTGAAGAATTGAACAACATCAGGGAACTTCAAACCCAAAGGGAATATTCCACACAGATGAAATGATCAATCTTGACCACCTAGGAGAAAGTTTTGGATGATGCCAAAATGAATGAGTAGCAGAAACAGATATACTATGTCCATACCATGCAGTCATGAATCCATGCCATATTCTTGTTAAACATTATTAGGGTACCCACTCTATGCTCTGTCCAGAATGTATTTAGGGTTCATTTTCATGTCTAGCCCAATGCTGTGAATATCATAAATATTCAAGAGAAATCTGCTGCTGCTATTAATGTCTTGCCCTCCAGAATTTTACAGACTAAGGATCCCAAACTGAGTTGCATCAAATCCTTCTGAGAACCTTCTGTTAATTCCTTCTTATTTATTTAGTTAGCTCAATGGAATTTAGATTTCAGGAAATTTCTTGGAAATTTCCCAGCAAGATCAATTCAACTTATTATTAAATATTATTATTATATATAAGCTTGAGAATACTGACAGTAAGAATCACAAAGTATTATATGATCAACTCTAAGTCTTCCATATCTACGTCTGCTTCTCCTCTATCTACCATACCTACCCATTTCTGGGTAAATGCTTTCTCTCTTCTTCAAGGTGAATAGAAAACTAAAGGATATAGACTGCTCAAAACATCAACAGAAAGAACATAGGAGAAAGTTGAAATGAGGAATATAGAAGAGGGTGTCTCCACAGCTAAAGTAAGTCTAACTCTACAAAAGTGGATTCTATCTCACTCTCATATCCAGATTTGGATTCATCCCCCTCATTCCAACAACATATAGCTTCATCAAATCCTTCCATGATGGTTCTTCTTTTTGCTTTTTCTATAGAGAGGATTCTAAGAGATCACAGATTCAAAGACAGCCAGATCTGGAAGTGATTTCAAAAGTATTCTAGTTTAACACCCTCATTGTAGGTAGTTTAAATGGCTTGTCCATAAGTAGTAGACACCAGGACAGGAGTTTGAATCCCAGGTTTTCTAACTCCAGAGCTGGGGCTCTTTCCATTGTACCATGTTTCTTCCATGTTACCTTAAAAGAGATATATTTTCTCCTGAGGATTAATATTATTCTAGGTCTTGAATGCCATGGTACCGATCCTTTAAGACCTAATGTTATGGGGATTCTTCAGAGCAAAATGACACTTGCAAAAACATCCATTAGCTCATTATCAACCTGATTGACTTTCTTAGGTCCAGTGTGAAGAGGAAGAGGGAAGGAGGGAGGGAGGGAGAGAGAGGGAGAGAGAGAGAGAGAGAGAGAGAGAGAGAGAGAGAGAGAGAGAGAGAGAGAGAGAATCTATTTAATTTCTTGATTTAAACATTTAAAAAAGAAAAACTTGACTTCAATTCAAACTTGGATATTGGCAAAAAATCAGAAGGATTTTCTTAGAAGGGGATCTAAAATATGGTGTCTCACTGCAGCTGGTTTTAAGAAAAGTTATCCAAAGAATTCATATTCCTAATTTCTGTAATAGATGGAAATTAGTCTTCTTTCACTGACTTAAACACTTGAGGAGAAATCTTTCCAGGGAAAATTCTCCAAAGTTAACATCTCTTCAAAGAACACATCCTTTCCTCCAAAGAAAGTTAAATTCAATTCACATGGACTATTAAGTTCCCTGAGAAGAAAGCAATCTATGGAAGATTTGCTCTGTGAAACCCAAAACTACATGGGATCATGAACGTTTTCCCCTTTTTGCCTAATTAAGTGACATGATGAATGGGCTGTAGCTTGTCTGTATATGGTACACTTGTAACTTCAAAGAAATCTACCAATCTAGGCTAACCAAGAGAAGGAGGAAAAGCAGCCAAGTTAAAGAAACACATGGTATTTCTACCCTATATTCTTAGTGTCTCCAGTTGAACAAGAATAGATGTTTAACAACAAAGTTTGAAGTTCATTTGTCCTACTGCGGTAGCACATCTAACCTCTAAATTCAGGGAGGCAGTGTGAATTTTTATACATTGCAAATGTAAAGGATAAATTACTTCAAGGCCATGTAAAAACAGAAGTGAAGTAAAGTAAGACATCATGTAGTCCTTTCATCAGTGGCAAAGAGGAGGTTGCAGGAGCTACTATGCCTTGGACCATGTGGCTTCCTTCTTCCATCTCTGTTCTTTCCTTCAACCATCCCTGCTTTAATATCTTATGAAGGATAAACAAAAGAAAATGGTTTAACTCTTTTTTGTGTTTTAGAAAGTGAACTGAGCTCAAGTATTTTACAGCACAAGGAAGAATTAAAAATTTAAAACTTCCGCTGCCTATTTTCATACAAGTAAGTTGAAGTGACAACATCAAAAGGAAAGATTCTTAGCCTTTTTTGTGTCATGGTTCATGTACCCCTTCTCACAGTGTTTTAATAGAAGGAAATAATTGAAGAAAACACTACATTTCAGTGAAAATAAAGATGCATTTTCCCCCATCCAAGTTCATGCCTCTCCTTCCTACTCCATCTCTCCACAGACCCTTTGAGGGCCTGCCAATCTCAAGTCAAATCAACAAGCACTTATTCATGTGCTTCTGTACCAGATACTGCAACAGGCACCAGAGATGCAACAAATTGCAAAAACTACAACAACAAAAGCAGCAATAACAACAGTTCCTGCTCTAATGGGGGAGACAACACACAAATGTGTAAACAAGAAATAGACAGGATAAATAGGAGATATTATTGGAGAGTTGAGGCTAGGAACCTCTGCTCCAGAGGAACGGTGCCAAATTTTCATGGGGCACAAGAGAGGTTTCCAAAGTCAATGATCAGATCTTGTCAAATCTTGATGCTGATGCCCCATGGCTATTACTCAGACTCTGTGCCCAGACTTTGGGTCCACACAATGTTGTCCAGATCCTCTTAGATTTGGATCTAGAAATCCTCTTAGTTGGGGTGCTTTAGGAAACTGAGTCATTAACATGTTCATGCTGTAAGTGTGTCACTCAGCAAATTGTTGTTGTGGGGCAGTAAATAGTCATTGTTTAAGAAAATCCAGTAATATCACCACCAGGAAGTTACGGGGAGAGCTAGGCAGGTCTTAACAATTGCATTTTCATGCCTTGGGACATGTAACTCACCTCCTTGTTTTTCCCGTCTCCATTCTTTCCCCCCACCTACCCCTTGTCTTGACATCTTACTAAAAGTAAACAAAATGAGCCTGACAATGATCTACCATTTAAAGAAGTACAGAATTTTGGATCTGGAAAGAACCTTGGACACCAAATATTATAATTCAGACTTCAGAGTATGTTGTTAAAGACAGAAACACAAAATTGGGCTGAATCAAGTGGCTGCAAGGAAAGGACATTTGACTTAGAGTCAAGAATAGGGAGGTACAGCTATGTGGTGCAACACACAGAGCATGAGCCCTGGAGTCAGGAGTTTAAATCTGGCCTCAGACAGTACTAGCTGTATGACCCTAGGCAAGTCACTTAACCCTGATTTGCTTCCCCACCCACGCAAAGAAGAAGAATAGGGAATGGACCCCTGATTTCATTCATATAAGGAACTTCCCGGAGAGGAAAGTCACTCTACCACTTCAGGTTGTCAATTATCTTTGCAACTTGTAAGCTTAGAGTTATAAGCAAGTTGTTCAAGTAACACAGCTTGTAAATGTCAGAGGCAGGATGTCAACCAAGCCCTTTCTGACTTGGAAGGCAACTCCCTATCTGCTCCACTATCTCATCTATGGCCTCTTTTGGAGACAGAAATACTGAAGTTCAAATACCAGCTATGACCTTGGTCAGTATACTCTATCTGTTGGTCTTGGTTTCTTCATCTGTGAAAGGCAAAAGGGAGCAATAATAATTATTATAATACTAACAACACTAGAATTTAATTTTTTCCCTTCCTTTTCATACCTATTGGCTATCACAGTGCCAGGTAAAGAAGACACACTCAATAATAAGTGCATACCATTTGATTAAAATGCCCACCTCACACGGCTCTCATGAGCACAGAGCCTCATAAGTCTGAGAGTGCTAAAGAAATGTGAGTGGGGCTTGCAATTAATAGTTTCTGGGCATAAAAATAGGCAGCAACATTCATGTATGAAATAGGTGTAGACTATATACTGAGGTTCTAATGCATCTCTGGAGCTCAAAATGTAGAACCATGAGGATTTGAGGCTTCTGTTGCTAGGCAGAATGGGCATCGGGAGTCCAGGCTAGCCCTGGCAGGCTAGGCATAATCCTCGACATCATCTGCACTAGGCTTTCCTAACACTTCACTTTCCTGCTTCTCTACCTACCTCTCCTCTGTCTCCTTCCCAGTCTCCTTGTCTTCTTCCTACCTGGCCAATGCAGATATTCTTCCTCAAGGTTCTGTCTGCACTCCGTTCACTTTTCTCTACAATTTTTCTCTTGGTGATCTCACCCACTCCCACAACTTCAATGAATACCTCTTTGAGGATGATTCCCAGATCTATTTCCAGTTCCAAATTCCTAGGTACCTTCTGGACATCTCTACCTGGATATCTCATGAGGACTTTCAATTCAACAACTTTGAGATCAACCTCTCTCATGACTCTCCATCCAAACTACTCCTCTCACTCAACAATTTCTGCTAATAGTACTGAAAATTTCGAGGTCCCCCAGGTCTAGACTTTAGAAACATCTTTGTCTCTGTCTTTTTGCCCTCCTCATCCAAACATTCAGGTGATTCTATTGGCATTTATCTCTGTCCTAGTCCACACCTGCTCCAGGCTCCACCTCCAACCCAGAGCTCAATCTCCCACCTACAGGGCACTACCCAGGCTTCTGCTTAGTGAGTATTCACCTTATTTTGCCCGGAGCCACCATGCCACCTCTATGCCAGCATCCGTTCCCTACTACCCATGCCAACCTCTGCTTTCTAAGTCAGTCTCTGAGAAGATTAATCAACCCTACCATATTTAGAAAGGACTCTTCCTCTTGTCCCTGTTCAAAACACTTCTCCCTAAAAAGCTGAACAATTGTGGTATATGATTGCGATGGAATACTACTGTGCTATAAGAAATATTGAGCTTGAAGAGTAAAATGAGCAGAATCAAGAGAATATTATATAGAGAAATGATATTATTTTAAGAACAACTTTGAATGAATAAATCATTTTGAATATTATAAATACATACACATATATATACATATATATACATAAATACTCAAATTAAGTACAAAGGACTTGTGATGGAAGACACAATCTGCATCCAGAGAAAGAACTGATAAACAGAAGTATCTATAGAATGATTCCACATATGTATACACGTACGCCACCAAAACATGCCTAATGGTAGCTATGTCTAAGGCCAGGGATTGGGGATGGGGGGAAGGGCAGGGAAGGAAGGGAGAGGAAAGGAAAAAAGGAAAAAAGTTAAATGATAACTTAATCATATATCTTAAAGGAATAACAATAACAATTGTACATAATAGATCTTCAGTTTCATGTACAATTATCTTTTTTTCTATTCTCCTATATAATAGAAATGATTGTTTTCCTTCTTAAGTTCAAAATAAAATAAAATTAAAAAAAAATCTCTCCTGTGTGTGTTGTTTTCCTCTATTAGAATGTAAGTTCCTTGAGGTCAGGAATTATTTTGTACGCTTGTATTTGTATGCCCAGTGTTTTGCATGGTGCCTGGCATATAGTAAAGGCTTAATTAATGCTCAATCATTCATAAAAGCATGTATTTGTTCATTCAAGATCTTTTGCATTCAACCTTTCCTTTCTATTCCAAATTCCATTTTGGTCCTTGATTATCACTCACCTAGACTGGTCCTAATGAGTCTTCCCACCTCCAGTCTAAATGATGCTGTCAAATAAGTCTTCCTAAAGAATAGTTGTGTAATCAGATCACTTCCCTACTCAAAAATAATAATAATAATAATAATAATCAGTGATTCCCACTACTTAGTAAAGCCTCCCATAATCTCTCAGAATTGTTTTCTCTTGTCTTTGAACTCTTACCTCACTCTTGTTTGTATCTTTCATTTGAGCATGGCATAATGGTTAGACTCTTGGACCTTGAGACAAAAGCCCAAAGGTAGGATTTGATACTTACTAGCTATGTTACCATGGGCCAGTCCCTTAACTTCTATGAGTCTCAATTTCTTATCTGTAAAGTGGGGATAATACCTGAGGTACCTATATCACAGGATTTTTGTAAAGCTCGAATGGAATATGTATTTAAAGTGCTTTTCAAGCTTTAAAATACTATCAAAATTTAAGTTATCTTAACTTTGTATTACATTTGTCCATACATGTACACAGTATACATTATCAAATGAGATATTTGTAAAGTGCTAGTACAATAGAGTGCAAAAGGTAAATAGTAGGCACTTAATAAATGTTTGTTCCCTCCTATTGGCCTCCCCAAGAAGATCATAAGTTCCTTGGGACCAGAGACAGTAATTTCCTCAACCCCTTTATCCCCCAAAGTACCTAGCATATTATAGGCTTTTTATAAACATTTGATGGGTGAATGTGACCAGAACATTTTCCTTATTCGTCTCACTGGGAGACTTTGGCTCCTCAGAGATGCCAAGGAATGAGCTCATCTTGTAAATAATGAGCCGCAATGACATCAGGCAGGGAATTATAAAATGCCTAGGCTGGGAAAAGTGACAAGTAGCAACACAATAAAAATAAGTGAGAGAACACATGTGTGGGGACCAGGAAATGGAGCCCAATAATGATATTCGCTCAATAAAGAAGTGCTTTGGGGAGTGGAGAGGGAGAGAAACAACCCCAGGGCCCCAGATCACAAGACATCTGTCACAGGGGGGAGCCAGGTGCTGGAGAGAGTCATTGCAGGGAGACAGCAGAAAGTCAAAGAGAGGGTATTTCCAGAGGAGGCATCGCCTGTAACATGGGCAATACATAAGCCACTTGACCTCCCAGCACTAAATGAGAAGCTCTGAGACATGAGTGCCCAGGTTTAGGGAAAATTGAAATGTTTTCTGCAGGGAATGAAACACAAAGTCAATGAGGTCTCTTCAAATGAGGCCCCATTCTTTTCTTTCTTTCTTTCTTTTCTTCCTTCCTTCCTTCCTTCCTTCCTTCCTTCCTTCCTTCCTTCCTTCCTTCCTTTCTTTCATGATTTTGTATTACATCTTTCATTTTTCATCATCTATATTTTCCAATATATCCCTCTTTCCTCTTTCTTCCAAGGAACCATCCCTTAAAGCAAAGAACAATAAAGAGGCAAAATGGCTGCATAATTAAGCAACATTTGAAAAAGTCCGACATTATATGCATTGTTCCATACCCACATCCCCACTAAGACAAAGAAGGGGAAGAGAGGGTAGAGGAGGAGTCTTCTCATGTAAAAGAGGCCCCACTTAAACATCGCATCTCATTAGGAAGTTTGGTTTATGATTCTCAAGAAATTTACAGACATTCAGAGTATGTGGTGATCTATACAAGAGAGCCTGCAACCCTCCTAGGGGCCTCTTTTCCATGTTTAATAGCTCTCATCGGCTGAATGTCTCCCTTCTTTTTAACCTAAATCCATTGTACTCTAATTTGGTTTCTTTGCTTAGCCTCTTCAATGCATGCATTGGTGAGGATCTCCCACAGAATAATAATAGATCCCATTTCTATAGCATTTTAAGGTTTACAAACCCCATATGAGGCCTGTGAGGGCAGTACCACAAGTATTATTAACCCTCTTTTTCATATGAAAAAACCAAGGCTCATCTTAAGCTCAAGCTAACAAGTCTCAGTCCCTGGTATCCTGGGTATCCAAGTACAAACCCAGCATCCTTTTCATTATACCATGATATTTCTCTATATAACAACCAGGAACCTTCATGTATATAGTACAGAAAGTCTTATAGACATCTCCCTAATTGCTGCAGCAACTCAGCAAGACAGATAAGAAAGAAACTTTTATTTTCACTTCTTAGCAGGAAAACTAAGACACCAATTATCTGCTCACCTAAGGTCACACAACAAATGCTGACCAACAATGAGGGCCTAGGTTTTCTAATTTTCAAGGGAGCGTTTTTCCAATGACTGTGAGACCTCAGTTTCCTCATCGATAAAATGAGCTAGAGAAAAAAATGACAAACCACTCTAGCATCTACCCCAAGAAAACCACAAATGGGATCAGAAGGGTAGGACAGTGTGGACAACCCATGAACAACAACAAATAGGACCTGAATTAATCCAATCCAATACAACTTAATCCAAGTAGCAAGTTTTAAACTTCCTTGGTTGGTCAAGCTCTGTCCTAGGTGTTATGGCTACAAAGACAGAAATGTAACAGTCACTGCCCTCAAGTAGTTTATATTCTCCAGTGAGGGTGGGTGTGGATTGCTTGGTTTTCAGTGGTGGATGAAGCAAAGATTCATGGGACCATAAGGTTCTGGGCCACAGGCGCTTTTATCAGGATAGCTGCTGTTTGTGTTAGTATGAGTGTAAATGTGTATTTTAACTAGTAGGATTTGTATGATTAGAAGTGGAAATAGCCAATCCAAAGGCAAAATGGTAAGGAAGGGAGCTGCTAGCAGATTTTTTAAGTGAGGATTCCTGCAGATGCACTCAATTTTTATTTCAGCACTTATTGTCAATAAAGTGCCAATTTATGGCTACAACTCACTCATGTGCTCTGACTGGACAGTTGCCTTCCTTAAAGAGGGGAATGCTAAGAAAATGCTACATCTGCAAGTACAGATTCTGTCTATTACCAGTGAGATGCTTCAGGGATAGAATGGCAACAGAATTTGGATGGAGTAAATTTTAAGGGGCTCATTTAACTACTGGACAGTTAAAACCAATGGCCCAGGATGCCCTAAAAGCCTCAGGGTTCACACACATAGGGTCCTAACTCAGGTGCTGATCCCAAAAGGGCAATTTCCTCTCGTGGCTTATTATATTCAACAAAGAATTTACTCTGGAACAATTTCTAAATATAGTTTAGGGAGAACTTTATTTTCCCATGGATGGTGGTAAAGGGTGGTGGTGGGGGGGGGTGTCTCTAGATCCCCTACAAGCATTCAAGGTAACAATCCAATTAAGTAATATGGGTCTGATTTTATTTTATCCTACAGAAAATGCAGGAGGCTTAAGACTCATTTTGTTGTTGTTGTGCATTTGTGTCTAACTCTTTGTGATCCCACTTGGGGTTTTCTTGGCAAAGATACTGGAGTGATTTGCCATTTCCTTCTCCAGCTCATTTTGCAGATGAGGAAACTGAGACAAGCAGGGTTAAGTGACTTTCCCAAGGTCACAGAACTAGTAAGTGTCTGGGGCTGGTTTTGAACCCAGGAAGAATCTTCCTGACTTCAGGTCTAGCACTCTATCCACTGGGGACACCTAACTTTTCTCGACTCATAGGAGTCTATAAAGAGATAACAACAATAAAAATCCATAAAGCTCTCAAAGAGCTCAAAAACTCTTCCCAAAAGCAATCATTTGGGAGGACTGGTGAACAGGAAATGCTTCTTCCCAGTGAAACTGTTGTTACTCACTGTAGTAATATGAGATAATAAGGTCTCTAGGTCACAGGTCCTTTCACCAGGCATGGGGGCCACTTTTTTTCTCCAAGACGTACTCTGCTTAGAAATCCCTTTTTGTCTTTAGAAGCCCAAGTCTCCAAAACCTGAAACTAAGGAACTTTCAAACTAGGCATTATTCATGAGGGAATCCCCCACAGTGATGCTATGCTGCTTCCAAGGAGATTGAAATCCTAGGAGGCTAGGGTTCATATACTGGGTTAGAATTCAGGGGTGGGAAACCTGTGACCTCCAGGTCACAGGCCCTTAAGTGAGGTCCTTTGACTGAGTCTAAACATTCTGTCATAGGGCTGCAGTTGAGGACCTAGAGGGCCACAAGTGGCCTCAAGGCTGCAGGTCCCCCACCCCTGACATGAATCTATTCACTTGGCCTCTGATAGAGAAAGTTCAGGAAGCTCTGAGTAATCGATTACATGTGACTCTTGTGTGTGTGTTCCAAGGCAAGTTCCTCTCTCCCTTAGTACCAACAACTTACCCTACCTTCCACCTAAATACACGTCTACTCCAGTAGATCTCAGTTTGACCTATAATAATGTAAAGATGAAAAGGAGTTCAAAAAAGCCTGAGTTGGTCTTTTATCTCACTTGTTCAGCCCCTCAAAAAGGGGAGCCTTGTCTAACAAATCTTCATCCTCTTGAGTTCTAACCAGCCAACAATCTTGGAGGCAGCCTCAGTCACTTAAAACCAATGAAGCTGTTGGTGTCTTTTAAACCAGGCACTAATGAATACATTCACATGCCTCATGGGGAGGTGGGCCTCCCTGGCCCCACAACAAAGGATCATCATGTCCTGTAAATCCATCAAGTTGAATATACTTCCCATGTCCTGACAGAGAAGTGAAGAATGAGACACATATATTTGGACATGGTCAGTGATGGAATTTGTTTTATTTGACTATGCATATCTGTTACAAGGTTCTTGTTTTTCTTTTATCAATGTAGAAGGAAGAAAAATAAATGCTTATTAATTGAAAAAATTATAAATAATAATAGTTATTATTTTCATAGTGCTTTTAAGATTTGCAAAGTGCCTGTGTTTACAAATATTATCTCATTTTGTTCTCACAGCAACCCTGGGAGGTAGGTACCATTACTAGCCTCATTTCACAGATGAGGAAACTGAGACAGGTAGAGATTTTTAAATGACTTGTCCAGAGTGATTCAGTGAGTTCCCATGGGCAAATTTAACCAGACTCCATGTTCACTGTTCTATCCAGTGTACTATCTAGCTATCTCGCCATATAAAAAAAGGAACATGGAGTCTTGAAGTCCTAAAAGGGAAGAGTAAGCAGACAACCAAAAATTAAAAAGAACTTGGTGGGAGGCAGGGGGGGGAAGGGGATAAGACTCACTGAGGAGTAAAATGTAATTGTGCAAAAGGTGCTGGGAACCAGAATTTAAATATGTCTGTCTTACTTAATGTAGGATGTTGGGGCTTCTTACCAAACCGGAATACTCTTGGTAGTTTAAAATATTCTTATCTACTATGCTCAGCTAATTCCCCCACCCTGGTATTTTCATTTTAATAGAGGGATGCAATTAAAGAGAAAGATTAAAAGTGGAATTTTGCCAACTTTTTTAGCCTGATGGTACTGTATGAAACTGTCCTTATTAACTGGGACTTATACATTCATTTATCAAAGGTCATTGATAAAGTTACCCAGTGACAAAGTTAATTACAATCATATTCTAGAGCTAATACTTCTCCCATCCTTCAGTAATTCCTCACATTCTTTAAAAGTGCTTCTCAGACTAGTCAACCCTTTTGGAGAATAATTTGGAACTATGACCAAAGCGTTATGAAAATGTGCATACCCTTAGACCTATCAATACCACTACTGGGTCTATATCCCAAAGAGATTTAAAAAAAGAAAAAGACACATATGTACAAAAATACTTATAGCAGCTCTTTTTATGGTAAGCAAAGAATTGGAAATTGAGGGGATGCTTGTCAATCGGGGAATGGCTGAACAAGTTGTAGCATATGATTGTGATAGAGTACTATTATACTTTGGAATGATGAAGGGATGGTTTCAGGGGGAAAAATGGTAAGGCCTATATGAACTGATGCAAAATGAAGTGAGAAGAACCAGGAGATCATTTTACACAGTGACAGCAATGTTGTAATGATGATCAACTCTGAAAGTCTTGGCTACTCTGATCAATACAATGATCCAAGACAAATCCAAGGTACTCAAGATGAATAAATGCTATCCATCTCCGGAGAGAGAACTGATGAACTCTGAATGCAAACTGAAATAACTCACTTTTTTTGCTTGTTTTTTTTGCCAACATGACTAATATGGAAATATGTTTTCCATGATTTCACATGTATAACTGATATTGTTTTGCTTACTTTCTCCATCAGTGGAAGAGGGATAGGAGGGAAGGAGATAATTTGGAATTCAATTTAAAAAAAACAAAAGAATGCTAAAACTAGATAAATAATGACTTTTTTGAAAAGAGGACAAAGTGCTACTCAAAAACTGGCAAAGTTGACAAGAGTTAGGAATCATTAGTGTTTTTAGTAGAAATTTAGACATACCAACATACTGTTGGTGAAGCTCTGAACTAGTCCAACTAGAAAAGCATTGAGATTAGGGATTAGGTTAAGAAAGTAACCAGGGCAGCTAGTTGGCATGGTGGATAGAAGTGGTGATGTCATTGTGAATTTTTTAAGTAACGTCTGGAAGTCTTTGACATTGAGAGTCCCTTGGATTTGGATTGGATTTGGATTTAACTGAGGATCAGATTTAAGTGAAGCAGCTGCACAAACTTTGGTAGTCAGCCTCATTCTCTCTCCTGGAGGCATCAAAGTCCAATGGCAAGACAAAAGGCAGAACTAGTGTTGACCCCTCTGCAATGGATGACTTTGGTGTCCTTGATGTCTGACCAAGCTCTAAGTGCTCCACAGAAGCTGCTTCAGCTGACTTCATGGCCATTGGTACAACTTATTCTCATCCACTGGGGAGAAGTCATCACATGTTTGGAGTAGACACCTCCATGGGTTTGAGGCTGGTTAGTTACCCTCAACCTGGTTTAGCCCATCTGCCAAGATGGTTTACCAGTGTGTGGCCAATGAATATGCTACAGATTCTTGGAGCCACCGGTGAGAGTTGGATGCCTGGATGGACACCAAAGGTGGATGAGCAGTCCTGAGAAGGGCTTGGCAAGCCATCACACCAGAGGTTTCAGTCTTCTTTGAATACGCCACATACCCCAAAAATGATGCATGTGTTAAACACAAGAAAGTATGGCAAGACTTAAATGAATTGATATAAAGTATGTAGAACCAGGAAAGCAATATCTATGACAATGAAAACAGAAACAACAACAAATCAATCAAAACTGAACAATGGGAATTTAAAATTACCAAATTTGGCTCCCAAGCGCCACTGAAGGTGCATAAGAAAGTACCTCTAGCATCTGCATGCAGAAGTGGGGACTAAGGTTGTGGAATACTGCAGATTAAATCCACCTTTTTCAATGTGTTGGTTACCTATCCTCTTTTATTTCTTGTTATTTATAACATCTTTTAGGATGGCTTTCTGGAAAGGGTTTGTGGGTAGCCACATTGTGAAACACAGATAAAAGAAAAACAAAAGCTAGCAGTGAATATTGTTTTTAAATTTTTAAACTTTTAAACAAATGACTCTCAATGTGAAAGACTTCCAGACTTTACTTAAAGTTTCCTTTTCTTTCAAGCATCAGGTTTAGGATTAATGAAAATTTGACTCTACACACCCACCCGCTCACGAGATGTAAAGATGCTTTGATATGAGTCTTGAACCTTCTGCCCAGGGGAGGTAGGTGGGAACAGGGTAAAGGAAAGAATGCTAAGTTCTCCCTTCCCTTAGAGGACCACCACTCTAGATCTAGAGGGACCTCATCTAATTAAACTCCTCTCATTTTGCAGACAAGGAAACTGAGGCCCATAGAGGTCAAATGACTTATCCAAGGTAATACAATTATTAAGTGTCAGAGGTGAGATTTTCATTACAGGTCCTTTGACTGTGGGACCAGCTCTCTTCCATTTACCACATGGTAAATAATTGATTGTTGTTTTTTTTTTGTAAGCTGCCCCATGTAAGCTTCTTTTTTTTTTTTTTTTTTGCTTTTTTGGAGGGCAATTGGGGTTAAGTAACTTGCCCAAGGTCACACCGCTAGGTTTTTGTTTGTGTGTGTTAAGTGTCTGAGGCTGGATCCAAACTCAGGTTCTTCTGACTTCGGGCCGGCACTCTACTCACTGCGCCACCTAGCCGCCCCCTATAATTTTGTTAATTTAACATTTCATTTATCCTAGCAAGTGTAGAACACATTCTGCTTAAAGAAACTTTTACTGACATAACAGGTGCTTCTCTGAAGATTAAAAAAAGGTGATGGAGGGATGACTGATCAAAAATATTTTCCTTGGACGTTCTTCTCTGTATTCATGAGCCAAATACTTGGTGGAGGAGAAAAAGAACACACAAGCAAATATGATGCTTGCCTAATCACAGCATAGTCTGATAGTCTTTGGATAAAGACAAAAAAAAATGCAAAACTACTTCAGGTATGAACCCTGTGTCACAAGGACGATAATCATAATCCTCTTTCCTCAGAAGGCTTGGGCATGAAGAGATGGTCTGGGAGGTGATCACTGGCTATGTGGCTGAGGAGGCTGTGTAATTCCTCCAAGCAAGTAGCAACCTTTAATGAATGGCACCTGATCAATAAAGCAGAATCCTAGCATTTGAGAATTAAAAAGCCTCCCTAGCACGTTGTGTCTGAAGGAAATGTCAGGAGCATTTATCATGGGCTCAGATGGATGGCCCGCAGCTGCTGCTTGCCAAATGATAGAACCTAACTTTGCTCAGACCCGGCAAATACCCTGAATGAGTGCTTTTGTATCAAATATAATCAGCTTTCCTCAAAGGCCAGAATGCAGAGGGAGGTTTTTTATCATCACTGTGTAGAATGGACATTACCACCCTGGCGTTCTTTCCCCAGCCGCCCCATAAATGCACTTTGTTCCTAAGTCCCCACTTACATGGGTCTGTTTTATCTTGCACTCCAGGTGCACCCTGAAACAACCCTCTTTGTGCTCCTAAAAAGCCCAAGCTGCTTTCCCCAAATCAGTTTGAAAACTTCATTCTCTTTGGATTTGAGAGCCTCATTATGAAAAGAAGGTTACAGCAAAGGCCACAGGCCCAAAAGCTGGCTCACCCCTTAAGAGGGTTCTTGGCTACTGCTGAGCAGCCCTTATGCCTGAAACTCTGGGGTAGGAGGCGATGGGCCTTTCTTTCAAGTGTGTGAGTGCTGATCTCCAGGCCTCCAAAAGCCTTAGCTTTCTGGCAAGTAAAACAAAGCTGAAAATATCCACCACTCTCCATCCTTCCAAGAAGGGCGGACATGATAAGTATTTTTCACTTTGGGCCAGAGAACGATGAAACAGAAAAAAGTTGGGCTACATGAATATTTTTGAGGTATAGCATTTGAAAACTTGTTGGAATTGTGTCCACCCTAATGGATTCAGTGATAGCATAGGCATTTCAACCTTGCACAAAATCATGGGGAATGTGGCTTGGTGGAGAGAGGAAGACCTAAGTTCAGATCTCCTCTCAGACACTTATGAGCTGGGTGGCCCTGGGAAAGTCATGGACCATTCTTAAACCTGTTTCCCTGTATGTAAAATGGGATGGTGATGATGATGATACCTATGTCACAGGGTAATCATGTCAAAGGATCAAATGAGATCATTTATATAAAGTGCTTTGCAAATTTTAAAATGCCATGCAAGGGTCAGTTATTATTGGAGATCAATCAAACATTTATACCCTTCGGTCTGCAGGATCAGATCAAATAGTTTGTACTTTTCCAGTGAGGGAAGTAGGGTAGGAAGAGCCCAACTACCTCCTGGAGAATCTGCCTAGAAGTCTCAAATAGTAAAGTTCTTCTGGTCTGCTTGGTAAAGCAGTTCCTTCTTGCCCCCAAGTGACTTTTATTATATCCTAAAAAGGAAAAAAAAAGATAAATTTCTCTGGTCAGGAAACTTTTAAAATGGGAATGGCTCACTTTCATATCCATCCTGAGGCAGCCAGGGGTTAGCCTGGTTTCTTACAAGCAAGCTAAGTCTATACAGAAAGGGTTCTTACTTATGAGGAATAATGTTTACAGTCTCTATTTTCTAACCACTGTAAGACTTAACATAATCTTGGCTTCTTCCTACTGACTGGCACATTCCTTTAAAATTGCAGAGACCAGCAAGCGCACTGTTGGGTGGGCAGGCTACATCCTGGGAAAATAATAGCTAAGCATGAAACAAAAATACTCAGGTGGATCTGGGATCTCGTGAAAATCATATTCCCTACAATGATACAGGTTATAGTCCCTCCAGGCTTGCTCACTCTCTGTGCGGCTTTTACCCACCACCTCTCACAAATTTGCCATGGAAATGGGGAGATCCATACTGAGGATATATACTGGAGATCTTCCTCATTCTTTCTTAAGGCTGTGAGAACACAAGTGGTGCATATGGTATTTGGGCCCATAGAGTAAAGCAGAAAATAGCACTAAAGAAAACAAAGATGGAGAAAGCAACTGTATTCTAATACAAACACTGAAGATTCTGTGTTGAAAGCTACACATTTGTGAGAGCACTGAAGGATCCTTCCACAAGATGTCTGAAGGAAGTGAAGGTTCCAAAGGCATGGGGGAGGGGGGAAAATCAATTCAAACCTTTTTAATGCCAAAAAAAAAAATTTACTAAGATAGTATAAATTGCCACCAACCTATAGGAACTACTTTTCCTTCTGTATAAAAAATGCAATGAGACTAGTGTTTGCAAGTATTAGTAGGGAATACTAAGGAAAGCAATATTATACAGCAGATCACATCACACAACTGACTGAAAGAACAAGATCTCACTGAGTTTGTAATTTATTGACTCTATAAAACCTTTTGATTCAGTAGAACAAAATGCTGCCTTATAGGTTGTCTTCCTATAGTAAGGTGAAACAAAAAAAAATGGATTTAAGATATCTTGAAAGATACAGCAACAGAGATGCCGTATTCAAAAGCAATAGAGATACCTTATTTGAAGACACTGTGATCATATATTAGGCAAGGCACAAAACAGGGAGATATAAGCTCACCAAAGATTTTCATATGCATGTCATGGTGGAGAGCCAGTGTGAAATAGAGGTTGCAGAGGGATTCTTTAACTTTTAAGTAGAGACTTTGAATTCTAAGGACAGAAGGGGTAGCTAAAGAGGAATTCTGAGTCAAGAAACTTGAGATCAGGTCTGGCTCTACCACTTAAACCACTACTACCAATATCACTATTATTATTACTACCACCACTGCTACTACTACAACTACTACTACTACAACAACAACAACAACAACAACAACAACTACTACTACTACTACTACTACTACTACTACTACTACTACTACTACTACTACTACTACTATTACTATCAGCGCTATAATTACTGCTAGGTAACATTTATATGACACCTTGGGGTTTGCAAAGCATTTTACATATATTATCCCATTTAGTCATCATAGCAACTTTATAAAGTAGAAGTTACTATTTTAACAATTTTACAGATAAGGAAACAGGTAGAGGTTAAGTGGTTTGCCTAGCATTAAACAGATAATTAGTATACGAGGTATGATTTGAACTCAGTTCTTCCTGATTATAAGGCCTGGGCTTAATCTACTATGCCACCTAGTGGTCCTGGGCAAATCACAATTTCTATGAACTCCAATTCTTTACCTGTAAATAAGGAGGCTGGATTATAGTTATCCCTTCCATGTCATGGGGGTTAGGGACACAGCACCCCTAAGATCTGGAAAATCCACATAAAATTTTTGGCCCTCCCTTTGTACCAGAGAAGTCTGAATTTTTTTTCTTTTTCTTTTATGCAGTGTTTATAGACCTTATTGTAAAACTTGGGTTAAGTATTTGGTCATAGGCTCTGTGTCTCCCCTGGCCTTTGCATGTCATCTGTGGCTTCAGTAAAACTCCCCTCAAATTCCATTTAATCTCTTACGCCGACTCGCCATATATCAAAACCACAATGAGGAAAGTCATGATGTGCAAGGGATGTGATATTTAAAGCCCTTTATAATTTGAATGTCCTAGTGTGCTAAAAATCCACGACTTTTAGTATTATCTAAGTGAGAATAGCATCTGGCCCCATTCTAGAGTTCTTGTTCTCAGAAAACTACTGTGAAGTACACTGTGAAGGTGGAAAGGGAAGGTGGAAATATTAATGTAATACCTACTATGAGCTAGGCACTGTGCTAAGTGATTTACAATTATTATCTCATTTGATCCTCACAAGAACCCTGCAAGGTAGGTATTATTATCCCCATTTTATAGTTGAGATGAAGGTCAACAGGTTATATAACTTGCCCAGGGTCACACAGCTAAGTGTTTGGGGTTAGATTTGAACTCAGGTCTTCCTGACTCCAGACCTTGGGCTCTATCCACTATGACACTTAGCTGCCTCCAAAACTCCACTGTGACACTGAAATAAAGTATTTGCCTTGGGAAGAGACAACAAATCGAAACATTCTCCTTCAATAAGGCAGTTGAAGTTACCAGATCTAAACGCAATATGTTCTCTTTTATTTTGGTAGATCAGTACTTGCCAACTTTCTAAAATAAAACACACAGGGAAATGAAAACCTAGAAGTGTCTTATAGCAAGTAGGATTTTTACCTTTTTTCCCCATCAACAGAACACGAGTCTTACACAAATGGTAGAAGAGTCAGTGTGTGTGTGTGTGTGTGTGTGTGTGAGAGAGAGAGAGAGAGAGAGAGAGAGAGAGAGAGAGAGAGAGAGAGAGAGAGAGAGAGAGATGGAATTGTTTTATTTAACAACTTCCAGAATCAATAAGCATTCGCATTTGGGCAAGATAGTCAATATTTATTGCCTGTAAAAAGAGTTTTGCTGTTAAATTAACAAGACTCAGGAAAATCTCAGCAGAAAATGAACCTCCCACTTCTGGGCCTCAGTGAATCCAGAATTCCCCGGCATGTATCATGAGTTCAGGATCTGGCATTTCCACTGGGCAAAGCAAGACAAGACAGATGTGAGACTGTTTTTCTAGGCTGAGAGATGAAGACTGGTTATCTTCACTCCAGCTTCCCAACTGCCACACGGAACTGGAAGCTTGCCAAAATGCAGAGCCATAACTAGCAATTTTGGTGCCTAAAGTAAGTGGCATAAAACATGCCTTCAAATAAATTTTGTAATTCATGTTGTGAAAATAATACATTAAGAAATTAGGGAAAATTTACTTGAGTGGGAGAGGAAAAGTTAGTTATTGGTTCACAGGATCTCTTAGCTTCCTATTTTAACTATATATTCTGAAAGCATGCGTGCATCAGTGTGCCTAGACGGGTGTGCTATATGTGAGCTCTTATTCCCACTGGTCTTCTTCCTCCCTTCAGGGGAAGGAAGCAGTTCTGCCTCAGGGTCACAGGGCATGAGAGCAGATCGGGTGCATGCTTCCAGGTATGCCAATGAATACATATGCTAAATGTTTGTGCCCTCTAAGTTTTGGGGACAGAGTTATCACTGCTAAAATAGGATTCTGTCAAGTGAAAAATCTCAAATAATACAAATATATCTAGAAATTTATTCAAGGCAGCATGATGTAATGAAATGAGTTCTACATTTAGAGTCAAAGGATCTGGATTTGAATTCATGCTCTACCCCTTACTGTCTATGTGACCTTGGACAAATTACTTAACCTCTTTTGTCTTCAATGTTCTCCTATGTAAAACACCAGAGCTAGAGCAGATGAGCTCTAAGACTTTTTCTGGGTCTTAATCTGTAAAATTATAGTGTACTTCCCCTATGAAGATTCTTCTTTTAATCAATTCCTTTCAGATTTGGTCTCTACACTAAGTTCTTTCAGGTCAGTATCCCACTGCTTTTCACTGTCAAAGCTAATGAAGAAGAAGAGGAAGAAATGCAGATGGAGGAAGCGTGTTGTTGTGGGAAGAGTTTGGACTTGGGGCCAAAAGACCTGGGTTCCAGTTCTGATTTGCCATGTACTAACTTGTCACTGTTGAGCTTCCTTGGGTAAGTCCCTTTCTCTCACTGACCTCATTTTCTTCATCTAAAATATGATGTCTTCTTAAGAGAGTGAGACCTACCAGCTTTTAAGGCCTCTTCCAAGTACCCATCTATGATCCAGTGATCTGCCCTACAGGATGGTGCCAAAGTTTGATTGAGATAATAAACATGAAAGCAAAATACCAAGCAAACATGAGAGATTAGTATCATATCAGTGTTGGTTTTGCTGACAAACTTTTTTTAAAAGGATCCACCAAGGAACTAAAACTCAGAAGTACTTAACTTGCCAAAAAATAAAAATGGTAATAAGAACAATCACCTTGCATTGGTATGCCAGGTTAGAATTTTTTTTTTCCCATCAATTAACACAATTTATTCTCTCTCCCTCCCACCCACCCCATTTGAAAGGTAAAAAAAAAAAAAGGGAAAAAGAAAAACCCTTATTACAGATATGCAATTGGGCAAAACAAATTCCCACACTGTACATTCCCCACAATAGGTCTCATTCTGCATCAAGTCTATGACCTCTTGGTCAAGAGTTGCACAACAGAAATCCATTACCAGAGCCCAAGAATCATGGCCAGTCATTACATCCATCAGAATTCTTAAGTCATTCAAAGTTGTTTGTCTTCCATTGTTCTTATTGTAGAAACTGTTCTGGTACTGCTCACTTCATTCTGAATCACTTTGTAACAAAATCTTCTCAGGTTTTTCACTCATTTCAAAGTTTTGCTTAAGGTTGGCTCAATAATAATGATAAATCAATAAACCTTATCAGATTAGGAACTTTAAAAGCAACCATCAGTTAAAGTGATATCTTCTTACTGCTTTCCTTTCTTCCATTTCCAGAAGGCTTAGAGATGAATGAGGACTTGGGAGTCAGTAGGGCTTGGGGATACATGGTAATGGGAGATTGGGATGATAGGGCAGGGCTGAATGTCACCCAAGTGCAGAGGGAGGATGCATTCGAGGGACTCTGGAAGCGATTACAAGAGCCCCTTAAGAAGTTAATGAGAGAGAAATGAAAGCAAATACAAAGTATTTCATTGAAGCTCTAGCTACTGGTGATACATTTTATAGCCAGCCATTTCTGCAATTCACGTATTTGTGGTTGCTTTGGTAGCTTTTATTAACCCTCCTGAAGCCATTTTTTTCCCCTTGAACTGCTGTGGTCGATCATGCTGAAACATATTTTGGCACTCTTAGAAAACACAGACTGTGATGAAGTATATTAAAGGGACTTTTAAAAAACTTGGATTAATGACCTGATAAGTTATAAAACAAGTTGGGATTGTGTGAATTTGTACTTAGGGATTTTCCAAAATGTGAATTATTGATTTGATAGCTTGTAATAAGTCCTTCAAAACTGTTCTGCTCTATTATTCAAATCTTTACTGTGCAGTTTATTGACAGGTTGACTACCACAACGACCCTCTTGGTGACGGGCACATAGAAAATTCATAGATTCTCCAGTCTTTCTTTTAAAGGGACCTGATGATCACTGGCCAGACTTGCCAGGAAGAACTAGTCATGGTACTGTGACTGGGGAAAAAATATCTCGGCATCCTTCTGCCTGGCTCAGCTCATTGAGTGAACCTGACTTACAGATACAATGAAAGATACAATAAAATTTCAGTCTAAGAAAAGCAGCATGGGTCGTTAGATGGAGTTCTGGCCTCAGACTCAATAGTCCTGACACCCTGAGTGTACCACAGCATATCCTTGTGATCTTAGAGAACAGGAGGAAGTCTCCCAGCATGTTAGATGGACCTGGATGACCTAATAGGACCCCAGGTGATATGCTATTGCTCTAAGTAGCAGATCTTTTTACTGATCTTGCTTTGGTGGAGAGAGTTTCTACATTGGGAGCTCCCCCTACCAATGAAATCACAAGTCTGGACCAAAAAAGAAAAAGAAAAAAGAATGAGTCTGTGACTATAATAATAAAGTTTTCCCAAATCACTCTAATTGGGGAAAGGAAAGGGGGAGGGTAAGAATAAACATTTATACAGCACCTACTATGTCCCAGGCAATGCCAAGTGCTTTTAAGGGAAGGGAGTAAGTTTTCTTATAATGCCTACTATGTGCCAGATACTGTGCTAAATACTTTTTACAAATATTATGTCATTTGATCCTCATAATAACCCTGCGAGGTAGTGCTGTTATTATCCCCCCCCATCCCCACCCCAATTTTATAGTTGAGGAAACCGAGACAGACAGAAGTTAAGTGACTTGCTCAGGATCACTCAGCTACCAAGTTTCTGAAGCTAGATTTTAACTCAGTTCTTCCTGACTCCAGGCCCAATGCACTGTGCCACTAGCTGCCTCTTAAGCATGTGCCAAATAGCAGAGAGAAGTGACAAGGATGGTAAGGGCTTTGAAAAATACATTATATGAAGAATGGTTGAGGGGACCTTGAAGGGACCATTTAGGATAGTTAGCCCCCAAACGATAAAACATGGAGGAAAGATGATGTCTTCAAACAGCTGAAGGATAGTCTTGTAGAAGAGAGAATTACCTGGTATAAATATGACTAATAGGGAAATAGGTTTTGCATGACTGTACATATATAACCTATACTAAATTGTTTACCGTCTCAGGAAGGGGGGAAGGTCAGGGAAGGAGGGAGAAAATATGAAATTCAAATTTTTTTTTAAATTAATGTTAAAAATTGTCTTTACATATAGCTCAGAAAAAATAATTTTTTTTAAAGTTCAGCGGGTATAGAAGTAAGGCCAATGGATAAAAGGTACAGAAAGGCAGGTTTCAATCTACTATAAGAAATTACTTTCTAAACATTAAATTGTCTAAAAATAGGAGAACTTCTTGTTGCTAAGAATATTTTAGCAAAGGCTAATCCAAGCCATAATCCCATCTTATACAAGTACTTCCTCTACAATATTCTTAAAATCTTCCTGACTAAGATGTCATGACTTCTTCAAGGTCACTGGGTGTTTAGCCATAGAGTTCAAGGCAAGAATCAGGGACTCCTAATTCCTAGTTCCGTGTTCTTTCCACCAAATGCATGGAATCAATGGGGCCATAATCATTCTCACTGTGATCAGTTAGATTTGACTTGTTCCTAGGAAAGAAACCACACACCTAACCCCATCCCATCATCTTGCAAGAAACATATCACTAGGCACAAGGGATTGTGTCAAGTGACACAGAGAGAAAAATGTTCAGAGAAAATCCTTACCATGATGGAAATAGCCTCTCATTGTTGTAATAGACAAACATATGGAAGCCAATCTAAAAACTTTTATGAGTGAGTATTCCTAGGCTCATACAACTAATCTAGATTGAAATTTAAACAATAGAATCATAATATTGAAGCCTGGGAGGGATACCAAGGATTATTGAGTCTCAAGAACATAGATAACTTTATATGCATTTGTTGGAATGGCACCAACACTTTTTATATATCAATAATGTACACTCCCCCCCAAAAAAAGTCCACAATAAGACCCCAAACAATTTCTTAAATGTTGAAGGGGCCCACATGAGTTGACACACACTTAATGTATAAGTTGGCCTTGGGGCCAGACAACTTGGCTCAAATCCTGCCTCTGACACATATCGTCTGTGTGATCCTGGGCTAGTCATTCAACCTCTCACCTTCAGTAATGTTCTATAATGGAATATAAATGGAAGTGGAACTGCTGACCTGCATTGGTAGAGGAAGTTAACTGATCTGGGAGTTCCCTGTACCAATGAAATCACAGGTCTGTCACTCTCCTCCTTTATCATCTATAAAATATTCTCAATACAACTTATTTTCACTTATGAGTTTGATAGATTAAAGGCTCCTTCCTCTCACTATGCTGTTTCCCTGAGTTGAATGAAACTTTTAGAGGATTTTGTGCAAAGGAAGTTTTCACCAATACCCACTAGAATTATTGACCATCCGCTCTCCTTTTGACTTGATTTACTGTTCCTTTCCCAAGGAATTTCAGTGGTTGAGGTACAAACATTAGTTTTGCTTTGAGCCAAGTTTCCAATGTGTTATTCTCTTCTTTGAGGGAAAAATAAGGCAGTGTGATCCACACGTGAATGGTGGTGAAATATGGCTCACAGGATGAGCCTGATTTGTTTTTCCCTTTGGTTCATGAGAGACCAGGTGGCTGAGGGGGAAAGAACTTGTAAATTCAAAGAATGCACCACTGTTCACTCAACAGGGTCAAAGGGGAGAAGTACTGGAGAGGTCTAGAAAGAGCTCTTTCTTTTTAAAATTTTAATGTTTTATTTTTTTCCCAATTACATATAAAAATAATTTTAACCTTGGTTTTTTTTTTTTTGCTATTTTGAGTTCCAAATTCTCTCCCATGGCCCTCCCCACCATTGCCCCATTGAGAAAGCAAGCAATTTGATAAAGGTTATATCATACAAAACATTTTTCCATATTGGTCATGTTGTGAAAGAAAACATAGACAAAAAAAACTAAGAAAAATAAAGTTTGATAAAGTATACTTCAATCTGCATTCAGACTCCATTAGTTGGAACTTCTTCTAAAGCAAGAGATGGCTATGAGGAAATAGGTCTGGTGGGGTAACCAGAACCTGGACCAGAGTAGCTCACTGGGCCTGACCTGTCTGTGTTCCACTGGACCTAGTATACTCTTTGAAGTTACAAGTCTATTTAGAACTGTCTGTAGGCCTTGTATAATTGGAAAAAGAAAATCCAGCCATTTATTTGGCTGAATTTTTTACTGTTTATATGGATGTAATCAAAGTCAAAAGGTGAGGCAATACTAAAGGTAATTGTTGTCCTATGGCTAAAAAGCACATGGGAACAGCTCCAAGGGGCACTGGAGGACAAAGAAAAAAATTCTACTATTATTTTAAAACACTATGGCTGACTCTACTTCCCTTTTCTGTGAAAAGAGAATTAGAGGGCAATAATGAATCCAAGCAGGTGGAGGAGCTAGGTGGGCCTTTCTTTAGTCTCTCAAATAAAGTGTGACATTCCTTGGGCAAGGCAAACCATTTGGCAAAGTGTGAACAGCCCTCATCATGGGTATTTTGTTGGCACACTGAATAACAACAGAGTCCAGAGATCATATAATACTTATACTGCCCACTTCATAGGCTTATGGTAAGAGATTATAAAACGTATATTACCCACTATAAATGCCATGTTAAAATGACAGCCTGATGATTGTAGAAGAGTCAAACTCACCAGGTCCCAGGGTAGGGAGCCTGATGCAAACTTATGATTTCACTTATTAAATAACTTTTATAGGGGAACTCGCAATTTCACACAACTTCATGCACATATAATTCCCTGGCACATTTATAGAACCCCAGAATCTCAGAGATGGAAGGGACCTCAGAGGTCAGCTAATACCTGAAATAGTATAATATTTACAATCTATTCAAAGATATATAGCCTTCTTTTATTTGAAGAACACCAGGCAGGGGCAACCTAAGTTACTAGGAGTTAGGAAAATTTTCCTGATGGAAAGCCTACATTTGCCTTTTTTATTTCCACACATTGCTTTTAGTTCTTTCCTCTGGGCCCAAACAGAACAAGTCTAAATCCTCTTAGACATCTGTATGTAGCTTCCTAACTTAGATATCATATTCTTGTCTGATTACATACTACTTATGGTCTATAAACCTGTAGACAAGAAAAGACATTGGGATAGCAAGAGGAACAGAAAAAGTCACATGCTAACATGTCTCCCCAACTGGATAGGAGCTGATTATGAATATCTGAAAATGAATCCAAGACAACCTTAAGAAACTCAGATAAAAGGATGTTGGGACATGATTCTGGACAATTCAATGCAGACTGTCATCTCTATGCTTATCCCAAATTAGTACGAGAAGCAGAATCCTCCTCCATGTCAATGTAAATATAACCCCTTTATGTTTCTCCCAAGATAGAGAAATTCAATAACAATAGATCACATCCACAATAAATTACTGGAGCACTCCATCCAGGAGTCAACCCCGTCACTCATCTCTGTATTAACAAGACATCCAACAAAACTAGCAGGAAAGAAATCCCAAACCCTGAATTCCAGACTTCCACTTAAGAAAGTCTAATGGTAAGTAAAACACACAGACGTCTCTTTTTCCTAAACAGTGTGCCAAAAAGAAAAAGACCAGACGTGGTTGGTGTGGAAATGGATCTTCAGGGAAACTATAGTGAAGCACCCCCTTTTCCCAGATCTTAATGACTGATTCACATGCCAGAAACAATATCAACTTAATGAGGTAGAAAAGGACAGGAGGTAAAGCAAAGAGATGATTTTGCTGATGGGAAGACATGTCATTGGAAGCAATTTCAGAATTGACTGGTGTGGTTTCTGATCATGACACCTGGCAATCAGTTCACCCCACATTAGCTAAGAGCACCCTTCCAGAGTGGCTGTCAGGGAAGCAAATCCTAGTGCCCCAGGCTTCCAAGTTAGCTTCGTTTCATGGAGGATACTAGTCAGATCCACCCTGAAGCAAAGGGACAGCAAGTATGGTTACTATAGGACTTGGAGTGATGCCATTTACCCCTCATGTGACCCAGGACAAATCACAGCATCATTCTGAGCCTCAGTTGCCTCATTTATAAAATGAAAATGTTAAACAAGAAGGCTTCTAAGCTCCCTTCTATCTCTAAACCCAAGTCATTTGAAAGTTTTGTTGTATCCTTGCCTGTATTTTAGTGGCCTACACTTTCCATTCCCGGCCTCCAAATATATGATGGATGTGAGGGGAGTGAAAAGGTCCCAACCTTTCAGATTTTGGGGTAAAATAAAAGGTCCCAGTCAAGTACAAAGTACTATTCCAAATGGGAACTGGCAGGACTGGGGAAAGGAAAATGAAAGTGTTCAGCCGTTTCAATTCACTGTTGCTGCCAATCAGCTCATTTCCATGTTTCAACAAAAGCCATTCAGGGAAAATGTCAAACAATGGAACAAGTGATAGGGCAGGTGGCTTCTGTCAATCGCTAACTTTCCTCCTCAGGATATATATTGAATTACCTTATTGACAGAAGCTATTAAAATCATGAATTTTTAATCTTCATTCATTTCTCCAACCTCTCCCCACCTCTCATGCCCTCATCACTGTCCCTCCTTTGCTGAGTAGAACACCAGTCTAAAGCGTGAGCAGGAAAGACCGAAAGAAATGACATTCCATCACTATTAGGAACCTGACACGTTAGAGAGCTTGAGTCTTCCCCTCACTTCACCCCCCCCAAAAAAATCACCCCCCCCAAGCCTGTCACGGAGGAAGATAATAGTTTTATACCTAGATGTGAGCAATTTCTTAACTGTTCAGGGAAGGGAATTAGAAAAGGCTTATGAGAAATACAAGAGAGATCCCTGTGTACCATCTGTGAGGGCTGACAGAGGTGGTGGGAAGCAGATGTCCAGGCTGACCTTTGGAACCAAAAGCTAGGGAAAGCAGCATAGCCAATGTTTCCTTCTGCATGTGACAAGTCTGCTGAAAGGTGACCTACAGAGTATTCTTCTTTTTCTCCTCCAAGAAGTTAGACCTTGATGCACAAAAGAAGTTTTAAAATAGCATTAGAATGCAGAGGGGAATGTTAAGGACTTCTATCAGCTTTATAGATGGTCCCCTGTGAAGAACAGTGGCATTACTCAGGATCACTGGGTTGGTCTGTCCATCCAATGTTAACAAAGAACTGGAGTTGCCTCCCTCCTTTCTGTGCCCTTTACTTTCTGCTGGCTGAACTTCCTCAGCACTAGTAGCTACTCTGACCACCTCTCCCTCTAACCCATCCTCCCTCTTTCCCTCTGTCTTTCTGTCTCTGTTTCTTTCTTTCTTTCTTTCTTTCTTTCTTTCTTTCTTTCTTTCTTTCTTTCTTTCTTTCTTTCTCTCTCTCTCTCTCTCTCTCTCTCTCTCTCTCTCTCTCTCTCTCTCTCTCTCTCTCTCTCTTTCTTTCTGTGTTTCTCTCTCTTCCTCCCTCCCTTCCTCTCTTTGGCTACCTATTCAAAAGCCAAGATCTCAAGGAACCACTGACACAAAGTGATCTGAACTGTTCATACAGTATAAGCTCCTGTCCAACTTACTGCTGTTGTTTGCCCTTTGTTCTCAAAGAGGACCATGACATCAGGAAGGTGATACCATGACTTGCAAATGAATTGGATTTAAGTGAGGGAGGGCTGTGCAAAGTCACCAGCCTCACTTTCTCCTGGAGCCATCTGGGTCCAGTGGCAAGATGTAGATCAGAACGACTGGAGATGGCCCCAGATTTGTCCAAAAATAAGCCACACTCAAATATTCTGCCTGAAAAGGATTCACAGCTGAGACCCCATTCCAATCCCATCCTTCTACCCTGGGCAAAACACTAGGATATGGACGGCACAGTGGCAAAACAGTAGAGAAAGAATGAAAGACAAAATAAACAGAAAGATGATGTAGAAGGAACTATGACTTGAAAAAAAAAAACTCTAAAAGCAAATCTCTTCTATGACAAGGAAGGCCATAGACTTTAATGGGAAACATCACTGTTTTAAATTGTGCTAAGCCAAGGTACTCATATAATACAATAACCTTGGGAATGAAGAGAGAACATTGTTCTTTCTTTTTTATTTTTGCTCTTTGAGAGTTCTTTTTTTTTTCCTTTTGGCTTGTACCGTATGCTTGTTTCATTTGGGAAGAAATGGTTTATTTCTTTCTCCTCGAGATCTGGGCAAAATGTCAAGAGCTGTATCAATATGTATATTTATGAAGAATTATACACAAGAGGATCAAAGTATTCATAGCTCACAGCAGGGGGAGGTGAGAATATGTTTTATCATTTCTAAGTTACACAGGCGCCTTTCCAACAAGAGGAGGCCAAGCTATTCCCCCACAGCAAACAGATCTAAACCATGGAAAGAGGGGCTAAGGAACCTGATTAACTTCTGGCCAGGCAGGAACTTCATGGGGTTGTGTTAGGAAAAAACATAGCAAATTTTGTTGAAATCTAATAAAATAAACCCAGCCATTTCACATGGATGAAAGCAAAAATGAAAGGTATTGAACTCTTCCTAGGACAGGGAAATGAAATCTACACTGAGCACTGGGATGTGAAGGAAACTCTATTGCCCAAGAATTCTGCATAGCTTTGTCAGTGAGATGAGAATTTTCCTGACTTCAGCTCAGGTAGTTGTTTTATTCTTGGGAAATCCTGTGCTCAATGCAAGATTCTCTAGTATCATTATAATAATGGTTGTATTGATAATAATAGCAATCTCATGCTCTGGGTCCTCAGTACTTGGGATGAACATAAGGATGGGGACTCATTATTTCTCTGTCTATGAGAATCCCAAACTACTTATCCCTTAATCTTTGTGGGTCAGGATGGAGATTTGTAGACCGTTGAGAGATAGATATAATGGACCCTTGAGTCTAACCCCATCATTAGATAAATTTTAAAAAAATGTGAGGCCCAGACAGCTTAAATGACTTGCCCCTGGTCCCACAGAAATCACTGGCAAAGTCAACTCAAATTCAGGGCCATAGGGATGTAATGGCAGAGGGAACTTCCTTTGCTTTTCCAAAATCCAGAACCAATTGAACTGTCATTATCTTGTATCACTGCAGACTAAACCGTAAGCCCCACTACACTTCAAATGACTTAATTCAAATATGAGAAAAGACTTTTAATGTCCATTAATCTTTAATAATGGTTCTTTTTACTAGAGAGAAATTCAAAGTGTGAAAATAGAATTCTAAACTGAAAGTTGTATCTGTAATTTCATCAGCATAGGAACCACTTCTGCTAATGTGGTTTAAAACTTGTCTATAATTTAGTAGATAAATACTAGGGAGCTACCTGAGTCACAGAGAGAGAGAGTAGATGGCTTTCCTCTGGTCACACATCTAATAAATATCAGAGGCAGGATTTTAACCCAGCTCTTACTGACTTCAAGCTCAACATTCTATCTACTATGCCACAGCTGCCTTGAGAGAATTCTAAACACTACAACTCCAAGGTCAAAAGACAAATGAGTCCTGTCCAAAGGCAAGCCTTCCTATAGGAATACACCATGAAGATATCTCATCCTACCAAGAGCAAGTCTTGCAGTTGGTTTCAGCAAGCCCATGGACAGGAGGCTGGCAGCCTTTTTGAAAGGGAAGCCATCGGGCTTTGTAAGCAATTTGCCACACTTGTCATACTTCCTGGATAAAAGCCATTCCCCGAGGATATTGTTCTAACAAAATTATCCAATGCTAAGGCCAGCAGCATGTGCATCTTGTCTCAATCAAGGCAACAGAGAGAGGAAAACCAGCCATGCATGTCTGTCATTTGAGCGATTAGCCTTTGTATAGAGATGGCTCAAAAAGGCTAGTTCTTAGTGGCTCCTCATTTCTCACTGATAAATAATTTTTCTATGTCTATCAAGGACATGTAAGGATGAATACTATTGCAAGGCATGATCCAGCTTGTGACAGAAAAATCAATGTAAATACAGGAAAAATATCTGGGGTCACCAAATAAGGTGAGATGAGACCAAATAAGGATCTCCAACCCTTCAAATGGGAAAAAGGCAACTATTTGGGGTTTAACAGAAAATTCAGGGATCTCATCAAAATATCTACCACTGGGCCTTTTACACTTGGTTGCTAACCATTCTTTCCTTTTTTGTTTTAAAAAATGTAGGAAAAATCTTGTATTAAGAGCAAAAGATTTCAAGTGGAAGGAACCATGGGAGTCACCTAGTCCAAATGATATCTGTTACAGATGAGGAATCTGGAACCCAGAGAAAGAAGATTTGTCCAAGGCCACAGAGCAGTAAGCTGCAGAACCAGGACTCAGAGCCAGTTCCTTTGATTATTTCATATCTGGTGATCTTTTACCAATACCTCACTGCTTTCTACAGTTTCTTTATGTGAGCATTACATCTGCCAAATTGATTTTCCTTAAACATAGATCTGATTGTGTCACTCCATTGTGACGACTCTTCTTGTTGTTCCAGGTGTGTCTGACTCAACATGACCCCATTTTGGGATTTTCTGGGCAGAGATACTGGGGTGGTTTGCCATTTCCTTCTCCAGCTCATTTTATAGATGAGGAAACTGAGGCAAACAGGGTTAAGTGGTTTGCCCAGGGTCACACAGCTAGTGTCTGAGGCAGGATTTGAATTCAGGAAGATGAGTCTTCCTGACTCCAGGCTGGGAACTCTATCCCATCCACTGTACCTCTAGCTTCAGATGCTTCTATATTCTTTTAAGCATGTAAAAGCCCTTCACAATCTGGTTCCAATCTACCTTTTCAGTTTTATTATATTTTACTCCACTTCACAAAGTGTTTATTCCTTATATTTGACAATCCATTTCCCATCTCCTTGTTTTCACAAAGTCTGTCCCAGATTTCATTTAGCTACCTCCTCTATTTTATGTCTTTGAAAGGATCTGGCCAAGAAATCCCAGAGGCACACCTTGAGAAAACATTGGAAATTCAGAAAGCTAATGATCACTTCAAGTGTATTACTTGGGTTTAACAAAAGAAGCTGAACATATTATTCTTTCTGAGTCTCAGTTTCTCCAAAAGTAAAAGGAGGGTCACTTTGGCCACCCAGTGCAATACTTACACTGGTAGGCACATTCGCTGTGTAAGTTAGGCTGCTTAAAGTTGATTTTGGGGGGTTTTAGGGGTTTTTTGGTTACAAGGGGGAACCTAAAGGTGAAATAGTTGTGGAATAAAAACAAAGGCAATGATAGAATTTTTTTAAAAATCCAAAATGGAAGTTGAGAAGCCCATACCAAAAGATGTTGGAAAGGTTGGCTAATAAATGAATGGGGAGGAAATTATTTTGTTAAATGCATGAAATATGAGAATATCAGGAACACAAATCTGGGAGACCTCAAGAAATAATCTGTACAGGTTTCTGTCTCTAACATTCCAACTGCAAAGCCAGAGATAACCATTCCCTACATACCGTGGTGGGCTCTTACACTGTTTGTTTTTTCTTAATTGAGTCAAGAAGGACTTCCTTCCATCTAACCAAATGATGAAATTGGAGTCTATTACCCCTTGCCTTGTCAACAGGGGGTTGAAGAATAACTAATCATCTTCACCCTCTTCAAAAAAAGATAACAATGAGGTCAGTCCTTCACCTCCTCTTCTCTAGGCTAAACAAACCTAAGTCCTTTCATCTTTTTTCATGGGTCCTATTTCCTTGTTTTGAAGTTGATTTTCTCTGAGTTCTTTAGTTTTCTACTTTTTAAAAAAGGTTTTTTGGCCCAGACTACGATTTCATTAATGTAAGGATTCCCAGTGTGGAAATTCCATATGCCGACACAGACTGGCAATTAATTCATCTCTATCTTATGATTCTGGAAGTTCCTGGGGGCACTGAGAGGTTACATTGCTTGTCCATGCTTACAGAACTATTATGTGTTAAAGACAAGACTTGAACTCCTTTCTTCTCTGCTTCCCCTCAGATTTGCCATGTCCCGAAAAATAAGATGACAAAATTAGGTCACAATGGAAGGGATGAGACTAATGGCTTTAGGATTTGGGGAGCTCATTATTTTTCATGTCCCAGAGGGCCCATGCCTTGGCATAACATTGAGGCAGGGACTAGAGATGATAGATGAGGGACAAATTAAATGCTCACCATGACCACAAATACCCAGAGATTCTCATGAAGTCCTTGGGATTCCATGGATCATGATGTTAAAGCCACTGGCCATCACTTATCACCAAAATCTTTGCTAGTTTACTTGGTTGCTTTTAGATCTTGTTCACTATCAGGAAAATGCTGCCTTTATGTTTCTAATTCATTCAAATTTAACAAATCAAAATCTCATTTCATCAGAATTTTGTGATGCCTCAGATGCCTTTCGAGTCTTTTTTAACTAAAAAAAAAAAAAAGCCTTCCAAGGCTGTTTTTAGAAATTTCTAACTCAACATTTAGTAAGTAATATTAGTAACTTCTACCTTAACATTTAGTTCAGGGTGGGGAACCTGAGGCCTAGAGGCCACAGGTTCCCCACCCTTGATTTAGTTTGAAAACTCAGAATGACAAGGAATAAAGGTTAGTAAAATGTGGGGTTTTTTTGGTGCCTACCCAACCTTCTGACCTCCCACCCCTTTCATATACAATTGCTACTATTGGATAAGTATATAGAACACTGGACTTGTGGTCAGGAAGATCTGAGTTCAAATCTAGCCTCAAATACTTACTAAGACATAGCTTACTAAGGGTCACTTACTAGCTATTTGACCCTGGGCAAGTCATGTAATCTGACTGCCTCAGTTTCCTCATCTATAAAATTGGGGGGTAGGGGAGATTAACAATACCACCTACTTCCCCAAGGCTGTTTTGAGGATGAAACAGAATAATATTTGTGATGTATTTTGGATATTTAGATAAATGTTAGTATTACTGTTAATTATTGCTATAGGATGAGGGTGTTGGGATTTTGGTCTTAGGTCAGGTGAACAATATTCTGGGACAACGGAGATAATGGGAACTACTCAACAAATGAAGTTATCTGGGGCTGCTGTTATTTTTTTTCACTTATTAATCTACAAAGGCCATAGAACCATAACTTTAGACATAGAAGGAAAGTTAGAGGTGACCTAATCCAGGGGGCTTTAACTCATGGTCCATGGATAGATTTCAGGGGTCTGTGAACTTAAAAGGAAAAAATATTCCATCTTTATTTCAATATCCTATATATTTTATGTTATTCATTTAAAAACATTCTGGTGGAGGGGTCCATACACTTTATCAGATAGCCAAAGGGGTCCATGACACAAAAGATGTTAAGAACTCCTGAATTAATCCAATTCTCTTTATTTTACAGATATGGAAACTTGGGTCCAGAGCCTAAGTGACTTGCTATCAGCTGTAAAAGTAGTAAACTACAGAACTAGTCTTTGAAGGAAGGAAACAAACATTTATTAAGAACCTATTATGTGCCAAGGATTGTTCTAAGACCTTCACAAATATTATCTCATTTGATCCTTACAACAAGGCAAACCCTGAGAGGTAGGTGCTATTATGATCCTCATTTTATGGCTGAAGAAACTGAGGCAAACAGAGTTAAGTGACTTGTCCAGGGTCACATGGCTAGTATGTGTCTGAGGTCAGATTTGAACTCTAGAAGATGAGTCTTCCTGACTCCAGGCAGGCCAGGCACTCTATCCACTGTACCACCTAGCTGCTTTTAAGGGTAAACAGTCTTAAAGGTGAGCTAAGATATAGAGTCAAAAACCTTATGGCATTGTCCTTGCCTTATCACTTTTTGTTATTGTTGTTCAGTTGTTCAGTCATCATGACCTCATGAACCATCAAATACCATGCTCTTCTATCCTTCACTATCTCCCACACTTTGTCCGTGTTCATTGTTCTTATAATATTATCCATCTATCTCATCCTCTGCCATCCCCTTTTACCTTCTGGCTTCAATCCTTCCCAGCATCAGAATCTTTTCCAATGAGTTCTGTCTTCTCATTACATGGCCAAAATATTTAGACTTCAGTATTTGTCCTTCCAATGAATAGTTAGAGTTAATTTATTTAAGCATTGACTGATTTGATTGCCTTGCTTTCCAGGAACTCCCAAAAGTATTCTCCAGCAGCACCACAATTCCAAGGCATCAATTCTGCAGGACTCGGCTTTCCTTATCGTCTAACTTAACACTCTTAGTAGATTATAAACTCCCAATGAATCACAAAATCACATGAATCCAGAGTTGTAAGAGATCTAATCCAATCTCCTCATTTTGCAGATAAGGAAACAAGGAAATGATCTTTTATTTTATTTTTTTTTAAGCAATTGGGGTTAAGTAACTTGCTCAAGGTTACATGGCTAGTCATTATTTATGTGTGAGTGCTCATTTTCTGAGGCCGGATTTGATCTCGGGTCATCCCAACTCCGAGGCCGGCGCTCTTACTCACTGCACTGCCTAGCCGCCCCTTTTAGGGCAATTGGGGTTAAGCAACTTGCCCAAGGTCACACGGCTAGGTTTTTGTTTGTGTGGGTTAAGTGTCTGAGGCCGGCTCTGAACTCAGGTCCTTCTGACTCCAGGGCCAGTGCTCTACTCACTGCGCCACCTAGCCGCCCCGATCTTTTATTTTTTATCTATAACATCTCTCTGCTTCATTTTTCCTATCTGCAAAATGGGGATAAATAACATTTACATCCATGGGTGGTTGTGAGGGATGCACTAATGTTTGCAAAGCTCTTTGCAAATATTAACGTGTTATGTAAATGCTAGCCACCCTACATCTAGAATAGTACATTGTATGAAACAGAAGATCAGTGAGTGATTATGGGATGAGTGAATAAATGAATGAATGAATAGTAGAATGCAAAGGGAGTACTATGGAAGCATAGAGGAAAGAGACTATTTCTGGCTGGAGGGATGGGGAAAGGCTTCATGAAGGATGGGACATATAAGCTGAGCCTTCAGTTCAATTTAAATCAATTCAGTAAACATTTTTAAGGGCCTACTATGTGCAAGGTACTATGTCACAAGTAATATTTAGGAGGCAAAGGTGTCAGAGAGGGCATTCCATGCATAGGAAATTGCAAGAACAAAAAGCAGACACACATAGGATATAATATGATGGGAACTTATTGAGGAAAGAGACTTTTGCAATTCTGTATTTTATCCTCAGGCTGTAGGCAGGAGCCTAGCCCATAGTGGGTGCTTTGCTGACTGATACTTTTGTTAAGCTGGCGTCTAGTGGGAATGAAGAGGAGATAAAGTTGGAATAATAGGTTAGGTGGGAAGATGTGAAAGTATTGATGCAGAGTGAAGTGAGCAGAGCAGAGAGAGAACAATTTACACTATAACATAAAAATGAACACTTTGAAAGACTTATGAATTCTGATCAACACAGTGATCAACCCACCTCCTGCTAGAAAAATGACAGGCTACATATGCCGAATAAGACATTCATTTCTACACAGGGTCAATGTGGAAATTTGTTTTATAAGACCATCCATATTTTTAACAAAGATTTTTTCTTCTTTTGGGGGACAGAGGAAGGTACAGAGAAGTGGAAAAGAGAGGAAATAAATGCTTGATGAGTGGAAAAAAAATTTTAATTAAAAGAAAAAAGTAGGTTAAACCTATATTGAGTACTGCCTTAAATTCCAAAGTAAGCAGTTTGGGCTGTATTCAGGAGGCTTATAGGAGCCAATGAAGATTTCTGAGTAGGAGATAGTTTGTTCATAGTTATAGCTTTAGGAAGATCACTCCTAACAGACTGCTGGATGGATCAGAAAGGGAAAAGACTACAAGTGGAGAGACCAGTTAGGTGATGAAGAAATGCCTGTGAATTGATTGATTCTGCTTGACTCACTTGGCATTGGTTTATATGTCTCTCCAGCAGGCATATACTTGAAAAGAAAAGGGGTTATGTGGGGTGATGGAAGAATAATGGTTTGGATGTGGCCAGAGGACAGTGAAGAGTATGTTGTTAGCTCCTTTCTGGTCCCTGAGTTGGGGTGGGAGAGAGGGGAGAATGGAGGAGAATTTCATAGCTTAGCTTTTGAGATGCCATACCAAACATGTCCAAAGAAGACAACTCAATGGGACCCCAAAGAGGTGGAAAGATCTCCCCTAGAGGGGGAAGGAACTTTCACCAAAGGAAGAAATCATTAAGCAGTGGTTAGAGCATTCTCCTTCCTCACTGCAGTGTTACAATCTGTCCAAGCTGTATCTGGAAAATCTCTGAGGAAATATTAATTGCCTGCCTGAGTAAAACTCTGTATGGGTCTGCTTCCTTCACAGTCTAGCCTGCAGAGACAATAGATGCTGACTGTGACTGAGTTTGGGGCCCACCCAATTAATCACCAGTTACCAGTTATTACCATGGGCATGGGCTAGGAGGCAGGTCTATCCACCTTCAGAGACCAGGCTATGGCAGCATATACACTACAGCTTTAATTTTAAACCAGCACACAGGGTTGGCAGGTAGCTGAGGAAGAGAGGAGACTTGGAAAATTAGCACGTGGCACTTGAGCGATTTTTGTATCTGGGTAGGAGGTAATGAAAATAACAATGTTTTCTTCCCTTTTCTTTCAGGCATGAGTAGAAACATATACACAGAGTAGAAGCTACAAGAAAATGTCAGAACCTTAGAATTTAAATAATCCTGTTGCTGTCTCCCCATAACCACAGTAGCAATATTTGCAAAGGGGTCAAGTTCCAATACTGTAACACTCTGTCCCTGTCAGAAAAGATCTGAATTTGGGATTATTGTTTAGGTCCCAGTACCCTTTTTAAGGAGATGAAAATAAGCAGGCATCCTGGGATGGCGAAGGGCCTCAAAACCATGCCATAATGAGCATCTGAGGAAGGACCTAAGGTGCTCAGCGTTAGAAGAGGGGAGCCTTAACAGGGATGTAATAGCTGCCCTCAAATATTTAAAGGCATATGGAGGAAAGATTAGGCTTCTTCTGCTTGGCCTCATAAAGTAGAATTAGGAGCAACAGGAGAGCCATATAGCACTGGGATCATCTATTTTAGGGGTTCTTAACCCTTTTTTGGATAATGAATGCCACTAGCAATCCGATGGAGCAAAGAAGCCCCTACAAAGAACAATGTTTTTAAATGACTATGTAGCTGGGTGATGAATAAATGAATATGGAGCATGCCCAGATCACCTAAAGTGGAGGTACCATGCCTCTCTGCCATGCCCTACCATGAAAGCATAATTAGCCTCTTTCAAGGGTGACTGTGGAGCCAGAAGAGGCTATGTCTCTAAAACTAGCCAAATGAGGTAGCCTCAGTCTTTTCTCTTATGTGTTCTTTCCAGCTGTGTGATGGGGATCACACACAGTTCACCCATAGTACATCCACCATGAACTGACCCATTTCTCATTTTAGGCCTGGTGGCCCCCCAAAATGGGCCTGGGGTGTTTGTTTCTGCTCTGTTTCATTTGTTCTCCATATCAAGGTACAGGTGGCAATCCCTACCAGCCATGGGAGTTCAAGTAGTGGTGACCTCAGGACCATGTTATAGCTAGATAACCCATCCAGGAAGTCCTGAGAAGTCAAAGTTCCTGGGACTTGATCTCAAGGGGGATTTAGTCTTGGAATTTGGGACTGTGCCCTATAGGAACTGATCTAATCCTCTTCTCCTCCCCAGAAACTGAGGTGGTATAGAGGGAATAAAGTCCTATGCACTGGAGGAGTAAGTTTGTATATCTGTTAACATACCTTTAAAGTAAACATTCCTCCAGCTAATCTGTTAGTGGCTAAATAGAACTGGGATGAGGGGGGACCCTCTCTACACTTGGGGCAATACCACTAGTGGGGACTAGAATAATTTGCAGAAAACCTAGACACACCCAATCCCCTTAAGGTGCCTGAGAACCCTGAGGAAAGGGTGAGATGTAACCTAGGCAGCAGGGTCCAGAATAGTTAATGTTACACACAAAAATAAAATGCATAGGATTATAAAAGGGAATCGATTAAAATATCTATCCATCAATCTACCTTTCTATTCACATATATGTATATATGTATATATGTACATACAGGTGTGTGTGTATGAAAAACAATTTCACAGTCTCAGATTAAAAACCCCTTCTCTAATTCAATCCTTTTGTTGTAACAATGTGGAAAGTGGGGTTCAGAGCAGTTTACTCGTCCATATTTGCAAAGTTAGCAAGTGGCAGAGCCAGGATTTGAATTTAGGTACTTTGATTTCACATTTAGTAATTTTTTTTTTTCCAGAGTCCTATTCCACATCAGTTTGTCTCAAAGGAAAAATCTCCTAAAAACTGTAGGTTTTTAAAAAGTGGAAGAGGTTGACTCTGAAAGGTTTCTTCTTCATTTAAAATCTTCCAACAGACACTGGATAGCAGTTGTTGGGCAGGTTATAGAGAAAATTCTTGGCCAGGGCTGGGTTCAACTAAATAGCCTCTGAGCCATTTCTACCTCTGAGTCTCTATGAATGCTAAGAGATTGTAGAAATTCAAATTTTGTTCTAATACTGTTCCAATAAATGCCTGGGGCTTAAAGGCCATTTTGTTAGGCAAACATTTTAGTGGTTTGATGTTTAATGTAGTGGCATTTGACCTGTATACATCATCTCAAGATTTGCATTTCAATTAAAACATCCTTGGTGGTCCATTACTTTACCTTTCTTTAACGAATTTTGACAGCAAAGGATACACAAGTTGATTTGTTCCTTTTCCCCTATTTCTGTGGCTAAGACATTAGTGTTTATGCCAAAGTTGTGTTGACTCTGAATCATTAATGAAATTAGCCTCAATTCTATCCCCTCAGGATATCTCTGTAGTAAGAGACCTTGAAGACTTTTTAGTTAAAATATTCACTTTCAAAACCACTCAGAGTTGATATCTCATGGGAATTAGCTTCTCAAAACAGTACATAGAAAATGCACATACAGTAATTAGGTTCTGTATATTTATGAAAAACTGACCAGTCAATACATTCACTAAACAAAGTTTTATGTCAGCATGCAGAAAAATTGTAGGGAGAGGGCAGAAATCTAGAACGGCTTTGGGTGTGTACAGTAATTAGGTTTTATATATTTATGAAACACTGGGCAGTCAAGACACTCACTGAACAAAGTTTTATGTCAGCATGCAGAAAAATTAGGAGACTGGTACTGAAATTAAGAATGGCAGAACTTGGCCCTTGGCTTTTAATGTGTACCTGTGTCCATAAGGCCAATTGTGAGGTTTTTGGTTTTCAATATTTTGGTATTTCAACCAAAAAGCTACACCTTAGGCTTCTTGTGGAACTGCCTGTTTAAAGGGCAGGGCATAAAAATTCCCATATTGGGTCAGACTAATGGTTCAGCCCATATAACCTTCTGTCTATTAGACTGCCCCAAAAGAGCTCTTATGGGAGAGCATGATAACCTTAACCTTTCATGACACCAGCCTGGAAAGGTTAAGGTTATGTACCAAACATCCTTAACTTACCTGAAATCATGTATTATTTCCATGAATACATTTATCTTTATTGCAGTGATTTTTAAGAGCAGGGCACAGAACTATGAAGATTCTACATTTATAACTTGCTCTATACAAAAGGAGTTGCTAGCAATCAGTCAGGTAGATGAACACCAGTGTTGCTAACCGTCAACATGCCCATCCCATGAAGGGCCTACTGAGGTGGCATTACAGGGCCAGGTCTACTTTGTGCTGAATCTGTCCTTTATTCCTTCCCAGTATGGCTATGGCTACTGGTCAGGACTCTGGAAGTTAGTATCAGGAATATGGTGCCCTAGAGCTTCACATGGGCCCTGCTTGCTTCAATCTGGACCAAGTTTTTCACACTATTTAATGAGATGGCGCAATGTATATATAGAACAATAAAATGAATCAGTGTAGAGTAGCAGATAGAACACTAGACTAGGTCAGAAGACCTGGGTTCCTGTCTTGACCTTTAATGATCCATTGGGCTTTTTAAGTGCCTTGATCTATCAAAGTAGAATAATACCTGCCATGCTTACCCCATAAGATTGGGTGGTAAGCTCATAGGAAAGAAGGTAAGTGAAAGTGCTTTGAAAAAAAATACTACTAATACTCCAACAAATTTGTGATTTTATTGACAAGGACATTCCCTCAAATCCACTTCTCATATTTACTAGCTGTGTTATTTCTGGCAATTCATTCAATTTCTTGGGTCCTCAGTTTCTCCATTTGTAAAATGAAAGGGGTAGGCCTCCAAAGTCCTTCGAGTCCTATATCTATGATCCTACGAACTCTTCCATTCTCAACACTCTTGTGTTATTCTTGTCCAAGGTCTCCCAAAAGTTCTCCCCAGGGTCCTAGATGGACCCATGGTCCTAGATGGCATGCCAGAAGCCGAAGAGTTGGAAAGATAAATGGCACCATTACTTATTTTTTTATTTTTATTTTTTAAAGCAATTGGGGTTGAGTAACTTGCTCAAGGTTACAAGGCCAGTCATTATTTGTGTGTTGGTGCTCATTTTCTGAGGTGGGATCCGATCTCGGGTCATCCCAACTCCAAAGCCGGCACTCTTTACTCACTGCGCCACCTAGCCACCCAGCACCATTATTTAAAAGATCAAGAATGACCATTTGTTGATAGCCACAGGCATGTCCTGATCTAAATCAGTTCTTTAAAAGCAGTTCTTACAGACCTGTAATGGAAATGCAGATTTGAAGATCTTCCCTGCCCCTAGGCCCTTTGATTGGCTTAAGTGACTCTGAGAACCTTCTTTAATTTGAAAATATACTCTGCCCCCAATAGGCCGAATGTGGTCACATGGAGCCTGTGGTAGGAGGCTTGGTTTTCAGGAATGACCACACCTTGATGCTGTGTGCTTGGGGAGTGGGTCAAGAGGGTGGTTATATTCTCTGACCCAGCAAAAGGCTATATAAACCCTGATGGGAGGCTTTGCTTTGGGGCTCACTTTGAGAAGTGTTGTGTGATTTGACCAGATGAGACTCTGGGCAGCTTTTGAGAGCACCCCAGCTTTGAAAACCCAGATGTTGATGCTTCCCTCTCTGGTAACTGTGATCTGGTATTGATAATGGTTGGATAGTTTGGAAGCCTATCTGTTTGATCTGTCTGTATACTCTGAAGTTCGGGGTGCTGACCTTTTCCCCCTGAACTAGGTAATATATGTTTGTTTGATTAAAGTAAGCTTGCTAACCCATTTTGAGTTGCTTTCCTTTTGAAAAGCAGATCTAAGAACCTGTGTTGGCAGCCACCCTGGGGATGTTGAGGTGCTTGCTGCTACAAGACCAGACTTTAATTTTTCTCTATTTAGCTAGGTCTTACAGACCAGACTTTAATTTTTCTCTAATGATCTGTTAGCAATGGTTCCAAATCTCAAAAGATTGAAGTTTCTAGTGGTCCATTAGTTAAATGGATAAATTAGTTATCTATAGAGTCTCAGAGGCAGTAGAACAGTAGATAAGAGTGCTAGGCCTGAATTTAATTGAACCTAAGTTCAAATCTAACCTCAGACACTTTCTTAGTAAGAGGAAGTTTACTAAGAAACATTTACTAGCTATGTGACCCTGGGCAAGTCACTTTACCCCTGTCTCAGTTTCCTCAACCATAAATGGGGACAATAATAGCATCTACCTCCCAGGGTTATTGTGAAGATTAAATAATATATTTGTAAAAGCATTTGCTCCTGGCACACAGCAGATGCTACATAAATGCTACTTCTCTTCCTCTAACCCCCATGTAGTTTTAAATAAAATACAAAAACAGCTCTGTGGTGTGTGTGTGTGTGTGTGTCTGTGTGTCTCTGTGTGTGTGTGTGTATGTGTGTTTGGTGTATATGTGTGTGTGTGTATCTCATTTTCCTTATCTGTAAAGCTGGATAGATGGGCTAGGTGATTTCTGAGACCCCTTCTGGCTTTTATAATGTTTGAATCTATGAGTTCATAAGACATATTTTATATTCTTTCAGATATGCCTTGTCCTAGGAAATAAGAATATCACAAACCCCAGTGGCAAAATCAGGTTTCCCTCTAAATTCGTAGTTTTTCAGTATATTGGACTGAGCCATTGTCCAATCCCCCAAGTGCTCAAATTTCCTTATCTCTCTGCCTAGTTATTGTTAATTTGTGGCTGCGTGATTATCGTTCCATTATTAATAAGGCACAATAAGATTGGGAATAACTTTGTGGTGTTCAGTTTCAATGCTGCCTCAGGCAGGTATAATAACTCTCGTGATAAATGGCCCCCTCCATGCTGAAAAGATTCACAGTTCCCAGGGCACAGAGACTATGAGTCTCTTGGGATGGACTATTTCCTCTTCTGTGTAGCCATTCAGCTGCCCCCAAAGAGGCCAGGGCCTCCTTCTGTTTATCGCATCTGCACCTGCCGTTATCAATCAGAGCCTTCACCTTCTGTGTGGCCAGACAATGTACACATCCTCCTGGCTGGTGTCAGATCTCATGCCAACACATACCTCAGCACTGCTCCCAAGAGCCGACAATTATTCAAGGGTAAGACCATGAGCCTAAGATGGAAGCAGGAATTAGACAGCCCAGGTCTCAAGGGACCCTGAGCAGATAAAGAAAGGATTTCTTCCACTTATTAGCTCCATCTGAAGAGGCCACTGAAGGGTACAAGGTGATGAGAAAGGGAGAGACAGCAAAAAAGAAATAGTCTTCCAGAGAAAATAACTGACATGACAAGATGACCAACGATGTAAAAATACAAATGTTGTATTTCTTAGGAAAGGAAGAAAATGGCAGATGGACAAGTTTGGGTTTTCATGTTCTCCTGGGGTTTCTGTGTGGGGTAGACTTCTGTAGCCCTCTGTCTTCTGAGACAATAAAACCCAATGCCTCTCGATTTCTTTCAAATGAGACATTCCATATCATGACTCCGTGTCTTTTCAATGGCTGGCCCCATATTCTACCTCCTTACCTCTGCCTCATAGCTTTTCTGGATTCCTTCAAGATTCTGATCAAATCAGGGTGGCTAGGTGGCGCAGTGAGTAAGAGCGCTGGCCTCAGAGTTGGGATGACCCGAGATCGAATCCGGCCTCAGAAAATGAACACCCACACACAAATAATGACTAGCTGTGTAACCTTGAGCAAGTTACTTAACCCCAATTGCTTGAAAAAAAGAAAAAAAGATTCTGATCAAATCCCCACTTCTTCAGGAAGCTTTTCCCACCTGCTAGTGCCTTCCCCTTGGAAATGACCTTCCATCTACTATCTCTTTATCTTATTTGTGGTATTTATAGGCTGTTTACCCCTTTAGAATGTAAGCTCCTCAAGGTAAGGGGCAGTGTTTTAGCTCAAATTTCTATCTCTGGAGCATAGCACAATGCTTAGCCCAGAGTGAAGCTCTTAAATGCTTACTGGCTGACAGATGTGAGGGTTAATATTCATTGTTACCTGTATTTACAAACTAAGTTTAAGGCCAAAGGATTTAAAGCCAAAGAGAATCTTAGAGACCCCCTAGCCTTACCTCTCTCCTAGTAGAGATGAGGGGCCAGAAAGAGAAGCCTGGTCCCACTGTCCTCTGCTCTAGTCAGAGCTTATCTGCCTCACTGTGTCAACTTCAAGGTGTTCCATTTCAGAAAGAACATTGATAAACAAAGAGATAACCAGAAGAACAACTAAGATGGGGAGAGGTCTCAAAATCATGTGGTACAAGGACTGGATGAAGGAACTAGGAGTGTCTGATCAATCAGCCTGTTAATAAGCATTTATTAAGTAAGTACCTGCTATGTTAACAGGCACTGTGTCAAGCTCTGAAGATACAAAGAGAGACAAAAGGCAATCTCTTCCCTCGAGGTGTTCACAATCTAATGTCTAGAGGAGAGAACAACACCAAGGGGACACATGAAAGCTGGGACAAGTGAACTGTCATGTGTGAGGAAGGTTAGACTCATTTTGCCTGACTCTAGATGGAAGAATTAGAAGCACAAGAGAGAAGTTATGAAGAGGAAGATCTTAGCTTCATATTAAAAACAAAACAAAACTTCCCAACCATTAGCCCTACTGGCTGTTCTGCAGGCAGGGTGTGAGTTCTCCTTCAAGGTCTTCCAGGCAGAAATGGATGACCACATGATGGAGATACTGAGCACAGATTCTTCATCAGACAGCACATTCCTTCTTACTCTCCATTCCTGTTCATCTTTCAAACTGGGCCCAGTGGGGTTAAATGACTTAAGTCACAGAGACAGTAAGACTTGTCATCTGACTCCAAATCTACTTGCCTTTCCACCATGGTGATAGCAAGAAATGAAGAGGAAGAAAGCAAAAAGAAAACAAAATGACCTCTAAAAGCCAGAATGGTTACAAAGCTGTGTTGAATATGTGGCCTAGGGCCCACGTGCAGCCATGGCTCTCTTGAATATGGCCTGGATAAAATTATAATGTGGTTCTTATCTGATTTTGATGTGTTGATGCATTAATTTAAAAAAAGGAAATATATAAACATGAGTGGTTTTCTAAGTTTATATATGGCCTACTGGAATCCTTCCATATGATTTAGTCTCCCCTACTTCTATCTGAGACACCACTGGTATAACCACTGAACTAAGTATGTTCAAAAGAACTAGATTCTAGTCCCAGTTCTGCTACAGAATTGCTAAGTTACTTCCCTTCTCTGGGACTCAGTTTCTTTATCAGTAAAACTAGGGGATTAGACTGTATGAACTCTCAAGTCTTTCAACATTGAAAACAAAGTAATGAACTACCAAGCTACTGGACACAGTACATTTTGTATACACTTCATAAATGTTGATGGGGAGTGATGTAGATTGTTCCACACTCACCAGGCCAAGAGGAGAATCTGAGGTGGTCACAGATTTAATAAATGATTCTTTACACCTGCTTTTATATCCAAAATTATGCATGTGGCTGATCATTTGGAATAGCATCTGCCTTGTCTCTTCCACATATGTGATAATAAATGAACATTCTGTTTTACAACAAAAGGCTAGTGACAGTAGTATTTCCCTAGCCAGACATCTTGGTTTGCACCCATTGAGTACAGTATTTTATTGGATTATTGAGGTTTATTAGTATGCAGTTATTCATGAATTGCCTGAACCACAAAGCTCATACATCACAGTATCTTTGTGCCTGAGATTGACAGCTGGTATTAAAAGACTGAGTAGGGATGGCTTTCACATGTTTTTCTCTCATAAATCTAATCCCTAGTAAAAGTGTTCTGGGGTCTTTAACACTGTGGAGAAACATATATGTAATATATATGCACACATATATACACATCTATGCACATATACATGTATGCATTCATACATATGCATATGCATATATATACATATACACATCTCAAATGCCCATCTCAAATCCTACCATTTTCATGAAGCTTTCCTTAATAACCCTCAAATCACAGTCATCTGTTGAGACAGTGGGGTACAGTGAAAGGAATGCTGGGTTTCTGAGTCAAAGGACCCGGTTTTCAATCTCACCTCTGTCACTAACTGTATGATCTTCAAGTCACCCTCAAACTCCTTCCAATATCCTATTTCTTGACTGTTTGCTATTAGATTATAAGTCCCTCAAGGGCAGGGATTCCCTTTTGCCTTTCTTTGTGTCTCTAGTACTTAGCAGAGTACTTGGAACATGCTCAGTCATTTTAACTCCCTTTGGGGTTTTCTTGGCAAAGATCCTAGAGTGGCTTGCTTTTTCTTTCTCCAGCTCATTTTACAGTTGAGGAAACTGAGGCAAACAGTGTAAAGTGTCTTGACCAGGGTCACACAGCTAGTAAATGTCTGGGGCCAGATATGAACTCACGAAGATGAGTCTCTCCTTCCTACCATCCATTCAGAAAACAAGAAATACAATACTCATTATACATATACAGTCACACAGAACATATTCCACATTAGAGATTTTCTGTTTTTTTAAAGGAAAAATATTTATACATATATACATATACATATGCATACACACACTTCAATCAGTACTCTGAGTTTATCAGTTCTCTATTTAGAGACAGAGAAAATTTTATATTATGAGTCATTTGGAATTGTGGTAGATCACTGTATTGATCAAAGTTATTAAGTCTTTCACAGTTGATTATCTTTGCAATATTGCTATTACTATGTACAGTGTTCTCTTGGTTCTGTTCACTTCACTTTGCATCAGTTCATATGAGTCTTCCCAAGTTTTTTTTTAATCATCCCTTTATCTTTATGATACTGGTACAATAAAGGGAATGAGTAGAACCAGAAGAACATTGTACATAGTAACAGCAATACTGTACAACAATCAACTGTGAATGACTTAGCTTTTCTCAGCAATACAATGATCCAGGACCATTCCAAAGGACTTTTGATGAAAAATGCTATTCGTCTCCAAAGAAAGAACTGATGGGATCTGAATGCAGATTGAAGCTTATTATTTGTTACTTAATCTATTTTTCTTGTTGGGTTGTTGTTTTTTTGTGTTTTTTGGTCTGTGCTTTTTGACTACAACATGACTAATATGGAGCTATGTTTTACATGACTACAAACCTATATCAAATTACTTTCCTTCTCAGTGAGTAGAGGAGGGAGGGAGGGAGGGAGGGAGAGAATTTAGAACACAAAATTTCTTAAAATGAATGTTAAAAATTGTTTTTATGTGTAATTGGAAAAATATTTAAAATTGTCAATAAAAGTATAAAAGACTGCTGCAATAGCAGCATCTGAGAGCATAATAGTACTCCATCACATTTATCATATATCGTAACTTGTTCAGTCATTCTCTAATTGATGGGCATTGGGCTGGTTGATCTCAAGAGGGAGCATGATATAAGGCAGTGATGGCAAATTCAAACAGAAAAGGCTGCATATTGACTTAGAAAACCACAAATTAACATTATCTATGTTGTGTTGTATTTTTGTTTATTTTATTAAACATTTCACAATTACATTTAAATCCAGGTCAAGGACTCAGTGAGTTGGACATTTATGAGTAAAGAATGAATAGAGTGCTGGCACTGGACTCAGGATACCCTGTGTTTTTAAATACTGCCTCAGATACCTACTAGCTGTGTGGCCTTGGGTTAAGATATTCAAGTCCTCTGGGCCTTAGTTCCTTCAGCTGTAAGAAATGACGAGATTGGATGTGATGACCTCTAAGGTCCCACCCAACTTTACATTGATGATCCCTTGATGTCAACGGTCTCTCTCAGCACTCATGTGTTATGATTCTGTGATCATGTTGGTGACTGAAGGCACAGAATGAAAAGGAGAGGCTGATGAAGGCTTAATGGGGGAGAATGGGAGAGGAGTCAGCCTGTCCCTTCAACTGAAAGATCCAGCATCTTTCAGGACAGTATAAAGTAAACTGAAGCTTTGCAGTTGAATCAATAGATCAAAATGGACCTTTTAGTCAATGGGGTTCCAGTGGCCAGTCCTTTGAAGCAGTACAGCCTCTGACACTTTCCTCTCTCTTCCCACTCCCCACCTTGGGCCAATCCCTCTCATGGCCATGTGCAAGAAGGGCAGGAAGGGGCCTGGGAAATTTTAAATAGATCCCAGAGCACTGTGATATTGAAGCTTTTATCTAAATATTTATTACCTCTTCCAAGTCTAGCAAAATCACTGAAACCGGTTCCCAGCTTCAGCAGGATTTCCAACGTCTAAACTCCTTGCTTTGCCACAAAGGGATGTACTTTCGTTTTTGGCTTCTTCCAATTTCATCTTCCCTGGGTTATGTGAAATGTTCTATCTAGAGACTTAGATTTGATCAAGTCATAAAAATGACTGAAGATGAAATGTCAAAGTCCTAAATATAAATTAGAATTAGTCTGACATTTTAGGAAGTGGCATGGTATAGACAGAGGATGGAGAACTGGTCTTGGAAACAGGAGAACCTGGGTTTGAGTCTTGTTTCTAACACATCCTGGTTGTGTGACCCTGGCTAAGTCACCTGGGTTCTTAGTACTTACTCTATGACTATCTATGTACCATTTACCATAAGACAACAGTATAATACAGTATAGAATCACAGCCTGAGACGGGAACAAACAAGCTTTTATTAGGTACCTACTATATGCCAACCACGGTTGGGGTCAAATAGCTACTAAGTGTTTAAGGCAAGATTTGAACTCAGATCTTTCTAATTTCAGGTCCAGCACTCTATCTACTATGCTACCTAGTTATCTCAGAATGCCACTGAGAGCTCAAAGTTAATCATGAAACTGAAGACCAGAAAAACTAAGTAAGAGATCTGTCCAAGGCCATATGGGAATAAAGGGTAGAGCTGGGATTTAAACCTAGGTTTTCAGATCATGGGTGCGATGCTCGTTTAGCTATAAGTCTATTTCCCAGTCACTTAACCCCTATTTGCCTCAGTTTCCTCAACTGTAAAGTGAGGATAATAATAGCATACACCCCACAGAATTATTGTATCAAATGAGACAGTATTTGTAAAAAGAACTTTGAAAAAGAAAAAGGAACAAAAAGCACTTAGCAGAGTTCCTAGTAGATAGTGCAATAGAAATGTTTGTGTCCTTCCCAGAAGACTGAAGAAATGCTAATAAAAGGCCTTCCTGAGCTTCAAGACAGGCATAGAGGGGTTATGGGCTACTGGTGTTACTTAAATCTACTCCTTAAATTCCCCGGTAAACTGGTTCGTCTGCCTTCCTAACCACAAGAGAATATGAGGGCCTGCTCTCCCAGGGCTCACCGTTCAACAGCTCTGCCCAGAGCCAGCGGCCAGCAGCAGCATCAGGCCTGGAAAATGCCTATGCATTGAGAAAATTTAATGTCTAAACTCCTTACTCTGCCACGAGGGTGGAAATCACTGCCTGCAAATAAGGAGGATGCCACCTCATTTTACCACTTGCCAAAGTAGTCTATACTCAGCACAGCACATCTGGGAGAAACCAGATACCTGAGAGCAAGAAGAGAGGCTTCTTGTCACACTTGCCTCATAGCATGGCCCTAGGGGGCTGGTTACTATGACCTTCCTGGATGATTGGCAGTGTCTCAAAGCAGGGGCATCACCTGCCAGCATGGGCCTGCCAGACACTTCCCCCATAACATCAGCATCTGAGCTGCTGGACATATGACATTGAACTCTACAGTATAGGGCCAAATGAAGGAAAATTTCTAGCTACTAAGAAAAAAATAACAAAAACAAACATAAACTCAGAACTCACAATTTGTGACTAGTAGAATTTCTTTGTAACAGGCAAATCTCCTGATTTAAATTAAAATGCTTTAAGCACAAAAAGTGTTTTTCCCCCTTTAGTATATGATGATACTTCAGTGTGCTTTGATAAATGGTTTAAATTAACAGTTTGGAGAGATGATGGACGAGGGGTAAAGACAGAGACAAACATTTACACAAGACTAATGGGTGGGTTTGTTTATTGTGGCATGTTTAAGTGTTATTGGGGAGGGCTTTCATTTAGGCGGAAAGGTGAAATCCTGCAGGAGAAATGAGGTTAGAGAGAATGGTTCCAAATCACCTCCTTTGATTCTAGGAAGACCATGGAGACTTGTTCCTCCTAGCTTGGGTCTAAGATTTAATGTCTAACCTTCTTACTCCGCCACATTAGGGATTTCTATTTAAGGGCTTCCCTTCAAATTAAAAGAAAGGGGAAAAAAGGTACAATGAATCACTACCAAATGTGAAGAAGTGATTAGAACCGAGTTCAGAAGGGGACAATCAGGGCAGCATTGGAAATACCTTATTAAATTAAAAATATCCTTTAAAACAAGCTGAATGTAGTAACAGATTAGTAGCTTGACATGTTGCTCTCTCTTTCTGTTCTTCTTTCCATTTAAATTCACTCCCCAGGTTTTCTAGTAAATTGATTTATCAGCCCTCTTAGAATCAACAGACCATGAGGCCCCCCCAGCTCTCCTGAGGATCACTACTCAACAACCCAGCAACTCAAATGTTCATGTTTTTGATGTGTGTCAAAATGATAAAAGTAAATTTTTTAAAACTGGACAAAAATCCCCCACAACACTGACCCCACTCCAAGGATCTACGAGTGTCTTCTTCAAAACATACCAGCTATCTTCCAGTTACCACATCCTATTCCCTATGCCCTTCTGTGAGGTATCTGGAACCAAAGCCACCTGTGTGTTCCCATCTATAAGATAGCATCGTTTTACCTTGTGAATGAAGCGGCTCATTAAAACAATATATTGCTATTAAAACATAAAGTTGTTGCATCAAATTCTGATCATTAAGATCTGCAAAGTTAGCTAGGGAAAATCCTACTCCCATAGGACCCATACATATAGACTAGAAACCCATCCTGCTCCCTTCCCACCAACAGACTGGGTTTATTGGCTCTGATCTCTAGTCGCTCCATGACTAGGTCCTGGATATCTACTGAATTGGATCATAGATGTGAGTGGAAAGGGCCCTTAGGGGGCAATCTAGTTCAACTCTTAATTTTTACAGATGAGAGATGTGAGGTCCAAAGAGATTAAGTGGCTTTCCTGACATTGTTGAGGCACTAAATAGCAGAGATGGTGAGATTTTAACCCAGATTCTCTGATTACAGGAGCAGCTAGGTGGTGCAGCAGATACAGCACCAGGTCTGGAGTCAGGAAGACTGGAGTTCAAATACAGCCTCAGATACTTACTAGCTATTTAACCCTGTTTGCCTCAGTTTCCTCATCTGTAAAATGAACTAGAGGAGGAAATAGCAAACCACTCCATATCTTTGCCAAGAAAACCCCAAATGGAATCATGAAGAGTCAGACATGCCTGAAAAACAACTGAATAACAATAACTTCTGATTACAAATCCAAGGATCTGTCCATTATACCAGGATGATGCTGGCCTCTTGCCTGGACCATCATCTGTCCTACCTTTAACATGATAAGTATTCAGGATCTTGGACTCTATTTAGGTCTTAGGTGAAAAGGGTCTGATTTCTACCTGTCTTTTCCTTCAATAGGCTGATTTCCCATGTTTAAGACCTTTTTCTGAATTCATACTCATACATATTTGTCCTTGGTACACTAACTCCTGATTCTGCTACCACAGGGCATGACACCTAGTCTTTGCCTAAGTCCTTCTGCAGGTCAGCCTGGATTCCTAGCCCTTGGACTGTCCTGCAGCCCAGCCCTGCTTGGGGCAGCAAGAATACCCCAACTGGATGGCCACAGAATCAAGCCAACATGCTTTCCCCAGTATGGACTTCTTTCCTTTAGAGTAGTGGTTCTCTAACTTTTTTATCTTGGAAACTCTTTAGGATCTTTTTTTAAAAAAATTATTTTCCCCCAATTACATGTCAAACAATGTTCAACATTTTTCTTTTTTTTTAAGTTTTGAGTTCCAAATTCTTTCTCTCTCTCCCTTCCTCCCCTCCCTTCTCCCTGAGACAGACACTCTTAAAAACTATTAAGGGATCCATGAGGAGTTTTTGTTCATGTGAGTTATATCTATCAATATTTTTCATGTAAGAAATTAAAACATCTTATTATCATGATGATGATGAAAATAGTCGACTTCACAGACCCCACTGAAAGGATCTTGGGGACCCCTGGAGTCTCCAGATCACAGTTTGAGACTCACTGCTTTAAAGCTTCTGAAAGAAAACAGGAGGATTCATTTAATAAGTGCCATTGTGAGGTGACGGTGGTGTGACTTGTGGCATTGATGGTAATGAATTGTATGAGCCTATTAAAAAAATAAAAGGTTGTATCTTTATACAAATAAAACTCTCTGACGCAAATACATTTGAGATACATGGATTCTTGTGGAGTCACTGTGGTTGAAAAGTGACCATACAATTAATAGTTACCTGCATGTAACGTGAAAATGTTGATCAAATTATCTGGAAAATTATTGTGATATCCAGTAGCATAATTATAGCTCACATTTCAAGAGTGTTTTAAAGTTTACAAAGCACTTTACATATTATATCATATGATCCTCATAACACCCCCTGTGAGGTACAATACAAATACCTAGCATTTACATAGCTATTTAAGTCCTTCACATGTTAACTCATTTGATCCTCACTATAACCTTTGGGAGGTAGGTACTACTATTATCCCCATTAAACAAATGAGGAAACTGAGGCTTGCCGATATTAGGTGGCTTGGCTATGATCATAGGACTAAGAGTCTGAGGCAGGATTTGAACTCAGATTTCCCTGAATCTAAGTCCAGCCTTCTAGACATCTAGCTGTGTACTGGTATGGTGTACAACAAGAACTATAATTATAATGGCTTTGAGAGCCTTGTCTTTTCGGGTTACCCTTCTTCTTTATATGTTTTGTTCTTGTTCTTTATTTGTTTTCGGTCTGGACTTCATTTACATGTTGGTAGCTCATTTCTCACCTGGCTGCACTCCTTTGGGACTTCTCTGACTTCTCCAGCAAACCCCAAGAAGCTCATCATTGGGAAAGATGCTGCGAGATCTAATTAGTCTTGGTACTCACACCACAGCACTGCCCTCTGCCCCTCTGATTGGCTAGTGGAGCCGTGAACTCCAAAGACCAGGCTCCTCTTTTCATAATTAGCCACATTCCTTTGGGACCTCTGACTTCTCCACCATGATGCTCACGTTGAGTACCTTCTTTCCCTCTTCCCCTTTTGTGTATTGTCTCTCCCCATTAAATTGGAATCTCCTTGGGAACAGGAAGTGTGGTGTGTGTGTGTGTGTGTATGTGTGTGTGTGTGTGTGTGTGTGTGTGTGTGTTCGTTCACTAGGAGATTCCTGTATCAAATGAACAAAAGAACCAGGAAGTCAATGTAGATCCTAAACTAAGGCGATATACCTATGCTTAGCCCCTTCACAGAAAAAAAAAAACAATGCACTGATAATGAAATCCCCAAGGTTCTTTGTATATAGCTGGAATTTTTATAAAAGCTCTGTCTAGCCAGGCCTTAATTTCTGAAGGACATGGGAAGGTGCCTGCTGCCGTATAGGGGAAGAATGAGAACTAACTTTCAGAAGGGTTTCTTTGCAGAAAAAATGGCCATGTTAGCTTCATGACTACTCTAAGGAGGATCCTGCAGCCAGCAGAAACTGGCAGCTTTAACTGTTGTCCAGCTGGGATTCATGCTTGGTCCTTCCCCAGCAGGCTCAAGTTGTGATTCGGCTCTGTCTGCCTCTCTGGCAGCACAGAATCATCAGATTGTTGGGGCTGGGGGCTCTCTCCTGAGGCAATTACTTAGGGAAAGAAATCTTGGCTTTTCTGCAAAAACCATGACTTCCCACTTTAATCTCTGGGGCAAAACCTATCATGTGGCTTTTTCTGGACTTTCATCAGAACCCTACCAACAATACACATGCTTCTCTCTCTCTCTCTCTCTCTCTCTCTCTCTCTCTCTCTCTCTCTCTCTCTCTCTCTCTCTCCCCATCTCCCCCTTTTCCCTCTCCCTCTCTCCTTTCTTTTTGTTCAGAAATTGCTAAATGTCTGTGAATCAAATATCCCAGAAAATGAATTGCCTTAAATACTCCCATTTCAGAGTGGGAAAATAAACGTTACTCATATCTTCCAGCTAAGAGACTAGAATTTTACCTGGCATAATAAGTAATAATAGTAATAATAGGCATTTGTAAAGGGCTTCCAGGCTTGCAAAGTGCTATAACAGCAACATGTATATAATACATGCTACGTCCCAGGCACTGTGCTAGGCACTTTATGATTATCTCATTTGATCCTCACAACAACCCTGGGAGGGAGGCACTATTATTATCTCCATTTTCCAGATGAGGAAACTGAGGTAAACATAGGATAAATGACTTGCCCAGGGTCACAAAGCTAGGGGGTATCGGAGACTGTGCTTTAACTCAGGAAGAGGAGTCTTCCTAACCCCAGGCCTGGCACTCTATCCGCTGCATCACCTAGCCACCCTATCTTTTAACTACAGCTTCCTAAAAGAAACTTTTCATTACTAGGGTTTGTGAGGCACGTATCTTCCCCACCAAAAATTAAATTTAAAAAGATCAAAAAAGGCTCTTGCTGTTCAAGGCAATGCAGACTACTGTAGTGTGAAGTGGAATGGCCAGCAGGCTTGTCAGTTTGTCCTTCAGCAAGGCACTTAATTGTGCTGGCCTCCAAGCCGGAAGGACAATTTCCTAATGCTGTCTCTTTAGGGGCAACCCTCAGGAAGAACAAAAGGCTGTTGGGACTTTCTGGAGAAAGGTGTAACATGAATATGGATGTTCTGCATGCCAGGGTGACTTGTTCACATGCACGAATCTCCTGGGGATTGAGTGTAACACTTCAGTGTGTTAAAAATGAGACATGAGCACATGCTCACCCTCCCCTGGACCGCTGGGTCGTCAGGGCCATCAAGATTAGCATGAAAGCAGGAGGAAGATTGGGCACAAAGGGCTGAGGGACCTCACTCACCAGGAAGCCAATTATCTTGCACAAATTTCACCCTCATCTGCCACAATAAACCAGAAGGATGACAATGCTCCTGCCAGGGACTTGGATCAGAGGGATAGCCAAATAATGAAGCACTTCCGTGTCGTCACTACACTCTAGGATTCAATGCAAGACTTATCAAATACTAATACTAATAATAATGATCACTGACTGTAATATGGTCCTTTAAGGTTTGCAAACACTGGAGGCTGCTCTATGATAGAGTAAAAAGAGTGCTGGGTTTGGAGGCAGCTTCCAGGAGAGTGAACTTGGATAAGTTATGGAACCTCCCTGTGCCTCAGTTTCCTCATCTATAAAATGAGGGCCTGGACTAAATCATTATTTCATTCGTCCCAGAGTAGGCCCTATTAATTTTTTTCTGTGCTTTCGCTCTTCCCTAGAATAATCTAAAAAAAAACACAAAATGAAACTTTTTGCCATCATTAGCATTATGTTACTAACCTCAGTTTATTCTGAGCATAAGCACTTCTTTCACTATTTGTATAAGACAATGCCATGTTTCTATAGTCATCCTTTATTGCCAGCCCTTTTCTCCCTCTTCCATATTTGACTCCATGTTCTTTTCTCAATCATCATCTTTCTTGATTTCTATGCAACAGATGATACTAGTGACTGTCTTCCCCTTTTAGATAATCTTTCTTCTCTGGATTTTCATGACATCGTGTTCTCTCTCTCTCTCTCTCTCTCTCTCTCTCTCTCTCTCTCTCTCTCTCTCTCTTTCTCTCTCTCTCTCTCTTCTCTCTTCTCTCTTCTCTCTTCTCTCTCCCTTCCTCCCTCTCCTCTTCCTGCCTGCTCCTTCTCGGTCTACTTGGATGGACCATAGGATCATAGATCCAGAGTCAGAAAGGTGACTTGACCCAATATTGGTTATTCTTTGGATCTAGTCATTAACAGGATCACACAGTTTCTGAATGGAAAGAAGCCCACAGTGCCTGGCATGTACCAAGTGCTTAATAAATGGTTGTTCACATCTACCTCATATTGTACCCATGCAAAAACCCCTACCACAAGATCCCAGAAGACCTCAAGTAAGAGCATACCATTACTTCCAGAGGCAGACCGTTATGTTTTTAAGAGAACTAGTTCTTGGGAAATATTTCTTATTGAGCTCAAATATTATTGTTTTCAGTAGTTTTAGCTGTGCCCAACTCTTTGTGACTCCATTTAGAGTTTTGTTGGCAAAAATGTTGGAGTGGTCTGCCATTTCCTTCTCTAGCTCATTTTACAGATGAGGAAACTGAGGCAAACAAGGATAGGTGACTTGCCCAGGGTCACACAGTTAGTACGAGGCTGAGGCTACATTTGAACTCAGGAAGATGAGTCTTCCTGACTCTAGGCCTTGTATTCTAGTCACTGTGCCTCCTAGCTACCCACCTAAATATGTAGCTTCCATTTATTTCCAAAGGCAGTTTGATAGAGTTAGAAAAGTGATAGGTTTAAAGTCAAGGGATATGAATTCAAATTAGCCACTATATTCAACAGGTCATTTAATCTCTTCAGGATTCAGATGATTAATATCTATAAATTATATACCTATAAATATCTATAAAAATTATCTATAAAATGAAAAAGTTGGATAAATGGCCTTCAAGGTCCCTGCCAGGTTTAAATCAATGGTTCTATGATCCCTGGAAGTCTGTTCTCTGAGGGGACTTTGGTACTGTGCAAGTGAACAGATATTTTGGACAGTTAGATTTGTTAGGTGTGAGAACAACCACAAATTAGGGGGTTGTTTTAAACAGAAAGGTCAAAGTATGAAATGGAGATGTCACTTCTTCAGAATAAGGTAACAACGATTTGGCAAAACAATGTAGAAAACTGACAGTTTCGCCTCATGTTACATCTACACAACAGCTCAAGAACTATGGTTTCTGAAGGTATGATTCTTTATTGATTCCTAAGAAGAGTATCCTAGAAATGGGGGTCTATTTTTCTATATCATGGTAGATTGAATTTGGTGAGAAAATCTGAGGGGGATTCAAACATTTCTTATATGAACTAACTTATTCAGAGGACAAGAATACCATTTCCTGTTCTGTCTAAGGTACAATGGGAAACTATCTAATGAAGCTAGCAGCTTAGATACACCATTTGCTTTAGAAAATTGTTATCAATCCAATTTTAATGGAATAGCTTTTATTGAGTCATGATTCACCTTCCTTTCAGCCATTAGTAAAAGAAAGACATAGATAGATAACATGCTAGAAATGTTAACTGAAATTCACCTATTATGCCCATTCCCTCTTGATATTAGTAATCTTCTAAATATTCTTAGACAAAAAAGATTAAAAAATTATTACAGTGTGATACCCATTTTTTCCGATCTTTGGTTGATTGAGAATGTGGTATTTATTAGAGATTGTATGACCCATTTTTTATTTATGTTCTCAGCCTCTAATTTGGAACCCCAACTGAGTTTGTCATGAGTATTCCAAGGGCCCCCGGGATCATCTCTTAATCACGTGAAAATTTCCTATCCTTTTAGAATGTTCATTTGTCTTCATTAACACTCTCCTTCACTTTATCTCCCATATGCACCCTTGCTAACCTTATCTATTACATTTTTTTTAATGTGGAATCAGTAAAGTTCAGCAACTAAAGATATCAAAAGACTGAAAACGACTGATTTAAGATCTCTCTGGAAAATTTTATCTGCAATATAAATATTTATGCCCCTCACCCCAATGAATGGTTTTAACATGTCACTCTTAAATACTTTGGGCTTCAGTTTCCTCATCCATAAAATGAAAAAAAAATGGGGAGGTGGGTAGTAATCAGCTAGTCAACAAGAAATTATTAAGTGCTTAATTACTATGTACAAAAATAGCTCCTGCCATCAAGGTATTTATGGTCCAATAAGGGAGACAACATGAAAATAACTAGATACATATAAGACATATATGCATACACATGTGTGTAGATAGAGCTAGAGATAGATGAAAAGAGAGAGAGAGAAAGAGGGAGAGAGGGGGAGAGAGAGAGAGAGACAGAGACAGAGAGACAGAAGGGCAGAGACAGAGAGAGAAGGTTAGAGACAATTTGAGAGGATAAGGTATTAATTAACAACTAGCCAGGAGATAAGAAAGAGGTCTCTGAAAAGACTGTTGCAGAAGGTAAGATTTCAACCAAATCTTGAAGGAAGCCAGGGAAACTAAGAGGGAGAGATGAGGGGGTAGAACATTCCAGGTATTGGTTATCACCAATGAAAAGCACAGAACTATAGGTAGGTCAGTGCTCCAAGACCACTGAATTCATGGAAAGAAGTAAAGTACAAGAAGACTGGGGTGGTAGGAAGGGATCAGGTTATGAAAAGCTTTAAATGCCAAACAGAGAGTTTATATTTGATCATGGAGGATCAAAAGTAAGCCAATGGAGTTTAGTAAGCAATGGGGAAGTGGGACTTAAGAGCAGGGGTGGGGGGGTGGAGAATGACATGGCCAGAACTATGCTGTAGAAAAATCACCTTGGCAGCTGAGCGGAAGATGGATTGGAGAAGGTATAAACCTGAGGCAATAAGACCAGATACAGATAGAAGACCATTGTAATCTTATAGGGGAGAGAGAATGACAACCTGAACTCAGGTGGTGACCATATTAGAATGTGTGTGTGTGTATACACACATATATAGCGTGTATATACACACAGATATGCACATATGTATATATTGTTCGTGTGTACACATATATGTGCATACATAATATGTGTATGCATGCAGTATATGCATACACATACACAGATATACATGTACACACATACAGATATACATGTATACACATACATGCACAGACAGACATATATATGATGCTGTGGAGGCAAAAATGAGATATGGCCACAAACTGGATATGTGGGATGAGTGAGAAGTTAAGGATGCCACTAAGGTTATGAACCTAGGTGATTGTAAGGACAGTGATGTCTTTGACAGTAAATGGGAATTTAGAAGAGGCGAAGATCTGGGGGAAATGAACTCTGAGGCACATGGTATATGAGATGCTTATGAGACATCTAGTTCAAGGTGTTTTAAATGGAAGTTGGTGATTTGTAACTGTAGCTTAGGATACAGGTTAGAGCTGATTATATAGATCTAATAACAATAATAAAACAACAGCAATATTTACATAGTGCTTACTGTGTGCCAGCCACTGAGCTAAGAACTTTACAGTTTGTGACTTTTTTTTTTTTTTGCTTTTGGAGGGGAGAAGGCAGGGCAATTGGGGTTAAGTGACTTGCCCAAGGTCACCCGGCTAGTAAGTGTCAAGTGTCTGAGGCTGGATTTGAATTCAGGTCCTCCTGACTCCAGGGCCAGTGCTTTATTCACAGTGGCACCTAGCTGCCCCATATGACATTTTTTTTTCTATTTGTTATCTCATTTTAGTGAGATTTGTAATTTACATTTACATTAGTTACACAATAATTTACTTTATTATCTCAATTACAATTGTTATCTCATTTGAGCCTCACAAAAACCTCAGAAATGATCTGCAAAGAGATGATAATTGAGGCATTGAGAGCTAATGAGATTATGAAGTGGAATAGTATAAGATAAAGAGAAGCAAAGGTGGCCCAGAAGAGAGCCAGGGTTAGTGGTCATGACTTGGAGGAAGAACCAGGAATGCAGAGTGAGAAGGTGTGCTAGGCAACCAGAAGAGCTAAAGGAGCATTATCAGGACAGCCTAGAGGGGAGAGAGCATCCAGGAGGAGGCGGTGATAAGTAGCATCATATGTTGTAGAGTGGTCAAGAAGGACTGGGACTGAGAAATGTTGGCAATTAACTGATTATTGGTGATTCTGGAGAGGACAGTTTCGTGTGAACGAAAAGGTCAGAAGCCAGACTATAAAGGGTTTGGGAGAGAAGAGGAGAGGAAGTAAAAACACCCAGAACAGGCAGCTTTTTCCAGGACTTCAGTCATAAAGGAGAGGAGAGGTTGAGGCTGAGTTACTGGGCATGGTAGTGATCAAGTGAGGGTTTAAAAAAAAACAGGTGAAAACATAGGGATGTTTGTAGGAAGCAGGGGAGGATCCAGTAGACAGAGAGAAAGAAATCAACAAAAACAAAAAAGGGAGAGGGGAGAATACTGGTGGAAATATGCTAGAAACACAGGAGAGGAGGAGAGCGAGAAGGCACATAGAGAAGGCACACCCTGGCAATGGCAAAGAAAAGGGTCACCTCTACATTGGAGCCTGAAGTTAGGGAGTAGATAATGGAGAAAGATTTCTGAATTAGATAAAGTGTTTATTAAGAGCTTATGATGTGCCAAGCACTGAATGATGCAAGATGAGAAGGGGAGAAGGGTGACTTCCCATCTAGCGGCTTCAATTTATTTCACCATTTCCTCCAGCTCCACTCAGCAACAGAATAGGATCAAAGGACGTGGAGGGTGGGAGTGAACCAGGTTTGGACTCTAACACAATATGACTGGTGATAGGACAAAGGGGCAAGGTATTCAAGAGGAGAGGACAGTAAAAAGTTGAAGTGGTTCACCAAGGGGTCAAAACAGTAAAGGGAAGAAAGCATAGCCAGGGCAGGGATGATGCTTTTTCTTCATATCAAACTGAAATCTGCTTCTCTTCAACCTCCACTCAATAATCCTAGGTCTGTGTGTTGGGGCAAAGAAGAACAATTATAACCCATCCCTTGTATTGAGCACAGTCTTTCCAGTACTTGGAGATGGAGATGACCTACCTCCTCATCACCTACCCCAGTTTTCTCTCCTCTATGCTAAACACCCCAAGCTCCCTTGGCTGAGCAGCACAGCAATCCATGACCTCCCCCCACACCTAGGGAAGAGGGCCTGGATGATGAAACATGCTATCAACCTGCTGACAAAGAAGTGATGGCCTAAATGTGCAGAGTGAGACAAACCAGCCAACACGGGACGCTTTGCTTGGCTATGTATATTTGTTACAAAGATTTTCCTTTTCTTTCAGGGGAAGGGAGCTGAGAGGAAGGTAAATAAATGCTTGCTAATTGAAAAAATGTACTTAAACAAAAAAAGATCCCAGCTTATTTAGCACATCCATTCCCCAATACTTACTCTATTATCCCTATATTCTCTCTAACATCAAAGTGCTTCTACACAAATATCTGTCCGACTAACCACACTCTTAAGTATTGTAGCGGAAATGCTGAATATTGTTCAGTTTCAAGTGTCTGATGCTGTGACCCCATTTGGGGATTTCTTGGAAAAATTACTGGAGTGGTTTGCCATTTCCTTCCTAATCTCATTTTACAGATGAGGAAACTGAGGCAAATGGGGTTATGTGACTTGCCCAGGGTCACACAGGGAGTGTCTGAGGCCAGATTTTAACTCAGAAAGATGAGATTTCAGGCCCAGCACTCTATCCACTACACCACCTAACTGCCCTAGAAATGCTAACATAAGCTGGTTATTGAACAGCTGTCCTTAGAGCAGTGAGCATCTCCTCTTCCTTGCACCAGGGCAGCCCTTGTGCTCACTCTAGACTTCCTATCCCCATCTACTGATTTCCTTTAAGCTAAATGCCACTCCCCACAGAAAGCCTTTTCCAATCCCCCTTAAATCTAGGGCCCTTCCTCTGGTGACTGTTTTTAGCTTGTCTGTACATAGTTGTTTGCATGTTTTCTCCATGTTAGATTATGAGTCCCTTGAGGGCAGGAACTATCTTTTGCCTTTCTTTATATCCCCAAGACTTAGCATGATGGCTAGCATTTAGTAGGTAATTAATAAAATGTTAATTAACTAACTGATAACAGGTATGACTGAGATTTAAAACCAGACAGATCTTCAGAGAATCTCTGTTGGTATGCTATTTAAATACATAATCAAACCTTTGTGGGGAACCAGTGGGACCTGCAGGGATTTAGACAGTCTTACTGCCATACTTCAAGAATCTAGGACTGCATCAGCATGGGTCTTCATTCATTAATACAGAGTGTCTGATACATACAGTAGTTGCTTAATCTTATTAATATATCTTATTGATACAGATCACAATTGTTTATAGTTTATGGCTTTCCAGGATTGTTATAGTCACATAATCCATTACCACATAGCCAGACTGGTGATGTCAGACACATCACAGCCTCCCTGGGCCTGAGTTTCCTTGTTTGAAAGATCAGGAGGTCAGACCAGACCCTCTTAGCTCCAGAACAATGATCCTGTGATGCCTCTCAGAGCTCTGCTAGGCTGGTCCTCATATTGTAGGCCTTCACTTGACAAATATTCCAATGCTCTCCATCTTGGTAGAACACACCAGAGCTTATAGCCTGTTGGCAAAAACCTAGAGAATTCAGCAAGAACTCCACAACAGGCTGAGCTATCAAGATTAGGCTATTAACTGAGACTCTAATTTCTAATGAGAAATAAAATCACCTGATTAAAAAAACTGATAAAAAACTGATTAAAAAAACATAGATAAGACATATAAAAGGAGTTTAAGTTGTAGAATTCTCAGGGAAATGAATGAGATTTTTTCTTTGTGCTGTGACAGGAGTTAGACATTGGCAGGAATGGTGTCAATAAGGAGGAGATGCAAGTTTATGCCACCGGCCTCAACGGCATAAACCCTTTGTTCATCGAAAAATCCCTGCAACCCAGTCAGCTGCACCTAGTAAATATTTGTGGCAAAGAAAAGTCAGGAAGCAGAGAATCTTAATGTAGTAATAAGTGTCACTATCAGAAATCTGATCAAATTAAGGTGGAATTCGCTGCTTACCCTTCCTGTACCTCATCTGATAATGAAGACAGAGAAAAAAAGAACCTCATTGGAATCTGATCAGCAGAACTAAAAGTAGTCCGACTTGGTTCAATGAACCGGGATTTCATGACATTTCCTATATTCTCTTTACTGCTGATGCCTCTGCCTCCCGGTCTTGACGTTTAAAGGTTTTATACATTTAGTAACAAACCATAATCATTTCCCAACATAGCCCCACACCTTGACTGAGGAACCCTTCCTTATATGAAAGAAAAACAGCAGTCAAACAGAACCAGATGCCACAACAACCATGTGACAGCATAGGTGATGTTCTTCACACAATGTCAATCAGTCCCTTCCTTTCTACAGCAAGGAGAGAAACGTGTTTCATTATCTGCTTTCTGGGAGCAAGTTAGATCATTCCAATGCATCTGAATTTGGCTGAGGACTTTCAGTTTTCTTTTCATTATCACAGTCATGTTATCTGCACTGGGGAACCTGGTTCGGCTTTCTTCACTCTCTATCAGTTCATACACGTATTCCCATACTTCTCTTAGGCAGCAAGCTGGTACAGTGGATAGAGGACTGGGCCTGGAATCAGGTAGGCCTACGTTCAAATCCAGCCTTAGACATTTACTATCTGTGTAATCCTGGGCAAATAACTTAACCTCTGTTTGCCTCTGTTTCCCCGTCTGTAAAATGGGGCTTGTAAGGTTGTCGGGAGGCTCAAAAAAGATAGGCAGGCATGAAAAGTGTTTAATAGTAGGCATTATGTAAATGTTTAGTCCTTTTCTCTCTCCTTCTTCCTTCTCTAAACTCTTCCTATCTGTTACTCCTTAGGACACAATAGTATTCCATCACATTGATATAGTATAATTTGTTCAGTCATCCCCCAATCCATGCATGTACATTTTTTATTGAGTCTTATATCACAAAAGGTCCTGGTAAGTAAACTTTGGTATAAATGATAACTTTCCCTCTGTTTTTAATCTCCTTGATTTCTGTGCCCGTTAGTGGAATACCTGAGTATGAACAATTTGGTGACTTCTGAAATAATTCCCAATAGTTCTCCACAATGGTTAGCCCAATGCATGGCTCTACCAGTACGTACTGATGTCACACATAATGTCATTATGTGGTCTTACTACTAGACTCCAATGACTCTGGAGGAGAGAGTGAGGCTGAAGATTATGCACAGATCCGCCTCACTCGAATTCAATTAACGTGCACGTCAAGACATCACGTTCATGATGTCATTGGTCCTCTTCGAGAATGAAGGTCAAACAATAATGTCAAATGTGGCTGCTATGTTATCATAGATCATCTCACATTGTTTCCATCTTCATCAGACTAATGGATATGACATGAACTCTCAGTGCTATTTCAAGTTGCTCGAGTAATTAGAGGCATTCTTTCATATGGCCACTGATTGTTTATCACCTATCTCACTGAGTTGTTGTGAGGAGGATCAAGTGAGGTAATAGTGGTAGTAAGCACTACATAAATGCTTATTCCCTTTCCTTCCCTCCCCCCTCAGTCTTTTGTAAACTATATTTCATGTCTTTTGAATCCCTCATATCATCTTCCTGTAACAAACATTCCTCTTGCAATTTCTTCGACATGTAAGATTATGTATTATCTTGGTAGGTTCCTCATATTATAATGCTTTCTTTGCAAGAAGCAGGTGCCTGATAAATATTTGCTTAATGGATGAACCCTGATAATGCAATTGTTTCTCTTTTTTAAGATCCTTAGACAAGGTGACTTTTTCCCCAGTATACATGCACATGAGACCACTTCATGTATTAGTGCCTTTTGAAAAAAAATTTTTCTAGCTTGTGGTTTCTCTCATCTCTTCTCAGAGCATAAGCCAAATTTGTCCTTCTCCCCCATTCCAAACTCACCAAGGTTTAGTCATAGCAAGACCTTGTGTTCTAACAACACTAATCATTTTGAGAAAAAAAGAATAAATCTACTCAAAAGGAATAATCATTCCCTTCATCCTTTCCAGTCCCTTCATTTCAACCAGGTGAGTTTCAACCAAGGTAACCTTAGTTAAACTCAACCTAGGCAGCAGCAAAACTGACAGAAGGTCTTAGAGGAGCCAAGTAGTCGGTGTGGGATTATCTGTACTGTTTTTAAAAATAGTTCTAACCACAGACAAAATAATCCTTAGCTCAGCAAACAGGGCTGAATAGGAGGCAGACTTAAAATTAAGGATTTGTAAGGAAATAAGGATGGTGGCTCCAGCTGCTACACATTATGGGGAAAGATTAATTGTCTGGCCAGACAAGTCAGTCTATTACTATGAGGCCAATAGTGAGAATCCATGAAAACATCCTTTTGGGGTTGCATTGCCAAGAATGGAAAACTAATTTCCCTCTGGAAATGAATGGCTGAGCAGGCATGGGTGGCCTGGTCTAGTCATTGGTAGGAGAGCACTTGTAACTCTTGTTCTACTCTGACCAGGCTAGGAGAGGATTCTACATAGAAAAAGGAGTCCTTTACATTAAAGAAAGGAGAATAGAGATTAGAGTGGCTAAGTGACACAGCATATAGTGTTCTAATCCTGAAGTCAAGAAGATTCATCTTCCTGAGTTCAAACCTGGCCTCAGACACTCACTAACTGTGTGACCCTGGGCAAGTCACTTAACCCTGTTTGCCTTAGTTTCCTCATCTGTAAAATAAGCTGGAGAAGGAAATGGTAAAACCATTCTAGTATCTCTGCCAAGAAAATGCCAAATGGCATCATGAAGTCAGACACAAGTGAAAAATGACTGAACAACAAAGTGGGTATATGTGTATTATGCTTGTATACGCATAGTTATAATCTCTGTAGGGAGCTAGAGAAACAGAGAGTTGCTATGCATTAAGTACCTGTGTCATGTTTCTGACATGGAGCCTGGGAAGGGAAAGGAACAAGCATTTGTTAAGACCAGGCACTGTGCTAAATACTTTGCAAATAATATCTCCTTTGATCCTCACAACAACCCTGGGAGACAGGTGCTATCATTATCATCCCCATTTTACACTTTAGGAAACTGAGGCAAACAGGGCTAAGTGACTAGTCCAGCATCACACAGATAGTAAGTGTCTGAGGCCATATTGGAACACAAGTCTTCCTGACTCCAAGCCTAACGCTCTATCCACTGCTCCACCTAGGGGCTGTGAAGAAAGACGAAAGATGTGCTGGGGAGCAATGATGCTCCCAAATGTTCTAGAGCTGGGAAGATCAATTCCAAGAAGTGCAGGGACTGTTCTGCACCTTGTTTTCATATCCCCAGTGCCTGACACAGAGCCTCACATATGGTATTGGACTGTACTAAATATGAAATTGAATCCAATTGCTTTCCATTGTTGGTTAGTATATGGTATTTAAAGCCCTTCATGATTTGACTTCAGCAACATGAGAAAGTGGAAAGAACAAAGGCTTTAGTGTCAAAGGACCGAGTTCAAATCCTACCTCTGATGACTATTATGTGTGTGATCTTGGACAGCTTTTCTAGGCCTCAGTTTCATCATATGCACAAAGAAGGGTTAGGCTAGAGGTCCCTGTCTAGTTCTCCATCATTGATCAACCTTCCTTTCCAAGCTGTTTATACTACCCTCCCATGTACCCTATCTTCCTGCTTGCCACTCCCCATAAGTAACATTCCAAGTGCCATCTACACACCATTGCATGGGCTATATACCCATGCCTAGAATGCTTTCTTTCTACGCTCTCGAAATTCACTCTTAAAAACCTCTGTCTCTTCTTATGGCTCATCTCCTTTAGGGGGACTTTCCTGGTTCCTCCAGCGGAGAGCGCCCCTTCCCTCTTAACTATGACACATTTATTTTGTATATATCTTGTATTTCGTTATCTGTGAGCGTAGTATGTTTCTCCAATAAAATGCAAGCTCCATGAAGGCAGGGACTGTCTCACTTAAATGTTCCATCCCTGGTGCCTAATACAGTCCCTGGGAAAAAAAAAAGACTCAAAGGCACTTGCAATCTCATTGACATGCATGTTACTTTCCATAATGCAGACTGGACACCTAATAAATCCTTATTGACTGATGAGTTCTAGTGATAATCAGCTGGTACTCCTCTTTGTTTGGAGAGACAAGGAAAAGCAGTTACCTTATAGGCATGTTCTTTAGGCTATGCTGGGATGAGGGGTCAGCAAAGTGAGCATTCACCCAGGATTGCATACAGGCATTCATTTTCTGAACAGTTAAACCATATGTGCTGTAGTGAAGATTCAAAGCTTCTGGTGCATGCTAATACACAGGGAGCTGTGGGGAAGTGGAGCTCAGTTAAAAACCCAGGGTTTGTCTGAGCCCTGTCTTTTGCTGAAGCCAGGACTCAAACCTATTAGTCTTAGCTGGTTTGTCACCCTTATCTCCATCACCACCATTCTGCCCCTAATGTGTGAGCACACCCTAGGACTCTTTCCTTTGCCCTCTACTCTTCCCTCTCCATCTCTTCCCTTCTCTCTTCAGTCTGCTCCTCTCTTCTCTTCCCTTCACCTGTCTTCTTCTCTATCAACTTCCTCTTTATGATCTCAACAACTCCTTTAAGTTCAACTATCATCTCTTCAGATCACTACTAACCTATATAATCAGCCCTTATAATTATATATCACTACTAACCTATGTAATCAGTCCTTACCTATTACCAGAATTCCAGCTACACATTGCCAACTACGTGGTGAATATCTCCAGATGTCCTACAGACACCTCAAGAAAATCTAAGGTCAAATCTAGCATAAGAAATTTACTAGTTGTATGACCCTGGGCAAGTCACTTAACCTCTGTTTGCCTCAGTTTCACCTGTAAAAATGGGGAAAATAACAGCAGCTACTTCCTAGGGTTCTTGTAAGGGTCAAAGGAGATATTTGTAAAAAGTGCTTAGCCCAAAGCATGGCACATAGTAGGTATTATATAAAAGCCTATTCTTTCCTTTAACCCTAACTTTCTGCTCAGGATACCACTGGCCTTCTAGTTAGCCAAGTTTTCAACCCCAGAGTCATTCTCCTTCACCCCGAACATATCAAATACATCTTGTCCATTCCACATCTTCAATGACTCTTATCTATTCACTTTTCTCCACTAATATGATCATGCTTTTGGCTTAAACTCTCATTGCCTCCCACCTGGGCTATTGTAATGGCCTTCTGTTTAATGTCCCTACCTCTAATCTCTTCCCTTTCCAATCCATCTTCCACACATATGACAATCTGATATTCCTAAAGTATAAATCTGCCTCTGTTTGGCATTTAAAACCCCTCACAACCCGATTCCCACCTATCTTTCTATATTTACTTTACATTCCCCACACATGTTCTACATTTCAGTTAAACTAGATCACTTGATGTTTTCTATATGTTTAAGATTCTATCTCTTGCCTCCAGGCTTTTGCCCAGGCTATACATGATGCCTGGAATACCCTCCTTCCTTATCTCCATTTCATGGAGTCCTTAACTCCCTTTTAGTGCCACCTCTTTCTCATGACCCTCCCAGTTATGTTCTATTGATTTTTTTTAAGAGTTTGTATTTACTTACCTAAAGGGAGGAAGATCCTAAGGAACTTTACCATGGTGCAGGACAATCCCAGGGAACTGATGTTAGCATGGGCAGTCACCTTCATGGCTGACTCATATGTCCCACTTCCTAAGCCCTAGAGGTAAGCCCACCCTTGTTCTGAATAATTAAAGCCAGGGTTCACTCATTTCAAATAAAGGGCCCTTTTTATAGCTCCCATTATACATTTTTGTATTGTGCTCCATTTATATGTCTTTGAGATATTAAAATATAAATCATGCAACAGTGGTTAATGGATAAGAATTCCTCAATAAGGGTGAAAGAGTTTTAGGTCCTAATTACAACAACCACCAGGAACAACAAAGGGGTAGGTGTAAGTTGCAACTCAGACATAGTCTTTAGTGTAATATATCAGAATAAAATTTGTTTCTTTCTTTACATTATGTGTAATAGAATTTCTATGTATGAAAAGGAAACACAGACAGATCCCTATACCCTTAGTTCAGCTCTAGTATATATCTATATCACTAGATAGATATAGATATATCTATAATATATATACATATACCTTTACAACTACATATATGTATATGTTATGTCATATATTATATATTATATTTTACATGTTTTGTATAGTTTATATACTATATATTCTATGTATATATCATATATATTAGACCCGACTATCTATCTCTATATACACATACACATTTTACAAACACATGTTTTTTTGTTTTTGTTTTTTGTTTTTTTCATTTTGTAGGGCAGTTGGGGTTAAGTCACTTGCCCAAGGTCACACAGCTAGTAACTGTTAAGTGTCTGAGGCCAGATTTAAACTCAGATCCTCCTAACTTCAAGGCTGGTGCTCTATTCACTGTGCCACATAGCCGCTCCCAAACACATGTTTTAAAGAAGCAAGTTTAAGTTATGGTCACACTGCCTCTGGCTGCCATTTCCTTTCTACCTTGCACACTATCATGTTCCTTGGCTTAACATATTTCATGTTATGCCTCTCATCACATCTGGTAACTACAGAATGACACAATTCAACTGGAAAAGAAAGATAGACGATATGCACATCTGGATAGGAGTGAGCAAAATGCTCCTTCTTGGTGGACACCCCTTCTCTTTGCTATCTTGAAAGGTAGGAGCCTTGGCTCCTCTAAAATCCTCTCTCTAAACTCCAGAAGTGGGTATAGGTGGCCATGGTAGGCAGAAAAGCCTCTCGAGCTCTAGGAAATAGGGTCAGAGTATCACACTCCCAATCTCTACCAGACATATTATAATGGTAGAAACTACCAGAGGACCACAGATCCTGAGCTTGGATTTTAGAGGTCATCTAAGTTTAACCTCTTCCTTTTACAGAAGAAGGTCCAGTATGCTAAGATGGTTCTTGCAAGTATGTATCTGCTGAAAGCATGTGATCACAATCTACTCCCAAAATGGTGTTAATTGTGCTCACAACTGCATGTCAATTCAAATACATACACACACAACACCCTGAGGAGGTACACAAACAGAATCAGAGCACCAGGAAAGCACCCACACAGAGAAGAGTAAATACTCAAGGTCTTATGATCACCACCAGAAGCTGACATCTGCCTTCTCCCTCTGTCTTTCCACTGTAGTACATTAATAGAATGATAAAGATCTGATTTCTGATATATTCATGGTCACTCATTGCCTAGCTCATGCTTCACACAGCCTCCATATGGACAAAAGACATGTGGACAGTACATTCTGTGTTGCCTTTCCTGAGGTGCTAACACATAGTGCCAGTTGAAATTATCTATATCACCTCCTTTTGAAACCATTCCAGGATATGGGGTGAAGAGGGTCAATCTTATGTAAAGTAGAATAACACAAGTTACTCATGTTAATTCTATTACTGAAATATATCTTCTGCATTAAGGACCAGAGTGGATTTCACCATTAGCATTCAATTCTTTAGGTTATGCATCATTCTCCCCAGACAGCCTCTTAAGAAAATTCAAATATTCCTAGAAGAGCTAACATTCTTCACTATTCTAGTCTCTGTTACCTCATGGGATATTGGAATATTGGAATATGTTGCCCCTTCCAGGATTAAGACATAAAAAATTTGGCACATTAGGATGAATTAATTTGTCACCTCTCTAATGAGATATGAAAGCATGGGAAGTGGTGGGTGGGCAGAAAAATGAAAAGAACTGGATTTTGGAGGAAAAATAAAAAGACAGAAGAAGAAATGGAGAGTAATAAAGACAGACTTTGATTCCTTCATGATATGACCTTGAGCTGGCTCTGACTACAGGATTAGATTTAGATTCACTGCATACTAAAATTCCTAGTCTTAATACAAAAGCTCAATATCTCCTTTCTTCTGTACTCCCAATCTCCCTAATTTTATATGACTGCCAAGGGACGATGTGGTGGATGGCCACATTAAAATGCCCATTCAGGCATATTGTTAAACCTCTACCCTCTTTAGAGGGAGTAGCCATGTCTCACAGAAAAGCCAGGGGCTGGAATAAGAGAAGCCTTCAGGTCAAGGTCAGTAGTGAATTGGCACAGAGGAGGGCATCTTCCTGCCTCTGCCCATGTTCTCCCTTGCCAAAGCCTGAAAAAAATCCTCCTCTCTCTTTATCTGGATACTCATATAGCTCCTAACTCATTCACTAATCAAAGAAAATAAATCCTTTCCCAAAGTGGTTCCACCCTGATATTCATCCCAGAAGAGTGAGCAACTTTAGAGAAGTCATTTAAAGGTTCAGTTACTCTCAACATAGTTGGCCAAACCATTCTGATCTTGAGATAGTTTTTCTAAATTTCTTTGTTAAATGCTGGGGACAATTCAAAGTTGCATTGAGTCTCAGGCATAAAGACAGGGCTAAAAATATTCCCCCTAGAAATCCCACCATGTCTCCAGGACAAGAACAGATGGAGTAATTTTTTTTTCAAGTAGAGCAGGGGAAAACCCTCAACTGTCACAGAGAAAATTATTAAGTGTATTCCATATCTTGTTTCTGTATCCTCCCTAGATCTCCTGTCTCTGTAGTCTGTTTGCCTTTTGTCCCTGGCTCTAGGTCCTGTCTTTATCAGTAAACAGTCCTCTAAAACAATACAGACTCATTTCTCCACCAAAAACAAACCAGAAATCAACAAATTGAGTGTCTCAATTTACTGTTAACTAAATGTAATCAAAGAAAAAACTGGAGTCCTTCCTATTAGATTTCTTTCATTCCCTTCATTTCTCCTTCAATCTCCCTTTCTGCTTTCTAAATCAACAAAAAACAAACAAACAAAAACCCCAACAAAGATCTTAATCGCCTTTATTGCCTCTTCCCTTCTGTATTCTTCTTCCTCTGGGACCTCATTCCTCTATGCAAATAGTGGTGACCAGGTGGGAAGACCTACCTTGCCCAGGCCTGGAGTGTCTTTCACTTTGTTGACTGCCCTTAATAGACAAGGTGGAGCAGGAGGAGGGGAAGTCTGAAGGATTCCACTGAAGCTTGTAGAAAAGAGAGGTGATTCTGATGCCGAGGATGTTGAAGGTCGGTTCTTCTTCTTTTTGGAAGACAGATTCAACTTCTGAGCAGCCCTAGAAGGGGAAAATCAAGAGATGGAACATAAAAGAAAATTACTAGGAAACCATTACCTGTTTTAGAGTCACCCCTGGTTCTTTCACTTCAAGGCCTCCTAGTCTTGACACAAAAGCTTTAATATTTATTTACCCTCCACCCCCCCACCAATTTTCTCTGCAGGAGGCATTCCTTATACGGCAAGGCTCACTTAATAAGTTACACCGTTGCTTATGCAGTAAAAAAAAAAAAAGTCATTAAAATGGGACTGGTCTGTAGTTGCTACTCACAAAGAATTGTTTGTTATCCGTAAGGAATGAAGGAAATTGGCCATTTTGGGGGTTGAAACAGCCCCCTATTATGTTAATCATTCAATAAATTCTCTGGTGAATAAACTGAAAGTGTGAGCAGCTATTTTTAAATCCTAACACCTTGTAAAACGCAAACCAGGTCTGAAGAAGGGCCCATGGAGGGACCAATCAAGGTTACAGCATGTGTGCGGTTACGAAGGAGAAACACAAGCCACAGTTCAAAGGGTGAAGATGGAGAAACAAGACGTTTTTAAGGAATATCACTCCCCTCGACCACCACACTCCCTCCCACCAAACAGGATACGAATGGCCAACAACCTTCTCTCAGGAACAGGGTGCCAATAATACCACATGCTGTACACACAGAAAATGGTCCCTTTGTGCAACAAATCAAGCAAACTTTGTCCCACGTCCCCAATCATGTACAAGTGGAAGCAGCAGAGACTGGAGCCAGTAAACATGAAAAGCAGGCTAGGTAAACAGAGAGGACCTGAGGATATTTAGTGCACATGATCACAACTCCCCTCCAAACACCTCTAACAGCCACCCACCATTTATAAATTCGGTGATTCTGCTGCCATGCCCACGAAGGGAAAGAAAATATGAAGTGCATGAACGTGTGAAACCAAGTCGTTTAAAAAAAATTAAGAGTAGACAAACCCTACATGGGTGGTCTCTTTCATTAGGAGGTCTTTCAAGGAAAGAAATCTGCCAACAAGGAATGAGAAAACAGGGGTGGTTTTGTAAGCAACAAACAGAAATGGCATCTCACAGCTCAGACTCTGCCATCTTCCAACTCATTCTTGAGGACTGTGTTCACTTTTACTGAGGTTTTCATGTAGAACCTTTGTCCCATGA